>CAMPDV010000087.1:0-600000 GCA_946699065.1 Loxodes magnus | reverse complement strand
AGGAGTATGATTTGAGAAAAAGAAGATAATATTTTGAAAAGTGAATAAATGAAGTAAGAAAAGAAGATAAACTTACAGATTTAAGGAGTATGCTTTGAGATAAAAGAAGATAATATTTTTAAAAGTGAATAAATGAAGTAAGAAGAGATGATAGACTTTCAGATTTAAGGAGTATGCTTTGAGATAAAAAAAGATAATATTTTGAAAAGTGAATAAATGAAGTAAGAAAAGAAGATAAACTTACAGATTTAAGGAGTATGCTTTGAGAAAAAGAAGATAATATTTTGAAAAGTGAATAATAAAAGTAAGCAAGGAAGATAACTTACAGATTTAAGGAGTATGATTTGAGAAAAAGAAGATAATATTTTGAAAAGTGAATAAATGAAGTAAGAAAAGAAGATAAACTTACAGATTTAAGGAGTATGCTTTGAGATAAAAGAAGATAATATTTTTAAAAGTGAATAAATGAAGTAAGAAGAGATGATAGACTTTCAGATTTAAGGAGTATGCTTTGAGATAAAAAAAGATAATATTTTTAAAAGTGAATAAATGAAGTAAGAAAAGAAGATAAACTTACAGATTTAAGGAGTATGCTTTGAGAAAAAGAAGATAATATTTTGAAAAGTGAATAAATGAAGTAAGAAAAGAAGATAAACTTACAGATTTAAGGAGTATGCTTTGAGATAAAAGAAGATAATATTTTGAAAAGTGAATAAATGAAGTAAGAAAATAAGATAAACTTACAGATTTAAGGAGTATGCTTTGAGATAAAAGAAGATAATATTTTTAAAAGTGAATAAATGAAGTAAGAAAAGAAGATAAACTTACAGATTTAAGGAGTATGCTTTGAGAAAAAGAAGATAATATTTTGAAAAGTGAATAATAAAAGTAAGCAAGGAAGATAACTTACAGATTTAAGGAGTATGCTTTGAGAAAAAGAAGATAATATTTTGAAAAGTGAATAAATGAAGTAAGAAAAGAAGATAAACTTTCAGATTTAAGGAGTATGCTTTGAGATAAAAGAAGATAATATTTTGAAAAGTGAATAAATGAAGTGAGAAAAGAAGATAAACTTACAGATTTAAGGAGTATGCTTTGAGATAAAAGAAGATAATATTTTGAAAAGTGAATAAATGAAGTAAGAAAAGAAGATAAACTTACAGATTTAAGGAGTATGCTTTGAGATAAAAGAAGATAATATTTTGAAAAGTGAATAAATGAAGTAAGAAAATAAGATAAACTTACAGATTTAAGGAGTATGCTTTGAGATAAAAAAAGATAATATTTTGAAAAGTGAATAAATGAAGTAAGAAAAGAAGATAAACTTACAGATTTAAGGAGTATGCTTTGAGAAAAAGAAGATAATATTTTGAAAAGTGAATAATAAAAGTAAGCAAGGAAGATAACTTACAGATTTAAGGAGTATGATTTGAGAAAAAGAAGATAATATTTTGAAAAGTGAATAAATGAAGTAAGAAAAGAAGATAAACTTACAGATTTAAGGAGTATGCTTTGAGATAAAAGAAGATAATATTTTGAAAAGTGAATAAATGAAGTAAGAAAAGAAGATAAACTTACAGATTTAAGGAGTATGCTTTGAGATAAAAGAAGATAATATTTTGAAAAGTGAATAAATGAAGTGAGAAAAGAAGATAACTTTCAGATTTAAGGAGTATGCTTTGAGATAAAAAAAGATAATATTTTGAAAAGTGAATAAATGAAGTAAGAAAAGAAGAAAGACTTTCAGATTTAAGGAGTATGCTTTGAGAAAAAGAAGATAATATTTTGAAAAGTGAATAATAAAAGTAAGAAAAGAAGATAGACTTACAGATTTAAGGAGTATGCTTTGAGAAAAAGAAGATAATATTTTGAAAAGTGAATAAATGAAGTAAGAAAAGAAGATAGACTTACAGATTTAAGGAGTATGCTTTGGAATAAAAGAAGATAATATTTTGAAAAGTGAATAAATGAAGTAAGAAAAGAAGATAGACTTTCAGATTTAAGGATTATGCTTTGGAATAAAAGAAGATAATATTTTGAAAAGTGAATAATAAAAGTAAGCAAGGAAGATAACTTTCAGATTTAAGGAGTATGCTTTGAGAAAAAGAAGATAATATTTTGAAAAGTGAATAAATGAAGTAAGAAAAGAAGATAGACTTACAGATTTAAGGAGTATGCTTTGAGATAAAAGAAGATAATATTTTGAAAAGTGAATAAATGAAGTGAGAAAAGATGATAGACTTTCAGATTTAAGGAGTATGCTTTGAGATAAAAGAAGATAATATTTTGAAAAGTGAATAAATGAAGTAAGAAAAGAAGATAGACTTTCAGATTTAAGGAGTATGCTTTGAGAAAAAGAAGATAATATTTTGAAAAGTGAATAATAAAAGTAAGAAAAGAAGATAGACTTTCAGATTTAAGGAGTATGCTTTGAGAAAAAGAAGATAATATTTTTAAAAGTGAATAAATGAAGTAAGAAAAGAAGATAGACTTTCAGATTTAAGGAGTATGCTTTGGAATAAAAGAAGATAATATTTTGAAAAGTGAATAAATGAAGTAAGAAAAGAAGATAGACTTTCAGATTTAAGGATTATGCTTTGGAATAAAAGAAGATAATATTTTGAAAAGTGAATAATAAAAGTAAGAAAAGAAGATAGACTTTCAGATTTAAGGAGTATGCTTTGAGAAAAAAAAGATAATATTTTTAAAAGTGAATAAATGAAGTAAGAAAAGAAGATAGACTTACAGATTTAAGGAGTATGCTTTGAGATAAAAGAAGATAATATTTTGAAAAGTGAATAAATGAAGTGAGAAAAGATGATAGACTTTCAGATTTAAGGAGTATGCTTTGAGATAAAAGAAGATAATATTTTGAAAAGTGAATAAATGAAGTAAGAAAAGAAGATAAACTTACAGATTTAAGGAGTATGCTTTGAGATAAAAGAAGATAATATTTTGAAAAGTGAATAAATGAAGTGAGAAAAGAAGATAAACTTACAGATTTAAGGAGTATGCTTTGAGATAAAAAAAGATAATATTTTTAAAAGTGAATAAATGAAGTAAGAAAAGAAGAAAGACTTTCAGATTTAAGGAGTATGCTTTGAGAAAAAGAAGATAATATTTTGAAAAGTGAATAATAAAAGTAAGCAAGGAAGATAACTTACAGATTTAAGGAGTATGATTTGAGAAAAAGAAGATAATATTTTGAAAAGTGAATAAATGAAGTAAGAAAAGAAGATAAACTTACAGATTTAAGGAGTATGCTTTGAGATAAAAGAAGATAATATTTTGAAAAGTGAATAAATGAAGTAAGAAAAGAAGATAAACTTACAGATTTAAGGAGTATGCTTTGAGATAAAAGAAGATAATATTTTGAAAAGTGAATAATAAAAGTAAGCAAGGAAGATAACTTACAGATTTAAGGAGTATGATTTGAGAAAAAGAAGATAATATTTTGAAAAGTGAATAAATGAAGTAAGAAAAGAAGATAAACTTACAGATTTAAGGAGTATGCTTTGAGATAAAAGAAGATAATATTTTTAAAAGTGAATAAATGAAGTAAGAAGAGATGATAGACTTTCAGATTTAAGGAGTATGCTTTGAGATAAAAAAAGATAATATTTTTAAAAGTGAATAAATGAAGTAAGAAAAGAAGATAAACTTACAGATTTAAGGAGTATGCTTTGAGAAAAAGAAGATAATATTTTGAAAAGTGAATAATAAAAGTAAGCAAGGAAGATAACTTACAGATTTAAGGAGTATGATTTGAGAAAAAGAAGATAATATTTTGAAAAGTGAATAAATGAAGTAAGAAAAGAAGATAAACTTACAGATTTAAGGAGTATGCTTTGAGAAAAAGAAGATAATATTTTGAAAAGTGAATAATAAAAGTAAGCAAGGAAGATAACTTACAGATTTAAGGAGTATGATTTGAGAAAAAGAAGATAATATTTTGAAAAGTGAATAAATGAAGTAAGAAAAGAAGATAAACTTACAGATTTAAGGAGTATGCTTTGAGATAAAAGAAGATAATATTTTGAAAAGTGAATAAATGAAGTAAGAAAAGAAGATAAACTTACAGATTTAAGGAGTATGCTTTGAGATAAAAGAAGATAATATTTTGAAAAGTGAATAAATGAAGTAAGAAAAGAAGATAAACTTACAGATTTAAGGAGTATGCTTTGAGATAAAAGAAGATAATATTTTGAAAAGTGAATAAATGAAGTAAGAAAAGAAGATAGACTTTCAGATTTAAGGAGTATGCTTTGAGAAAAAGAAGATAATATTTTGAAAAGTGAATAAATGAAGTAAGAAAAGAAGATAAACTTACAGATTTAAGGAGTATGCTTTGAGATAAAAGAAGATAATATTTTGAAAAGTGAATAAATGAAGTAAGAAAAGAAGATAAACTTACAGATTTAAGGAGTATGCTTTGAGATAAAAGAAGATAATATTTTGAAAAGTGAATAAATGAAGTGAGAAAAGATGATAGACTTTCAGATTTAAGGAGTATGCTTTGAGATAAAAGAAGATAATATTTTGAAAAGTGAATAAATGAAGTAAGAAAAGAAGATAGACTTTCAGATTTAAGGAGTATGCTTTGAGAAAAAGAAGATAATATTTTGAAAAGTGAATAATAAAAGTAAGAAAAGAAGATAGACTTTCAGATTTAAGGAGTATGCTTTGAGAAAAAGAAGATAATATTTTGAAAAGTGAATAAATGAAGTAAGAAAAGAAGATAGACTTTCAGATTTAAGGAGTATGCTTTGGAATAAAAGAAGATAATATTTTGAAAAGTGAATAAATGAAGTAAGAAAAGAAGATAGACTTTCAGATTTAAGGATTATGCTTTGGAATAAAAGAAGATAATATTTTGAAAAGTGAATAATAAAAGTAAGAAAAGAAGATAGACTTTCAGATTTAAGGAGTATGCTTTGAGAAAAAGAAGATAATATTTTGAAAAGTGAATAAATGAAGTAAGAAAAGAAGATAGACTTACAGATTTAAGGAGTATGCTTTGAGATAAAAGAAGATAATATTTTGAAAAGTGAATAAATGAAGTGAGAAAAGATGATAGACTTTCAGATTTAAGGAGTATGCTTTGAGATAAAAGAAGATAATATTTTGAAAAGTGAATAAATGAAGTAAGAAAAGAAGATAAACTTACAGATTTAAGGAGTATGCTTTGAGATAAAAGAAGATAATATTTTGAAAAGTGAATAAATGAAGTGAGAAAAGAAGATAAACTTACAGATTTAAGGAGTATGCTTTGAGATAAAAAAAGATAATATTTTTAAAAGTGAATAAATGAAGTAAGAAAAGAAGAAAGACTTTCAGATTTAAGGAGTATGCTTTGAGAAAAAGAAGATAATATTTTGAAAAGTGAATAATAAAAGTAAGCAAGGAAGATAACTTACAGATTTAAGGAGTATGATTTGAGAAAAAGAAGATAATATTTTGAAAAGTGAATAAATGAAGTAAGAAAAGAAGATAAACTTACAGATTTAAGGAGTATGCTTTGAGATAAAAGAAGATAATATTTTGAAAAGTGAATAAATGAAGTAAGAAAAGAAGATAAACTTACAGATTTAAGGAGTATGCTTTGAGATAAAAGAAGATAATATTTTGAAAAGTGAATAATAAAAGTAAGCAAGGAAGATAACTTACAGATTTAAGGAGTATGATTTGAGAAAAAGAAGATAATATTTTGAAAAGTGAATAAATGAAGTAAGAAAAGAAGATAAACTTACAGATTTAAGGAGTATGCTTTGAGATAAAAGAAGATAATATTTTTAAAAGTGAATAAATGAAGTAAGAAGAGATGATAGACTTTCAGATTTAAGGAGTATGCTTTGAGATAAAAAAAGATAATATTTTGAAAAGTGAATAAATGAAGTAAGAAAAGAAGATAAACTTACAGATTTAAGGAGTATGCTTTGAGAAAAAGAAGATAATATTTTGAAAAGTGAATAATAAAAGTAAGCAAGGAAGATAACTTACAGATTTAAGGAGTATGATTTGAGAAAAAGAAGATAATATTTTGAAAAGTGAATAAATGAAGTAAGAAAAGAAGATAAACTTACAGATTTAAGGAGTATGCTTTGAGATAAAAGAAGATAATATTTTGAAAAGTGAATAAATGAAGTAAGAAAAGAAGATAAACTTACAGATTTAAGGAGTATGCTTTGAGATAAAAGAAGATAATATTTTGAAAAGTGAATAATAAAAGTAAGCAAGGAAGATAACTTACAGATTTAAGGAGTATGATTTGAGAAAAAGAAGATAATATTTTGAAAAGTGAATAAATGAAGTAAGAAAAGAAGATAAACTTACAGATTTAAGGAGTATGCTTTGAGATAAAAGAAGATAATATTTTGAAAAGTGAATAAATGAAGTAAGAAAATAAGATAAACTTACAGATTTAAGGAGTATGCTTTGAGATAAAAGAAGATAATATTTTTAAAAGTGAATAAATGAAGTAAGAAAAGAAGATAAACTTACAGATTTAAGGAGTATGCTTTGAGAAAAAGAAGATAATATTTTGAAAAGTGAATAATAAAAGTAAGCAAGGAAGATAACTTACAGATTTAAGGAGTATGCTTTGAGAAAAAGAAGATAATATTTTGAAAAGTGAATAAATGAAGTAAGAAAAGAAGATAAACTTTCAGATTTAAGGAGTATGCTTTGAGATAAAAGAAGATAATATTTTGAAAAGTGAATAAATGAAGTGAGAAAAGATGATAGACTTTCAGATTTAAGGAGTATGCTTTGAGAAAAAGAAGATAATATTTTTAAAAGTGAATAAATGAAGTGAGAAAAGATGATAGACTTTCAGATTTAAGGAGTATGCTTTGAGAAAAAGAAGATAATATTTTGAAAAGTGAATAAATGAAGTGAGAAAAGATGATAAACTTTCAGATTTAAGGAGTATGCTTTGAGATAAAAGAAGATAATATTTTTAAAAGTGAATAATAAAAGTAAGAAAAGAAGATAGACTTTCAGATTTAAGGAGTATGCTTTGAGATAAAAGAAGATAATATTTTGAAAAGTGAATAAATGAAGTAAGAAAAGAAGATAAACTTACAGATTTAAGGAGTATGCTTTGAGATAAAAGAAGATAATATTTTGAAAAGTGAATAAATGAAGTAAGAAAAGAAGATAAACTTACAGATTTAAGGAGTATGCTTTGAGATAAAAGAAGATAATATTTTGAAAAGTGAATAAATGAAGTAAGAAGAGATGATAGACTTTCAGATTTAAGGAGTATGCTTTGAGATAAAAAAAGATAATATTTTGAAAAGTGAATAAATGAAGTAAGAAGAGATGATAGACTTTCAGATTTAAGGAGTATGCTTTGAGATAAAAAAAGATAATATTTTGAAAAGTGAATAAATGAAGTAAGAAAAGAAGATAAACTTACAGATTTAAGGAGTATGCTTTGAGAAAAAGAAGATAATATTTTGAAAAGTGAATAATAAAAGTAAGCAAGGAAGATAACTTACAGATTTAAGGAGTATGATTTGAGAAAAAGAAGATAATATTTTGAAAAGTGAATAAATGAAGTAAGAAAAGAAGATAAACTTACAGATTTAAGGAGTATGCTTTGAGATAAAAGAAGATAATATTTTGAAAAGTGAATAAATGAAGTAAGAAAAGAAGATAAACTTACAGATTTAAGGAGTATGCTTTGAGATAAAAGAAGATAATATTTTGAAAAGTGAATAATAAAAGTAAGCAAGGAAGATAACTTACAGATTTAAGGAGTATGATTTGAGAAAAAGAAGATAATATTTTGAAAAGTGAATAAATGAAGTAAGAAAAGAAGATAAACTTACAGATTTAAGGAGTATGCTTTGAGATAAAAGAAGATAATATTTTGAAAAGTGAATAAATGAAGTAAGAAAATAAGATAAACTTACAGATTTAAGGAGTATGCTTTGAGATAAAAGAAGATAATATTTTTAAAAGTGAATAAATGAAGTAAGAAAAGAAGATAAACTTACAGATTTAAGGAGTATGCTTTGAGAAAAAGAAGATAATATTTTGAAAAGTGAATAATAAAAGTAAGCAAGGAAGATAACTTACAGATTTAAGGAGTATGCTTTGAGAAAAAGAAGATAATATTTTGAAAAGTGAATAAATGAAGTAAGAAAAGAAGATAAACTTTCAGATTTAAGGAGTATGCTTTGAGATAAAAGAAGATAATATTTTGAAAAGTGAATAAATGAAGTGAGAAAAGATGATAGACTTTCAGATTTAAGGAGTATGCTTTGAGAAAAAGAAGATAATATTTTTAAAAGTGAATAAATGAAGTGAGAAAAGATGATAGACTTTCAGATTTAAGGAGTATGCTTTGAGAAAAAGAAGATAATATTTTGAAAAGTGAATAAATGAAGTGAGAAAAGATGATAAACTTTCAGATTTAAGGAGTATGCTTTGAGAAAAAGAAGATAATATTTTTAAAAGTGAATAATAAAAGTAAGAAAAGAAGATAGACTTTCAGATTTAAGGAGTATGCTTTGAGATAAAAGAAGATAATATTTTGAAAAGTGAATAAATGAAGTAAGAAAAGAAGATAAACTTACAGATTTAAGGAGTATGCTTTGAGATAAAAGAAGATAATATTTTGAAAAGTGAATAAATGAAGTAAGAAAAGAAGATAAACTTACAGATTTAAGGAGTATGCTTTGAGATAAAAGAAGATAATATTTTGAAAAGTGAATAAATGAAGTAAGAAAAGAAGATAAACTTACAGATTTAAGGAGTATGCTTTGAGATAAAAGAAGATAATATTTTGAAAAGTGAATAAATGAAGTAAGAAAAGAAGATAAACTTACAGATTTAAGGAGTATGCTTTGAGATAAAAGAAGATAATATTTTGAAAAGTGAATAAATGAAGTAAGAAAATAAGATAAACTTACAGATTTAAGGAGTATGCTTTGAGATAAAAAAAGATAATATTTTGAAAAGTGAATAAATGAAGTAAGAAAAGAAGATAAACTTACAGATTTAAGGAGTATGCTTTGAGAAAAAGAAGATAATATTTTGAAAAGTGAATAATAAAAGTAAGCAAGGAAGATAACTTACAGATTTAAGGAGTATGATTTGAGAAAAAGAAGATAATATTTTGAAAAGTGAATAAATGAAGTAAGAAAAGAAGATAAACTTACAGATTTAAGGAGTATGCTTTGAGATAAAAGAAGATAATATTTTGAAAAGTGAATAAATGAAGTAAGAAAATAAGATAAACTTACAGATTTAAGGAGTATGCTTTGAGATAAAAGAAGATAATATTTTGAAAAGTGAATAAATGAAGTGAGAAAAGATGATAGACTTTCAGATTTAAGGAGTATGCTTTGAGAAAAAGAAGATAATATTTTTAAAAGTGAATAAATGAAGTGAGAAAAGATGATAGACTTTCAGATTTAAGGAGTATGCTTTGAGATAAAAGAAGATAATATTTTGAAAAGTGAATAAATGAAGTAAGAAAATAAGATAAACTTACAGATTTAAGGAGTATGCTTTGAGATAAAAGAAGATAATATTTTGAAAAGTGAATAAATGAAGTAAGAAAAGAAGATAAACTTACAGATTTAAGGAGTATGCTTTGAGAAAAAGAAGATAATATTTTGAAAAGTGAATAATAAAAGTAAGCAAGGAAGATAACTTACAGATTTAAGGAGTATGATTTGAGAAAAAGAAGATAATATTTTGAAAAGTGAATAATAAAAGTAAGCAAGGAAGATAACTTACAGATTTAAGGAGTATGATTTGAGAAAAAGAAGATAATATTTTGAAAAGTGAATAAATGAAGTAAGAAAAGAAGATAAACTTACAGATTTAAGGAGTATGCTTTGAGATAAAAGAAGATAATATTTTGAAAAGTGAATAAATGAAGTAAGAAAAGAAGATAAACTTACAGATTTAAGGAGTATGCTTTGAGATAAAAGAAGATAATATTTTGAAAAGTGAATAAATGAAGTAAGAAAATAAGATAAACTTACAGATTTAAGGAGTATGCTTTGAGATAAAAAAAGATAATATTTTGAAAAGTGAATAAATGAAGTAAGAAAAGAAGATAAACTTATAGATTTAAGGAGTATGCTTTGAGAAAAAGAAGATAATATTTTGAAAAGTGAATAATAAAAGTAAGCAAGGAAGATAACTTACAGATTTAAGGAGTATGATTTGAGAAAAAGAAGATAATATTTTGAAAAGTGAATAAATGAAGTAAGAAAAGAAGATAAACTTACAGATTTAAGGAGTATGCTTTGAGATAAAAGAAGATAATATTTTGAAAAGTGAATAAATGAAGTAAGAAAATAAGATAAACTTACAGATTTAAGGAGTATGCTTTGAGATAAAAGAAGATAATATTTTGAAAAGTGAATAAATGAAGTGAGAAAAGATGATAGATTTTCAGATTTAAGGAGTATGCTTTGAGAAAAAGAAGATAATATTTTGAAAAGTGAATAAATGAAGTGAGAAAATAAGATAAACTTACAGATTTAAGGAGTATGCTTTGAGATAAAAGAAGATAATATTTTGAAAAGTGAATAAATGAAGTGAGAAAAGATGATAGATTTTCAGATTTAAGGAGTATGCTTTGAGAAAAAGAAGATAATATTTTGAAAAGTGAATAAATGAAGTGAGAAAAGATGATAGACTTTCAGATTTAAGGAGTATGCTTTGAGAAAAAGAAGATAATATTTTGAAAAGTGAATAATAAAAGTAAGCAAGGAAGATAACTTACAGATTTAAGGAGTATGATTTGAGAAAAAGAAGATAATATTTTGAAAAGTGAATAATAAAAGTAAGCAAGGAAGATAACTTACAGATTTAAGGAGTATGATTTGAGAAAAAGAAGATAATATTTTGAAAAGTGAATAAATGAAGTAAGAAAAGAAGATAAACTTACAGATTTAAGGAGTATGCTTTGAGATAAAAGAAGATAATATTTTGAAAAGTGAATAAATGAAGTAAGAAAAGAAGATAAACTTACAGATTTAAGGAGTATGCTTTGAGATAAAAGAAGATAATATTTTGAAAAGTGAATAATAAAAGTAAGAAAAGAAGATAGACTTTCAGATTTAAGGAGTATGCTTTGAGATAAAAGAAGATAATATTTTGAAAAGTGAATAAATGAAGTAAGAAAAGAAGATAAACTTACAGATTTAAGGAGTATGCTTTGAGATAAAAGAAGATAATATTTTGAAAAGTGAATAAATGAAGTAAGAAAAGAAGATAAACTTACAGATTTAAGGAGTTTGCTTTGAGATAAAAGAAGATAATATTTTGAAAAGTGAATAAATGAAGTAAGAAAAGAAGATAAACTTACAGATTTAAGGAGTATGCTTTGAGATAAAAGAAGATAATATTTTGAAAAGTGAATAAATGAAGTAAGAAAAGAAGATAAACTTACAGATTTAAGGAGTATGCTTTGAGATAAAAGAAGATAATATTTTGAAAAGTGAATAAATGAAGTAAGAAAATAAGATAAACTTACAGATTTAAGGAGTATGCTTTGAGATAAAAAAAGATAATATTTTGAAAAGTGAATAAATGAAGTAAGAAAAGAAGATAAACTTACAGATTTAAGGAGTATGCTTTGAGAAAAAGAAGATAATATTTTGAAAAGTGAATAATAAAAAGTAAGCAAGGAAGATAACTTACAGATTTAAGGAGTATGATTTGAGAAAAAGAAGATAATATTTTGAAAAGTGAATAAATGAAGTAAGAAAAGAAGATAAACTTACAGATTTAAGAGTATGCTTTGAGATAAAAGAAGATAATATTTTGAAAAGTGAATAATAAAAGTAAGAAAAGAAGATGGACTTTCAGATTTAAGGAGTATGCTTTGAGAAAAAGAAGATAATATTTTTAAAAGTGAATAAATGAAGTGAGAAAAGATGATAGACTTTCAGATTTAAGGAGTATGCTTTGAGAAAAAGAAGATAATATTTTGAAAAGTGAATAAATGAAGTGAGAAAAGAAGATAAACTTACAGATTTAAGGAGTATGCTTTGAGATAAAAGAAGATAATATTTTGAAAAGTGAATAATAAAAGTAAGAAAAGAAGATAGACTTTCAGATTTAAGGAGTATGCTTTGAGATAAAAGAAGATAATATTTTGAAAAGTGAATAAATGAAGTAAGAAAAGAAGATAAACTTACAGATTTAAGGAGTATGCTTTGAGATAAAAGAAGATAATATTTTGAAAAGTGAATAAATGAAGTAAGAAAAGAAGATAAACTTACAGATTTAAGGAGTTTGCTTTGAGATAAAAGAAGATAATATTTTGAAAAGTGAATAAATGAAGTAAGAAAAGAAGATAAACTTACAGATTTAAGGAGTATGCTTTGAGATAAAAGAAGATAATATTTTGAAAAGTGAATAAATGAAGTGAGAAAATAAGATAAACTTACAGATTTAAGGAGTATGCTTTGAGAAAAAGAAGATAATATTTTTAAAAGTGAATAAATGAAGTGAGAAAAGATGATAGACTTTCAGATTTAAGGAGTATGCTTTGAGATAAAAGAAGATAATATTTTGAAAAGTGAATAAATGAAGTAAGAAAATAAGATAAACTTACAGATTTAAGGAGTATGCTTTGAGAAAAAGAAGATAATATTTTGAAAAGTGAATAATAAAAGTAAGCAAGGAAGATAACTTACAGATTTAAGGAGTATGATTTGAGAAAAAGAAGATAATATTTTGAAAAGTGAATAAATGAAGTAAGAAAATAAGATAAACTTACAGATTTAAGGAGTATGCTTTGAGATAAAAGAAGATAATATTTTGAAAAGTGAATAAATGAAGTAAGAAAATAAGATAAACTTACAGATTTAAGGAGTATGCTTTGAGATAAAAGAAGATAATATTTTGAAAAGTGAATAAATGAAGTGAGAAAATAAGATAAACTTACAGATTTAAGGAGTATGCTTTGAGAAAAAGAAGATAATATTTTTAAAAGTGAATAAATGAAGTGAGAAAAGATGATAGACTTTCAGATTTAAGGAGTATGCTTTGAGATAAAAGAAGATAATATTTTGAAAAGTGAATAAATGAAGTAAGAAAATAAGATAAACTTACAGATTTAAGGAGTATGCTTTGAGATAAAAAAAGATAATATTTTGAAAAGTGAATAAATGAAGTAAGAAAAGAAGATAAACTTACAGATTTAAGGAGTATGCTTTGAGAAAAAGAAGATAATATTTTGAAAAGTGAATAATAAAAGTAAGCAAGGAAGATAACTTACAGATTTAAGGAGTATGATTTGAGAAAAAGAAGATAATATTTTGAAAAGTGAATAATAAAAGTAAGCAAGGAAGATAACTTACAGATTTAAGGAGTATGATTTGAGAAAAAGAAGATAATATTTTGAAAAGTGAATAAATGAAGTAAGAAAAGAAGATAAACTTACAGATTTAAGGAGTATGCTTTGAGATAAAAGAAGATAATATTTTGAAAAGTGAATAAATGAAGTAAGAAAAGAAGATAAACTTACAGATTTAAGGAGTATGCTTTGAGATAAAAGAAGATAATATTTTGAAAAGTGAATAATAAAAGTAAGAAAAGAAGATAGACTTTCAGATTTAAGGAGTATGCTTTGAGATAAAAGAAGATAATATTTTGAAAAGTGAATAAATGAAGTAAGAAAAGAAGATAAACTTACAGATTTAAGGAGTATGCTTTGAGATAAAAGAAGATAATATTTTGAAAAGTGAATAAATGAAGTAAGAAAAGAAGATAAACTTACAGATTTAAGGAGTTTGCTTTGAGATAAAAGAAGATAATATTTTGAAAAGTGAATAAATGAAGTAAGAAAAGAAGATAAACTTACAGATTTAAGGAGTATGCTTTGAGATAAAAGAAGATAATATTTTGAAAAGTGAATAAATGAAGTAAGAAAAGAAGATAAACTTACAGATTTAAGGAGTATGCTTTGAGATAAAAGAAGATAATATTTTGAAAAGTGAATAAATGAAGTAAGAAAATAAGATAAACTTACAGATTTAAGGAGTATGCTTTGAGATAAAAAAAGATAATATTTTGAAAAGTGAATAAATGAAGTAAGAAAAGAAGATAAACTTACAGATTTAAGGAGTATGCTTTGAGAAAAAGAAGATAATATTTTGAAAAGTGAATAATAAAAGTAAGCAAGGAAGATAACTTACAGATTTAAGGAGTATGATTTGAGAAAAAGAAGATAATATTTTGAAAAGTGAATAAATGAAGTAAGAAAAGAAGATAAACTTACAGATTTAAGGAGTATGCTTTGAGATAAAAGAAGATAATATTTTGAAAAGTGAATAAATGAAGTAAGAAAAGAAGATAAACTTACAGATTTAAGGAGTATGCTTTGAGATAAAAGAAGATAATATTTTGAAAAGTGAATAAATGAAGTGAGAAAAGATGATAGACTTTCAGATTTAAGGAGTATGCTTTGAGAAAAAGAAGATAATATTTTTAAAAGTGAATAAATGAAGTGAGAAAAGATGATAGACTTTCAGATTTAAGGAGTATGCTTTGAGATAAAAGAAGATAATATTTTGAAAAGTGAATAAATGAAGTAAGAAAATAAGATAAACTTACAGATTTAAGGAGTATGCTTTGAGATAAAAAAAGATAATATTTTGAAAAGTGAATAAATGAAGTAAGAAAAGAAGATAAACTTACAGATTTAAGGAGTATGCTTTGAGAAAAAGAAGATAATATTTTGAAAAGTGAATAATAAAAGTAAGCAAGGAAGATAACTTACAGATTTAAGGAGTATGATTTGAGAAAAAGAAGATAATATTTTGAAAAGTGAATAATAAAAGTAAGCAAGGAAGATAGACTTTCAGATTTAAGGAGTATGATTTGAGAAAAAGAAGATAATATTTTGAAAAGTGAATAAATGAAGTAAGAAAAGAAGATAAA
This sequence comes from Loxodes magnus, assembly GCA_946699065.1. Lineage (NCBI taxonomy): Eukaryota > Ciliophora > Karyorelictea > Loxodida > Loxodidae > Loxodes > Loxodes magnus. Next base: position 585,078 of record CAMPDV010000087.1, on the reverse strand, counting down.
CTTACAGATTTAAGGAGTATGCTTTGAGATAAAAGAAGATAATATTTTGAAAAGTGAATAAATGAAGTAAGAAAAGAAGATAAACTTACAGATTTAAGGAGTATGCTTTGAGATAAAAGAAGATAATATTTTGAAAAGTGAATAAATGAAGTAAGAAAATAAGATAAACTTACAGATTTAAGGAGTATGCTTTGAGATAAAAAAAGATAATATTTTGAAAAGTGAATAAATGAAGTAAGAAAAGAAGATAAACTTACAGATTTAAGGAGTATGCTTTGAGAAAAAGAAGATAATATTTTGAAAAGTGAATAATAAATGTAAGCAAGGAAGATAACTTACAGATTTAAGGAGTATGATTTGAGAAAAAGAAGATAATATTTTGAAAAGTGAATAAATGAAGTAAGAAAAGAAGATAAACTTACAGATTTAAGGAGTATGCTTTGAGATAAAAGAAGATAATATTTTGAAAAGTGAATAAATGAAGTAAGAAAATAAGATAAACTTACAGATTTAAGGAGTATGCTTTGAGAATAAAAGAAGATAATATTTGAAAAGTGAATAAATGAAGTGAGAAAAGATGATAGATTTTCAGATTTAAGGAGTATGCTTTGAGAAAAAGAAGATAATATTTTGAAAAGTGAATAAATGAAGTGAGAAAAGATGATAGACTTTCAGATTTAAGGAGTATGCTTTGAGATAAAAGAAGATAATATTTTGAAAAGTGAATAAATGAAGTAAGAAAATAAGATAAACTTACAGATTTAAGGAGTATGCTTTGAGATAAAAGAAGATAATATTTTTAAAAGTGAATAAATGAAGTAAGAAAAGAAGATAAACTTACAGATTTAAGGAGTATGCTTTGAGAAAAAGAAGATAATATTTTTAAAAGTGAATAATAAAAGTAAGCAAGGAAGATAACTTACAGATTTAAGGAGTATGATTTGAGAAAAAGAAGATAATATTTTGAAAAGTGAATAATAAAAGTAAGCAAGGAAGATAACTTACAGATTTAAGGAGTATGATTTGAGAAAAAGAAGATAATATTTTGAAAAGTGAATAAATGAAGTAAGAAAAGAAGATAAACTTACAGATTTAAGGAGTATGCTTTGAGATAAAAGAAGATAATATTTTGAAAAGTGAATAAATGAAGTAAGAAAATAAGATAAACTTACAGATTTAAGGAGTATGCTTTGAGATAAAAGAAGATAATATTTTTTAAAAGTGAATAAATGAAGTAAGAAAAGATGATAGACTTTCAGATTTAAGGAGTATGCTTTGAGAAAAAGAAGATAATATTTTGAAAAGTGAATAAATGAAGTGAGAAAAGATGATAGACTTTCAGATTTAAGGAGTATGCTTTGAGATAAAAGAAGATAATATTTTGAAAAGTGAATAAATGAAGTAAGAAAAGAAGATAAACTTACAGATTTAAGGAGTATGCTTGAGATAAAAGAAGATAATATTTTGAAAAGTGAATAAATGAAGTAAGAAAAGAAGAAAGACTTTCAGATTTAAGGAGTATGCTTTGAGATAAAAGAAGATAATATTTTGAAAAGTGAATAAATGAAGTAAGAAAAAGATGATAGACTTTCAGATTTAAGGAGTATGCTTTGAGATAAAAGAAGATAATATTTTGAAAAGTGAATAAATGAAGTAAGAAAAGAAGATAAACTTTCAGATTTAAGGAGTATGCTTTGAGATAAAAGAAGATAATATTTTGAAAAGTGAATAAATGAAGTAAGAAAAGAAGATAAACTTACAGATTTAAGGAGTATGCTTTGAGAAAAAGAAGATAATATTTTGAAAAGTGAATAATAAAAGTAAGAAAAGAAGATGGACTTTCAGATTTAAGGAGTATGCTTTGAGATAAAAGAAGATAATATTTTGAAAAGTGAATAAATGAAGTGAGAAAAGATGATAGACTTTCAGATTTAAGGAGTATGCTTTGAGATAAAAGAAGATAATATTTTGAAAAGTGAATAAATGAAGTAAGAAAAGAAGATAAACTTACAGATTTAAGGAGTATGCTTTGAGATAAAAGAAGATAATATTTTGAAAAGTGAATAAATGAAGTGAGAAAAGATGATAGACTTTCAGATTTAAGGAGTATGCTTTGAGATAAAAGAAGATAATATTTTGAAAAGTGAATAAATGAAGTAAGAAAAGAAGATAAACTTACAGATTTAAGGAGTATGCTTTGAGATAAAAGAAGATAATATTTTGAAAAGTGAATAAATGAAGTGAGAAAAGAAGATAAACTTACAGATTTAAGGAGTATGCTTTGAGATAAAAGAAGATAATATTTTGAAAAGTGAATAAATGAAGTAAGAAGAGATGATAGACTTTCAGATTTAAGGAGTATGCTTTGAGATAAAAGAAGATAATATTTTGAAAAGTGAATAATAAAAGTAAGAAAAGAAGATAAACTTACAGAATTAAGGAGTATGATTTGAGAAAAAGAAGATAATATTTTGAAAAGTGAATAAATAAAGTGAGAAAAGATGATAGACTTTCAGATTTAAGGAGTATGCTTTGAGATAAAAAAAGATAATATTTTGAAAAGTGAATAAATGAAGTAAGAAAAGAAGATAAACTTACAGATTTAAGGAGTATGCTTTGGAATAAAAGAAGATAATATTTTGAAAAGTGAATAAATGAAGTGAGAAAAGAAGAAAGACTTTCAGATTTAAGGAGTATGCTTTGAGATAAAAAAAGATAATATTTTGAAAAGTGAATAATTGAAGTAAGAAAAGAAGAAAGACTTTCAGATTTAAGGAGTATGCTTTGAGATAAAAGAAGATAATATTTTGAAAAGTGAATAAATGAAGTAAGAAAAGAAGATAAACTTACAGATTTAAGGAGTATGCTTTGAGATAAAAGAAGATAATATTTTTAAAAGTGAATAAATGCAGTAAGAAAAGAAGATAAACTTACAGATTTAAGGAGTATGATTTGAGAAAAAGAAGATAATATTTTGAAAAGTGAATAAATGAAGTAAGAAAAGAAGATAGACTTACAGATTTAAGGAGTATGCTTTGAGATAAAAGAAGATAATATTTTGAAAAGTGAATAAATGAAGTGAGAAAAGATGATAGACTTTCAGATTTAAGGAGTATGCTTTGAGAAAAAGAAGATAATATTTTGAAAAGTGAATAATAAAAGTAAGAAAAGAAGATAGACTTTCAGATTTAAGGAGTATGCTTTGAGATAAAAGAAGATAATATTTTGAAAAGTGAATAAATGAAGTAAGAAAAGAAGAAAGACTTTCATATTTAAGGAGTATGCTTTGAGAAAAAGAAGATAATATTTTGAAAAGTGAATAAATGAAGTGAGAAAGGAAGAAAAAATTACAGATTTAAGGAGTTTGCTTTGAGAAAAAGAAGATAATATTTTGAAAAGTGAATAATAAAAGTAAGAAAAGATGATAGACTTTCAGATTTAAGGAGTATGCTTTGAGATAAAAGAAGATAATATTTTGAAAAGTGAATAAATGAAGTAAGAAAAGAAGATAAACTTACAGATTTAAGGAGTATGCTTTGAGATAAAAGAAGATAATATTTTGAAAAGTGAATAATAAAAGTAAGAAAAGAAGATAAACTTTCAGATTTAAGGAGTATGCTTTGAGATAAAAGAAGATAATATTTTGAAAAGTGAATAAATGAAGTATGAAAAGAAGATAAACTTACAGATTTAAGGAGTATGCTTTGGAATAAAAAAAGATAATATTTTGAAAAGTGAATAAATGAAGTGAGAAAAGAAGATAAACTTACAGATTTAAGGAGTATGCTTTGAGATAAAAGAAGATAATATTTTGAAAAGTGAATCAATGAAGTAAGAAAAGAAGATAGACTTTCAGATTTAAGGAGTATGCTTTGAGATAAAAGAAGATAATATTTTGAAAAGTGAATAAATGAAGTAAGAAAAGAAGATAAACTTACAGATTTAAGGAGTATGCTTTGGAATAAAAGAAGATAATATTTTGAAAAGTGAATAAATGAAGTGAGAAAAGAAGATAAAATTACAGATTTAAGGAGTATGCTTTGAGATAAAAGAAGATAATATTTTTAAAAGTGAATAAATGAAGTAAGAAGAGATGATAGACTTTCAGATTTAAGGAGTATGCTTTGAGATAAAAGAAGATAATATTTTGAAAAGTGAATAAATGAAGTAAGAAAAGAAGATAGACTTACAGATTTAAGGAGTATGCTTTGAGAAAAAGAAGATAATATTTTGAAAAGTGAATAAATGAAGTGAGAAAAGATGATAAACTTACAGATTTAAGGAGTATGCTTTGAGATAAAAGAAGATAATATTTTGAAAAGTGAATAAATGAAGTAAGAAAAGAAGATAAACTTACAGATTTAAGGAGTATGCTTTGAGATAAAAGAAGATAATATTTTGAAAAGTGAATAAATGAAGTAAGAAGAGATGATAGACTTTCAGATTTAAGGAGTATGCTTTGAGAAAAAGAAGATAATATTTTGAAAAGTGAATAAATGAAGTAAGAAAAGAAGATAAAATTACTGATTTAAGGAGTATGATTTGAGATAAAAGAAGATAATATTTTGAAAAGTGAATAAATAAAGTGAGAAAAGATGATAGACTTTCAGATTTAAGGAGTATGCTTTGAGATAAAAAAAGATAATATTTTGAAAAGTGAATAAATGAAGTAAGAAAAGAAGATAAACTTACAGATTTAAGGAGTATGCTTTGGAATAAAAGAAGATAATATTTTGAAAAGTGAATAAATGAAGTGAGAAAAGAAGATAAAATTACAGATTTAAGGAGTATGATTTGAGAAAAAGAAGATAATATTTTGAAAAGTGAATAAATGAAGTAAGAAAGGAAGAAAAAATTACAGATTTAAGGAGTATGATTTGAGATAAAAGAAGATAATATTTTGAAAAGTGAATAAATGAAGTGAGAAAAGATGATAGACTTACAGATTTAAGGAGTATGCTTTGAGAAAAAGAAGATAATATTTTGAAAAGTGAATAATAAAAGTAAGAAAAGAAGATAAACTTACAGATTTAAGGAGTATGCTTTGAGAAAATGAAGATAATATTTTGAAAAGTGAATAAATGAAGTAAGAAAAGAAGATAAACTTACAGATTTAAGGAGTATGCTTGAGAAAAAGAAGCTAATATTTTGAAAAGTGAATAAATGAAGTGAGAAAAGATGATAGACTTTCAGATTTAAGGAGTATGCTTTGAGAAAAAGAAGATAATATTTTGAAAAGTGAATAATAAAAGTAAGAAAAGAAGATAAACTTACAGATTTTAGGAGTATGCTTTGAGATAAAAGAAGATAATATTTTGAAAAGTGAATAAATGAAGTAAGAAGAGATGATAGACTTTCAGATTTAAGGAGTATGCTTTGAGATAAAAAAAGATAATATTTTGAAAAGTGAATAAATGAAGTAAGAAAGAAGATAAACTTACAGATTTAAGGAGTATGCTTTGAGAAAAAGAAGATAATATTTTGAAAAGTGAATAATAAAGTAAGAAAGGAAGATAAACTTACAGATTTAAGGAGTATGCTTTGAGATAAAAGAAGATAATATTTGAAAAGTGAATAAATGAAGTAAGAAAAGAAGATAAACTTACAGATTTAAGGAGTATGCTTTGAGAAAAAAGAAGATAATATTTTGAAAAGTGAATAATAAAAGTAAGAAAGGAAGATAAACTTACAGATTTAAGGAGTATGATTTGAGAAAAAGAAGATAATATTTTGAAAAGTGAATAAATGAAGTAAGAAGAGATGATAGACTTTCAGATTTAAGGAGTATGCTTTGAGATAAAAAAAGATAATATTTTGAAAAGTGAATAATAAAAGTAAGAAAGGAAGATAAACTTACAGATTTAAGGAGTATGATTTGAGAAAAAGAAGATAATATTTTGAAAAGTGAATAAATAAAGTGAGAAAAGATGATAGACTTTCAGATTTAAGGAGTATGCTTTGAGATAAAAAAAGATAATATTTTGAAAAGTGAATAAATGAAGTAAGAAAAGAAGATAAACTTACAGATTTAAGGAGTATGCTTTGGAATAAAAGAAGATAATATTTTGAAAAGTGAATAAATGAAGTGAGAAAAGAAGATAAAATTACAGATTTAAGGAGTATGATTTGAGAAAAAGAAGATAATATTTTGAAAAGTGAATAAATGAAGTAAGAAAGGAAGAAAAAATTACAGATTTAAGGAGTATGATTTGAGATAAAAGAAGATAATATTTTGAAAAGTGAATAAATGAAGTAAGAAGAGATGATAGACTTTCAGATTTAAGGAGTATGCTTTGAGAAAAAGAAGATAATATTTTGAAAAGTGAATAAATGAAGTGAGAAAAGAAGATAAAATTACAGATTTAAGGAGTATGCTTTGAGAAAATGAAGATAATATTTTGAAAAGTGAATAATAAAAGTAAGAAAAGAAGATAAACTTACAGATTTAAGGAGTATGATTTGAGAAAAAGAAGATAATATTTTGAAAAGTGAATCAATGAAGTAAGAAAAGAAGATAGACTTTCAGATTTAAGGAGTATGCTTTGAGATAAAGAAGATAATATTTTGAAAAGTGAATAATAAAAGTAAGAAAAGAAGATAAACTTACAGATTTAAGGAGTATGCTTTGAGAAAATGAAGATAATATTTTGAAAAGTGAATAATAAAAGTAAGAAAAGAAGATAAACTTACAGATTTAAGGAGTATGATTTGAGATAAAAGAAGATAATATTTTGAAAAGTGAATAAATGAAGTAAGAAGAGATGAAAGACTTTCAGATTTAACGAGTATGCTTTGAGAAAAAGAAGATAATATTTTGAAAAGTGAATAATAAAAGTAAGAAAAGAAGATAAACTTACAGATTTAAGGAGTATGCTTTGAGAAAATGAAGATAATATTTTGAAAAGTGAATAAATGAAGTAAGAAAAGAAGATAAACTTACAGATTTAAGGAGTATGCTTTGAGAAAAAGAAGCTAATATTTTGAAAAGTGAATAAATGAAGTGAGAAAAGATGATAGACTTTCAGATTTAAGGAGTATGCTTTGAGAAAAAGAAGATAATATTTTGAAAAGTGAATAATAAAAGTAAGAAAAGAAGATAAACTTACAGATTTTAGGAGTATGCTTTGAGATAAAAGAAGATAATATTTTGAAAAGTGAATAAATGAAGTAAGAAGAGATGATAGACTTTCAGATTTAAGGAGTATGCTTTGAGATAAAAAAAGATAATATTTTGAAAAGTGAATAAATGAAGTAAGAAAAGAAGATAAACTTACAGATTTAAGGAGTATGCTTTGAGAAAAAGAAGATAATATTTTGAAAAGTGAATAATAAAAGTAAGAAAGGAAGATAAACTTACAGATTTAAGGAGTATGCTTTGAGATAAAAGAAGATAATATTTTGAAAAGTGAATAAATGAAGTAAGAAAAGAAGATAAACTTACAGATTTAAGGAGTATGCTTTGAGAAAAAGAAGATAATATTTTGAAAAGTGAATAATAAAAGTAAGAAAGGAAGATAAACTTACAGATTTAAGGAGTATGATTTGAGAAAAAGAAGATAATATTTTGAAAAGTGAATAAATGAAGTAAGAAGAGATGATAGACTTTCAGATTTAAGGAGTATGCTTTGAGATAAAAAAAGATAATATTTTGAAAAGTGAATAATAAAAGTAAGAAAGGAAGATAAACTTACAGATTTAAGGAGTATGATTTGAGAAAAAGAAGATAATATTTTGAAAAGTGAATAAATAAAGTGAGAAAAGATGATAGACTTTCAGATTTAAGGAGTATGCTTTGAGATAAAAAAAGATAATATTTTGAAAAGTGAATAAATGAAGTAAGAAAAGAAGATAAACTTACAGATTTAAGGAGTATGCTTTGGAATAAAAGAAGATAATATTTTGAAAAGTGAATAAATGAAGTGAGAAAAGAAGATAAAATTACAGATTTAAGGAGTATGATTTGAGAAAAAGAAGATAATATTTTGAAAAGTGAATAAATGAAGTAAGAAAGGAAGAAAAAATTACAGATTTAAGGAGTATGATTTGAGATAAAAGAAGATAATATTTTGAAAAGTGAATAAATGAAGTAAGAAGAGATGATAGACTTTCAGATTTAAGGAGTATGCTTTGAGAAAAAGAAGATAATATTTTGAAAAGTGAATAAATGAAGTGAGAAAAGAAGATAAAATTACAGATTTAAGGAGTATGCTTTGAGAAAATGAAGATAATATTTTGAAAAGTGAATAAATGAAGTGAGAAAAGAAGATAAAATTACAGATTTAAGGAGTATGATTTGAGAAAAAGAAGATAATATTTTGAAAAGTGAATAAATGAAGTAAGAAAGGAAGAAAAAAATTACAGATTTAAGGAGTATGATTTGAGATAAAAGAAGATAATATTTTGAAAAGTGAATAAATGAAGTAAGAAGAGATGATAGACTTTCAGATTTAAGGAGTATGCTTTGAGAAAAAGAAGATAATATTTTGAAAAGTGAATAAATGAAGTGAGAAAAGAAGATAAAATTACTGATTTAAGGAGTATGCTTTGAGAAAATGAAGATAATATTTTGAAAAGTGAATAATAAAAGTAAGAAAAGATGATAGACTTTCAGATTTAAGGAGTATGATTTGAGAAAAAGAAGATAATATTTTGAAAAGTGAATCAATGAAGTAAGAAAGAAGATAGACTTTCAGATTTAAGGAGTATGCTTTGAGATAAAGAAGATAATATTTTGAAAAGTGAATAATAAAAGTAAGAAAAGAAGATAAACTTACAGATTTAAGGAGTATGCTTTGAGAAAATGAAGATAATATTTTGAAAAGTGAATAATAAAAGTAAGAAAAGAAGATAAACTTACAGATTTAAGGAGTATGATTTGAGATAAAAGAAGATAATATTTTGAAAAGTGAATAAATGAAGTAGAAGAGATGAAAGACTTTCAGATTTAACGAGTATGCTTTGAGAAAAAGAAGATAATATTTTGAAAAGTGAATAATAAAAGTAAGAAAAGAAGATAAACTTACAGATTTAAGGAGTATGCTTTGAGAAAATGAAGATAATATTTTGAAAAGTGAATAAATGAAGTAAGAAAAGAAGATAAACTTACAGATTTAAGGAGTATGCTTTGAGAAAAAGAAGCTAATATTTTGAAAAGTGAATAAATGAAGTGAGAAAAGATGATAGACTTTCAGATTTAAGGAGTATGCTTTGAGAAAAAGAAGATAATATTTTGAAAAGTGAATAATAAAAGTAAGAAAAGAAGATAAACTTACAGATTTTAGGAGTATGCTTTGAGATAAAAGAAGATAATATTTTGAAAAGTGAATAAATGAAGTAAGAAGAGATGATAGACTTTCAGATTTAAGGAGTATGCTTTGAGAAAATGAAGATAATATTTTGAAAAGTGAATAATAAAAGTAAGAAAAGAAGATAAACTTACAGATTTAAGGAGTATGCTTTGAGAAAAAGAAGATAATATTTTGAAAAGTGAATAATAAAAGTAAGAAGGAAGATAAACTTACAGATTTAAGGAGTATGCTTTGAGATAAAAGAAGATAATATTTTGAAAAGTGAATAAATGAAGTAAGAAAAGAAGATAAACTTACAGATTTAAGGAGTATGCTTTGAGAAAAAGAAGATAATATTTTGAAAAGTGAATAATAAAAGTAAGAAAGGAAGATAAACTTACAGATTTAAGGAGTATGATTTGAGAAAAAGAAGATAATATTTTGAAAAGTGAATAAATGAAGTAAGAAGAGATGATAGACTTTCAGATTTAAGGAGTATGCTTTGAGATAAAAAAAGATAATATTTTGAAAAGTGAATAATAAAAGTAAGAAAGGAAGATAAACTTACAGATTTAAGGAGTATGATTTGAGAAAAAGAAGATAATATTTTGAAAAGTGAATAAATAAAGTGAGAAAAGATGATAGACTTTCAGATTTAAGGAGTATGCTTTGAGATAAAAAAAGATAATATTTTGAAAAGTGAATAAATGAAGTAAGAAAAGAAGATAAACTTACAGATTTAAGGAGTATGCTTTGGAATAAAAGAAGATAATATTTTGAAAAGTGAATAAATGAAGTGAGAAAAGAAGATAAAATTACAGATTTAAGGAGTATGATTTGAGAAAAAGAAGATAATATTTTGAAAAGTGAATAAATGAAGTAAGAAAGAAGAAAAAATTACAGATTTAAGGAGTATGATTTGAGATAAAAGAAGATAATATTTTGAAAAGTGAATAAATGAAGTAAGAAGAGATGATAGACTTTCAGATTTAAGGAGTATGCTTTGAGAAAAAGAAGATAATATTTTGAAAAGTGAATAAATGAAGTGAGAAAAGAAGATAAAATTACAGATTTAAGGAGTATGCTTTGAGAAAATGAAGATAATATTTTGAAAAGTGAATAATAAAAGTAAGAAAAGAAGATAAACTTACAGATTTAAGGAGTATGATTTGAGAAAAGAAGATAATATTTTGAAAAGTGAATCAATGAAGTAAGAAAAGAAGATAGACTTTCAGATTTAAGGAGTATGCTTTGAGATAAAAGAAGATAATATTTTGAAAAGTGAATAAATGAAGTAAGAAAAGAAGATAAACTTACAGATTTAAGGAGTATGCTTTGAGATAAAAGAAGATAATATTTTGAAAAGTGAATAAATGAAGTAAGAAAAGAAGATAGACTTTCAGATTTAAGGAGTATGCTTTGAGAAAAAGAAGATAATATTTTGAAAAGTGAATAAATGAAGTGAGAAAAGAAGATAAAATTACAGATTTAAGGAGTATGATTTGAGAAAAAGAAGATAATATTTTGAAAAGTGAATAAATGAAGTAAGAAAAGAAGATAGACTTTCAGATTTAAGGAGTATGCTTTGAGATAAAAGAAGATAATATTTTGAAAAGTGAATAAATGAAGTAAGAAAAGAAGATAAAATTACAGATTTAAGGAGTATGCTTTGAGATAAAAGAAGATAATATTTTGAAAAGTGAATAAATAAAGTAAGAAGAGATGATAGACTTTCAGATTTAAGGAGTATGCTTTGAGAAAAAGAAGATAATATTTTGAAAGGTGAATAAATGAAGTAAGAAAAGAAGATAGACTTTCAGATTTAGGGAGTATGCTTTGAGAAAAGAAGATAATATTTTGAAAAGTGAATAATAAAAGTAAGAAAAGAAGATAGACTTTCAGATTTAAGGAGTATGCTTTGAGAAAAAGAAGATAATATTTGAAAAGTGAATAAATGAAGTGAGAAAAGAAGATAACTTTCAGATTTAAGGAGTATGCTTTGAGATAAAAGAAGATAATATTTGAAAAGTGAATAAATGAAGTAAGAAAATAAGATAAACTTACAGATTTAAGGAGTATGCTTTGAGATAAAAGAAGATAATATTTTGAAAAGTGAATAAATGAAGTGAGAAAGAAGATAGACTTTCAGATTTAAGGAGTATGCTTTGAGAAAAGAAGATATATTTTGAAAAGTGAATAAATGAAGTAAGAAAAGAAGATAGACTTTCAGATTTAAGGAGTATGCTTTGAGAAAAAGAAGATAATATTTTGAAAAGTGAATAAATGAAGTAAGAAAAGAAGATAAAATTACAGAATTTAAGGAGTATGCTTTGAGATAAAAGAAGATAATATTTTGAAAAGTGAATAAATGAAGTAAGAAGAGATGATAGACTTTCAGATTTAAGGAGTATGCTTTGAGATAAAAAAAGATAATATTTGAAAAGTGAATAAATGAAGTAAGAAAAGAAGATAAACTTACAGATTTAAGGAGTATGCTTTGAGATAAAAGAAGATAATATTTTGAAAAGTGAATAATAAAAGTAAGAAAAGAAGATAACTTTCAGATTTAAGGAGTATGCTTTGAGATAAAAGAAGATAATATTTTGAAAAGTGAATAAATGAAGTAAGAAAGAAGATAAACTTACAGATTTAAGGAGTATGATTTGAGAAAAAGAAGATAATATTTTGAAAAGTGAATAAATAAAGTGAGAAAAGATGATAGACTTTCAGATTTAAGGAGTATGCTTTGAGATAAAAAAAGATAATATTTTGAAAAGTGAATAATAAAAGTAAGAAAGGAAGATAAACTTACAGATTTAAGGAGTATGATTTGAGAAAAAGAAGATAATATTTTGAAAAGTGAATAAATAAAGTGAGAAAAGATGATAGACTTTCAGATTTAAGGAGTATGCTTTGAGATAAAAGAAGATAATATTTTGAAAAGTGAATAAATGAAGTAAGAAAAGAAGATAAAATTACAGATTTAAGGAGTATGCTTTGAGATAAAAGAAGATAATATTTTGAAAAGTGAATAAATAAAGTAAGAAGAGATGATAGACTTTCAGATTTAAGGAGTATGCTTTGAGATAAAAAAAGATAATATTTTGAAAAGTGAATAAATGAAGTAAGAAAAGAAGATAAACTTACAGATTTAAGGAGTATGCTTTGAGATAAAAGAAGATAATATTTTGAAAAGTGAATAATAAAAGTAAGAAAAGAAGATAACTTTCAGATTTAAGGAGTATGCTTTGAGATAAAAGAAGATAATATTTTGAAAAGTGAATAAATGAAGTAAGAAAAGAAGATAACTTTCAGATTTAAGGAGTATGCTTTGAGATAAAAGAAGATAATATTTTGAAAAGTGAATAAATGAAGTAAGAAAATAAGATAAACTTACAGATTTAAGGAGTATGCTTTGAGATAAAAGAAGATAATATTTTGAAAAGTGAATAAATGAAGTAAGAAAAGAAGATAACTTTCAGATTTAAGGAGTATGCTTTGAGATAAAAGAAGATAATATTTTGAAAAGTGAATAAATGAAGTGAGAAAAGAAGATAGACTTTTCAGATTTAAGGAGTATGCTTTGAGAAAAAGAAGATAATATTTTGAAAAGTGAATAAATGAAGTAAGAAGAGATGATAGACTTTCAGATTTAAGGAGTATGCTTTGAGATAAAGAAGATAATATTTTGAAAAGTGAATAATAAAAGTAAGAAAAGAAGATAAACTTACAGATTTAAGGAGTATGCTTTGAGATAAAAGAAGATAATATTTTGAAAAGTGAATAAATGAAGTAAGAAAATAAGATAAACTTACAGATTTAAGGAGTATGCTTTGAGATAAAAGAAGATAATATTTTGAAAAGTGAATAAATGAAGTAAGAAAAGAAGATAACTTTCAGATTTAAGGAGTATGCTTTGAGATAAAAGAAGATAATATTTTGAAAAGTGAATAAATGAAGTGAGAAAAGAAGATAGACTTTCAGATTTAAGGAGTATGCTTTGAGAAAAAGAAGATAATATTTTGAAAAGTGAATAATAAAAGTAAGCAAGGAAGATAACTTACAGATTTAAGGAGTATGCTTTGAGATAAAAGAAGATAATATTTTGAAAAGTGAATAAATGAAGTGAGAAAAGAAGATAGACTTTCAGATTTAAGGAGTATGCTTTGAGATAAAAGAAGATAATATTTTGAAAAGTGAATAATAAAAGTAAGAAAAGAAGATAACTTTCAGATTTAAGGAGTATGCTTTGAGATAAAAGAAGATAATATTTTGAAAAGTGAATAAATGAAGTAAGAAAAGAAGATAAACTTACAGATTTAAGGAGTATGATTTGAGAAAAAGAAGATAATATTTTGAAAAGTGAATAAATAAAGTGAGAAAAGATGATAGACTTTCAGATTTAAGGAGTATGCTTTGAGATAAAAAAAGATAATATTTTGAAAAGTGAATAATAAAAGTAAGAAAGGAAGATAAACTTACAGATTTAAGGAGTATGATTTGAGAAAAAGAAGATAATATTTTGAAAAGTGAATAAATAAAGTGAGAAAAGATGATAGACTTTCAGATTTAAGGAGTATGCTTTGAGATAAAAAAAGATAATATTTTGAAAAGTGAATAAATGAAGTAAGAAAAGAAGATAAACTTACAGATTTAAGGAGTATGCTTTGGAATAAAAGAAGATAATATTTTGAAAAGTGAATAAATGAAGTGAGAAAAGAAGATAAAATTACAGATTTAAGGAGTATGATTTGAGAAAAAGAAGATAATATTTTGAAAAGTGAATAAATGAAGTAAGAAAGGAAGAAAAAATTACAGATTTAAGGAGTATGATTTGAGATAAAAGAAGATAATATTTTGAAAAGTGAATAAATGAAGTAAGAAGAGATGATAGACTTTCAGATTTAAGGAGTATGCTTTGAGAAAAAGAAGATAATATTTTGAAAAGTGAATAAATGAAGTGAGAAAAGAAGATAAAATTACAGATTTAAGGAGTATGCTTTGAGAAAATGAAGATAATATTTGAAAAGTGAATAATAAAAGTAAGAAAAGAAGATAAACTTACAGATTTAAGGAGTATGATTTGAGAAAAAGAAGATAATATTTTGAAAAGTGAATCAATGAAGTAAGAAAAGAAGATAGACTTTCAGATTTAAGGAGTATGCTTTGAGATAAAAGAAGATAATATTTTGAAAAGTGAATAAATGAAGTAAGAAAAGAAGATAAACTTACAGATTTAAGGAGTATGCTTTGAGATAAAAGAAGATAATATTTTGAAAAGTGAATAAATGAAGTAAGAAAAGAAGATAAACTTTCAGATTTAAGGAGTATGCTTTGAGAAAAAGAAGATAATATTTTGAAAAGTGAATAAATGAAGTGAGAAAAGAAGATAAAATTACAGATTTAAGGAGTATGATTTGAGAAAAAGAAGATAATATTTGAAAAGTGAATAAATGAAGTAAGAAAAGAAGATAGACTTTCAGATTTAAGGAGTATGCTTTGAGATAAAAGAAGATAATATTTTGAAAAGTGAATAAATGAAGTGAGAAAAGAAGATAACTTTCAGCTTTAAGGAGTATGCTTTGAGATAAAAGATAATATTTTGAAAGGTGAATAAATGAAGTAAGAAAAGAAGATAGACTTTCAGATTTAAGGAGTATGCTTTGAGAAAAGAAGATAATATTTTGAAAGGTGAATAAATGAAGTAAGAAAAGAAGATAGACTTTCAGATTTAGGGAGTATGCTTTGAGAAAAAGAAGATAATATTTTGAAAAGTGAATAATAAAAGTAAGAAAAGAAGATAGACTTTCAGATTTAAGGAGTATGCTTTGAGAAAAAGAAGATAATATTTGAAAAGTGAATAAATGAAGTGAGAAAAGAAGATAAACTTACAGATTTAAGGAGTATGCTTTGAGATAAAAGAAGATAATATTTTGAAAAGTGAATAAATGAAGTAAGAAAATAAGATAAACTTACAGATTTAAGGAGTATGCTTTGAGATAAAAGAAGATAATATTTTGAAAAGTGAATAAATGAAGTGAGAAAAGAAGATAGACTTTCAGATTTAAGGAGTATGCTTTGAGAAAAAGAAGATAATATTTTGAAAAGTGAATAAATGAAGTAAGAAAAGAAGATAGACTTTCAGATTTAAGGAGTATGCTTTGAGAAAAAGAAGATAATATTTT
Source organism: Loxodes magnus (assembly GCA_946699065.1). Classification (NCBI taxonomy): domain Eukaryota; phylum Ciliophora; class Karyorelictea; order Loxodida; family Loxodidae; genus Loxodes; species Loxodes magnus. The sequence continues at coordinate 569,606 of CAMPDV010000087.1, read as the reverse complement.
GAAAAGTGAATAAATGAAGTAAGAAAAGAAGATAAAATTACAGATTTAAGGAGTATGCTTTGAGATAAAAGAAGATAATATTTTGAAAAGTGAATAAATGAAGTAAGAAGAGATGATAGACTTTCAGATTTAAGGAGTATGCTTTGAGATAAAAAAAGATAATATTTTGAAAAGTGAATAAATGAAGTAAGAAAAGAAGATAAACTTACAGATTTAAGGAGTATGCTTTGAGATAAAGAAGATAATATTTTGAAAAGTGAATAATAAAAGTAAGAAAAGAAGATAACTTTCAGATTTAAGGAGTATGCTTTGAGATAAAAGAAGATAATATTTTGAAAAGTGAATAAATGAAGTAAGAAAAGAAGATAACTTTCAGATTTAAGGAGTATGCTTTGAGATAAAAGAAGATAATATTTTGAAAAGTGAATAAATGAAGTAAGAAAATAAGATAAACTTACAGATTTAAGGAGTATGCTTTGAGATAAAAGAAGATAATATTTTGAAAAGTGAATAAATGAAGTAAGAAAAGAAGATAACTTTCAGATTTAAGGAGTATGCTTTGAGATAAAAGAAGATAATATTTTGAAAAGTGAATAATAAAAGTAAGAAAAGAAGATAGACTTTCAGATTTAAGGAGTATGCTTTGAGATAAAAGAAGATAATATTTTGAAAAGTGAATAAATGAAGTAAGAAGAGATGATAGACTTTCAGATTTAAGGAGTATGCTTTGAGATAAAGAAGATAATATTTTGAAAAGTGAATAATAAAAGTAAGAAAAGAAGATAAACTTACAGATTTAAGGAGTATGCTTTGAGATAAAGAAGATAATATTTTGAAAAGTGAATAAATGAAGTAAGAAAAGAAGATAAACTTACAGATTTAAGGAGTATGCTTTGAGATAAAAGAAGATAATATTTTGAAAAGTGAATAAATGAAGTAAGAAAAGAAGATAACTTTCAGATTTAAGGAGTATGCTTTGAGATAAAAGAAGATAATATTTGAAAAGTGAATAAATGAAGTGAGAAAAGAAGATAGACTTTCAGATTTAAGGAGTATGCTTTGAGGAAAAAGAAGATAATATTTTGAAAAGTGAATAATAAAAGTGAGAAAAGATGATAGACTTTCAGATTTAAGGAGTATGCTTTGAGATAAAAGAAGATAATATTTTGAAAAGTGAATAAATGAAGTGAGAAAAGAAGATAGACTTTCAGATTTAAGGAGTATGCTTTGAGATAAAAGAAGATAATATTTTGAAAAGTGAATAATAAAAGTAAGAAAAGAAGATAACTTTCAGATTTAAGGAGTATGCTTTGAGATAAAAGAAGATAATATTTTGAAAAGTGAATAAATGAAGTAAGAAAAGAAGATAAACTTACAGATTTAAGGAGTATGCTTTGAGATAAAAGAAGATAATATTTTGAAAAGTGAATAAATGAAGTAAGAAAATAAGATAAACTTACAGATTTAAGGAGTATGCTTTGAGATAAAAGAAGATAATATTTTGAAAAGTGAATAAATGAAGTAAGAAAAGAAGATAACTTTCAGATTTAAGGAGTATGCTTTGAGATAAAAGAAGATAATATTTTGAAAAGTGAATAAATGAAGTGAGAAAAGAAGATAGACTTTCAGATTTAAGGAGTATGCTTTGAGAAAAAGAAGATAATATTTTGAAAAGTGAATAAATGAAGTAAGAAAAGAAGATAAAATTACAGATTTAAGGAGTATGCTTTGAGATAAAAGAAGATAATATTTGAAAAGTGAATAAATGAAGTAAGAAGAGATGATAGACTTTCAGATTTAAGGAGTATGCTTTGAGATAAAAAAAGATAATATTTTGAAAAGTGAATAAATGAAGTAAGAAAAGAAGATAAACTTACAGATTTAAGGAGTATGCTTTGAGAAAAAGAAGATAATATTTTGAAAAGTGAATAATAAAAGTAAGAAAAGAAGATAACTTTCAGATTTAAGGAGTATGCTTTGAGATAAAAGAAGATATATTTTGAAAAGTGAATAAATGAAGTAAGAAAAGAAGATAACTTTCAGATTTAAGGAGTATGATTTGAGATAAAAGAAGATAATATTTTGAAAAGTGAATAAATGAAGTGAGAAAAGAAGATAAACTTACAGATTTAAGGAGTATGCTTTGAGATAAAAGAAGATAATATTTTGAAAAGTGAATAAATGAAGTAAGAAAAGAAGATAAACTTACAGATTTAAGGAGTATGCTTTGAGATAAAAGAAGATAATATTTTGAAAAGTGAATAATAAAAGTAAGAAAAGAAGAAAGACTTTCAGATTTAAGGAGTATGCTTTGAGATAAAAAAAGATAATATTTTGAAAAGTGAATAAATGAAGTAAGAAAGGAAGATAAACTTACAGATTTAAGGAGTATGATTTGAGATAAAAGAAGATAATAATTTGAAAAGTGAATAAATGAAGTGAGAAAAGAAGATAGACTTTCAGATTTAAGGAGTATGCTTTGAGAAAAAGAAGATAATATTTTGAAAGTGAATAAATGAAGTAAGAAAAGAAGAAAGACTTTCAGATTTAAGGAGTATGCTTTGAGAAAAAGAAGATAATATTTTGAAAAGTGAATAAATGAAGTAAGAAAAGAAGATAAACTTACAGATTTAAGGAGTATGCTTTGAGATAAAAAGAAGATAATATTTTGAAAAGTGAATAAATGAAGTAAGAAAAGAAGATAAACTTACAGATTTAAGGAGTATGCTTTGAGATAAAAGAAGATAATATTTTGAAAAGTGAATAATAAAAGTAAGAAAAGAAGAAAGACTTTCAGATTTAAGGAGTATGCTTTGAGATAAAAGAAGATAATATTTTGAAAAGTGAATAAATGAAGTGAGAAAAGAAGATAAACTTACAGATTTAAGGAGTATGCTTTGAGATAAAAGAAGATAATTTTTTGAAAAGTGAATAAATGAAGTAAGAAAAGAAGAAAGACTTTCAGATTTAAGGAGTATGCTTTGAGATAAAAGAAGATAATATTTTGAAAAGTGAATAAATGAAGTAAGAAAAGAAGATAAACTTACAGATTTAAGGAGTATGCTTTGAGATAAAGAAGATAATATTTTGAAAAGTGAATAAATGAAGTAAGAAAGGAAGAAAGACTTTCAGATTTAAGGAGTATGCTTTGAGATAAAAAAGATAATATTTTGAAAAGTGAATAAATGAAGTAAGAAAAGAAGATAAACTTACAGATTTAAGGAGTATGCTTTGAGATAAAAGAAGATAATATATTTGAAAGTGAATAAATGAAGTAAGAAAGAAGATAAACTTACAGATTTAAGGAGTATGCTTTGAGATAAAAGAAGATAATATTTTGAAAAGTGAATAAATGAAGTGAGAAAAGATGAAAGACTTTCAGATTTAACGAGTATGCTTTTAGAAAAAGAAGATAATATTTTGAAAGTGAATAAATGAAGTAAGAAAAGAAGATAAACTTACAGATTTAAGGAGTATGCTTTGAGAAAATGAAGATAATATTTTGAAAAGTGAATAAATGAAGTAAGAAAGGAAGATAAACTTACAGATTTAAGGAGTATGATTTGAGATAAAAAAAGATAATATTTTGAAAAGTGAATAATAAAAGTAAGAAAAGAAGATAAACTTACAGATTTAAGGAGTATGCTTTGAGATAAAAGAAGATAATATTTTGAAAAGTGAATAATAAAAGTAAGAAAAGAAGATAGACTTTCAGATTTAAGGAGTATGCTTTGAGATAAAAAAAGATAATATTTTGAAAAGTGAATAAATGAAGTAAGAAAAGAAGATAAACTTACAGATTTAAGGAGTATGCTTTGAGATAAAAGAAGATAATATTTTGAAAAGTGAATAATAAAAGTAAGAAAAGAAGATAAACTTTCAGATTTAAGGAGTATGCTTTGAGATAAAAGAAGATAATATTTTGAAAAGTGAATAAATGAAGTGAGAAAAGAAGATAGACTTTCAGATTTAAGGAGTATGCTTTGAGATAAAAGAAGATAATATTTTTAAAAGTGAATAAATGAAGTAAGAAAAGAAGATAAACTTTCAGATTTAAGGAGTATGCTTTGAGATAAAAGAAGATAATATTTTGAAAAGTGAATAAATGAAGTAAGAAAAGAAGAAAGACTTTCAGATTTAAGGAGTATGCTTTGAGATAAAAGAAGATAATATTTTGAAAAGTGAATAAATGAAGTAAGAAAAGATGATAGACTTTCAGATTTAAGGAGTATGCTTTGAGATAAAAGAAGATAATATTTTGAAAAGTGAATAATAAAAGTAAGAAAAGAAGATAAACTTTCAGATTTAAGGAGTATGCTTTGAGATAAAAGAAGATAATATTTTGAAAAGTGAATAAATGAAGTAAGAAAAGAAGAAAGACTTTCAGATTTAAGGAGTATGCTTTGAGATAAAAAAAGATAATATTTTTAAAAGTGAATTATAAAAGTAAGAAAAGAAGATAAACTTACAGATTTAAGGAGTATGCTTTTAGAAAAAGAAGATAATATTTTGAAAAGTGAATAATAAAAGTAAGAAAAGAAGATAAACTTACAGATTTAAGGAGTATGCTTTGAGATAAAAGAAGATAATATTTTGAAAAGTGAATAAATGAAGTAAGAAAAGAAGATAAATTACAGATTTAAGGAGTATGCTTTGAGATAAAAGAAGATAATATTTTGAAAAGTGAATAAATGAAGTAAGAAGAGATGATAGACTTTCAGATTTAAGGAGTATGCTTTGAGATAAAAAAAGATAATATTTTGAAAAGTGAATAAATGAAGTAAGAAGAGATGATAGACTTTCAGATTTAAGGAGTATGCTTTGAGATAAAGAAGATAATATTTTGAAAAGTGAATAATAAAAGTAAGAAAAGAAGATAAACTTACAGATTTAAGGAGTATGCTTTGAGATAAAAGAAGATATATTTGAAAAGTGAATAAATGAAGTAAGAAAGAAGATAAACTTACAGATTTAAGGAGTATGCTTTGAGATAAAAGAAGATAATATTTTGAAAAGTGAATAAATGAAAGTAAGAAAAGAAGATAACTTTCAGATTTAAGGAGTATGCTTTGAGATTTAAGGAGTATGCTTTGAGATAAAAGAAGATAATATTTTGAAAAGTGAATAAATGAAGTAAGAAAAGAAGATAACTTTCAGATTTAAGAGTATGCTTTGAGATAAAAGAAGATAATATTTTGAAAAGTGAATAAATGAAGTAAGAAAAGAAGATAAACTTACAGATTTAAGGAGTATGCTTTGAGAAAAAAGAAGATAATATTTTGAAAAGTGAATAATAAAAGTAAGAAAAGAAGATAACTTTCAGATTTAAGGAGTATGCTTTGAGATAAAAGAAGATAATATTTTGAAAAGTGAATAAATGAAGTAAGAAAAGAAGATAACTTTCAGATTTAAGGAGTATGATTTGAGATAAAAGAAGATAATATTTTGAAAAGTGAATAAATGAAGTGAGAAAAGAAGATAAACTTACAGATTTAAGGAGTATGCTTTGAGATAAAAGAAGATAATATTTTGAAAAGTGAATAAATGAAGTAAGAAAAGAAGATAAACTTACAGATTAAGGAGTATGCTTTGAGATAAAAGAAGATAATATTTGAAAAGTGAATAATAAAAGTAAGAAAAGAAGAAAGACTTTCAGATTTAAGGAGTATGCTTTGAGATAAAAAAAGATAATATTTTGAAAAGTGAATAAATGAAGTAAGAAAGGAAGATAAACTTACAGATTTAAGGAGTATGATTTGAGATAAAAGAAGATAATATTTTGAAAAGTGAATAAATGAAGTGAGAAAAGAAGATAGACTTTCAGATTTAAGGAGTATGCTTTGAGAAAAAGAAGATAATATTTTGAAAAGTGAATAAATGAAGTAAGAAAAGAGAAAGACTTTCAGATTTAAGGAGTATGCTTTGAGAAAAAGAAGATAATATTTTGAAAAGTGAATAAATGAAGTAAGAAAAGAAGATAAACTTACAGATTTAAGGAGTATGCTTTGAGATAAAAGAAGATAATATTTTGAAAAGTGAATAAATGAAGTAAGAAAAGAAGATAAACTTACAGATTTAAGGAGTATGCTTTGAGATAAAAGAAGATAATATTTTGAAAAGTGAATAATAAAAGTAAGAAAAGAGAAAGACTTTCAGATTTAAGGAGTATGCTTTGAGATAAAAGAAGATAATATTTTGAAAAGTGAATAAATGAAGTGAGAAAAGAAGAAAGACTTTCAGATTTAAGGAGTATGCTTTGAGATAAAAGAAGATAATATTTGAAAAGTGAATAAATGAAGTAAGAAAAGAAGATAAACTTACAGATTTAAGGAGTATGCTTTGAGATAAAAGAAGATAATATTTTGAAAAGTGAATAAATGAAGTAAGAAAGGAAGAAAGACTTTCAGATTTAAGGAGTATGCTTTGAGATAAAAAAAGATAATATTTTGAAAAGTGAATAAATGAAGTAAGAAAAGAAGATAAACTTACAGATTTAAGGAGTATGCTTTGAGATAAAAGAAGATAATATTTTGAAAAGTGAATAAATGAAGTAAGAAAAGAAGATAAACTTACAGATTAAGGAGTATGCTTTGAGATAAAAGAAGATAATATTTTGAAAAGTGAATAAATGAAGTGAGAAAAGATGAAAGACTTTCAGATTTTAACGAGTATGCTTTTAGAAAAAGAAGATAATATTTTGAAAAGTGAATAAATGAAGTAAGAAAAGAAGATAAACTTACAGATTTAAGGAGTATGCTTTGAGAAAATGAAGATAATATTTTGAAAAGTGAATAAATGAAGTAAGAAAGGAAGATAAACTTACAGATTTAAGGAGTATGATTTGAGATAAAAAAAGATAATATTTTGAAAAGTGAATAATAAAAGTAAGAAAAGAAGATAAACTTACAGATTTAAGGAGTATGCTTTGAGATAAAAGAAGATAATATTTTGAAAAGTGAATAATAAAAGTAAGAAAAGAAGATAGACTTTCAGATTTAAGGAGTATGCTTTGAGATAAAAAAAGATAATATTTTGAAAAGTGAATAAATGAAGTAAGAAAAGAAGATAAACTTACAGATTTAAGGAGTATGCTTTGAGATAAAAGAAGATAATATTTTGAAAAGTGAATAATAAAAGTAAGAAAAGAAGATAAACTTTCAGATTTAAGGAGTATGCTTTGAGATAAAAGAAGATAATATTTTGAAAAGTGAATAAATGAAGTGAGAAAAAGAAGATAGACTTTCAGATTTAAGGGAGTATGCTTTGAGATAAAAGAAGATAATATTTTTAAAAGTGAATAAATGAAGTAAGAAAAGAAGATAAACTTTCAGATTTAAGGAGTATGCTTTGAGATAAAAGAAGATAATATTTTGAAAAAGTGAATAAATGAAGTAAGAAAAGAAGAAAGACTTTCAGATTTAAGGAGTATGCTTTGAGATAAAAGAAGATAATATTTTGAAAAGTGAATAAATGAAGTAAGAAAAGATGATAGACTTTCAGATTTAAGGAGTATGCTTTGAGATAAAAGAGATAATATTTTGAAAAGTGAATAATAAAAGTAAGAAAAGAAGATAAACTTTCAGATTTAAGGAGTATGCTTTGAGATAAAAGAAGATAATATTTTGAAAAGTGAATAAATGAAGTAAGAAAAGAAGAAAGACTTTCAGATTTAAGGAGTATGCTTTGAGATAAAAAAAGATAATATTTTTAAAAGTGATTATAAAAGTAAGAAAAGAAGATAAACTTACAGATTTAAGGAGTATGCTTTGAGATAAAAGAAGATAATATTTTGAAAAGTGAATAAATGAAGTGAGAAAAGAAGATAGACTTTCAGATTTAAGGAGTTTGCTTGAGAAAAAGAAGATAATATTTTGAAAAGTGAATAATAAAAGTAAGAAAAGAAGATAGACTTTCAGATTTAAGGAGTATGCTTTGAGATAAAAGAAGATAATATTTTGAAAAGTGAATAAATGAAGTAAGAAAAGAAGATAAACTTTCAGATTTAAGGAGTATGCTTTGAGATAAAAGAAGATAATATTTTGAAAAGTGAATAAATGAAGTAAGAAAGGAAGAAAGACTTTCAGATTTAAGGAGTATGCTTTGAGATAAAAGAAGATAATATTTTGAAAAGTGAATAAATGAAGTAAGAAAAGATGATAGACTTACAGATTTAAGGAGTATGCTTTGAGATAAAGAAGATAATATTTTGAAAAGTGAATAATAAAAGTAAGAAAAGAAGATAAACTTACAGATTTAAGGAGTATGCTTTGAGATAAAAGAAGATAATATTTTGAAAAGTGAATAAATGAAGTGAGAAAAGCTGATAGACTTTCAGATTTAAGGAGTATGCTTTGAGAAAAAGAAGATAATATTTTGAAAAGTGAATAAATGAAGTGAGAAAAGATGAAAGACTTTCAGATTTAACGAGTATGCTTTGAGATAAAAGAAGATAATATTTTGAAAAGTGAATAAATGAAGTGAGAAAAGATGATAGACTTTCAGATTTAAGGAGTATGCTTTGAGAAAAAGAAGATAATATTTTGAAAAGTGAATAAATGAAGTGAGAAAAGATGAAAGACTTTCAGATTTAACGAGTATGCTTTGAGATAAAAGAAGATAATATTTTGAAAAGTGAATAAATGAAGTAAGAAAAGAAGATAACTTTCAGATTTAAGGAGTATGCTTTGAGAAAAAGAAGATAATATTTTGAAAAGTGAATAAATGAAGTAAGAAAAGAAGATAAAATTACAGATTTAAGGAGTATGATTTGAGATAAAAGAAGATAATATTTTGAAAAGTGAATCAATGAAGTGAGAAAAGAAGATAAACTTACAGATTTAAGGAGTATGCTTTGAGATAAAAGAAGATAATATTTTGAAAAGTGAATAAATGAAGTAAGAAAAGAAGAAAGACCTTCAGATTTAAGGAGTATGATTTGAGATAAAAGAAGATAATATTTTGAAAGTGAATCAATGAAGTGAGAAAAGAAGATAAACTTACAGATTTAAGGAGTATGCTTTGAGAAAAAGAAGATAATATTTTGAAAAGTGAATAAATGAAGTAAGAAAAGAAGATAAACTTACAGATTTAAGGAGTATGCTTTGAGATAAAGAAGATAATATTTTGAAAAGTGAATAATAAAAGTAAGAAAAGAAGATAGACTTTCAGATTTAAGGAGTATGCTTTGAGATAAAAGAAGATAATATATTGAAAAGTGAATAAATGAAGTAAGAAAAGAAGAAAGACTTTCAGATTTAAGGAGTATGCTTTGAGATAAAAGAAGATAATATTTTGAAAAGTGAATAAATGAAGTAAGAAAAGAAGATAAACTTACAGATTTAAGGAGTATGCTTTGAGATAAAAGAAGATAATATTTGAAAAGTGAATAAATGAAGTAAGAAAAGAAGAAAGACCTTCAGATTTAAGGAGTATGATTTGAGATAAAAGAAGATAATATTTTGAAAAGTGAATCAATGAAGTGAGAAAAGAAGATAAACTTACAGATTTAAGGAGTATGCTTTGAGAAAAAGAAGATAATATTTTGAAAAGTGAATAAATGAAGTAAGAAAAGAAGATAAACTTACAGATTTAAGGAGTATGCTTTGAGATAAAAGAAGATAATATTTTGAAAAGTGAATAATAAAAGTAAGAAAAGAAGATAGACTTTCAGATTTAAGGAGTATGCTTTGAGATAAAAGAAGATAATATTTTGAAAAGTGAATAAATGAAGTAAGAAAAGAAGAAAGACTTTCAGATTTAAGGAGTATGCTTTGAGATAAAAGAAGATAATATTTTGAAAAGTGAATAAATGAAGTAAGAAAAGAAGATAAACTTACAGATTTAAGGAGTATGCTTTGAGATAAAAGAAGATAATATTTTGAAAAGTGAATAAATGAAGTGAGAAAAGATGATAGACTTTCAGATTTAAGGAGTATGCTTGAGATAAAAGAAGATAATATTTTGAAAAGTGAATAAATGAAGTAAGAAAAGAAGATAAACTTACAGATTTAAGGAGTATGCTTTGAGATAAAAGAAGATAATATTTTGAAAAGTGAATAATAAAAGTAAGAAAAGAAGATAAACTTTCAGATTTAAGGAGTATGATTTGAGAAAAAGAAGATAATATTTTGAAAAGTGAATAAATGAAGTAAGAAAAGAAGAAAGACTTTCAGATTTAATGAGTATGCTTTGAGATAAAAGAAGATAATATTTTGAAAAGTGAATAAATGAAGTAAGAAAAGAAGATAAACTTACAGATTTAAGGAGTATGCTTTGAGATAAAAGAAGATAATATTTTGAAAAGTGAATAAATGAAGTGAGAAAAGATGAAAGACTTTCAGATTTAACGAGTATGCTTTGAGATAAAAGAAGATAATATTTTGAAAAGTGAATAAATGAAGTAAGAAAAGAAGATAAACTTACAGATTTAAGGAGTATGCTTTGAGAAAATGAAGATAATATTTTGAAAAGTGAATAAATGAAGTAAGAAAGGAAGATAAACTTACAGATTTAAGGAGTATGATTTGAGATAAAAAAAGATAATATTTTGAAAAGTGAATAATAAAAGTAAGAAAAGAAGATAAACTTACAGATTTAAGGAGTATGCTTTGAGATAAAAGAAGATAATATTTTGAAAAGTGAATAAATGAAGTAAGAAAAGAAGAAAGACTTTCAGATTTAAGGAGTATGCTTTGAGATAAAAGAAGATAATATTTTGAAAAGTGAATAATAAAAGTAAGAAAAGAAGATAAACTTACAGATTTAAGGAGTATGCTTTGAGATAAAAGAAGATAATATTTTGAAAAGTGAATAATAAAAGTAAGAAAAGAAGATAAACTTTCAGATTTAAGGAGTATGATTTGAGATAAAAGAAGATAATATTTTTAAAAGTGAATAAATGAAGTAAGAAAAGAAGAAAGACTTTCAGATTTAAGGAGTATGCTTTGAGATAAAAGAAGATAATATTTTGAAAAGTGAATAAATGAAGTAAGAAAAGAAGAAAGACTTTCAGATTTAAGGAGTATGCTTTGAGATAAAAGAAGATAATGTTTTGAAAAGTGAATAAATGAAGTAAGAAAAGAAGATAAACTTACAGATTTAAGGAGTATGCTTTGAGATAAAAGAAGATAATATTTTGAAAAGTGAATAAATGAAGTAAGAAAAGAAGATAAACTTACAGATTTAAGGAGTATGCTTTGAGATAAAAGAAGATAATATTTTGAAAAGTGAATAAATGAAGTAAGAAAAGAAGAAAGACTTTCAGATTTAAGGAGTATGCTTTGAGATAAAAGAAGATAATATTTTGAAAAGTGAATAAATGAAGTAAGAAAAGATGATAGACTTTCAGATTTAAGGAGTATGCTTTGAGATAAAAGAAGATAATATTTTGAAAAGTGAATAATAAAAGTAAGAAAAGAAGATAAACTTTCAGATTTAAGGAGTATGATTTGAGAAAAAGAAGATAATATTTTGAAAGTGAATAAATGAAGTAAGAAAAGAAGATAAACTTACAGATTTAAGGAGTATGCTTTGAGATAAAAGAAGATAATATTTTGAAAAGTGAATAAATGAAGTGAGAAAAGAAGATAGACTTTCAGATTTAAGGAGTATGCTTTGAGAAAAAGAAGATAATATTTTGAAAAGTGAATAATAAAAGTAAGAAAAGAAGATAGACTTTCAGATTTAAGGAGTATGCTTTGAGATAAAAGAAGATAATATTTTGAAAAGTGAATAAATGAAGTAAGAAAAGAAGATAAACTTACAGATTTAAGGAGTATGCTTTGGAATAAAAGAAGATAATATTTTGAAAAGTGAATAAATGAAGTAAGAAAAGAAGATAAACTTTCAGATTTAAGGAGTATGCTTTGAGATAAAAGAAGATAATATTTTGAAAAGTGAATAATAAAAGTAAGAAAAGAAGATAAACTTACAGATTTAAGGAGTATGCTTTGGAATAAAAGAAGATAATATTTTGAAAAGTGAATAAATGAAGTGAGAAAAGAAGATAACTTTCAGATTTAAGGAGTATGCTTTGGAATAAAAGAAGATAATATTTTGAAAAGTGAATAAATGAAGTAAGAAAAGAAGATAAACTTACAGATTTAAGGAGTATGCTTTGAGATAAAAGAAGATAATATTTTGAAAAGTGAATAATAAAAGTAAGAAAAGAAGATAAACTTTCAGATTTAAGGAGTATGATTTGAGAAAAAGAAGATAATATTTTGAAAAGTGAATAAATGAAGTGAGAAAAGAAGATAACTTTCAGATTTAAGGAGTATGCTTTGAGATAAAAGAAGATAATATTTTGAAAAGTGAATAAATGAAGTGAGAAAAGAAGATTACTTTCAGATTTAAGGAGTATGCTTTGAGATAAAAGAAGATAATATTTTGAAAGGTGAATAAATGAAGTGAGAAAAGAAGATAACTTTCAGATTTAAGGAGTATGCTTTGAGATAAAAGAAGATAATATTTTGAAAAGTGAATAAATGAAGTGAGAAAAGAAGATAGACTTTCAGATTTAAGGAGTATGCTTTGAGATAAAAGAAGATAATATTTTGAAAAGTGAATAAATGAAGTGAGAAAAGAAGATAACTTTCAGATTTAAGGAGTATGCTTTGAGATAAAAGAAGATAATATTTTGAAAAGTGAATAAATGAAGTGAGAAAAGAAGATAACTTTCAGATTTAAGGAGTATGCTTTGAGATAAAAGAAGATAATATTTTGAAAAGTGAATAATAAAAGTAATAAAAGAAGATAACTTTCAGATTTAAGGAGTATGCTTTGAGATAAAAGATAATATTTTGAAAAGTGAATAAATGAAGTGAGAAAAGAAGATAACTTTCAGATTTAAGGAGTATGCTTTGAGATAAAAGAAGATAATATTTTGAAAAGTGAATAAATGAAGTGAGAAAAGAAGATAACTTTCAGATTTAAGGAGTATGCTTTGAGATAAAAGAAGATAATATTTTGAAAAGTGAATAAATGAAGTGAGAAAAGAAGATAACTTTCAGATTTAAGGAGTATGCTTTGAGATAAAAGAAGATAATATTTTGAAAAGTGAATAATAAAAGTAATAAAAGAAGATAACTTTCAGATTTAAGGAGTATGCTTTGAGATTGAAGATAATATTTTGAAAAGTGAATAAATGAAGTGAGAAAAGAAGATAACTTTCAGATTTAAGGAGTATGCTTTGAGATAAAAGAAGATAATATTTTGAAAAGTGAATAAATGAAGTGAGAAAAGAAGATAACTTTCAGATTTAAGGAGTATGCTTTGAGATTGAAGATAATATTTTGAAAAGTGAATAAATGAAGTGAGAAAAGAAGATAACTTTCAGATTTAAGGAGTATGCTTTGAGATAAAAGAAGATAATATTTTGAAAAGTGAATAATAAAAGTAATAAAAGAAGATAACTTTCAGATTTAAGGAGTATGCTTTGAGATAAAAGAAGATAATATTTTGAAAGGTGAATAAATGAAGTGAGAAAAGAAGATAACTTTCAGATTTAAGGAGTATGCTTTGAGATAAAAGAAGATAATATTTTGAAAAGTGAATAATAAAAGTAATAAAAGAAGATAACTTTCAGATTTAAGGAGTATGCTTTGAGATAAAAGAAGATAATATTTTGAAAAGTGAATAAATGAAGTGAGAAAAGAAGATAACTTTCAGATTTAAGGAGTATGCTTTGAGATAAAAGAAGATAATATTTTGAAAAGTGAATAATAAAAGTAATAAAAGAAGATAACTTTCAGATTTAAGGAGTATGCTTTGAGATTGAAGATAATATTTTGAAAAGTGAATAAATGAAGTGAGAAAAGAAGATAACTTTCAGATTTAAGGAGTATGCTTTGAGATAAAAGAAGATAATATTTTGAAAAGTGAATAAATGAAGTGAGAAAAGAAGATAACTTTCAGATTTAAGGAGTATGCTTTGAGATAAAAGAAGATAATATTTTGAAAAGTGAATAAATGAAGTGAGAAAAGAAGATAACTTTCAGATTTAAGGAGTATGCTTTGAGATAAAAGAAGATAATATTTTGAAAAGTGAATAAATGAAGTGAGAAAAGAAGATAACTTTCAGATTTAAGGAGTATGCTTTGAGATAAAAGAAGATAATATTTTGAAAAGTGAATAAATGAAGTGAGAAAAGAAGATAACTTTCAGATTTAAGGAGTATGCTTTGAGATAAAAGAAGATAATATTTTGAAAGGTGAATAAATGAAGTGAGAAAAGAAGATAACTTTCAGATTTAAGGAGTATGCTTTGAGATAAAAGAAGATAATATTTTGAAAAGTGAATAAATGAAGTGAGAAAAGAAGATAACTTTCAGATTTAAAGAGTATGCTTTGAGATAAAAGAAGATAATATTTTGAAAAGTGAATAAATGAAGTGAGAAAAGAAGATAACTTTCAGATTTAAGGAGTATGCTTTGAGATAAAAGAAGATAATATTTTGAAAAGTGAATAAATGAAGTGAGAAAAGAAGATAACTTTCAGATTTAAGGAGTATGCTTTGAGATAAAAGAAGATAATATTTTGAAAAGTGAATAATAAAAGTAAGAAAAGAAGATAAACTTTCAGATTTAAGGAGTATGATTTGAGAAAAAGAAGATAATATTTTGAAAAGTGAATAAATGAAGTAAGAAAAGAAGATAAACTTTCAGATTTAAGGAGTATGCTTTGAGATAAAAAAAGATAATATTTTGAAAAGTGAATAAATGAAGTAAGAAAAGAAGATAGACTTACAGATTTAAGGAGTATGCTTTGAGATAAAAGAAGATAATATTTTGAAAAGTGAATAAATGAAGTAAGAAAAGAAGATAAACTTACAGATTTAAGGAGTATGCTTTGAGATAAAAGAAGATAATATTTTGAAAAGTGAATAAATGAAGTGAGAAAAGAAGATAACTTTCAGATTTAAGGAGTATGCTTTGAGATAAAAGAAGATAATATTTTGAAAAGTGAATAATAAAAGTAAGAAAAGAAGATAAACTTTCAGATTTAAGGAGTATGATTTGAGAAAAAGAAGATAATATTTTGAAAAGTGAATAAATGAAGTAAGAAAAGAAGATAAACTTTCAGATTTAAGGAGTATGCTTTGAGATAAAAAAAGATAATATTTTGAAAAGTGAATAAATGAAGTAAGAAAAGAAGATAGACTTACAGATTTAAGGAGTATGCTTTGAGATAAAAGAAGATAATATTTTGAAAAGTGAATAAATGAAGTAAGAAAAGAAGATAAACTTACAGATTTAAGGAGTATGCTTTGAGAAACCGAAGATAATATTTTGAAAAGTGAATAAATGAAGTAAGAAAGGAAGATAAACTTACAGATTTAAGGAGTATGATTTGAGATAAAAAAAGATAATATTTTGAAAAGTGAATAATAAAAGTAAGAAAAGAAGATAAACTTACAGATTTAAGGAATATGCTTTGAGATAAAAGAAGATAATATTTTGAAAAGTGAATAAATGAAGTGAGAAAAGAAGATAACTTTCAGATTTAAGGAGTATGCTTTGAGATAAAAGAAGATAATATTTTGAAAAGTGAATAATAAAAGTAATAAAAGAAGATAACTTTCAGATTTAAGGAGTATGCTTTGAGATTGAAGATAATATTTTGAAAAGTGAATAAATGAAGTGAGAAAAGAAGATAACTTTCAGATTTAAGGAGTATGCTTTGAGATAAAAGAAGATAATATTTTGAAAAGTGAATAAATGAAGTGAGAAAAGAAGATAACTTTCAGATTTAAGGAGTATGCTTTGAGATAAAAGAAGATAATATTTTGAAAAGTGAATAAATGAAGTGAGAAAAGAAGATAACTTTCAGATTTAAGGAGTATGCTTTGAGATAAAAGAAGATAATATTTTGAAAAGTGAATAAATGAAGTGAGAAAAGAAGATAACTTTCAGATTTAAGGAGTATGCTTTGAGATAAAAGAAGATAATATTTTGAAAAGTGAATAATAAAAGTAAGAAAAGAAGATAAACTTTCAGATTTAAGGAGTATGATTTGAGAAAAAGAAGATAATATTTTGAAAAGTGAATAAATGAAGTAAGAAAAGAAGATAAACTTTCAGATTTAAGGAGTATGCTTTGAGATAAAAAAAGATAATATTTTGAAAAGTGAATAAATGAAGTAAGAAAAGAAGATAGACTTACAGATTTAAGGAGTATGCTTTGAGATAAAAGAAGATAATATTTTGAAAAGTGAATAAATGAAGTAAGAAAAGAAGATAAACTTACAGATTTAAGGAGTATGCTTTGAGAAACCGAAGATAATATTTTGAAAAGTGAATAAATGAAGTAAGAAAGGAAGATAAACTTACAGATTTAAGGAGTATGATTTGAGATAAAAAAAGATAATATTTTGAAAAGTGAATAATAAAAGTAAGAAAAGAAGATAAACTTACAGATTTAAGGAATATGCTTTGAGATAAAAGAAGATAATATTTTGAAAAGTGAATAAATGAAGTGAGAAAAGAAGATAACTTTCAGATTTAAGGAGTATGCTTTGAGATAAAAGAAGATAATATTTTGAAAAGTGAATAATAAAAGTAATAAAAGAAGATAACTTTCAGATTTAAGGAGTATGCTTTGAGATTGAAGATAATATTTTGAAAAGTGAATAAATGAAGTGAGAAAAGAAGATAACTTTCAGATTTAAGGAGTATGCTTTGAGATAAAAGAAGATAATATTTTGAAAAGTGAATAAATGAAGTGAGAAAAGAAGATAACTTTCAGATTTAAGGAGTATGCTTTGAGATAAAAGAAGATAATATTTTGAAAAGTGAATAAATGAAGTGAGAAAAGAAGATAACTTTCAGATTTAAGGAGTATGCTTTGAGATAAAAGAAGATAATATTTTGAAAAGTGAATAATAAAAGTAAGAAAAGAAGATAAACTTTCAGATTTAAGGAGTATGATTTGAGAAAAAGAAGATAATATTTTGAAAAGTGAATAAATGAAGTAAGAAAAGAAGATAAACTTTCAGATTTAAGGAGTATGCTTTGAGATAAAAAAAGATAATATTTTGAAAAGTGAATAAATGAAGTAAGAAAAGAAGATAGACTTACAGATTTAAGGAGTATGCTTTGAGATAAAAGAAGATAATATTTTGAAAAGTGAATAAATGAAGTAAGAAAAGAAGATAAACTTACAGATTTAAGGAGTATGCTTTGAGAAACCGAAGATAATATTTTGAAAAGTGAATAAATGAAGTAAGAAAGGAAGATAAACTTACAGATTTAAGGAGTATGATTTGAGATAAAAAAAGATAATATTTTGAAAAGTGAATAATAAAAGTAAGAAAAGAAGATAAACTTACAGATTTAAGGAATATGCTTTGAGATAAAAGAAGATAATATTTTGAAAAGTGAATAAATGAAGTAAGAAAAGAAGAAAGACTTTCAGATTTAAGGAGTATGCTTTGAGATAAAAGAAGATAATATTTTGAAAAGTGAATAAATGAAGTAAGAAAAGAAGATAGACTTTCAGATTTAAGGAGTATGCTTTGAGATAAAAGAAGATAATATTTTGAAAAGTGAATAAATGAAGTAAGAAAGGAAGATAAACTTACAGATTTAAGGAGTATGCTTTGAGATAAAAGAAGATAATGTTTTGAAAAGTGAATAAATGAAGTAAGAAAAGAAGATAAACTTACAGATTTAAGGAGTATGCTTTGAGATAAAAGAAGATAATATTTTGAAAAGTGAATAAATGAAGTGAGAAAAGATGATAGACTTTCAGATTTAAGGAGTATGCTTTGAGATAAAAGAAGATAATATTTTGAAAAGTGAATAAATGAAGTAAGAAAAGAAGAAAGACTTTCAGATTTAAGGAGTATGCTTTGAGATAAAAGAAGATAATATTTTGAAAAGTGAATAAATGAAGTAAGAAAAGATGATAGACTTTCAGATTTAAGGAGTATGCTTTGAGATAAAAGAAGATAATATTTTGAAAAGTGAATAAATGAAGTAAGAAAGGAAGATAAACTTACAGATTTAAGGAGTATGCTTTGAGATAAAAAAAGATAATATTTTTAAAAGTGAATAAATGAAGTAAGAAAAGAAGATAAACTTTCAGATTTAAGGAGTATGCTTTGAGATAAAAGAAGATAATATTTTGAAAAGTGAATAAATGAAGTAAGAAAAGAAGAAAGACTTTCAGATTTAAGGAGTATGCTTTGAGATAAAAGAAGATAATGTTTTGAAAAGTGAATAAATGAAGTAAGAAAAGAAGATAAACTTACAGATTTAAGGAGTATGCTTTGAGATAAAAGAAGATAATATTTTGAAAAGTGAATAAATGAAGTGAGAAAAGATGATAGACTTTCAGATTTAAGGAGTATGCTTTGAGATAAAAGAAGATAATATTTTGAAAAGTGAATAAATGAAGTAAGAAAAGAAGATAAACTTTCAGATTTAAGGAGTATGCTTTGAGATAAAAGAAGATAATATTTTGAAAAGTGAATAAATGAAGTAAGAAAAGAAGATAAACTTACAGATTTAAGGAGTATGCTTTGAGAAAAAGAAGATAATATTTTGAAAAGTGAATAAATGAAGTAAGAAAAGAAGATAAACTTACAGATTTAAGGAGTATGCTTTGAGATAAAAGAAGATAATATTTTGAAAAGTGAATAATAAAAGTAAGAAAAGAAGATAAACTTACAGATTTAAGGAGTATGCTTTGAGATAAAAGAAGATAATATTTTGAAAAGTGAATAATAAAAGTAAGAAAAGAAGATAAACTTACAGATTTAAGGAGTATGCTTTGAGATAAAAGAAGATAATATTTTGAAAAGTGAATAATAAAAGTAAGAAAAGAAGATAAACTTACAGATTTAAGGAGTATGCTTTGAGATAAAAGAAGATAATATTTTGAAAAGTGAATAATAAAAGTAAGAAAAGAAGATAAACTTACAGATTTAAGGAGTATGCTTTGAGAAAAAGAAGATAATATTTTGAAAAGTGAATAAATGAAGTAAGAAAGGAAGATAAACTTACAGATTTAAGGAGTATGCTTTGAGATAAAAAAAGATAATATTTTTAAAAGTGAATAATAAAAGTAAGAAAAGAAGAAAGACTTTCAGATTTAAGGAGTATGCTTTGAGATAAAAGAAGATAATATTTTGAAAAGTGAATAAATGAAGTGAGAAAAGATGATAGACTTTCAGATTTAAGGAGTATGCTTTGAGATAAAAGAAGATAATATTTTGAAAAGTGAATAAATGAAGTAAGAAAGGAAGATAAACTTAAAGATTTAAGGAGTATGCTTTGAGATAAAAGAAGATAATATTTTGAAAAGTGAATAATAAAAGTAAGAAAAGAAGATAAACTTACAGATTTAAGGAGTATGCTTTGAGAAAAAGAAGATAATATTTTGAAAAGTGAATAAATGAAGTAAGAAAGGAAGATAAACTTACAGATTTAAGGAGTATGCTTTGAGATAAAAGAAGATAATATTTTGAAAAGTGAATAAATGAAGTAAGAAAGGAAGATAAACTTACAGATTTAAGGAGTATGCTTTGAGATAAAAAAAGATAATATTTTTAAAAGTGAATAAATGAAGTAAGAAAAGAAGATAAACTTTCAGATTTAAGGAGTATGCTTTGAGATAAAAGAAGATAATATTTTGAAAAGTGAATAAATGAAGTAAGAAAAGAAGATAAACTTACAGATTTAAGGAGTATGCTTTGAGATAAAAGAAGATAATATTTTGAAAAGTGAATAATAAAAGTAAGAAAAGAAGATAAACTTACAGATTTAAGGAGTATGCTTTGAGATAAAAGAAGATAATATTTTGAAAAGTGAATAATAAAAGTAAGAAAAGAAGATAAACTTACAGATTTAAGGAGTATGCTTTGAGAAAAGAAGATAATATTTTGAAAAGTGAATAATAAAAGTAAGAAAAGAAGATAAACTTACAGATTTAAGGAGTATGCTTTGAGATAAAAGAAGATAATATTTTGAAAAGTGAATAATAAAAGTAAGAAAGGAAGATAAACTTACAGATTTAAGGAGTATGCTTTGAGATAAAAAAAGATAATATTTTTAAAAGTGAATAATAAAAGTAAGAAAAGAAGATAAACTTACAGATTTAAGGAGTATGCTTTGAGAAAAAGAAGATAATATTTTGAAAAGTGAATAAATGAAGTAAGAAAAGAAGATAAACTTACAGATTTAAGGAGTATGCTTTGAGATAAAAGAAGATAATATTTTGAAAAGTGAATAATAAAAGTAAGAAAAGAAGATAAACTTACAGATTTAAGGAGTATGCTTTGAGATAAAAGAAGATAATATTTTGAAAAGTGAATAATAAAAGTAAGAAAAGAAGATAAACTTACAGATTTAAGGAGTATGCTTTGAGATAAAAGAAGATAATATTTTGAAAAGTGAATAATAAAAGTAAGAAAAGAAGATAAACTTACAGATTTAAGGAGTATGCTTTGAGATAAAAGAAGATAATATTTTGAAAAGTGAATAATAAAAGTAAGAAAAGAAGATAAACTTACAGATTTAAGGAGTATGCTTTGAGATAAAAGAAGATAATATTTTGAAAAGTGAATAAATGAAGTAAGAAAAGAAGATAAACTTACAGATTTAAGGAGTATGATTTGAGAAAAAGAAGATAATATTTTGAAAAGTGAATAAATGAAGTGAGAAAAGAGGATAGACTTTCAGATTTAAGGAGTATGCTTTGAGATAAAAGAAGATAATATTTTGAAAAGTGAATAAATGAAGTAAGAAAAGAAGATAAACTTACAGATTTAAGGAGTATGCTTTGAGATAAAAGAAGATAATTTTTTGAAAAGTGAATAAATGAAGTAAGAAAAGAAGAAAGACTTTCAGATTTAAGGAGTATGCTTTGAGATAAAAGAAGATAATATTTTGAAAAGTGAATAAATGAAGTAAGAAAAGAAGATAAACTTACAGATTTAAGGAGTATGCTTTGAGAAAATGAAGATAATATTTTGAAAAGTGAATAAATGAAGTAAGAAAGGAAGATAAACTTAAAGATTTAAGGAGTATGATTTGAGAAAAAGAAGATAATATTTTGAAAAGTGAATAAATGAAGTAAGAAAGGAAGATAAACTTACAGATTTAAGGAGTATGCTTTGGAATAAAAGAAGATAATATTTTGAAAAGTGAATAAATGAAGTAAGAAAAGAAGATAAACTTACAGATTTAAGGAGTATGCTTTGAGATAAAAGAAGATAATATTTTGAAAAGTGAATAAATGAAGTAAGAAAAGAAGATAAACTTACAGATTTAAGGAGTATGCTTTGAGATAAAAGAAGATAATATTTTGAAAAGTGAATAAATGAAGTAAGAAAAGAAGATAAACTTACAGATTTAAGGAGTATGCTTTGAGATAAAAGAAGATAATATTTTGAAAAGTGAATAAATGAAGTAAGAAAAGAAGATAACTTTCAGATTTAACGAGTATGCTTTGAGATAAAAGAAGATAATATTTTGAAAAGTGAATAAATGAAGTAAGAAAAGAAGATAGACTTACAGATTTAAGGAGTATGCTTTGAGATAAAAGAAGATAATATTTTGAAAAGTGAATAAATGAAGTAAGAAAATAAGATAAACTTTCAGATTTAAGGAGTATGCTTTGAGATAAAAAAAGATAATATTTTGAAAAGTGAATAAATGAAGTAAGAAAAGAAGATAAACTTACAGATTTAAGGAGTATGCTTTGA
The DNA here is from genome assembly GCA_946699065.1 of Loxodes magnus. Taxonomy (NCBI): domain Eukaryota; phylum Ciliophora; class Karyorelictea; order Loxodida; family Loxodidae; genus Loxodes; species Loxodes magnus. The sequence continues at coordinate 547,902 of CAMPDV010000087.1, read as the reverse complement.
GATAAAAGAAGATAATATTTTGAAAAGTGAATAAATGAAGTAAGAAAAGAAGATAAACTTACAGATTTAAGGAGTATGCTTTGAGATAAAAGAAGATAATATTTTGAAAAGTGAATAAATGAAGTAAGAAAAGAAGATAAACTTTCAGATTTAAGGAGTATGCTTTGAGATAAAAGAAGATAATATTTTGAAAAGTGAATAAATGAAGTAAGAAAAGAAGATAAACTTTCAGATTTAAGGAGTATGCTTTGAGATAAAAAAAGATAATATTTTTAAAAGTGAATAATAAAAGTAAGAAAAGAAGATAAACTTACAGATTTAAGGAGTATGCTTTGAGATAAAAGAAGATAATATTTTGAAAAGTGAATAAATGAAGTAAGAAAATAAGATAAACTTTCAGATTTAAGGAGTATGCTTTGAGATAAAAGAAGATAATATTTTTAAAAGTGAATAAATGAAGTAAGAAAAGAAGATAAACTTTCAGATTTAAGGAGTATGCTTTGAGAAAAAGAAGATAATATTTTGAAAAGTGAATAAATGAAGTAAGAAAGGAAGATAAACTTAAAGATTTAAGGAGTATGCTTTGAGATAAAAGAAGATAATATTTTGAAAAGTGAATAAATGAAGTAAGAAAAGAAGATAAACTTTCAGATTTAAGGAGTATGATTTGAGAAAAAGAAGATAATATTTTGAAAAGTGAATAAATGAAGTAAGAAAAGAAGATAGACTTTCAGATTTAAGGAGTATGCTTTGGAATAAAAGAAGATAATATTTTGAAAAGTGAATAAATGAAGTAAGAAAAGAAGATAAACTTACAGATTTAAGGAGTATGCTTTGAGATAAAAGAAGATAATATTTTGAAAAGTGAATAAATGAAGTAAGAAAAGAAGATAAACTTACAGATTTAAGGAGTATGCTTTGAGATAAAAGAAGATAATATTTTGAAAAGTGAATAAATGAAGTAAGAAAAGAAGATAAACTTACAGATTTAAGGAGTATGCTTTGAGATAAAAGAAGATAATATTTTGAAAAGTGAATAAATGAAGTGAGAAAAGATGAAAGACTTTCAGATTTAACGAGTATGCTTTGAGATAAAAGAAGATAATATTTTGAAAAGTGAATAAATGAAGTAAGAAAAGAAGATAACTTTCAGATTTAACGAGTATGCTTTGAGATAAAAGAAGATAATATTTTGAAAAGTGAATAAATGAAGTAAGAAAAGAAGATAGACTTACAGATTTAAGGAGTATGCTTTGAGATAAAAGAAGATAATATTTTGAAAAGTGAATAAATGAAGTAAGAAAATAAGATAAACTTTCAGATTTAAGGAGTATGCTTTGAGATAAAAAAAGATAATATTTTGAAAAGTGAATAAATGAAGTAAGAAAAGAAGATAAACTTACAGATTTAAGGAGTATGCTTTGAGATAAAAAAAGATAATATTTTTAAAAGTGAATAATAAAAGTAAGAAAAGAAGATAGACTTTCAGATTTAAGGAGTATGCTTTGAGATAAAAAAAGATAATATTTTGAAAAGTGAATAAATGAAGTAAGAAAAGAAGATAAACTTACAGATTTAAGGAGTATGCTTTGAGATAAAAGAAGATAATATTTTGAAAAGTGAATAAATGAAGTAAGAAAAGAAGATAAACTTACAGATTTAAGGAGTATGCTTTGAGATAAAAGAAGATAATATTTTGAAAAGTGAATAATAAAAGTAAGAAAAGAAGAAAGACTTTCAGATTTAAGGAGTATGCTTTGAGATAAAAGAAGATAATATTTTGAAAAGTGAATAATAAAAGTAAGAAAAGAAGATAAACTTACAGATTTAAGGAGTATGCTTTGAGATAAAAGAAGATAATTTTTTGAAAAGTGAATAAATGAAGTAAGAAAAGAAGAAAGACTTTCAGATTTAAGGAGTATGCTTTGAGATAAAAGAAGATAATATTTTGAAAAGTGAATAAATGAAGTAAGAAAAGATGATAGACTTTCAGATTTAAGGAGTATGCTTTGAGATAAAAGAAGATAATATTTTGAAAAGTGAATAAATGAAGTAAGAAAAGAAGATAAACTTACAGATTTAAGGAGTATGCTTTGAGATAAAAGAAGATAATATTTTGAAAAGTGAATAATAAAAGTAAGAAAGAAGATAAACTTACAGATTTAAGGAGTATGCTTTGAGATAAAAGAAGATAATATTTTGAAAAGTGAATAAATGAAGTAAGAAAAGAAGATAAACTTACAGATTTAAGGAGTATGCTTTGAGAAAAAGAAGATAATATTTTGAAAAGTGAATAAATGAAGTAAGAAAAGAAGATAAACTTACAGATTTAAGGAGTATGCTTTGAGATAAAAGAAGATAATATTTTGAAAAGTGAATAATAAAAGTAAGAAAAGAAGATAAACTTACAGATTTAAGGAGTATGCTTTGAGATAAAAGAAGATAATATTTTGAAAAGTGAATAATAAAAGTAAGAAAAGAAGATAAACTTACAGATTTAAGGAGTATGCTTTGAGATAAAAGAAGATAATATTTTGAAAAGTGAATAATAAAAGTAAGAAAAGAAGATAAACTTACAGATTTAAGGAGTATGCTTTGAGATAAAAGAAGATAATATTTTGAAAAGTGAATAATAAAAGTAAGAAAAGAAGATAAACTTACAGATTTAAGGAGTATGCTTTGAGATAAAAGAAGATAATATTTTGAAAAGTGAATAAATGAAGTAAGAAAAGAAGATAAACTTACAGATTTAAGGAGTATGATTTGAGAAAAAGAAGATAATATTTTGAAAAGTGAATAAATGAAGTGAGAAAAGAGGATAGACTTTCAGATTTAAGGAGTATGCTTTGAGATAAAAGAAGATAATATTTTGAAAAGTGAATAAATGAAGTAAGAAAAGAAGATAAACTTACAGATTTAAGGAGTATGCTTTGAGATAAAAGAAGATAATTTTTTGAAAAGTGAATAAATGAAGTAAGAAAAGAAGAAAGACTTTCAGATTTAAGGAGTATGCTTTGAGATAAAAGAAGATAATATTTTGAAAAGTGAATAAATGAAGTAAGAAAAGAAGATAAACTTACAGATTTAAGGAGTATGCTTTGAGAAAATGAAGATAATATTTTGAAAAGTGAATAAATGAAGTAAGAAAGGAAGATAAACTTAAAGATTTAAGGAGTATGATTTGAGAAAAAGAAGATAATATTTTGAAAAGTGAATAAATGAAGTAAGAAAGGAAGATAAACTTACAGATTTAAGGAGTATGCTTTGGAATAAAAGAAGATAATATTTTGAAAAGTGAATAAATGAAGTAAGAAAAGAAGATAAACTTACAGATTTAAGGAGTATGCTTTGAGATAAAAGAAGATAATATTTTGAAAAGTGAATAAATGAAGTAAGAAAAGAAGATAAACTTACAGATTTAAGGAGTATGCTTTGAGATAAAAGAAGATAATATTTTGAAAAGTGAATAAATGAAGTAAGAAAAGAAGATAAACTTACAGATTTAAGGAGTATGCTTTGAGATAAAAGAAGATAATATTTTGAAAAGTGAATAAATGAAGTAAGAAAAGAAGATAACTTTCAGATTTAACGAGTATGCTTTGAGATAAAAGAAGATAATATTTTGAAAAGTGAATAAATGAAGTAAGAAAAGAAGATAGACTTACAGATTTAAGGAGTATGCTTTGAGATAAAAGAAGATAATATTTTGAAAAGTGAATAAATGAAGTAAGAAAATAAGATAAACTTTCAGATTTAAGGAGTATGCTTTGAGATAAAAAAAGATAATATTTTGAAAAGTGAATAAATGAAGTAAGAAAAGAAGATAAACTTACAGATTTAAGGAGTATGCTTTGAGATAAAAGAAGATAATATTTTGAAAAGTGAATAAATGAAGTAAGAAAAGAAGATAAACTTACAGATTTAAGGAGTATGCTTTGAGATAAAAGAAGATAATATTTTGAAAAGTGAATAAATGAAGTAAGAAAAGAAGATAAACTTTCAGATTTAAGGAGTATGCTTTGAGATAAAAGAAGATAATATTTTGAAAAGTGAATAAATGAAGTAAGAAAAGAAGATAAACTTTCAGATTTAAGGAGTATGCTTTGAGATAAAAAAAGATAATATTTTTAAAAGTGAATAATAAAAGTAAGAAAAGAAGATAAACTTACAGATTTAAGGAGTATGCTTTGAGATAAAAGAAGATAATATTTTGAAAAGTGAATAAATGAAGTAAGAAAATAAGATAAACTTTCAGATTTAAGGAGTATGCTTTGAGATAAAAGAAGATAATATTTTTAAAAGTGAATAAATGAAGTAAGAAAAGAAGATAAACTTTCAGATTTAAGGAGTATGCTTTGAGAAAAAGAAGATAATATTTTGAAAAGTGAATAAATGAAGTAAGAAAGGAAGATAAACTTAAAGATTTAAGGAGTATGCTTTGAGATAAAAGAAGATAATATTTTGAAAAGTGAATAAATGAAGTAAGAAAAGAAGATAAACTTTCAGATTTAAGGAGTATGATTTGAGAAAAAGAAGATAATATTTTGAAAAGTGAATAAATGAAGTAAGAAAAGAAGATAGACTTTCAGATTTAAGGAGTATGCTTTGGAATAAAAGAAGATAATATTTTGAAAAGTGAATAAATGAAGTAAGAAAAGAAGATAAACTTACAGATTTAAGGAGTATGCTTTGAGATAAAAGAAGATAATATTTTGAAAAGTGAATAAATGAAGTAAGAAAAGAAGATAAACTTACAGATTTAAGGAGTATGCTTTGAGATAAAAGAAGATAATATTTTGAAAAGTGAATAAATGAAGTAAGAAAAGAAGATAAACTTACAGATTTAAGGAGTATGCTTTGAGATAAAAGAAGATAATATTTTGAAAAGTGAATAAATGAAGTGAGAAAAGATGAAAGACTTTCAGATTTAACGAGTATGCTTTGAGATAAAAGAAGATAATATTTTGAAAAGTGAATAAATGAAGTAAGAAAAGAAGATAACTTTCAGATTTAACGAGTATGCTTTGAGATAAAAGAAGATAATATTTTGAAAAGTGAATAAATGAAGTAAGAAAAGAAGATAGACTTACAGATTTAAGGAGTATGCTTTGAGATAAAAGAAGATAATATTTTGAAAAGTGAATAAATGAAGTAAGAAAATAAGATAAACTTTCAGATTTAAGGAGTATGCTTTGAGATAAAAAAAGATAATATTTTGAAAAGTGAATAAATGAAGTAAGAAAAGAAGATAAACTTACAGATTTAAGGAGTATGCTTTGAGATAAAAAAAGATAATATTTTTAAAAGTGAATAATAAAAGTAAGAAAAGAAGATAGACTTTCAGATTTAAGGAGTATGCTTTGAGATAAAAAAAGATAATATTTTGAAAAGTGAATAAATGAAGTAAGAAAAGAAGATAAACTTACAGATTTAAGGAGTATGCTTTGAGATAAAAGAAGATAATATTTTGAAAAGTGAATAAATGAAGTAAGAAAAGAAGATAAACTTACAGATTTAAGGAGTATGCTTTGAGATAAAAGAAGATAATATTTTGAAAAGTGAATAATAAAAGTAAGAAAAGAAGAAAGACTTTCAGATTTAAGGAGTATGCTTTGAGATAAAAGAAGATAATATTTTGAAAAGTGAATAATAAAAGTAAGAAAAGAAGATAAACTTACAGATTTAAGGAGTATGCTTTGAGATAAAAGAAGATAATTTTTTGAAAAGTGAATAAATGAAGTAAGAAAAGAAGAAAGACTTTCAGATTTAAGGAGTATGCTTTGAGATAAAAGAAGATAATATTTTGAAAAGTGAATAAATGAAGTAAGAAAAGATGATAGACTTTCAGATTTAAGGAGTATGCTTTGAGATAAAAGAAGATAATATTTTGAAAAGTGAATAAATGAAGTAAGAAAAGAAGATAAACTTACAGATTTAAGGAGTATGCTTTGAGATAAAAGAAGATAATATTTTGAAAAGTGAATAATAAAAGTAAGAAAAGAAGATAGACTTTCAGATTTAAGGAGTATGCTTTGAGAAAAAGAAGATAATGTTTTGAAAAGTGAATAAATGAAGTAAGAAAAGAAGATAAACTTACAGATTTAAGGAGTATGCTTTGAGATAAAAGAAGATAATATTTTGAAAAGTGAATAAATGAAGTAAGAAAAGAAGATAAACTTACAGATTTAAGGAGTATGCTTTGAGATAAAAGAAGATAATATTTTGAAAAGTGAATAAATGAAGTAAGAAAAGAAGATAAACTTACAGATTTAAGGAGTATGCTTTGAGAAAATGAAGATAATATTTTGAAAAGTGAATAAATGAAGTAAGAAAAGAAGATAAACTTACAGATTTAAGGAGTATGCTTTGAGATAAAAGAAGATAATATTTTGAAAAGTGAATAATAAAAGTAAGCAAGGAAGATAACTTACAGATTTAAGGAGTATGATTTGAGAAAAAGAAGATAATATTTTGAAAAGTGAATAAATGAAGTAAGAAAAGAAGATAGACTTTCAGATTTAAGGAGTATGCTTTGGAATAAAAGAAGATAATATTTTGAAAAGTGAATAAATGAAGTAAGAAAAGAAGATAGACTTTCAGATTTAAGGATTATGCTTTGGAATAAAAGAAGATAATATTTTGAAAAGTGAATAAATGAAGTAAGAAAAGAAGATAAACTTTCAGATTTAAGGAGTATGCTTTGAGATAAAAGAAGATAATATTTTTAAAAGTGAATAAATGAAGTAAGAAAAGAAGATAAACTTACAGATTTAAGGAGTATGCTTTGAGAAAATGAAGATAATATTTTGAAAAGTGAATAAATGAAGTAAGAAAAGAAGATAAACTTTCAGATTTAAGGAGTATGCTTTGAGAAAAAGAAGATAATGTTTTGAAAAGTGAATAAATGAAGTAAGAAAAGAAGATAAACTTACAGATTTAAGGAGTATGCTTTGAGATAAAAGAAGATAATATTTTGAAAAGTGAATAAATGAAGTGAGAAAAGATGATAAACTTACAGATTTAAGGAGTATGCTTTGAGATAAAAGAAGATAATATTTTGAAAAGTGAATAAATGAAGTAAGAAAAGAAGATAGACTTTCAGATTTAAGGAGTATGCTTTGAGAAAAAGAAGATAATATTTTGAAAAGTGAATAAATGAAGTAAGAAAGGAAGATAAACTTTCAGATTTAAGGAGTATGCTTTGAGATAAAAGAAGATAATATTTTGAAAAGTGAATAAATGAAGTAAGAAAAGATGATAGACTTTCAGATTTAAGGAGTATGCTTTGAGATAAAAAAAGATAATATTTTGAAAAGTGAATAAATGAAGTAAGAAAAGAAGATAAACTTTCAGATTTAAGGAGTATGCTTTGAGATAAAAGAAGATAATATTTTGAAAAGTGAATAATAAAAGTAAGAAAAGAAGATAAACTTTCAGATTTAAGGAGTATGATTTGAGAAAAAGAAGATAATATTTTGAAAAGTGAATAAATGAAGTAAGAAAAGAAGATAAACTTTCAGATTTAAGGAGTATGCTTTGAGAAAAAGAAGATAATATTTTGAAAAGTGAATAAATGAAGTAAGAAAGGAAGATAAACTTACAGATTTAAGGAGTATGCTTTGAGAAAAAGAAGATAATATTTTGAAAAGTGAATAAATGAAGTAAGAAAAGAAGATAAACTTACAGATTTAAGGAGTATGCTTTGAGAAAAAGAAGATAATATTTTTAAAAGTGAATAAATGAAGTAAGAAAAGAAGATAGACTTTCAGATTTAAGGAGTATGCTTTGAGATAAAAGAAGATAATATTTTGAAAAGTGAATAATAAAAGTAAGAAAAGAAGATAAACTTTCAGATTTAAGGAGTATGATTTGAGAAAAAGAAGATAATATTTTGAAAAGTGAATAAATGAAGTAAGAAAAGAAGATAAACTTTCAGATTTAAGGAGTATGCTTTGAGATAAAAGAAGATAATATTTTTAAAAGTGAATAAATGAAGTAAGAAAAGAAGAAAGACTTTCAGATTTAAGGAGTATGCTTTGAGATAAAAGAAGATAATGTTTTGAAAAGTGAATAAATGAAGTAAGAAAAGAAGATAAACTTACAGATTTAAGGAGTATGCTTTGAGATAAAAGAAGATAATATTTTGAAAAGTGAATAAATGAAGTGAGAAAAGATGATAGACTTTCAGATTTAAGGAGTATGCTTTGAGATAAAAGAAGATAATATTTTGAAAAGTGAATAAATGAAGTAAGAAAAGAAGATAGACTTTCAGATTTAAGGAGTATGCTTTGAGATAAAAGAAGATAATATTTTGAAAAGTGAATAAATGAAGTAAGAAAAGAAGATAAACTTACAGATTTAAGGAGTATGCTTTGAGATAAAAGAAGATAATATTTTGAAAAGTGAATAAATGAAGTAAGAAAAGAAGATAAACTTACAGATTTAAGGAGTATGCTTTGAGATAAAAGAAGATAATATTTTGAAAAGTGAATAAATGAAGTGAGAAAAGATGAAAGACTTTCAGATTTAACGAGTATGCTTTGAGATAAAAGAAGATAATATTTTGAAAAGTGAATAAATGAAGTAAGAAAAGAAGATAGACTTACAGATTTAAGGAGTATGCTTTGAGATAAAAGAAGATAATATTTTGAAAAGTGAATAAATGAAGTAAGAAAAGAAGATAAACTTACAGATTTAAGGAGTATGCTTTGAGATAAAAGAAGATAATTTTTTGAAAAGTGAATAAATGAAGTAAGAAAAGAAGAAAGACTTTCAGATTTAAGGAGTATGCTTTGAGATAAAAGAAGATAATATTTTGAAAAGTGAATAAATGAAGTAAGAAAAGAAGATAAACTTACAGATTTAAGGAGTATGCTTTGAGATAAAAAAAGATAATATTTTTAAAAGTGAATAATAAAAGTAAGAAAAGAAGATAGACTTTCAGATTTAAGGAGTATGCTTTGAGATAAAAAAAGATAATATTTTGAAAAGTGAATAAATGAAGTAAGAAAAGAAGATAAACTTACAGATTTAAGGAGTATGCTTTGAGATAAAAGAAGATAATATTTTGAAAAGTGAATAAATGAAGTAAGAAAAGAAGATAAACTTACAGATTTAAGGAGTATGCTTTGAGATAAAAGAAGATAATATTTTGAAAAGTGAATAATAAAAGTAAGAAAAGAAGAAAGACTTTCAGATTTAAGGAGTATGCTTTGAGATAAAAGAAGATAATATTTTGAAAAGTGAATAATAAAAGTAAGAAAAGAAGATAAACTTACAGATTTAAGGAGTATGCTTTGAGATAAAAGAAGATAATTTTTTGAAAAGTGAATAAATGAAGTAAGAAAAGAAGAAAGACTTTCAGATTTAAGGAGTATGCTTTGAGATAAAAGAAGATAATATTTTGAAAAGTGAATAAATGAAGTAAGAAAAGATGATAGACTTTCAGATTTAAGGAGTATGCTTTGAGATAAAAGAAGATAATATTTTGAAAAGTGAATAAATGAAGTAAGAAAAGAAGATAAACTTACAGATTTAAGGAGTATGCTTTGAGATAAAAGAAGATAATATTTTGAAAAGTGAATAATAAAAGTAAGAAAAGAAGATAGACTTTCAGATTTAAGGAGTATGCTTTGAGAAAAAGAAGATAATGTTTTGAAAAGTGAATAAATGAAGTAAGAAAAGAAGATAAACTTACAGATTTAAGGAGTATGCTTTGAGATAAAAGAAGATAATATTTTGAAAAGTGAATAAATGAAGTAAGAAAAGAAGATAAACTTACAGATTTAAGGAGTATGCTTTGAGATAAAAGAAGATAATATTTTGAAAAGTGAATAAATGAAGTAAGAAAAGAAGATAAACTTACAGATTTAAGGAGTATGCTTTGAGAAAATGAAGATAATATTTTGAAAAGTGAATAAATGAAGTAAGAAAAGAAGATAAACTTACAGATTTAAGGAGTATGCTTTGAGATAAAAGAAGATAATATTTTGAAAAGTGAATAATAAAAGTAAGCAAGGAAGATAACTTACAGATTTAAGGAGTATGATTTGAGAAAAAGAAGATAATATTTTGAAAAGTGAATAAATGAAGTAAGAAAAGAAGATAGACTTTCAGATTTAAGGAGTATGCTTTGGAATAAAAGAAGATAATATTTTGAAAAGTGAATAAATGAAGTAAGAAAAGAAGATAGACTTTCAGATTTAAGGATTATGCTTTGGAAAAAGAAGATAATATTTTGAAAAGTGAATAAATGAAGTAAGAAAAGAAGATAAACTTTCAGATTTAAGGAGTATGCTTTGAGATAAAAGAAGATAATATTTTTAAAAGTGAATAAATGAAGTAAGAAAAGAAGATAAACTTACAGATTTAAGGAGTATGCTTTGAGAAAATGAAGATAATATTTTGAAAAGTGAATAAATGAAGTAAGAAAAGAAGATAAACTTTCAGATTTAAGGAGTATGCTTTGAGAAAAAGAAGATAATGTTTTGAAAAGTGAATAAATGAAGTAAGAAAAGAAGATAAACTTACAGATTTAAGGAGTATGCTTTGAGATAAAAGAAGATAATATTTTGAAAAGTGAATAAATGAAGTGAGAAAAGATGATAAACTTACAGATTTAAGGAGTATGCTTTGAGATAAAAAAAGATAATATTTTGAAAAGTGAATAAATGAAGTAAGAAAAGAAGATAAACTTTCAGATTTAAGGAGTATGCTTTGAGATAAAAGAAGATAATATTTTGAAAAGTGAATAATAAAAGTAAGAAAAGAAGATAAACTTTCAGATTTAAGGAGTATGATTTGAGAAAAAGAAGATAATATTTTGAAAAGTGAATAAATGAAGTAAGAAAAGAAGATAAACTTTCAGATTTAAGGAGTATGCTTTGAGAAAAAGAAGATAATATTTTGAAAAGTGAATAAATGAAGTAAGAAAGGAAGATAAACTTACAGATTTAAGGAGTATGCTTTGAGAAAAAGAAGATAATATTTTGAAAAGTGAATAAATGAAGTAAGAAAAGAAGATAAACTTACAGATTTAAGGAGTATGCTTTGAGATAAAAAAAGATAATATTTTTAAAAGTGAATAATAAAAGTAAGAAAAGAAGATAGACTTTCAGATTTAAGGAGTATGCTTTGAGATAAAAAAAGATAATATTTTGAAAAGTGAATAAATGAAGTAAGAAAAGAAGATAAACTTTCAGATTTAAGGAGTATGATTTGAGAAAAAGAAGATAATATTTTGAAAAGTGAATAAATGAAGTAAGAAAAGAAGATAAACTTTCAGATTTAAGGAGTATGCTTTGAGATAAAAGAAGATAATATTTTGAAAAGTGAATAAATGAAGTGAGAAAAGAAGAAAGACTTTCAGATTTAACGAGTATGCTTTGAGATAAAAGAAGATAATGTTTTGAAAAGTGAATAAATGAAGTAAGAAAAGAAGATAAACTTACAGATTTAAGGAGTATGCTTTGAGATAAAAGAAGATAATATTTTGAAAAGTGAATAAATGAAGTGAGAAAAGATGATAGACTTTCAGATTTAAGGAGTATGCTTTGAGATAAAAGAAGATAATATTTTGAAAAGTGAATAAATGAAGTAAGAAAAGAAGATAGACTTTCAGATTTAAGGAGTATGCTTTGAGATAAAAGAAGATAATATTTTGAAAAGTGAATAAATGAAGTAAGAAAAGATTATAGACTTTCAGATTTAAGGAGTATGCTTTGAGATAAAAGAAGATAATATTTTGAAAAGTGAATAAATGAAGTGAGAAAAGAAGATAAACTTACAGATTTAAGGAGTATGCTTTGAGATAAAAGAAGATAATTTTTTGAAAAGTGAATAAATGAAGTAAGAAAAGAAGAAAGACTTTCAGATTTAAGGAGTATGCTTTGAGATAAAAGAAGATAATATTTTGAAAAGTGAATAAATGAAGTAAGAAAAGATGATAAACTTACAGATTTAAGGAGTATGCTTTGAGATAAAAAAAGATAATATTTTAAAAGTGAATAAATGAAGTAAGAAAAGAAGATAAACTTTCAGATTTAAGGAGTATGCTTTGAGATAAAAGAAGATAATATTTTTAAAAGTGAATAATAAAAGTAAGAAAAGAAGATAGACTTTCAGATTTAAGGAGTATGCTTTGAGATAAAAAAAGATAATATTTTGAAAAGTGAATAAATGAAGTGAGAAAAGATGATAGACTTTCAGATTTAAGGAGTATGCTTTGAGATAAAAGAAGATAATATTTTGAAAAGTGAATAAATGAAGTAAGAAAAGAAGAAAGACTTACAGATTTAAGGAGTATGCTTTGAGATAAAAGAAGATAATATTTTGAAAAGTGAATAATAAAAGTAAGAAAAGAAGATAGACTTTCAGATTTAAGGAGTATGCTTTGAGATAAAAAAAGATAATATTTTTAAAAGTGAATAATAAAAGTAAGAAAAGAAGATAGACTTTCAGATTTAAGGAGTATGCTTTGAGATAAGAGAAGATAATATTTTGAAAAGTGAATAAATGAAGTAAGAAAAGAAGATAAACTTTCAGATTTAAGGAGTATGCTTTGAGATAAAAGAAGATAATATTTTGAAAAGTGAATAAATGAAGTAAGAAAAGAAGAAAGACTTTCAGATTTAAGGAGTATGCTTTGAGAAAAAGAAGATAATATTTTGAAAAGTGAATAAATGAAGTAAGAAAGGAAGATAAACTTACAGATTTAAGGAGTATGATTTGAGAAAAAGAAGATAATATTTTGAAAAGTGAATAAATGAAGTAAGAAAAGAAGATAAACTTACAGATTTAAGGAGTATGCTTTGAGATAAAAGAAGATAATATTTTGAAAAGTGAATAAATGAAGTAAGAAAAGAAGATAAACTTACAGATTTAAGGAGTATGCTTTGAGAAAATGAAGATAATATTTTGAAAAGTGAATAAATGAAGTAAGAAAGGAAGATAAACTTACAGATTTAAGGAGTATGATTTGAGATAAAAAAAGATAATATTTTGAAAAGTGAATAAATGAAGTAAGAAAAGAAGATAAACTTACAGATTTAAGGAGTATGCTTTGAGAAAAAGAAGATAATATTTTTAAAAGTGAATAATAAAAGAAAGAAAAGAAGATAGACTTTCAGATTTAAGGAGTATGCTTTGAGATAAAAAAAGATAATATTTTGAAAAGTGAATAAATGAAGTAAGAAAAGAAGATAGACTTTCAGATTTAAGGAGTATGCTTTGAGATAAAAGAAGATAATATTTTGAAAAGTGAATAAATGAAGTAAGAAAAGAAGAAAGACTTTCAGATTTAAGGAGTATGCTTTGAGAAAAAGAAGATAATATTTTTAAAAGTGAATAATAAAAGAAAGAAAAGAAGATAGACTTTCAGATTTAAGGAGTATGCTTTGAGATAAAAAAAGATAATATTTTGAAAAGTGAATAAATGAAGTGAGAAAAGATGATAGACTTTCAGATTTAAGGAGTATGCTTTGAGATAAAAAAAGATAATATTTTGAAAAGTGAATAAATGAAGTAAGAAAAGAAGATAAACTTTCAGATTTAAGGAGTATGCTTTGAGATAAAAGAAGATAATATTTTGAAAAGTGAATAAATGAAGTAAGAAAAGATGATAGACTTTCAGATTTAAGGAGTATGCTTTGAGATAAAAGAAGATAATATTTTGAAAAGTGAATAAATGAAGTGAGAAAAGAAGATAAACTTTCAGATTTAAGGAGTATGCTTTGAGATAAAAGAAGATAATATTTTGAAAAGTGAATAATAAAAGTAAGAAAAGAAGATAGACTTTCAGATTTAAGGAGTATGCTTTGAGATAAAAAAAGATAATATTTTGAAAAGTGAATAAATGAAGTAAGAAAAGAAGATAAACTTACAGATTTAAGGAGTATGCTTTGAGATAAAAAAAGATAATATTTTGAAAAGTGAATAAATGAAGTAAGAAAAGAAGATAAACTTACAGATTTAAGGAGTATGCTTTGAGATAAAAAAAGATAATATTTTGAAAAGTGAATAAATGAAGTAAGAAAAGAAGATAAACTTACAGATTTAAGGAGTATGCTTGAGATAAAAAAAGATAATATTTTGAAAAGTGAATAAATGAAGTAAGAAAAGAAGATAGACTTTCAGATTTAAGGAGTATGCTTTGAGATAAAAAAAGATAATATTTTTAAAAGTGAATAATAAAAGTAAGAAAAGAAGATAGACTTTCAGATTTAAGGAGTATGCTTTGAGATAAAAAAAGATAATATTTTGAAAAGTGAATAAATGAAGTGAGAAAAGATGATAGACTTTCAGATTTAAGGAGTATGCTTTGAGATAAAAGAAGATAATATTTTGAAAAGTGAATAAATGAAGTAAGAAAAGAAGATAGACTTTCAGATTTAAGGAGTATGCTTTGAGATAAAAGAAGATAATATTTTGAAAAGTGAATAAATGAAGTAAGAAAGGAAGATAAACTTACAGATTTAAGGAGTATGATTTGAGAAAAAGAAGATAATATTTTGAAAAGTGAATAAATGAAGTAAGAAAAGAAGATAAACTTACAGATTTAAGGAGTATGCTTTGAGATAAAAGAAGATAATATTTTGAAAAGTGAATAATAAAAGTAAGAAAAGAAGATAGACTTTCAGATTTAAGGAGTATGCTTTGAGATAAAAGAAGATAATATTTTTAAAAGTGAATAAATGAAGTAAGAAAAGTAGATAGACTTTCAGATTTAAGGAGTATGCTTTGAGATAAAAGAAGATAATATTTTGAAAAGTGAATAAATGAAGTGAGAAATAGAAGATTTAGACTTTCAGATTTAAGGAGTATGCTTTGAGATAAAAAAAGATAATATTTTTAAAAGTGAATAATAAAAGTAAGAAAAGAAGATAGACTTTCAGATTTAAGGAGTATGCTTTGAGATAAAAAAAGATAATATTTTGAAAAGTGAATAAATGAAGTGAGAAAAGATGATAGACTTTCAGATTTAAGGAGTATGCTTTGAGATAAAAGAAGATAATATTTTGAAAAGTGAATAAATAAAGTAAGAAAAGAAGAAAGACTTACAGATTTAAGGAGTATGCTTTGAGATAAAAGAAGATAATATTTTGAAAAGTGAATAATAAAAGTAAGAAAAGAAGATAGACTTTCAGATTTAAGGAGTATGCTTTGAGATAAAAAAAGATAATATTTTTAAAAGTGAATAATAAAAGTAAGAAAAGAAGATAGACTTTCAGATTTAAGGAGTATGCTTTGAGATAAAAAAAGATAATATTTTGAAAAGTGAATAATAAAAGTAAGAAAAGAAGATAGACTTTCAGATTTAAGGAGTATGCTTTGAGATAAAAAAAGATAATATTTTTAAAAGTGAATAATAAAAGTAAGAAAAGAAGATAGACTTTCAGATTTAAGGAGTATGCTTTGAGATAAAAGAAGATAATATTTTGAAAAGTGAATAAATGAAGTAAGAAAAGAAGAAAGACTTTCAGATTTAAGGAGTATGCTTTGAGATAAAAAAAGATAATATTTTGAAAAGTGAATAAATGAAGTAAGAAAAGAAGATAGACTTTCAGATTTAAGGAGTATGCTTTGAGATAAAAAAAGATAATATTTTGAAAAGTGAATAATAAAAGTAAGAAAAGAAGATAGACTTTCAGATTTAAGGAGTATGCTTTGAGATAAAAAAAGATAATATTTTGAAAAGTGAATAAATGAAGTGAGAAAAGATGATAGACTTTCAGATTTAAGGAGTATGCTTTGAGATAAAAAAAGATAATATTTTGAAAAGTGAATAAATGAAGTAAGAAAAGAAGATAAACTTACAGATTTAAGGAGTATGCTTTGAGATAAAAGAAGATAATATTTTGAAAAGTGAATAAATGAAGTAAGAAAAGAAGATAAACTTTCAGATTTAAGGAGTATGCTTTGAGATAAAAAAAGATAATATTTTGAAAAGTGAATAATGAAAGTAAGAAAAGAAGATAGACTTTCAGATTTAAGGAGTATGCTTTGAGATAAAAGAAGATAATATTTTTAAAAGTGAATAAATGAAGTAAGAAAAGTAGATAGACTTTCAGATTTAAGGAGTATGCTTTGAGATAAAAGAAGATAATATTTTGAAAAGTGAATAAATGAAGTGAGAAAAGAAGATAAACTTTCAGATTTAAGGAGTATGCTTTGAGATAAAAAAAGATAATATTTTTAAAAGTGAATAATAAAAGTAAGAAAAGAAGATAGACTTTCAGATTTAAGGAGTATGCTTTGAGATAAAAGAAGATAATATTTTTAAAAGTGAATAAATGAAGTAAGAAAAGAAGAAAGACTTTCAGATTTAAGGAGTATGCTTTGAGATAAAAGAAGATAATATTTTGAAAAGTGAATAATAAAAGTAAGAAAAGAAGATAGACTTTCAGATTTAAGGGAGTATGCTTTGAGATAAAAAAAGATAATATTTTTTAAAAGTGAATAAATGAAGTAAGAAAGAAGATAGACTTTCAGATTTAAGGAGTATGCTTTGAGATAAAAAAAGATAATATTTTGAAAAGTGAATAAATGAAGTAAGAAAAGAAGATAGACTTTCAGATTTAAGGAGTATGCTTTGAGATAAAAAAAGATAATATTTTGAAAAGTGAATAAATGAAGTAAGAAAGGAAGATAAACTTACAGATTTAAGGAGTATGCTTTGAGATAAAAAAAGATAATATTTTGAAAAGTGAATAAATGAAGTAAGAAAAGAAGATAGACTTTCAGATTTAAGGAGTATGCTTTGAGATAAAAAAAGATAATATTTTGAAAAGTGAATAATAAAAGTAAAGAAAGAAGATAGACTTTCAGATTTAAGGAGTATGCTTTGAGATAAAAAAAGATAATATTTTGAAAAGTGAATAAATGAAGTGAGAAAAGATGATAGACTTTCAGATTTAAGGGAGTATGCTTTGAGATAAAAGAAGATAATATTTTGAAAAGTGAATAATAAAAGTAAGAAAAGAAGAAAGACTTTCAGATTTAAGGAGTATGCTTTGAGATAAAAAAAAGATAATATTTTGAAAAGTGAATAAATGAAGTAAGAAAAGATGATAGACTTTCAGATTTAAGGAGTATGCTTTGAGATAAAAAAAAGATAATATTTTGAAAAGTGAATAATAAAAGTAAGAAAAGAAGATAGACTTTCAGATTTAAGGAGTATGCTTTGAGATAAAAGAAGATAATATTTTGAAAAGTGAATAAATGAAGTAAGAAAAGTAGATAGACTTTCAGATTTAAGGAGTATGCTTTGAGATAAAAGAAGATAATATTTTGAAAAGTGAATAAATGAAGTGAGAAAAGAAGATAAACTTTCAGATTTAAGGAGTATGCTTTGAGATAAAAAAAGATAATATTTTAAAAAGTGAATAATAAAAGTAAGAAAAGAAGATAGACTTACAGATTTAAGGAGTATGCTTTGAGATAAAAGAAGATAATATTTTGAAAAGTGAATAAATGAAGTAAGAAAAGAAGAAAGACTTTCAGATTTAAGGAGTATGCTTTGAGATAAAAGAAGATAATATTTTGAAAAAGTGAATAAATGAAGTAAGAAAAGAAGATAGACTTTCAGATTTAAGGAGTATGCTTTGAGATAAAAAAAGATAATATTTTGAAAAGTGAATAATAAAAGTAAGAAAAGAAGATAGACTTTCAGATTTAAGGAGTATGCTTTGAGATAAAAGAAGATAATATTTTGAAAAGTGAATAAATGAAGTAAGAAAAGAAGAAAGACTTTCAGATTTAAGGAGTATGCTTTGAGATAAAAGAAGATAATATTTTGAAAAGTGAATAATAAAAGTAAGAAAAGAAGATAGACTTTCAGATTTAAGGAGTATGCTTTGAGATAAAAAAAGATAATATTTTTAAAAGTGAATAATAAAAGTAAGAAAAGAAGAAAGACTTTCAGATTTAAGGAGTATGCTTTGAGATAAAAAAAGATAATATTTTGAAAAGTGAATAATAAAAGTAAGAAAAGAAGATAGACTTTCAGATTTAAGGAGTATGCTTTGAGATAAAAAAAGATAATATTTTGAAAAGTGAATAAATGAAGTAAGAAAAGAAGAAAGACTTTCAGATTTAAGGAGTATGCTTTGAGATAAAAAAAGATAATATTTTTAAAAGTGAATAAATGAAGTAAGAAAAGAAGATAGACTTTCAGATTTAAGGAGTATGCTTTGAGATAAAAGAAGATAATATTTTGAAAAGTGAATAAATGAAGTGAGAAAAGATGATAGACTTTCAGATTTAAGGAGTATGCTTTGAGGATAAAAAAAGATAATATTTTGAAAAGTGAATAAATGAAGTAAGAAAAGAAGATAAACTTACAGATTTAAGGAGTATGCTTTGAGATAAAAGAAGATAATATTTTGAAAAGTGAATAAATGAAGTGAGAAAAGAAGAAAGACTTTCAGATTTAACGAGTATGCTTTGAGATAAAAGAAGATAATATTTTGAAAAGTGAATAAATGAAGTAAGAAAAGTAGATAGACTTTCAGATTTAAGGAGTATGCTTTGAGATAAAAAAAGATAATATTTTGAAAAGTGAATAAATGAAGTAAGAAAAGTAAGATAGACTTTCAGATTTAAGGAGTATGCTTTGAGATAAAAAAAGATAATATTTTGAAAAGTGAATAATAAAAGTAAGAAAAGAAGATAGACTTACAGATTTAAGGAGTATGCTTTGAGATAAAAGAAGATAATATTTTGAAAAGTGAATAAATGAAGTAAGAAAAGAAGAAAGACTTTCAGATTTAAGGAGTATGCTTTGAGATAAAAAAAGATAATATTTTGAAAAGTGAATAATAAAAGTAAGAAAAGAAGATAGACTTTCAGATTTAAGGAGTATGCTTTGAGATAAAAAAAGATAATATTTTTAAAAGTGAATAATAAAAGTAAGAAAAGAAGAAAGACTTTCAGATTTAAGGAGTATGCTTTGAGATAAAAGAAGATAATATTTTGAAAAGTGAATAATAAAAGTAAGAAAAGAAGATAGACTTTCAGATTTAAGGAGTATGCTTTGAGATAAAAAAAGATAATATTTTTAAAAGTGAATAATAAAAGTAAGAAAAGAAGAAAGACTTTCAGATTTAAGGAGTATGCTTTGAGATAAAAAAAGATAATATTTTGAAAAGTGAATAATAAAAGTAAGAAAAGAAGATAGACTTTCAGATTTAAGGAGTATGCTTTGAGATAAAAAAAGATAATATTTTGAAAAGTGAATAAATGAAGTGAGAAAAGATGATAGACTTTCAGATTTAAGGAGTATGCTTTGAGATAAAAAAAGATAATATTTTGAAAAGTGAATAAATGAAGTAAGAAAAGAAGATAAACTTTCAGATTTAAGGAGTATGCTTTGAGATAAAAGAAGATAATATTTTGAAAAGTGAATAATAAAAGTAAGAAAAGAAGAAAGACTTTCAGATTTAAGGAGTATGCTTTGAGATAAAAAAAGATAATATTTTGAAAAGTGAATAAATGAAGTAAGAAAAGAAGATAGACTTTCAGATTTAAGGAGTATGCTTTGAGATAAAAAAAGATAATATTTTGAAA
Source organism: Loxodes magnus (assembly GCA_946699065.1). NCBI lineage: Eukaryota > Ciliophora > Karyorelictea > Loxodida > Loxodidae > Loxodes > Loxodes magnus. Next base: position 528,339 of record CAMPDV010000087.1, on the reverse strand, counting down.
AGTGAATAATAAAAGTAAGAAAAGAGAAAGACTTTCAGATTTAACGAGTATGCTTTTGAGATAAAAGAAGATAATATTTTGAAAAGTGAATAAATGAAGTAAGAAAAGATGATAGACTTTCAGATTTAAGGAGTATGCTTTGAGATAAAAGAAGATAATATTTTGAAAAGTGAATAAATGAAGTAAGAAAAGTAAGATAGACTTTCAGATTTAAGGAGTATGCTTTGAGATAAAAAAAGATAATATTTTGAAAAGTGAATAATAAAAGTAAGAAAAGAAGATAGACTTACAGATTTAAGGAGTATGCTTTGAGATAAAAGAAGATAATATTTTGAAAAAGTGAATAAATGAAGTAAGAAAAGAAGAAAGACTTTCAGATTTAAGGAGTATGCTTTGAGATAAAAAAAGATAATATTTTTAAAAGTGAATAATAAAAGTAAGAAAAGAAGATAGACTTTCAGATTTAAGGAGTATGCTTTGAGATAAAAAAAGATAATATTTTGAAAAGTGAATAAATGAAGTAAGAAAAGATGATAGACTTTCAGATTTAAGGAGTATGCTTTGAGATAAAAAAAGATAATATTTTTAAAAGTGAATAATAAAAGTAAGAAAAGAAGATAGACTTTCAGATTTAAGGAGTATGCTTTGAGATAAAAGAAGATAATATTTTGAAAAGTGAATAAATGAAGTAAGAAAAGAAGAAAGACTTTCAGATTTAAGGAGTATGCTTTGAGATAAAAAAAGATAATATTTTGAAAAGTGAATAATAAAAGTAAGAAAAGAAGATAGACTTTCAGATTTAAGGAGTATGCTTTGAGATAAAAGAAGATAATATTTTGAAAAGTGAATAAATGAAGTGAGAAAAGAAGATAAACTTTCAGATTTAAGGAGTATGCTTTGAGATAAAAAAAGATAATATTTTTAAAAGTGAATAAATGAAGTAAGAAAAGAAGATAAACTTACAGATTTAAGGAGTATGCTTTGAGATAAAAGAAGATAATATTTTGAAAAGTGAATAAATGAAGTAAGAAAGGAAGATAAACTTACAGATTTAAGGAGTATGATTTGAGATAAAAGAAGATAATATTTTGAAAAGTGAATAAATGAAGTAAGAAAAGAAGATAAACTTACAGATTTAAGGAGTATGCTTTGAGATAAAAGAAGATAATATTTTGAAAAGTGAATAAATGAAGTGAGAAAAGAAGAAAGACTTTCAGATTTAACGAGTATGCTTTGAGATAAAAGAAGATAATATTTTGAAAAGTGAATAAATGAAGTAAGAAAGATGATAGACTTTCAGATTTAAGGAGTATGCTTTGAGATAAAAAAAGATAATATTTTTAAAAGTGAATAAATGAAGTAAGAAAAGAAGAAAAACTTTCAGATTTAAGGAGTATGCTTTGAGATAAAAAAAAGATAATATTTTGAAAAGTGAATAAATGAAGTAAGAAAGGAAGATAAACTTTCAGATTTAAGGAGTATGCTTTGAGATAAAAGAAGATAATATTTTGAAAAGTGAATAAATGAAGTAAGAAAAGAAGATAGACTTTCAGATTTAAGGAGTATGCTTTGAGATAAAAGAAGATAATATTTTGAAAAGTGAATAAATGAAGTAAGAAAAGAAGATAAACTTTCAGATTTAAGGAGTATGCTTTGAGATAAAAGAAGATAATATTTTGAAAAGTGAATAAATGAAGTAAGAAAAGAAGATAGACTTTCAGATTTAAGGAGTATGCTTTGAGATAAAAGAAGATAATATTTTGAAAAGTGAATAAATGAAGTAAGAAAGGAAGATAAACTTACAGATTTAAGGAGTATGCTTTGAGATAAAAGAAGATAATATTTTGAAAAGTGAATAAATGAAGTGAGAAAAGAAGATAAACTTTCAGATTTAAGGAGTATGCTTTGAGATAAAAGAAGATAATATTTTGAAAAGTGAATAAATGAAGTAAGAAAGGAAGATAAACTTTCAGATTTAACGAGTATGCTTTGAGATAAAAGAAGATAATATTTTGAAAAGTGAATAAATGAAGTGAGAAAAGATGATAGACTTTCAGATTTAAGGAGTATGCTTTGAGATAAAAAAAGATAATATTTTTAAAAGTGAATAAATGAAGTAAGAAAAGATGATAGACTTTCAGATTTAAGGAGTATGCTTTGAGATAAAAAAAGATAATATTTTTAAAAGTGAATAATAAAAGTAAGAAAAGAAGATAGACTTTCAGATTTAAGGAGTATGCTTTGAGATAAAAAAAGATAATATTTTGAAAAGTGAATAATAAAAGTAAGAAAAGAAGATAGACTTTCAGATTTAAGGAGTATGCTTTGAGATAAAAAAAGATAATATTTTTAAAAGTGAATAATAAAAAGTAAGAAAAGAAGATAGACTTTCAGATTTAAGGAGTATGCTTTGAGATAAAAAGAAGAAATATTTTGAAAAGTGAATAAATGAAAGTAAGAAAAGTAAGATAGACTTTCAGATTTAAGGAGTATGCTTTGAGATAAAAAAAGATAATATTTTTAAAAGTGAATATAAAAGTAAGAAAAGAAGATAGACTTTCAGATTTAAGGAGTATGCTTTGAGATAAAAAAAGATAATATTTTTAAAAGTGAATAAATGAAGTGAGAAAAGATGATAGACTTTCAGATTTAAGGAGTATGCTTTGAGATAAAAAAAGATAATATTTTTAAAAGTGAATAAATGAAGTAAGAAAAGAAGAAAGACTTTCAGATTTAAGGAGTATGCTTTGAGATAAAAAAAGATAATATTTTGAAAAGTGAATAAATGAAGTAAGAAAAGGAAGATATACTTTCAGATTTAAGGAGTATGCTTTGAGATAAAAAAGATAATATTTTTAAAAGTGAATAAATGAAGTAAGAAAGAAGATAGACTTTCAGATTTAAGGAGTATGCTTTGAGATAAAAAGAAGATAATATTTTGAAAAGTGAATAAATGAAGTGAGAAAAGAAGATAGACTTTCAGATTTAAGGAGTATGCTTTGAGATAAAAGAAGATAATATTTTGAAAAGTGAATAATAAAAGTAAGAAAAGATGATAGACTTTCAGATTTAAGGAGTATGCTTTGAGATAAAAGAAGATAATATTTTGAAAAGTGAATAATAAAAGTAAGAAAAGAAGATAGACTTTCAGATTTAAGGAGTATGCTTTGAGATAAAAGAAGATAATATTTTTAAAAGTGAATAAATGAAGTAAGAAAAGTAGATAGACTTTCAGATTTAAGGAGTATGCTTTGAGATAAAAGAAGATAATATTTTGAAAAGTGAATAAATGAAGTGAGAAAAGAAGATAAACTTTCAGATTTAAGGAGTATGCTTTGAGATAAAAAAAGATAATATTTTTAAAAGTGAATAAATGAAGTAAGAAAAGATGATAGACTTTCAGATTTAAGGAGTATGCTTTGAGATAAAAAAGATAATATTTTGAAAAGTGAATAAATGAAGTAAGAAAAGAAGATAAACTTACAGATTTAAGGAGTATGATTTGAGATAAAAGAAGATAATATTTTGAAAAGTGAATAAATGAAGTAAGAAAAGAAGATAAACTTACAGATTTAAGGAGTATGCTTTGAGATAAAAGAAGATAATATTTTTAAAAGTGAATAAATGAAGTAAGAAAAGAAGATAAACTTACAGATTTAAGGAGTATGCTTTGAGATAAAAGAAGATAATATTTTGAAAAGTGAATAAATGAAGTAAGAAAAGAAGATAGACTTTCAGATTTAAGGAGTATGCTTTGAGATAAAAGAAGATAATATTTTGAAAAGTGAATAAATGAAGTAAGAAAAGAAGAAAGACTTTCAGATTTAAGGAGTATGCTTTGAGATAAAAAAAGATAATATTTTTAAAAGTGAATAAATGAAGTAAGAAAAGAAGATAGACTTTCAGATTTAAGGAGTATGCTTTGAGATAAAAGAAGATAATATTTTTAAAAGTGAATAAATGAAGTAAGAAAAGAAGATAAACTTACAGATTTAAGGAGTATGCTTTGAGATAAAGAAGATAATATTTGAAAAGTGAATAAATGAAGTAAGAAAAGAAGATAGACTTTCAGATTTAAGGAGTATGCTTTGAGATAAAAAAAGATAATATTTTGAAAAGTGAATAAATGAAGTAAGAAAAGAAGATAGACTTTCAGATTTAAGGAGTATGCTTTGAGATAAAAGAAGATAATATTTTGAAAAGTGAATAAATGAAGTGAGAGAAAGATGATAGACTTTCAGATTTAAGGAGTATGCTTTGAGATAAACAAAAGATAATATTTTTAAAGTGAATAAATGAAGTAAGAAAAGATGATAGACTTTCAGATTTAAGGAGTATGCTTTGAGATAAAAGAAGATAATATTTTTAAAAGTGAATAAATGAAGTAAGAAAAGAAGATAAACTTACAGATTTAAGGAGTATGCTTGAGATAAAAGAAGATAATATTTTGAAAAGTGAATAAATGAAGTAGAAAAGAGATAAACTTACAGATTTAAGGAGTATGCTTGAGATAAAGAAGATAATATTTTGAAAAGTGAATAAATGAAGTAAGAAAAGAAGATAAACTTTCAGATTTAAGGAGTATGCCTTTGAGATAAAAGAAGATAATATTTTGAAAAGTGAATAAATGAAGTAAGAAAAGAAGATAAACTTACAGATTTAAGGAGTATGCTTTGAGATAAAAGAAGATAATATTTTGAAAAGTGAATAAATGAAGTAAGAAAAGTAGATAGACTTTCAGATTTAAGGAGTATGCTTTGAGATAAAAAGAAGATAATATTTGAAAAGTGAATAATAAAAGTAAGAAAAGAAGAAAGACTTTCAGATTTAAGGAGTATGCTTTGAGATAAAAGAAGATAATATTTTGAAAAGTGAATAAATGAAGTAAGAAAAGAAGATAGACTTACAGATTTAAGGAGTATGCTTTGAGATAAAAAAAGATAATATTTTTAAAAGTGAATAATATGAAGTAAGGAAGGAAGATAAACTTACAGATTTAAGGAGTATGCTTTGAGATAAAAGAAGATAATATTTTGAAAGTGAATAAATGAAGTAAGAAAAGAAGAAAGACTTTCAGATTTAAGGAGTATGCTTTGAGATAAAAGAAGATAATATTTGAAAAGTGAATAAATGAAGTAAGAAAAGATGATAGACTTTCAGATTTAAGGAGTATGCTTTGAGATAAAAGAAGATAATATTTTGAAAAGTGAATAAATGAAGTGAGAAAAGATTGATAGACTTTCAGATTTAAGGAGTATGCTTTGAGATAAAAAGAAGATAATATTTTGAAAAGTGAATAAATGAAGTAAGAAAAGAAGATAAACTTACAGATTTAAGGAGTATGATTTGAGAAAAGAAGATAATATTTTGAAAAGTGAATAAATGAAGTAAGAAAAGAAGATAGACTTTCAGATTTAAGGAGTATGCTTTGAGATAAAAAAAGATAATATTTTTAAAAGTGAATAATAAAAGTAAGAAAAGATGATAGACTTTCAGATATAAGGAGTATGCTTTGAGATAAAAGAAGATAATATTTTGAAAAGTGAATAAATGAAGTAAGAAAAAGAAGATAGACTTTCAGATTTAAGGAGTATGCTTTGAGATAAAAAAGATAATATTTTTAAAAGTGAATAATAAAAGTAAGAAAAGAAGATAGACTTTTCAGATTTAAGGAGTATGCTTTGAGATAAAAAAAGATAATATTTTTAAAGTGAATAAATGAAGTAAGAAAAGAAGATAGACTTTCAGATTTAAAGGAGTATGCTTTGAGATAAAAAAAGATAATATTTTTAAAAGTGAATAATAAAAGTAAGAAAAGAAGATAGACTTTCAGATTAAGGAGTATGCTTTGAGATAAAAAAAGATAATATTTTTAAAAGTGAATAATTGAAGTGAGAAAAGATGATAGACTTTCAGATTTAAGGAGTATGCTTTGAGATAAAAGAAGATAATATTTTAAAAGTGAATAAATTGAAGTAAGAAAGAAGATAGACTTTCAGATTTAAGGAGTATGCTTTGAGATAAAAGAGATAATATTTGAAAAGTGAATAAATGAAGTGAGAAAAGATGATAGACTTTCAGATTTAAGGAGTATGCTTTGAGATAAAAGAAGATAATATTTTGAAAGTGAATAAATGAAGTAAGAAAAGAAGATAGACTTTCAGATTTAAGGAGTATGCTTTGAGATAAAAAAAGATAATATTTTGAAAAGTGAATAAATGAAGTAAGAAAGATGATAGACTTTCAGATTTAAGGAGTATGCTTTGAGATAAAAGAAGATAATATTTTGAAAAGTGAATAAATGAAGTAAGAAATGTAGATAGACTTTCAGATTTAAGGAGTATGCTTTGAGATAAAAGAAGATAATATTTTGAAAAGTGAATAAATGAAGTGAGAAAAGAAGATAGACTTTCAGATTAAGGAGTATGCTTTGAGATAAAAAAAGATAATATTTTAAAAGTGAATAAATGAAGTAAGAAAAGAAGATAGACTTACAGATTTAAGGAGTATGCTTTGAGATAAAGAAGATAATATTTTGAAAAGTGAATAAATGAAGTAAGAAAGGAAGATAAACTTACAGATTTAAGGAGTATGCTTTGAGATAAAAGAAGATAATATTTTGAAAAGTGAATAAATGAAGTGAGAAAAGATGATAGACTTTCAGATTTAAGGAGTATGCTTTGAGATAAAAGAAGATAATATTTTGAAAAGTGAATAAATGAAGTAAGAAAAGATGATAGACTTTCAGATTTAAGGAGTATGCTTTGAGATAAAAGAAGATAATATTTTGAAAAGTGAATAAATGAAGTAAGAAAAGAAGATAGACTTTCAGATTTAAGGAGTATGCTTTGAGATAAAAAAAGATAATATTTTTAAAAGTGAATAATAAAAGTAAGAAAAGAAGATAGACCTTTCAGATTTAAGGAGTATGCTTTGAGATAAAAGAAGATAATATTTGAAAAGTGAATAAATGAAGTAAGAAAAGAAGATAGACTTACAGATTTAAGGAGTATGCTTTGAGATAAAAGAAGATAATATTTTTAAAAGTGAATAAATGAAGTAAGAAAAGAAGATAGACTTTCAGATTTAAGGAGTATGCTTTGAGATAAAAGAAGATAATATTTTGAAAAAGTGAATAAATGAAGTGAGAAAAGATGATAGACTTTCAGATTTAAGGAGTATGCTTTGAGATTAAAGAAGATAATATTTTGAAAAGTGAATAAATGAAGTAAGAAAAGAAGATAGACTTTCAGATTTAAGGAGTATGCTTTGAGATAAAAAAGATAATATTTTGAAAAGTGAATAATGAAGTAAGAAAAGAAGATAGACTTTCAGATTTAAGGAGTATGCTTTGAGATAAAAGAAGATAGATATTTTGAAAAGTGAATAAATGAAGTGAGAAAAGATGATAGACTTTCAGATTTAAGGAGTATGCTTTGAGATAAAAGAAGATAATATTTTGAAAAGTGAATAAATGAAGTGAGAAAAGATGATAGACTTTCAGATTTAAGGAGTATGCTTTGAGATAAAAAAAGATAATATTTTAAAAGTGAATAAATGAAGTAAGAAAAGATGATAGACTTTCAGATTTAAGGAGTATGCTTTGAGATAAAAGAAGATAATATTTTTAAAAGTGAATAAATGAAGTAAGAAAAGAAGATAAACTTACAGATTTAAGGAGTATGCTTTGAGATAAAAAAAAGATAATATTTTTAAAAGTGAATAATAAAAGTAAGAAAAGAAGATAGACTTTCAGATTTAAGGAGTATGCTTTGAGATAAAAGAAGATAATATTTTGAAAAGTGAATAATAAAAGTAAGAAAAGAAGAAAGACTTACAGATTTAAGGAGTATGCTTTGAGATAAAAAAAGATAATATTTGAAAAGTGAATAAATGAAGTGAGAAAAGATGATAGACTTTCAGATTTAAGGAGTATGCTTTGAGATAAAAGAAGATAATATTTTGAAAAGTGAATAAATGAAGTAAGAAAAGAAGATAGACTTTCAGATTTAAGGAGTATGCTTTGAGATAAAAAAAGATAATATTTTGAAAAGTGAATAAATGAAGTAAGAAAAGAAGATAAACTTTACAGATTTAAGGAGTATGCTTTGAGATAAAAAAAGATAATATTTTGAAAAGTGAATAATAAAAGTAAGAAAAGAAGATAGACTTTCAGATTTAAGGAGTATGCTTTGAGATAAAAGAAGATAATATTTTGAAAAGTGAATAAATGAAGTAAGAAAAGAAGATAGACTTACAGATTTAAGGAGTATGCTTTGAGATAAAAGAAGATAATATTTTTAAAAGTGAATAAATGAAGTAAGAAAAGAAGATAGACTTTCAGATTTAAGGAGTATGCTTTGAGATAAAAGAAGATAATATTTTGAAAAGTGAATAATGAAGTGAGAAAAAGATGATAGACTTTCAGATTTAAGGAGTATGCTTTGAGATAAAAGAAGATAATATTTTGAAAAGTGTAATAATGAAGTAAGAAAAGAAGATAGACTTTCAGATTTAAGGAGTATGCTTTGAGATAAAAAAAGATAATATTTTGAAAAGTGAATAAATGAAGTAAGAAAGAAGATAGACTTTCAGATTTAAGGAGTATGCTTTGAGATAAAAGAAGATAATATTTTGAAAAGTGAATAAATGAAGTGAGAAAAGATGATAGACTTTCAGATTTAAGGAGTATGCTTTGAGATAAAAGAAGATAATATTTTGAAAAGTGAATAAATGAAGTGAGAAAAGATGATAGACTTTCAGATTTAAGGAGTATGCTTGAGATAAAAAAAGATAATATTTTTAAAAGTGAATAAATGAAGTAAGAAAAGATGATAGACTTTCAGATTTAAGGAGTATGCTTTGAGATAAAAGAAGATAATATTTTTAAAAGTGAATAAATGAAGTAAGAAAAGAAGATAAACTTACAGATTTAAGGAGTATGCTTTGAGATAAAAAAAGATAATATTTTTAAAAGTGAATAATAAAAGTAAGAAAAGAAGATAGACTTTCAGATTTAAGGAGTATGCTTTGAGATAAAAGAAGATAATATTTTGAAAAGTGAATAATAAAAGTAAGAAAAGAAGAAAGACTTACAGATTTAAGGGAGTATGCTTTGAGAAAAAGAAGATAATATTTTGAAAAGTGAATAAATGAAGTAAGAAAGGAGAAAGACTTTCAGATATAAGGAGTATGCTTTGAGATAAAAGAAGATAATATTTTTAAAGTGAATAAATGAAGTAAGAAAAGAAGATAGACTTTCAGATTTAAGGAGTATGCTTTGAGATAAAAAAAGATAATATTTTTAAAAGTGAATAAATGAAGTAAGAAAAGAAGATAAACTTACAGATTTAAGGAGTATGCTTTGAGATAAAAGAAGATAATATTTTGAAAAGTGAATAAATGAAGTAAGAAAAGAAGATAAACTTTCAGATTTAACGAGTATGCTTTGAGATAAAAGAAGATAATATTTTGAAAAGTGAATAAATGAAGTAAGAAAAGAAGATAGACTTTCAGATTTAAGGAGTATGCTTTGAGATAAAAAAAGATAATATTTTAAAAGTGAATAATAAAAGTAAGAAAAGAAGATAAACTTTCAGATTTAAGGAGTATGCTTTGAGATAAAAAAAGATAATATTTTGAAAAGTGAATAAATGAAGTGAGAAAAGATGATAGACTTTCAGATTTAAGGAGTATGCTTTGAGATAAAAAAGATAATATTTTTTAAAGTGAATAATAAAAGTAAGAAAAGAAGATAAACTTTCAGATTTAAGGAGTATGCTTTGAGATAAAAAAAGATAATATTTTGAAAAGTGAATAAATGAAGTGAGAAAAGATGATAGACTTTCAGATTTAAGGAGTATGCTTTGAGATAAAAAAAGATAATATTTTTAAAAGTGAATAATAAAAGTAAGAAAAGAAGATAGACTTTCAGATTTAAGGAGTATGCTTTGAGATAAAAGAAGATAATATTTTGAAAAGTGAATAAATGAAGTGAGAAAAGAAGATAGACTTTCAGATTTAAGGAGTATGCTTTGAGATAAAAAAAGATAATATTTTGAAAAGTGAATAAATGAAGTAAGAAAAGATGATAGACTTTCAGATTTAAGGAGTATGCTTTGAGATAAAAAAAGATAATATTTTTAAAAGTGAATAAATGAAGTAAGAAAAGATGATAGACTTTCAGATTTAAGGAGTATGCTTTGAGATAAAAGAAGATAATATTTTTAAAAGTGAATAAATGAAGTAAGAAAAGAAGATAAACTTACAGATTTAAGGAGTATGCTTTGAGATAAAAGAAGATAATATTTTGAAAAGTGAATAAATGAAGTAAGAAAAGAAGATAAACTTACAGATTTAAGGAGTATGCTTTGAGATAAAAGAAGATAATATTTTGAAAAGTGAATAAATGAAGTAAGAAAAGAAGATAAACTTTCAGATTTAAGGAGTATGCTTTGAGATAAAAGAAGATAATATTTTGAAAAGTGAATAAATGAAGTGAGAAAAGATTATAGACTTTCAGATTTAAGGAGTATGCTTTGAGATAAAGAAGATAATATTTTGAAAAGTGAATAAATGAAGTAAGAAAAGAAGATAAACTTACAGATTTAAGGAGTATGCTTTGAGATAAAAGAAGATAATATTTTGAAAAGTGAATAATAAAAGTAAGAAAAGAAGAAAGACTTACAGATTTAAGGAGTATGCTTTGAGGAAAAGAAGATAATATTTTGAAAAGTGAATAAATGAAGTAAGAAAGGAAGAAAGACTTTCAGATTAAGGAGTATGCTTTGAGATAAAAGAAGATAATATTTTGAAAAGTGAATAAATGAAGTAAGAAAAGAAGATAAACTTTCAGATTTAACGAGTATGCTTTGAGATAAAAGAAGATAATATTTTGAAAAGTGAATAAATGAAGTAAGAAAAGATGATAGACTTTCAGATTTAAGGAGTATGCTTTGAGATAAAAGAAGATAATATTTTGAAAAGTGAATAAATGAAGTGAGAAAAGATGATAGACTTTCAGATTTAAGGAGTATGCTTTGAGATAAAAAAAGATAATATTTTTAAAAGTGAATAATAAAAGTAAGAAAGGAAGATAGACTTTCAGATTTAAGGAGTATGCTTTGAGATAAAAAAAGATAATATTTTGAAAAGTGAATAAATGAAGTGAGAAAAGATGATAGACTTTCAGATTTAAGGAGTATGCTTTGAGATAAAAAAAGATAATATTTTTAAAAGTGAATAATAAAAGTAAGAAAAGAAGATAGACTTTCAGATTTAAGGAGTATGCTTTGAGATAAAAGAAGATAATATTTTTAAAAGTGAATAAATGAAGTAAGAAAAGTAAGATAGACTTTCAGATTTAAGGAGTATGCTTTGAGATAAAAAAGATAATATTTTTAAAAGTGAATAATAAAAGTAAGAAAAGAAGAAAGACTTTCAGATTTAAGGAGTATGCTTTGAGATAAAAGAAGATAATATTTTTAAAAGTGAATAAATGAAGTGAGAAAAGATGATAGACTTTCAGATTTAAGGAGTATGCTTTGAGATAAAAAAAGATAATATTTTTAAAAGTGAATAAATGAGTAAGAAAAGATGATAGACTTTCAGATTTAAGGAGTATGCTTTGAGATAAAAGAAGATAATATTTTTAAAGTGAATAAATGAAGTAAGAAAAGAAGATAAACTTACAGATTTAAGGAGTATGCTTTGAGATAAAAGAAGATAATATTTTTGAAAAGTGAATAATAAAAGTAAGAAAAGAAGATAAACTTACAGATTTAAGGAGTATGCTTTGAGATAAAAGAAGATAATATTTTGAAAAGTGAATAAATGAAGTAAGAAAAGATGATAGACTTTCAGATTTAAGGAGTATGATTTGAGATAAAAAAAGATAATATTTTGAAAAGTGAATAAATGAAGTGAGAAAAGATTATAGACTTTCAGATTTAAGGAGTATGCTTTGAGATAAAAGAAGATAATATTTTGAAAAGTGAATAAATGAAGTAAGAAAAGAAGATAAACTTTCAGATTTAAGGAGTATGCTTTGAGATAAAAGAAGATAATATTTTGAAAAAGTGAATAAATGAAGTAAGAAAAGAAGATAGACTTTCAGATTTAAGGAGTATGCTTTGAGATAAAAGAAGATAATATTTTGAAAAGTGAATAATAAAAGTAAGAAAAGAAGATAAACTTACAGATTTAAGGAGTATGCTTTGAGATAAAAGAAGATAATATTTTGAAAAGTGAATAAATGAAGTAAGAAAAGAAGATAGACTTTCAGATTTAAGGAGTATGCTTTGAGATAAAAAAAGATAATATTTTTAAAAGTGAATAATAAAAGTAAGAAAAGAAGATAGACTTTCAGATTTAAGGAGTATGCTTTGAGATAAAAAAAGATAATATTTTGAAAAGTGAATAAATGAAGTGAGAAAAGATGATAAACTTACAGATTTAAGGAGTATGCTTTGAGATAAAAGAAGATAATATTTTGAAAAGTGAATAAATGAAGTAAGAAAAGAAGAAAGACTTACAGATTTAAGGAGTATGCTTTGAGATAAAAGAAGATAATATTTTGAAAAGTGAATAATAAAAGTAAGAAAAGAAGATAAACTTTCAGATTTAACGAGTATGCTTTGAGATAAAAAAAGATAATATTTTTAAAAGTGAATAATAAAAGTAAGAAAAGAAGATAGACTTTCAGATTTAAGGAGTATGCTTTGAGATAAAAAAAGATAATATTTTGAAAAGTGAATAAATGAAGTAAGAAAAGAAGATAGACTTTCAGATTTAAGGAGTATGCTTTGAGATAAAAGAAGATAATATTTTGAAAAGTGAATAAATGAAGTAAGAAAAGAAGATAAACTTACAGATTTAAGGAGTATGCTTTGAGATAAAAGAAGATAATATTTTGAAAAGTGAATAAATGAAGTGAGAAAAGATGATAGACTTTCAGATTTAAGGAGTATGCTTTGAGATAAAAAAAGATAATATTTTTAAAAGTGAATAATAAAAGTAAGAAAAGAAGATAGACTTTCAGATTTAAGGAGTATGCTTTGAGATAAAAGAAGATAATATTTTGAAAAGTGAATAATAAAAGTAAGAAAAGAAGATAGACTTTCAGATTTAAGGAGTATGCTTTGAGATAAAAAAAGATAATATTTTTAAAAGTGAATAATAAAAGTAAGAAAAGAAGATAGACTTTCAGATTTAAGGAGTATGCTTTGAGATAAAAGAAGATAATATTTTGAAAAGTGAATAAATGAAGTGAGAAAAGATGATAGACTTTCAGATTTAAGGAGTATGCTTTGAGATAAAAAAAGATAATATTTTTAAAAGTGAATAATAAAAGTAAGAAAAGAAGATAGACTTTCAGATTTAAGGAGTATGCTTTGAGATAAAAGAAGATAATATTTTGAAAAGTGAATAATAAAAGTAAGAAAAGAAGATAGACTTTCAGATTTAAGGAGTATGCTTTGAGATAAAAAAAGATAATATTTTTAAAAGTGAATAATAAAAGTAAGAAAAGAAGATAGACTTTCAGATTTAAGGAGTATGCTTTGAGATAAAAGAAGATAATATTTTGAAAAGTGAATAAATGAAGTAAGAAAAGAAGATAGACTTTCAGATTTAAGGAGTATGCTTTGAGATAAAAAAAGATAATATTTTTAAAAGTGAATAATAAAAGTAAGAAAAGAAGATAGACTTTCAGATTTAAGGAGTATGCTTTGAGATAAAAAAAAGATAATATTTTGAAAAGTGAATAAATGAAGTGAGAAAAGATGATAGACTTTCAGATTTAAGGAGTATGCTTTGAGAAAAAGAAGATAATATTTTGAAAAGTGAATAAATGAAGTAAGAAAAGAAGAAAGACTTACAGATTTAAGGAGTATGCTTTGAGATAAAAGAAGATAATATTTTTAAAAGTGAATAAATGAAGTAAGAAAAGTAAGATAGACTTTCAGATTTAAGGAGTATGCTTTGAGATAAAAAAAGATAATATTTTTAAAAGTGAATAATAAAAGTAAGAAAAGAAGATAGACTTTCAGATTTAAGGAGTATGCTTTGAGATAAAAGAAGATAATATTTTGAAAAGTGAATAAATGAAGTGAGAAAAGATGATAGACTTTCAGATTTAAGGAGTATGCTTTGAGATAAAAGAAGATAATATTTTGAAAAGTGAATAAATGAAGTAAGAAAGGAAGAAAGACTTTCAGATTTAAGGAGTATGCTTTGAGAAAAAGAAGATAATATTTAAAAGTGAATAAATGAAGTGAGAAAAGATGATAGACTTTCAGATTTAAGGAGTATGCTTTGAGATAAAAAAAGATAATATTTTTAAAAGTGAATAATAAAAGTAAGAAAAGAAGATAGACTTTCAGATTTAAGGAGTATGCTTTGAGATAAAAGAAGATAATATTTTGAAAAGTGAATAATAAAAGTAAGAAAAGAAGAAAGACTTTCAGATTTAAGGAGTATGCTTTGAGATAAAAAAAGATAATATTTTGAAAAGTGAATAATAAAAGTAAGAAAAGAAGATAGACTTTCAGATTTAAGGAGTATGCTTTGAGATAAAAGAAGATAATATTTTGAAAAGTGAATAAATGAAGTAAGAAAAGAAGATAAACTTACAGATTTAAGGAGTATGCTTTGAGATAAAAGAAGATAATATTTTTAAAAGTGAATAAATGAAGTGAGAAAAGATGATAGACTTTCAGATTTAAGGAGTATGCTTTGAGATAAAAAAAGATAATATTTTTAAAAGTGAATAAATGAAGTAAGAAAGGAAGAAAGACTTTCAGATTTAAGGAGTATGCTTTGAGATAAATGAAGATAATATTTTGAAAAGTGAATAAATGAAGTAAGAAAGGAAGATAAACTTACAGATTTAAGGAGTATGATTTGAGATAAAAGAAGATAATATTTTGAAAAGTGAATAAATGAAGTAAGAAAAGAAGAAAGACTTTCAGATTTAAGGAGTATGCTTTGAGATAAAAGAAGATAATATTTTGAAAAGTGAATAATAAAAGTAAGAAAAGAAGATAGACTTTCAGATTTAAGGAGTATGCTTTGAGATAAAAGAAGATAATATTTTGAAAAGTGAATAATAAAAGTAAGAAAAGAAGATAGACTTTCAGATTTAAGGAGTATGCTTTGAGATAAAAGAAGATAATATTTTGAAAAGTGAATAATAAAAGTAAGAAAAGAAGATAGACTTTCAGATTTAAGGAGTATGCTTTGAGATAAATGAAGATAATATTTTGAAAAGTGAATAAATGAAGTAAGAAAGGAAGATAAACTTACAGATTTAAGGAGTATGATTTGAGATAAAAGAAGATAATATTTTGAAAAGTGAATAAATGAAGTAAGAAAAGTAGATAGACTTTCAGATTTAAGGAGTATGCTTTGAGATAAAAGAAGATAATATTTTGAAAAGTGAATAAATGAAGTAAGAAAGGAAGAAAGACTTTCAGATTTAAGGAGTATGCTTTGAGATAAATGAAGATAATATTTTGAAAAGTGAATAAATGAAGTAAGAAAGGAAGATAAACTTACAGATTTAAGGAGTATGCTTTGAGATAAATGAAGATAATATTTTGAAAAGTGAATAAATGAAGTAAGAAAGGAAGATAAACTTACAGATTTAAGGAGTATGCTTTGAGATAAAAGAAGATAATTTTTGAAAAGTGAATAAATGAAGTAAGAAAAGAAGAAAGACTTTCAGATTTAAGGAGTATGCTTTGAGATAAAAGAAGATAATATTTTGAAAAGTGAATAAATGAAGTAAGAAAAGAAGATAAACTTACAGATTTAAGGAGTATGCTTTGAGATAAAAGAAGATAATATTTTGAAAAGTGAATAAATGAAGTAAGAAAAGAAGATAAACTTACAGATTTAAGGAGTATGCTTTGAGATAAAAGAAGATAATATTTTGAAAAGTGAATAAATGAAGTAAGAAAAGAAGATAGACTTTCAGATTTAAGGAGTATGCTTTGAGATAAAAGAAGATAATATTTTTAAAAGTGAATAATAAAAGTAAGAAAAGAAGAAAGACTTTCAGATTTAAGGAGTATGCTTTGAGATAAAAAAAGATAATATTTTGAAAAGTGAATAAATGAAGTAAGAAAGGAAGATAAACTTACAGATTTAAGGAGTATGCTTTGAGATAAAAGAAGATAATATTTTTAAAAGTGAATAAATGAAGTAAGAAAAGAAGATAAACTTTCAGATTTAACGAGTATGCTTTGAGATAAAAGAAGATAATATTTTGAAAAGTGAATAAATGAAGTAAGAAAAGATGAAAGACTTTCAGATTTAAGGAGTATGCTTTGAGATAAAAAAAGATAATATTTTTAAAAGTGAATAAATGAAGTAAGAAAAGTAAGATAGACTTTCAGATTTAAGGAGTATGCTTTGAGATAAAAAAAGATAATATTTTTAAAAGTGAATAATAAAAGTAAGAAAAGAAGAAAGACTTTCAGATTTAAGGAGTATGCTTTGAGATAAAAGAAGATAATATTTTTAAAAGTGAATAAATGAAGTAAGAAAAGAAGATAAACTTTCAGATTTAACGAGTATGCTTTGAGATAAAAGAAGATAATATTTTGAAAAGTGAATAAATGAAGTAAGAAAAGATGATAGACTTTCAGATTTAAGGAGTATGCTTTGAGATAAAAAAAGATAATATTTTTAAAAGTGAATAAATGAAGTAAGAAAAGTAAGATAGACTTTCAGATTTAAGGAGTATGCTTTGAGATAAAAAAAGATAATATTTTTAAAAGTGAATAATAAAAGTAAGAAAAGAAGATAGACTTTCAGATTTAAGGAGTATGCTTTGAGATAAAAGAAGATAATATTTTGAAAAGTGAATAAATGAAGTGAGAAAAGATGATAGACTTTCAGATTTAAGGAGTATGCTTTGAGATAAAAGAAGATAATATTTTGAAAAGTGAATAAATGAAGTAAGAAAGGAAGAAAGACTTTCAGATTTAAGGAGTATGCTTTGAGAAAAAGAAGATAATATTTAAAAGTGAATAAATGAAGTGAGAAAAGATGATAGACTTTCAGATTTAAGGAGTATGCTTTGAGATAAAAGAAGATAATATTTTGAAAAGTGAATAAATGAAGTGAGAAAAGAAGATAAACTTACAGATTTAAGGAGTATGCTTTGAGATAAAAAAAGATAATATTTTTAAAAGTGAATAAATGAAGTAAGAAAAGATGATAGACTTTCAGATTTAAGGAGTATGCTTTGAGATAAAAGAAGATAATATTTTTAAAAGTGAATAAATGAAGTGAGAAAAGATTATAGACTTTCAGATTTAAGGAGTATGCTTTGAGATAAAAGAAGATAATATTTTTAAAAGTGAATAAATGAAGTAAGAAAAGAAGATAAACTTACAGATTTAAGGAGTATGCTTTGAGATAAAAGAAGATAATATTTTGAAAAGTGAATAAATGAAGTAAGAAAAGAAGATAGACTTTCAGATTTAAGGAGTATGCTTTGAGATAAAAGAAGATAATATTTTGAAAAGTGAATAATAAAAGTAAGAAAAGAAGAAAGACTTTCAGATTTAAGGAGTATGCTTTGAGATAAAAGAAGATAATATTTTGAAAAGTGAATAAATGAAGTAAGAAAAGAAGATAAACTTACAGATTTAAGGAGTATGCTTTGAGATAAAAGAAGATAATATTTTGAAAAGTGAATAAATGAAGTGAGAAAAGATGATAGACTTTCAGATTTAAGGAGTATGCTTTGAGATAAAAGAAGATAATATTTTGAAAAGTGAATAAATGAAGTGAGAAAAGAAGATAAACTTACAGATTTAAGGAGTATGATTTGAGAAAAAGAAGATAATATTTTGAAAAGTGAATAAATGAAGTAAGAAAGGAAGAAAGACTTTCAGATTTAAGGAGTATGCTTTGAGATAAATGAAGATAATATTTTGAAAAGTGAATAAATGAAGTGAGAAAAGATGATAGACTTTCAGATTTAAGGAGTATGATTTGAGATAAAAAAAGATAATATTTTTAAAAGTGAATAAATGAAGTGAGAAAAGAAGATAAACTTACAGATTTAAGGAGTATGCTTTGAGATAAAAGAAGATAATATTTTGAAAAGTGAATAAATGAAGTAAGAAAAGATGATAGACTTTCAGATTTAAGGAGTATGCTTTGAGAAAAAGAAGATAATATTTTGAAAAGTGAATAATAAAAGTAAGAAAAGAAGATAGACTTTCAGATTTAAGGAGTATGCTTTGAGATAAAAAAAGATAATATTTTGAAAAGTGAATAAATGAAGTAAGAAAAGAAGATAGACTTTCAGATTTAAGGAGTATGCTTTGAGATAAAAGAAGATAATATTTTGAAAAGTGAATAAATGAAGTAAGAAAAGAAGATAAACTTACAGATTTAAGGAGTATGCTTTGAGATAAAAGAAGATAATATTTTGAAAAGTGAATAAATGAAGTGAGAAAAGATGATAGACTTTCAGATTTAAGGAGTATGCTTTGAGATAAAAAAAGATAATATTTTTAAAAGTGAATAATAAAAGTAAGAAAAGAAGATAGACTTTCAGATTTAAGGAGTATGCTTTGAGATAAAAGAAGATAATATTTTGAAAAGTGAATAATAAAAGTAAGAAAAGAAGATAGACTTTCAGATTTAAGGAGTATGCTTTGAGATAAAAAAAGATAATATTTTGAAAAGTGAATAAATGAAGTAAGAAAAGAAGATAGACTTTCAGATTTAAGGAGTATGCTTTGAGATAAAAGAAGATAATATTTTGAAAAGTGAATAAATGAAGTAAGAAAAGATGATAAACTTACAGATTTAAGGAGTATGCTTTGAGATAAAAGAAGATAATATTTTGAAAAGTGAATAAATGAAGTGAGAAAAGATGATAGACTTTC
The DNA here is from genome assembly GCA_946699065.1 of Loxodes magnus. Taxonomy (NCBI): domain Eukaryota; phylum Ciliophora; class Karyorelictea; order Loxodida; family Loxodidae; genus Loxodes; species Loxodes magnus. The sequence continues at coordinate 509,428 of CAMPDV010000087.1, read as the reverse complement.
AGATTTAAGGAGTATGCTTTGAGATAAAAGAAGATAATATTTTGAAAAGTGAATAATAAAAGTAAGAAAAGAAGATAGACTTTCAGATTTAAGGAGTATGCTTTGAGATAAAAGAAGATAATATTTTTAAAAGTGAATAATAAAAGTAAGAAAAGAAGAAAGACTTTCAGATTTAAGGAGTATGCTTTGAGATAAAAGAAGATAATATTTTGAAAAGTGAATAAATGAAGTAAGAAAAGAAGATAGACTTTCAGATTTAAGGAGTATGCTTTGAGATAAAAGAAGATAATATTTTGAAAAGTGAATAATAAAAGTAAGAAAAGAAGATAGACTTTCAGATTTAAGGAGTATGCTTTGAGATAAAAGAAGATAATATTTTGAAAAGTGAATAATAAAAGTAAGAAAAGAAGAAAGACTTTCAGATTTAAGGAGTATGCTTTGAGATAAAAGAAGATAATATTTTGAAAAGTGAATAAATGAAGTAAGAAAAGAAGATAAACTTACAGATTTAAGGAGTATGCTTTGAGATAAAAGAAGATAATATTTTGAAAAGTGAATAAATGAAGTGAGAAAAGATGATAGACTTTCAGATTTAAGGAGTATGCTTTGAGATAAAAAAAGATAATATTTTTAAAAGTGAATAATAAAAGTAAGAAAAGGAAGAAAGACTTTCAGATTTAAGGAGTATGCTTTGAGATAAAAAAAGATAATATTTTGAAAAGTGAATAATAAAAGTAAGAAAAGAAGATAGACTTTCAGATTTAAGGAGTATGCTTTGAGATAAAAAAAGATAATATTTTTAAAAGTGAATAAATGAAGTGAGAAAAGATGATAGACTTTCAGATTTAAGGAGTATGCTTTGAGATAAAAAAAGATAATATTTTTAAAAGTGAATAATAAAAGTAAGAAAAGAAGATAGACTTTCAGATTTAAGGAGTATGCTTTGAGATAAAAGAAGATAATATTTTGAAAAGTGAATAAATGAAGTGAGAAAAGATGATAGACTTTCAGATTTAAGGAGTATGCTTTGAGATAAAAGAAGATAATATTTTGAAAAGTGAATAAATGAAGTGAGAAAAGAAGATAAACTTACAGATTTAAGGAGTATGCTTTGAGAAAAAGAAGATAATATTTTGAAAAGTGAATAAATGAAGTGAGAAAAGATGATAGACTTTCAGATTTAAGGAGTATGCTTTGAGATAAAAGAAGATAATATTTTGAAAAGTGAATAAATGAAGTGAGAAAAGATGATAGACTTTCAGATTTAAGGAGTATGCTTTGAGATAAAAAAAGATAATATTTTGAAAAGTGAATAAATGAAGTAAGAAAAGATGATAGACTTTCAGATTTAAGGAGTATGCTTTGAGATAAAAGAAGATAATATTTTGAAAAGTGAATAAATGAAGTAAGAAAAGAAGATAGACTTTCAGATTTAAGGAGTATGCTTTGAGATAAAAGAAGATAATATTTTGAAAAGTGAATAAATGAAGTAAGAAAGGAAGATAAACTTACAGATTTAAGGAGTATGATTTGAGAAAAAGAAGATAATATTTTGAAAAGTGAATAATAAAAGTAAGAAAAGAAGATAGACTTTCAGATTTAAGGAGTATGATTTGAGATAAAAGAAGATAATATTTTGAAAAGTGAATAAATGAAGTGAGAAAAGATGATAGACTTTCAGATTTAAGGAGTATGCTTTGAGATAAAAGAAGATAATATTTTGAAAAGTGAATAAATGAAGTAAGAAAAGAAGATAAACTTACAGATTTAAGGAGTATGCTTTGAGATAAAAGAAGATAATATTTTGAAAAGTGAATAAATGAAGTAAGAAAAGAAGATAGACTTTCAGATTTAAGGAGTATGCTTTGAGATAAAAGAAGATAATATTTTGAAAAGTGAATAATAAAAGTAAGAAAAGAAGAAAGACTTTCAGATTTAAGGAGTATGCTTTGAGATAAAAGAAGATAATATTTTGAAAAGTGAATAAATGAAGTAAGAAAAGAAGATAAACTTACAGATTTAAGGAGTATGCTTTGAGATAAAAGAAGATAATATTTTTAAAAGTGAATAAATGAAGTGAGAAAAGATGATAAACTTACAGATTTAAGGAGTATGCTTTGAGATAAAAGAAGATAATATTTTGAAAAGTGAATAAATGAAGTAAGAAAAGATGATAGACTTTCAGATTTAAGGAGTATGATTTGAGATAAAAAAAGATAATATTTTGAAAAGTGAATAAATGAAGTAAGAAAAGAAGATAAACTTACAGATTTAAGGAGTATGCTTTGAGATAAAAGAAGATAATATTTTGAAAAGTGAATAAATGAAGTAAGAAAAGAAGATAAACTTACAGATTTAAGGAGTATGCTTTGAGATAAAAGAAGATAATATTTTGAAAAGTGAATAAATGAAGTAAGAAAAGAAGATAACTTTCAGATTTAAGGAGTATGCTTTGAGATAAAAGAAGATAATATTTTGAAAAGTGAATAAATGAAGTAAGAAAGGAAGATAAACTTACAGATTTAAGGAGTATGCTTTGAGATAAAAGAAGATAATATTTTGAAAAGTGAATAAATGAAGTAAGAAAAGATGATAAACTTACAGATTTAAGGAGTATGCTTTGAGATAAAAGAAGATAATATTTTGAAAAGTGAATAAATGAAGTAAGAAAAGAAGATAACTTTCAGATTTAAGGAGTATGCTTTGAGATAAAAGAAGATAATATTTTGAAAAGTGAATAATAAAAGTAAGAAAAGAAGAAAGACTTTCAGATTTAAGGAGTATGCTTTGAGATAAAAAAAGATAATATTTTGAAAAGTGAATAAATGAAGTAAGAAAAGAAGATAACTTTCAGATTTAAGGAGTATGCTTTGAGATAAAAGAAGATAATATTTTGAAAAGTGAATAATAAAAGTAAGAAAAGAAGAAAGACTTTCAGATTTAAGGAGTATGCTTTGAGATAAAAGAAGATAATATTTTGAAAAGTGAATAAATGAAGTAAGAAAAGAAGATAAACTTACAGATTTAAGGAGTATGCTTTGAGATAAAAGAAGATAATATTTTGAAAAGTGAATAATAAAAGTAAGAAAAGAAGATAAACTTACAGATTTAAGGAGTATGCTTTGAGATAAAAGAAGATAATATTTTGAAAAGTGAATAAATGAAGTAAGAAAAGATGATAGACTTTCAGATTTAAGGAGTATGATTTGAGATAAAAAAAGATAATATTTTGAAAAGTGAATAAATGAAGTAAGAAAAGAAGATAAACTTACAGATTTAAGGAGTATGCTTTGAGATAAAAGAAGATAATATTTTGAAAAGTGAATAAATGAAGTAAGAAAAGAAGATAAACTTACAGATTTAAGGAGTATGCTTTGAGATAAAAGAAGATAATATTTTGAAAAGTGAATAAATGAAGTAAGAAAAGAAGATAACTTTCAGATTTAAGGAGTATGCTTTGAGATAAAAGAAGATAATATTTTGAAAAGTGAATAAATGAAGTAAGAAAGGAAGATAAACTTACAGATTTAAGGAGTATGCTTTGAGATAAAAAAAGATAATATTTTTAAAAGTGAATAAATGAAGTAAGAAAAGAAGATAAACTTACAGATTTAAGGAGTATGCTTTGAGATAAAAGAAGATAATATTTTGAAAAGTGAATAAATGAAGTAAGAAAAGAAGATAACTTTCAGATTTAAGGAGTATGCTTTGAGATAAAAGAAGATAATATTTTGAAAAGTGAATAATAAAAGTAAGAAAAGAAGAAAGACTTTCAGATTTAAGGAGTATGCTTTGAGATAAAAAAAGATAATATTTTGAAAAGTGAATAAATGAAGTGAGAAAAGATGATAGACTTTCAGATTTAAGGAGTATGCTTTGAGATAAAAAAAGATAATATTTTGAAAAGTGAATAAATGAAGTAAGAAAAGAAGATAAACTTTCAGATTTAAGGAGTATGCTTTGAGATAAAAGAAGATAATATTTTGAAAAGTGAATAAATGAAGTAAGAAAGGAAGAAAGACTTACAGATTTAAGGAGTATGCTTTGAGATAAAAGAAGATAATATTTTGAAAAGTGAATAATAAAAGTAAGAAAAGAAGATAGACTTTCAGATTTAAGGAGTATGCTTTGAGATAAAAGAAGATAATATTTTGAAAAGTGAATAAATGAAGTAAGAAAAGATGATAGACTTTCAGATTTAAGGAGTATGCTTTGAGAAAAAGAAGATAATATTTTGAAAAGTGAATAAATGAAGTAAGAAAGGAAGATAAACTTACAGATTTAAGGAGTATGCTTTGAGATAAAAGAAGATAATATTTTTAAAAGTGAATAAATGAAGTAAGAAAAGAAGATAAACTTACAGATTTAAGGAGTATGCTTTGAGATAAAAAAAGATAATATTTTTAAAAGTGAATAAATGAAGTGAGAAAAGAAGATAAACTTACAGATTTAAGGAGTATGCTTTGAGAAAAAGAAGATAATATTTTGAAAAGTGAATAAATGAAGTAAGAAAGGAAGAAAGACTTTCAGATTTAAGGAGTATGCTTTGAGATAAAAGAAGATAATATTTTTAAAAGTGAATAAATGAAGTAAGAAAGGAAGATAAACTTACAGATTTAAGGAGTATGATTTGAGATAAAAAAAGATAATATTTTGAAAAGTGAATAAATGAAGTAAGAAAAGAAGAAAGACTTTCAGATTTAAGGAGTATGCTTTGAGATAAAAGAAGATAATATTTTGAAAAGTGAATAAATGAAGTAAGAAAAGAAGATAAACTTACAGATTTAAGGAGTATGCTTTGAGATAAAAGAAGATAATATTTTGAAAAGTGAATAAATGAAGTAAGAAAGGAAGATAAACTTACAGATTTAAGGAGTATGCTTTGAGATAAAAGAAGATAATATTTTGAAAAGTGAATAAATGAAGTAAGAAAAGAAGATAAACTTACAGATTTAAGGAGTATGCTTTGAGATAAAAGAAGATAATATTTTGAAAAGTGAATAAATGAAGTAAGAAAAGAAGATAACTTTCAGATTTAAGGAGTATGCTTTGAGATAAAAGAAGATAATATTTTGAAAAGTGAATAATAAAAGTAAGAAAAGAAGAAAGACTTTCAGATTTAAGGAGTATGCTTTGAGATAAAAGAAGATAATATTTTGAAAAGTGAATAAATGAAGTAAGAAAAGAAGATAAACTTACAGATTTAAGGAGTATGCTTTGAGATAAAAGAAGATAATATTTTGAAAAGTGAATAAATGAAGTAAGAAAAGAAGATAAACTTACAGATTTAAGGAGTATGCTTTGAGATAAAAGAAGATAATATTTTGAAAAGTGAATAAATGAAGTGAGAAAAGATGATAGACTTTCAGATTTAAGGAGTATGCTTTGAGATAAAAGAAGATAATATTTTTAAAAGTGAATAATAAAAGTAAGAAAGGAAGATAAACTTACAGATTTAAGGAGTATGCTTTGAGATAAAAAAAGATAATATTTTGAAAAGTGAATAATAAAAGTAAGAAAAGAAGATAGACTTTCAGATTTAAGGAGTATGCTTTGAGATAAAAGAAGATAATATTTTGAAAAGTGAATAAATGAAGTGAGAAAAGATGATAAACTTACAGATTTAAGGAGTATGATTTGAGATAAATGAAGATAATTTTTTGAAAAGTGAATAAATGAAGTAAGAAAGGAAGATAAACTTACAGATTTAAGGAGTATGCTTTGAGATAAAAGAAGATAATATTTTGAAAAGTGAATAATAAAAGTAAGAAAAGATGATAGACTTTCAGATTTAAGGAGTATGCTTTGAGAAAAAGAAGATAATATTTTGAAAAGTGAATAATAAAAGTAAGAAAAGAAGATAGACTTTCAGATTTAAGGAGTATGCTTTGAGATAAAAAAAGATAATATTTTGAAAAGTGAATAAATGAAGTAAGAAAAGAAGATAGACTTTCAGATTTAAGGAGTATGCTTTGAGATAAAAGAAGATAATATTTTGAAAAGTGAATAAATGAAGTAAGAAAAGAAGATAAACTTACAGATTTAAGGAGTATGCTTTGAGATAAAAGAAGATAATTTTTTGAAAAGTGAATAAATGAAGTAAGAAAAGAAGAAAGACTTTCAGATTTAAGGAGTATGCTTTGAGAAAAAGAAGATAATATTTTGAAAAGTGAATAATAAAAGTAAGAAAAGAAGATAGACTTTCAGATTTAAGGAGTATGCTTTGAGATAAAAAAAGATAATATTTTTAAAAGTGAATAAATGAAGTGAGAAAAGATGATAGACTTTCAGATTTAAGGAGTATGCTTTGAGATAAAAGAAGATAATATTTTGAAAAGTGAATAAATGAAGTAAGAAAATAAGATAAACTTACAGATTTAAGGAGTATGCTTTGAGATAAAAGAAGATAATATTTTGAAAAGTGAATAAATGAAGTAAGAAAAGAAGATAGACTTTCAGATTTAAGGAGTATGCTTTGAGATAAAAGAAGATAATATTTTGAAAAGTGAATAATAAAAGTAAGAAAAGAAGAAAGACTTTCAGATTTAAGGAGTATGCTTTGAGATAAAAGAAGATAATATTTTGAAAAGTGAATAAATGAAGTAAGAAAAGAAGATAAACTTACAGATTTAAGGAGTATGCTTTGAGATAAAAGAAGATAATATTTTGAAAAGTGAATAATAAAAGTAAGAAAAGAAGATAAACTTACAGATTTAAGGAGTATGCTTTGAGATAAAAGAAGATAATATTTTGAAAAGTGAATAAATGAAGTGAGAAAAGATGATAGACTTTCAGATTTAAGGAGTATGCTTTGAGATAAAAGAAGATAATATTTTGAAAAGTGAATAAATGAAGTGAGAAAAGATGATAGACTTTCAGATTTAAGGAGTATGCTTTGAGATAAAAGAAGATAATATTTTGAAAAGTGAATAAATGAAGTAAGAAAAGAAGATAAACTTACAGATTTAAGGAGTATGCTTTGAGATAAAAGAAGATAATATTTTGAAAAGTGAATAAATGAAGTAAGAAAAGAAGAAAGACTTTCAGATTTAAGGAGTATGCTTTGAGATAAAAAAAGATAATATTTTGAAAAGTGAATAAATGAAGTAAGGAAGGAAGATAAACTTACAGATTTAAGGAGTATGCTTTGAGATAAAAGAAGATAATATTTTGAAAAGTGAATAAATGAAGTAAGAAAGGAAGATAAACTTACAGATTTAAGGAGTATGCTTTGAGATAAAAGAAGATAATATTTTGAAAAGTGAATAAATGAAGTAAGAAAGGAAGATAAACTTACAGATTTAAGGAGTATGCTTTGAGATAAAAGAAGATAATATTTTTAAAAGTGAATAAATGAAGTAAGAAAAGAAGATAAACTTACAGATTTAAGGAGTATGCTTTGAGATAAAAAAAGATAATATTTTGAAAAGTGAATAAATGAAGTAAGAAAAGAAGATAAACTTACAGATTTAAGGAGTATGCTTTGAGATAAAAGAAGATAATTTTTTGAAAAGTGAATAAATGAAGTAAGAAAGGAAGAAAGACTTACAGATTTAAGGAGTATGCTTTGAGATAAAAGAAGATAATATTTTGAAAAGTGAATAAATGAAGTAAGAAAGGAAGATAAACTTACAGATTTAAGGAGTATGCTTTGAGATAAAAGAAGATAATATTTTGAAAAGTGAATAAATGAAGTAAGAAAGGAAGATAAACTTACAGATTTAAGGAGTATGCTTTGAGATAAAAGAAGATAATATTTTGAAAAGTGAATAAATGAAGTAAGAAAGGAAGATAAACTTACAGATTTAAGGAGTATGCTTTGAGATAAAAGAAGATAATATTTTTAAAAGTGAATAAATGAAGTAAGAAAAGAAGATAAACTTACAGATTTAAGGAGTATGCTTTGAGATAAAAAAAGATAATATTTTGAAAAGTGAATAAATGAAGTAAGAAAAGAAGATAAACTTACAGATTTAAGGAGTATGCTTTGAGATAAAAGAAGATAATTTTTTGAAAAGTGAATAAATGAAGTAAGAAAGGAAGAAAGACTTACAGATTTAAGGAGTATGCTTTGAGATAAAAGAAGATAATATTTTGAAAAGTGAATAAATGAAGTAAGAAAGGAAGAAAGACTTACAGATTTAAGGAGTATGCTTTGAGATAAAAGAAGATAATATTTTGAAAAGTGAATAATAAAAGTAAGAAAAGAAGATAGACTTTCAGATTTAAGGAGTATGCTTTGAGATAAAAGAAGATAATATTTTGAAAAGTGAATAAATGAAGTGAGAAAAGATGATAGACTTTCAGATTTAAGGAGTATGCTTTGAGAAAAAGAAGATAATATTTTGAAAAGTGAATAAATGAAGTAAGAAAAGAAGATAGACTTTCAGATTTAAGGAGTATGCTTTGAGAAAAAGAAGATAATATTTTGAAAAGTGAATAAATGAAGTAAGAAAGGAAGATAAACTTACAGATTTAAGGAGTATGATTTGAGATAAAAAAAGATAATATTTTTAAAAGTGAATAAATGAAGTGAGAAAAGAAGATAGACTTTCAGATTTAAGGAGTATGCTTTGAGATAAAAGAAGATAATATTTTGAAAAGTGAATAATAAAAGTAAGAAAGGAAGATAAACTTACAGATTTAAGGAGTATGCTTTGAGATAAAAGAAGATAATATTTTGAAAAGTGAATAAATGAAGTAAGAAAAGAAGATAGACTTTCAGATTTAAGGAGTATGCTTTGAGAAAAAGAAGATAATTTTTTGAAAAGTGAATAAATGAAGTAAGAAAGGAAGATAAACTTACAGATTTAAGGAGTATGCTTTGAGATAAATGAAGATAATTTTTTGAAAAGTGAATAAATGAAGTAAGAAAGGAAGATAAACTTACAGATTTAAGGAGTATGCTTTGAGATAAAAGAAGATAATATTTTGAAAAGTGAATAATAAAAGTAAGAAAAGAAGATAGACTTTCAGATTTAAGGAGTATGCTTTGAGATAAAAGAAGATAATATTTTGAAAAGTGAATAAATGAAGTAAGAAAAGATGATAGACTTTCAGATTTAAGGAGTATGCTTTGAGAAAAAGAAGATAATATTTTGAAAAGTGAATAAATGAAGTAAGAAAGGAAGATAAACTTACAGATTTAAGGAGTATGATTTGAGATAAAAAAAGATAATATTTTTAAAAGTGAATAAATGAAGTGAGAAAAGAAGATAAACTTACAGATTTAAGGAGTATGCTTTGAGAAAAAGAAGATAATATTTTGAAAAGTGAATAAATGAAGTAAGAAAGGAAGAAAGACTTACAGATTTAAGGAGTATGCTTTGAGATAAAAGAAGATAATATTTTGAAAAGTGAATAAATGAAGTGAGAAAAGATGATAGACTTTCAGATTTAAGGAGTATGCTTTGAGATAAAAGAAGATAATATTTTGAAAAGTGAATAATAAAAGTAAGAAAAGAAGATAGACTTTCAGATTTAAGGAGTATGCTTTGAGATAAAAGAAGATAATATTTTGAAAAGTGAATAAATGAAGTGAGAAAAGAAGATAGACTTTCAGATTTAAGGAGTATGCTTTGAGATAAAAGAAGATAATATTTTGAAAAGTGAATAATAAAAGTAAGAAAAGAAGATAGACTTTCAGATTTAAGGAGTATGCTTTGAGATAAAAGAAGATAATATTTTGAAAAGTGAATAATAAAAGTAAGAAAAGATGATAGACTTTCAGATTTAAGGAGTATGCTTTGAGAAAAAGAAGATAATATTTTGAAAAGTGAATAAATGAAGTAAGAAAGGAAGATAAACTTACAGATTTAAGGAGTATGATTTGAGATGAAAAAAGATAATATTTTGAAAAGTGAATAAATGAAGTGAGAAAAGAAGATAAACTTACAGATTTAAGGAGTATGCTTTGAGAAAAAGAAGATAATATTTTGAAAAGTGAATAAATGAAGTAAGAAAAGAAGATAAACTTACAGATTTAAGGAGTATGCTTTGAGATAAAAAAAGATAATATTTTGAAAAGTGAATAAATGAAGTAAGAAAAGAAGATAGACTTTCAGATTTAAGGAGTATGCTTTGAGATAAAAGAAGATAATATTTTGAAAAGTGAATAAATGAAGTAAGAAAAGAAGATAAACTTACAGATTTAAGGAGTATGCTTTGAGATAAAAGAAGATAATATTTTGAAAAGTGAATAAATGAAGTGAGAAAAGATGATAGACTTTCAGATTTAAGGAGTATGCTTTGAGATAAAAGAAGATAATATTTTGAAAAGTGAATAAATGAAGTAAGAAAAGAAGATAGACTTTCAGATTTAAGGAGTATGCTTTGAGATAAAAGAAGATAATATTTTGAAAAGTGAATAAATGAAGTGAGAAAAGATGATAGACTTTCAGATTTAAGGAGTATGATTTGAGATAAAAAAAGATAATATTTTGAAAAGTGAATAAATGAAGTAAGAAAGGAAGATAAACTTACAGATTTAAGGAGTATGATTTGAGAAAAAGAAGATAATATTTTTAAAAGTGAATAATAAAAGTAAGAAAAGAAGATAGACTTTCAGATTTAAGGAGTATGCTTTGAGATAAAAGAAGATAATATTTTGAAAAGTGAATAAATGAAGTAAGAAAAGAAGATAAACTTACAGATTTAAGGAGTATGCTTTGAGATAAAAGAAGATAATATTTTGAAAAGTGAATAAATGAAGTGAGAAAAGATGATAGACTTTCAGATTTAAGGAGTATGCTTTGAGATAAAAGAAGATAATATTTTGAAAAGTGAATAATAAAAGTAAGAAAAGAAGATAGACTTTCAGATTTAAGGAGTATGCTTTGAGATAAAAGAAGATAATATTTTGAAAAGTGAATAATAAAAGTAAGAAAAGAAGATAAACTTACAGATTTAAGGAGTATGCTTTGAGATAAAAGAAGATAATATTTTGAAAAGTGAATAATAAAAGTAAGAAAAGAAGATAGACTTTCAGATTTAAGGAGTATGCTTTGAGAAAAAGAAGATAATATTTTGAAAAGTGAATAATAAAAGTAAGAAAAGAAGATAGACTTTCAGATTTAAGGAGTATGCTTTGAGATAAAAGAAGATAATATTTTGAAAAGTGAATAAATGAAGTGAGAAAAGATGATAGACTTTCAGATTTAAGGAGTATGCTTTGAGATAAAAGAAGATAATATTTTGAAAAGTGAATAAATGAAGTAAGAAAAGATGATAGACTTTCAGATTTAAGGAGTATGCTTTGAGATAAAAGAAGATAATATTTTGAAAAGTGAATAAATGAAGTAAGAAAAGAAGATAAACTTTCAGATTTAAGGAGTATGCTTTGAGATAAAAGAAGATAATATTTTGAAAAGTGAATAATAAAAGTAAGAAAAGAAGATAGACTTTCAGATTTAAGGAGTATGCTTTGAGATAAAAGAAGATAATATTTTGAAAAGTGAATAAATGAAGTAAGAAAAGAAGATAGACTTTCAGATTTAAGGAGTATGCTTTGAGATAAAAGAAGATAATATTTTGAAAAGTGAATAATAAAAGTAAGAAAAGAAGATAAACTTACAGATTTAAGGAGTATGCTTTGAGATAAAAAAAGATAATATTTTGAAAAGTGAATAATAAAAGTAAGAAAAGAAGATAGACTTTCAGATTTAAGGAGTATGCTTTGAGATAAAAGAAGATAATATTTTGAAAAGTGAATAAATGAAGTAAGAAAGGAAGATAAACTTACAGATTTAAGGAGTATGCTTTGAGATAAAAGAAGATAATATTTTGAAAAGTGAATAAATGAAGTAAGAAAAGAAGATAAACTTACAGATTTAAGGAGTATGATTTGAGATAAAAAAAGATAATTTTTTGAAAAGTGAATAATAAAAGTAAGAAAAGAAGATAGACTTTCAGATTTAAGGAGTATGCTTTGAGATAAAAGAAGATAATATTTTGAAAAGTGAATAAATGAAGTAAGAAAAGAAGATAAACTTACAGATTTAAGGAGTATGCTTTGAGAAAAAGAAGATAATATTTTGAAAAGTGAATAAATGAAGTAAGAAAGGAAGATAATTTACAGATTTAAGGAGTATGATTTGAGATAAAAAAAGATAATATTTTGAAAAGTGAATAAATGAAGTGAGAAAAGATGATAGACTTTCAGATTTAAGGAGTATGCTTTGAGATAAAAGAAGATAATATTTTGAAAAGTGAATAAATGAAGTAAGAAAAGAAGATAGACTTTCAGATTTAAGGAGTATGCTTTGAGATAAAAAAAGATAATATTTTGAAAAGTGAATAAATGAAGTAAGAAAAGATGATAGACTTTCAGATTTAAGGAGTATGCTTTGAGATAAAAGAAGATAATATTTTGAAAAGTGAATAAATGAAGTAAGAAAAGAAGATAGACTTTCAGATTTAAGGAGTATGCTTTGAGAAAAAGAAGATAATATTTTGAAAAGTGAATAAATGAAGTAAGAAAAGAAGATAGACTTTCAGATTTAAGGAGTATGCTTTGAGATAAAAGAAGATAATATTTTGAAAAGTGAATAAATGAAGTAAGAAAAGAAGATAGACTTACAGATTTAAGGAGTATGCTTTGAGATAAAAGAAGATAATATTTTGAAAAGTGAATAAATGAAGTAAGAAAAGAAGATAGACTTTCAGATTTAAGGAGTATGCTTTGAGATAAAAAAAGATAATATTTTGAAAAGTGAATAAATGAAGTAAGAAAAGAAGATAGACTTACAGATTTAAGGAGTATGCTTTGAGATAAAAGAAGATAATATTTTGAAAAGTGAATAAATGAAGTAAGAAAGGAAGATAAACTTACAGATTTAAGGAGTATGCTTTGAGATAAAAGAAGATAATATTTTGAAAAGTGAATAATAAAAGTAAGAAAAGAAGATAGACTTTCAGATTTAAGGAGTATGCTTTGAGAAAAAGAAGATAATATTTTGAAAAGTGAATAAATGAAGTAAGAAAAGAAGATAAACTTTCAGATTTAAGGAGTATGCTTTGAGATAAAAGAAGATAATATTTTGAAAAGTGAATAAATGAAGTAAGAAAAGAAGATAGACTTTCAGATTTAAGGAGTATGCTTTGAGATAAAAAAAGATAATATTTTGAAAAGTGAATAAATGAAGTAAGAAAAGAAGATAAACTTTCAGATTTAAGGAGTATGCTTTGAGATAAAAGAAGATAATATTTTGAAAAGTGAATAAATGAAGTGAGAAAGGAAGATAAACTTACAGATTTAAGGAGTATGATTTGGTAAAAAGAAGATAATATTTTGAAAAGTGAATAATAAAAGTAAGAAAAGAAGATAGACTTTCAGATTTAAGGAGTATGCTTTGAGATAAAAGAAGATAATATTTTGAAAAGTGAATAAATGAAGTAAGAAAGGAAGATAGACTTTCAGATTTAAGGAGTATGCTTTGAGATAAAAAAAGATAATATTTTGAAAAGTGAATAATAAAAGTAAGAAAAGATGATAGACTTTCAGATTTAAGGAGTATGCTTTGAGATAAAAGAAGATAATATTTTGAAAAGTGAATAAATGAAGTAAGAAAAGAAGATAAACTTTCAGATTTAAGGAGTATGCTTTGAGATAAAAAAAGATAATATTTTGAAAAGTGAATAAATGAAGTGAGAAAAGAAGAAAGACTTTCAGATTTAAGGAGTATGCTTTGAGATAAAAGAAGATAATATTTTTAAAAGTGAATAAATGAAGTAAGAAAAGAAGATAAACTTACAGATTTAAGGAGTATGCTTTGAGATAAAAGAAGATAATATTTTTAAAAGTGAATAAATGAAGTAAGAAAAGAAGATAGACTTTCAGATTTAAGGAGTATGCTTTGAGATAAAAGAAGATAATATTTTGAAAAGTGAATAAATGAAGTAAGAAAGGAAGATAGACTTTCAGATTTAAGGAGTATGCTTTGAGATAAAAAAAGATAATATTTTGAAAAGTGAATAATAAAAGTAAGAAAAGATGATAGACTTTCAGATTTAAGGAGTATGCTTTGAGATAAAAGAAGATAATATTTTGAAAAGTGAATAAATGAAGTAAGAAAAGAAGATAAACTTTCAGATTTAAGGAGTATGCTTTGAGATAAAAAAAGATAATATTTTGAAAAGTGAATAAATGAAGTGAGAAAAGAAGAAAGACTTTCAGATTTAAGGAGTATGCTTTGAGATAAAAGAAGATAATATTTTGAAAAGTGAATAAATGAAGTAAGAAAAGAAGATAAACTTTCAGATTTAAGGAGTATGCTTTGAGATAAAAGAAGATAATATTTTGAAAAGTGAATAAATGAAGTGAGAAAGGAAGATAAACTTACAGATTTAAGGAGTATGATTTGGTAAAAAGAAGATAATATTTTGAAAAGTGAATAATAAAAGTAAGAAAAGAAGATAGACTTTCAGATTTAAGGAGTATGCTTTGAGATAAAAGAAGATAATATTTTGAAAAGTGAATAAATGAAGTAAGAAAAGAAGATAAACTTTCAGATTTAAGGAGTATGCTTTGAGATAAAAGAAGATAATATTTTGAAAAGTGAATAAATGAAGTAAGAAAAGAAGATAAACTTACAGATTTAAGGAGTATGCTTTGAGATAAAAGAAGATAATATTTTGAAAAGTGAATAAATGAAGTAAGAAAAGAAGATAAACTTACAGATTTAAGGAGTATGCTTTGAGATAAAAGAAGATAATATTTTGAAAAGTGAATAAATGAAGTAAGAAAAGAAGAAAGACTTTCAGATTTAAGGAGTATGCTTTGAGATAAAAGAAGATAATATTTTGAAAAGTGAATAAATGAAGTAAGAAAAGAAGATAAACTTTCAGATTTAAGGAGTATGCTTTGAGATAAAAGAAGATAATATTTTGAAAAGTGAATAAATGAAGTAAGAAAAGAAGATAAACTTTCAGATTTAAGGAGTATGCTTTGGTAAAAAGAAGATAATATTTTGAAAAGTGAATAAATGAAGTAAGAAAAGAAGATAACTTTAAGATTTAAGGAGTATGCTTTGAGATAAAAGAAGATAATATTTTGAAAAGTGAATAATAAAAGTAAGAAAGGAAGATAAACTTACAGATTTAAGGAGTATGATTTGAGAAAAAGAAGATAATATTTTGAAAAGTGAATAATAAAAGTAAGAAAAGAAGATAGACTTTCAGATTTAAGGAGTATGCTTTGAGATAAAAAAAGATAATATTTTTAAAAGTGAATAAATGAAGTAAGAAAAGAAGAAAGACTTTCAGATTTAAGGAGTATGCTTTGAGATAAAAGAAGATAATATTTTGAAAAGTGAATAAATGAAGTAAGAAAAGAAGATAAACTTACAGATTTAAGGAGTATGCTTTGAGAAAAAGAAGATAATATTTTGAAAAGTGAATAAATGAAGTAAGAAAGGAAGATAAACTTACAGATTTAAGGAGTATGATTTGAGATAAAAAAAGATAATATTTTGAAAAGTGAATAAATGAAGTGAGAAAAGATGATAGACTTTCAGATTTAAGGAGTATGCTTTGAGATAAAAGAAGATAATATTTTTAAAAGTGAATAATAAAAGTAAGAAAAGAAGATAGACTTTCAGATTTAAGGAGTATGCTTTGAGATAAAAGAAGATAATATTTTGAAAAGTGAATAAATGAAGTAAGAAAAGAAGATAGACTTTCAGATTTAAGGAGTATGCTTTGAGATAAAAGAAGATAATATTTTGAAAAGTGAATAAATGAAGTAAGAAAAGAAGATAAACTTACAGATTTAAGGAGTATGCTTTGAGATAAAAGAAGATAATATTTTGAAAAGTGAATAAATGAAGTGAGAAAGGAAGATAAACTTACAGATTTAAGAGTATGCTTTGAGATAAAAGAAGATAATATTTTGAAAAGTGAATAAATGAAGTGAGAAAGGAAGATAAACTTACAGATTTAAGGAGTATGCTTTGAGATAAAAGAAGATAATATTTTGAAAAGTGAATAATAAAAGTAAGAAAAGAAGATAGACTTTCAGATTTAAGGAGTATGCTTTGAGATAAAAGAAGATAATATTTTTAAAAGTGAATAATAAAAGTAAGAAAAGAAGATAGACTTTCAGATTTAAGGAGTATGCTTTGAGATAAAAGAAGATAATATTTTGAAAAGTGAATAAATGAAGTAAGAAAAGAAGATAAACTTTCAGATTTAAGGAGTATGCTTTGAGATAAAAGAAGATAATATTTTGAAAAGTGAATAAATGAAGTAAGAAAAGAAGATAACTTTCAGATTTAAGGAGTATGCTTTGAGATAAAAGAAGATAATATTTTGAAAAGTGAATAAATGAAGTAAGAAAGGAAGATAAACTTACAGATTTAAGGAGTATGCTTTGAGATAAAAGAAGATAATATTTTGAAAAGTGAATAATAAAAGTGAGAAAAGAAGATAACTTTCAGATTTAAGGAGTATGCTTTGAGATAAAAGAAGATAATATTTTGAAAAGTGAATAAATGAAGTAAGAAAAGAAGATAGACTTTCAGATTTAAGGAGTATGCTTTGAGATAAAAGAAGATAATATTTTGAAAAGTGAATAAATGAAGTAAGAAAGGAAGATAAACTTTCAGATTTAAGGAGTATGCTTTGAGATAAAAGAAGATAATATTTTGAAAAGTGAATAAATGAAGTGAGAAAAGAAGATAAACTTTCAGATTTAAGGAGTATGCTTTGAGATAAAAGAAGATAATATTTTGAAAAGTGAATAAATGAAGTAAGAAAAGAAGATAAACTTACAGATTTAAGAGTATGCTTTGAGATAAAGAAGATAATATTTTGAAAAGTGAATAAATGAAGTGAGAAAAGAAGATAAACTTACAGATTTAAGGAGTATGCTTTGAGATAAAAGAAGATAATATTTTGAAAAGTGAATAAATGAAGTAAGAAAAGAAGATAGACTTTCAGATTTAAGGAGTATGCTTTGAGATAAAAGAAGATAATATTTTGAAAAGTGAATAAATGAAGTAAGAAAAGAAGATAAACTTTCAGATTTAAGGAGTATGCTTTGAGATAAAAGAAGATAATATTTTGAAAAGTGAATAAATGAAGTGAGAAAGGAAGATAAACTTACAGATTTAAGGAGTATGATTTGGTAAAAAGAAGATAATATTTTGAAAAGTGAATAATAAAAGTAAGAAAAGAAGATAGACTTTCAGATTTAAGGAGTATGCTTTGAGATAAAAGAAGATAATATTTTGAAAAGTGAATAAATGAAGTAAGAAAAGAAGATAAACTTTCAGATTTAAGGAGTATGCTTTGAGATAAAAGAAGATAATATTTTGAAAAGTGAATAAATGAAGTAAGAAAAGAAGATAAACTTACAGATTTAAGGAGTATGCTTTGAGATAAAAGAAGATAATATTTTGAAAAGTGAATAAATGAAGTAAGAAAAGAAGATAAACTTACAGATTTAAGGAGTATGCTTTGAGATAAAAGAAGATAATATTTTGAAAAGTGAATAAATGAAGTAAGAAAAGAAGATAGACTTTCAGATTTAAGGAGTATGCTTTTAGATAAAAGAAGATAATATTTTGAAAAGTGAATAAATGAAGTAAGAAAAGAAGATAAACTTACAGATTTAAGGAGTATGCTTTGAGATAAAAGAAGATAATATTTTGAAAAGTGAATAAATGAAGTGAGAAAGGAAGATAAACTTACAGATTTAAGGAGTATGATTTTGTAAAAAGAAGATAATATTTTGAAAAGTGAATAATAAAAGTAAGAAAAGAAGATAGACTTTCAGATTTAAGGAGTATGCTTTGAGATAAAAGAAGATAATATTTTTAAAAGTGAATAATAAAAGTAAGAAAAGAAGATAAACTTTCAGATTTAAGGAGTATGCTTTGAGAAAAAGAAGATAATATTTTGAAAAGTGAATAATAAAAGTAAGAAAAGAAGATAAACTTACAAATTTAAGGAGTATGCTTTGAGATAAAAGAAGATAATATTTTGAAAAGTGAATAAATGAAGTAAGAAAAGAAGATAGACTTTCAGATTTAAGGAGTATGCTTTGAGATAAAAGAAGATAATATTTTGAAAAGTGAATAAATGAAGTGAGAAAAGAAGTTAAACTTTCAGATTTAAGGAGTATGCTTTGAGATAAAAGAAGATAATATTTTGAAAAGTGAATAAATGAAGTAAGAAAAGAAGATAAACTTACAGATTTAAGGAGTATGCTTTGAGATAAAAGAAGATAATATTTTGAAAAGTGAATAAATGAAGTAAGAAAAGAAGATAGACTTTCAGATTTAAGGAGTATGATTTGAGATAAAAAAAGATAATATTTTTAAAAGTGAATAAATGAAGTGAGAAAAGATGATAGACTTTCAGATTTAAGGAGTATGCTTTGAGATAAAAGAAGATAATATTTTGAAAAGTGAATAAATGAAGTGAGAAAAGAAGATAAACTTTCAGATTTAAGGAGTATGCTTTGAGATAAAAAAAGATAATATTTTGAAAAGTGAATAATAAAAGTAAGGAAGGAAGATAAACTTACAGATTTAAGGAGTATGCTTTGAGATAAAAGAAGATAATATTTTTAAAAGTGAATAAATGAAGTAAGAAAAGAAGATAGACTTTCAGATTTAAGGAGTATGCTTTGAGATAAAAAAAGATAATATTTTGAAAAGTGAATAAATGAAGTAAGAAAGGAAGATAAACTTACAGATTTAAGGAGTATGATTTGAGAAAAAGAAGATAATATTTTGAAAAGTGAATAAATGAAGTAAGAAAGGAAGATAAACTTTCAGATTTAAGGAGTATGCTTTGAGATAAAAGAAGATAATATTTTGAAAAGTGAATAAATGAAGTGAGAAAAGAAGATAACTTTCAGATTTAAGGAGTATGCTTTGAGATAAAAGAAGATAATATTTTGAAAAGTGAATAAATGAAGTAAGAAAAGAAGATAACTTTCAGATTTAAGGAGTATGCTTTGAGATAAAAGAAGATAATATTTTGAAAAGTGAATAAATGAAGTAAGAAAGGAAGAAAGACTTTCAGATTTAAGGAGTATGCTTTGAGATAAAAGAAGATAATATTTTGAAAAGTGAATAAATGAAGTGAGAAAAGAAGATAAACTTACAGATTTAAGGAGTATGCTTTGAGATAAAAGAAGATAATATTTTGAAAAGTGAATAAATGAAGTGAGAAAAGAAGATAAACTTTCAGATTTAAGGAGTATGCTTTGAGATAAAAGAAGATAATATTTTGAAAAGTGAATAAATGAAGTAAGAAAAGATGATAGACTTTCAGATTTAAGGAGTATGCTTTGAGATAAAAGAAGATAATATTTTGAAAAGTGAATAAATGAAGTGAGAAAAGAAGATAAACTTACAGATTTAAGGAGTATGCTTTGAGATAAAAGAAGATAATATTTTGAAAAGTGAATAAATGAAGTGAGAAAAGAAGATAAACTTACAGATTTAAGGAGTATGCTTTGAGATAAAAGAAGATAATATTTTGAAAAGTGAATAAATGAAGTAAGAAAAGAAGAAAGACTTACAGATTTAAGGAGTATGCTTTGAGATAAAAGAAGATAATATTTTGAAAAGTGAATAAATGAAGTAAGAAAGGAAGATAAACTTACAGATTTAAGGAGTATGATTTGAGAAAAAGAAGATAATATTTTGAAAAGTGAATAAATGAAGTAAGAAAAGAAGATAGACTTTCAGATTTAAGGAGTATGCTTTGAGATAAAAGAAGATAATATTTTGAAAAGTGAATAAATGAAGTAAGAAAAGAAGAAAGACTTACAGATTTAAGGAGTATGCTTTGAGATAAAAGAAGATAATTTTTTGAAAAGTGAATAAATGAAGTAAGAAAAGAAGAAAGACTTTCAGATTTAAGGAGTATGCTTTGAGAAAAAGAAGATAATATTTTGAAAAGTGAATAAATGAAGTAAGAAAGGAAGATAAACTTACAGATTTAAGGAGTATGCTTTGAGATAAAAAAAGATAATATTTTTAAAAGTGAATAAATGAAGTGAGAAAAGAAGATAAACTTACAGATTTAAGGAGTATGATTTGAGAAAAAGAAGATAATATTTTGAAAAGTGAATAAATGAAGTAAGAAAAGAAGATAGACTTTCAGATTTAAGGAGTATGCTTTGAGATAAAAGAAGATAATATTTTGAAAAGTGAATAAATGAAGTGAGAAAAGAAGATAAACTTACAGATTTAAGGAGTATGCTTTGAGATAAAAGAAGATAATATTTTGAAAAGTGAATAAATGAAGTAAGAAAGGAAGATAAACTTACAGATTTAAGGAGTATGATTTGAGATAAAAAAAGATAATATTTTTAAAAGTGAATAAATGAAGTGAGAAAAGATGATAGACTTTCAGATTTAAGGAGTATGCTTTGAGATAAAAAAAGATAATATTTTGAAAAGTGAATAATAAAAGTAAGAAAAGAAGATAGACTTTCAGATTTAAGGAGTATGCTTTGAGATAAAAGAAGATAATATTTTGAAAAGTGAATAAATGAAGTAAGAAAAGAAGAAAGACTTACAGATTTAAGGAGTATGCTTTGAGATAAAAAAAGATAATATTTTTAAAAGTGAATAATAAAAGTAAGAAAAGAAGATAGACTTTCAGATTTAAGGAGTATGCTTTGAGATAAAAGAAGATAATATTTTGAAAAGTGAATAAATGAAGTAAGAAAAGAAGATAAACTTACAGATTTAAGGAGTATGCTTTGAGATAAAAGAAGATAATATTTTGAAAAGTGAATAAATGAAGTGAGAAAAGAAGATAAACTTTCAGATTTAAGGAGTATGCTTTGAGATAAAAAAAGATAATATTTTTAAAAGTGAATAATAAAAGTAAGAAAAGAAGATAGACTTTCAGATTTAAGGAGTATGCTTTGAGATAAAAGAAGATAATATTTTGAAAAGTGAATAAATGAAGTGAGAAAAGAAGATAAACTTACAGATTTAAGGAGTATGCTTTGAGATAAAAGAAGATAATATTTTGAAAAGTGAATAAATGAAGTAAGAAAGGAAGATAAACTTACAGATTTAAGGAGTATGATTTGAGATAAAAAAAGATAATATTTTTAAAAGTGAATAAATGAAGTGAGAAAAGATGATAGACTTTCAGATTTAAGGAGTATGCTTTGAGATAAAAAAAGATAATATTTTGAAAAGTGAATAATAAAAGTAAGAAAAGAAGATAGACTTTCAGATTTAAGGAGTATGCTTTGAGATAAAAGAAGATAATATTTTGAAAAGTGAATAAATGAAGTAAGAAAAGAAGAAAGACTTACAGATTTAAGGAGTATGCTTTGAGATAAAAAAAGATAATATTTTTAAAAGTGAATAATAAAAGTAAGAAAAGAAGATAGACTTTCAGATTTAAGGAGTATGCTTTGAGATAAAAGAAGATAATATTTTGAAAAGTGAATAAATGAAGTAAGAAAAGAAGATAAACTTACAGATTTAAGGAGTATGCTTTGAGATAAAAGAAGATAATATTTTGAAAAGTGAATAAATGAAGTGAGAAAAGAAGATAAACTTTCAGATTTAAGGAGTATGCTTTGAGATAAAAGAAGATAATATTTTTAAAAGTGAATAATAAAAGTAAGAAAAGAAGATAGACTTTCAGATTTAAGGAGTATGCTTTGAGATAAAAGAAGATAATATTTTGAAAAGTGAATAATAAAAGTAAGAAAAGAAGATAGACTTTCAGATTTAAGGAGTATGCTTTGAGATAAAAAAAGATAATATTTTGAAAAGTGAATAATAAAAGTAAGAAAAGAAGATAAACTTACAGATTTAAGGAGTATGCTTTGAGATAAAAGAAGATAATATTTTGAAAAGTGAATAAATGAAGTAAGAAAAGAAGATAGACTTTCAGATTTAAGGAGTATGCTTTGAGATAAAAAAAGATAATATTTTGAAAAGTGAATAAATGAAGTAAGAAAAGAAGAAAGACTTACAGATTTAAGGAGTATGCTTTGAGATAAAAAAAGATAATATTTTGAAAAGTGAATAATAAAAGTAAGAAAGGAAGATAAACTTACAGATTTAAGGAGTATGATTTGAGAAAAAGAAGATAATATTTTGAAAAGTGAATAAATGAAGTAAGAAAGGAAGATAAACTTACAGATTTAAGGAGTATGATTTGAGAAAAAGAAGATAATATTTTGAAAAGTGAATAAATGAAGTAAGAAAAGAAGATAGACTTTCAGATTTAAGGAGTATGCTTTGAGATAAAAGAAGATAATATTTTGAAAAGTGAATAAATGAAGTAAGAAAAGAAGAAAGACTTACAGATTTAAGGAGTATGCTTTGAGATAAAAGAAGATAATTTTTTGAAAAGTGAATAAATGAAGTAAGAAAAGAAGAAAGACTTTCAGATTTAAGGAGTATGCTTTGAGAAAAAGAAGATAATATTTTGAAAAGTGAATAAATGAAGTAAGAAAGGAAGATAAACTTACAGATTTAAGGAGTATGCTTTGAGATAAAAAAAGATAATATTTTTAAAAGTGAATAAATGAAGTGAGAAAAGAAGATAAACTTACAGATTTAAGGAGTATGCTTTGAGAAAAAGAAGATAATATTTTGAAAAGTGAATAAATGAAGTAAGAAAAGAAGATAGACTTTCAGATTTAAGGAGTATGCTTTGAGATAAAAGAAGATAATATTTTGAAAAGTGAATAAATGAAGTGAGAAAAGAAGATAAACTTACAGATTTAAGGAGTATGCTTTGAGATAAAAGAAGATAATATTTTGAAAAGTGAATAAATGAAGTAAGAAAGGAAGATAAACTTACAGATTTAAGGAGTATGATTTGAGATAAAAAAAGATAATATTTTTAAAAGTGAATAAATGAAGTGAGAAAAGATGATAGACTTTCAGATTTAAGGAGTATGCTTTGAGATAAAAAAAGATAATATTTTGAAAAGTGAATAATAAAAGTAAGAAAAGAAGATAGACTTTCAGATTTAAGGAGTATGCTTTGAGATAAAAGAAGATAATATTTTGAAAAGTGAATAAATGAAGTAAGAAAAGAAGAAAGACTTACAGATTTAAGGAGTATGCTTTGAGATAAAAAAAGATAATATTTTTAAAAGTGAATAATAAAAGTAAGAAAAGAAGATAGACTTTCAGATTTAAGGAGTATGCTTTGAGATAAAAGAAGATAATATTTTGAAAAGTGAATAAATGAAGTAAGAAAAGAAGATAGACTTTCAGATTTAAGGAGTATGCTTTGAGATAAAAGAAGATAATATTTTGAAAAGTGAATAATAAAATTAAGAAAAGATGAAAGACTTTCAGATTTAAGGAGTATGCTTTGGAATAAAAGAAGATAATATTTTGAAAAGTGAATAAATGAAGTAAGAAAAGAAGATAGACTTTCAGATTTAAGGAGTATGCTTTGAGATAAAAGAAGATAATATTTTGAAAAGTGAATAATAAAAGTAAGAAAAGAAGATAGACTTTCAGATTTAAGGAGTATGCTTTGAGATAAAAAAAGATAATATTTTGAAAAGTGAATAAATGAAGTGAGAAAAGAAGATAAACTTTCAGATTTAAGGAGTATGCTTTGAGATAAAAGAAGATAATATTTTGAAAAGTGAATAAATGAAGTAAGAAAAGAAGATAGACTTTCAGATTTAAGGAGTATGCTTTGAGATAAAAAAAGATAATATTTTGAAAAGTGAATAAATGAAGTAAGAAAAGAAGAAAGACTTACAGATTTAAGGAGTATGCTTTGAGATAAAAAAAGATAATATTTTGAAAAGTGAATAATAAAAGTAAGAAAGGAAGATAAACTTACAGATTTAAGGAGTATGATTTGAGAAAAAGAAGATAATATTTTGAAAAGTGAATAAATGAAGTAAGAAAGGAAGATAAACTTACAGATTTAAGGAGTATGATTTGAGATAAAAAAAGATAATATTTTTAAAAGTGAATAAATGAAGTGAGAAAAGATGATAGACTTTCAGATTTAAGGAGTATGCTTTGAGATAAAAGAAGATAATATTTTGAAAAGTGAATAATAAAAGTGAGAAAAGAAGATAACTTTCAGATTTAAGGAGTATGCTTTGAGATAAAAGAAGATAATATTTTGAAAAGTGAATAAATGAAGTAAGAAAAGAAGAAAGACTTTCAGATTTAAGGAGTATGCTTTGAGATAAAAGAAGATAATATTTTGAAAAGTGAATAAATGAAGTAAGAAAGGAAGATAAACTTACAGATTTAAGGAGTATGCTTTGAGATAAAAAAAGATAATATTTTGAAAAGTGAATAAATGAAGTAAGAAAAGAAGATAAACTTACAGATTTAAGGAGTATGCTTTGAGATAAAAGAAGATAATATTTTGAAAAGTGAATAAATGAAGTGAGAAAAGAAGATAAACTTTCAGATTTAAGGAGTATGCTTTGAGATAAAAAAAGATAATATTTTGAAAAGTGAATAATAAAAGTAAGAAAAGAAGATAGACTTTCAGATTTAAGGAGTATGCTTTGAGATAAAAAAAGATAATATTTTGAAAAGTGAATAAATGAAGTAAGAAAAGAAGAAAGACTTACAGATTTAAGGAGTATGCTTTGAGATAAAAAAAGATAATATTTTGAAAAGTGAATAAATGAAGTAAGAAAGGAAGATAAACTTACAGATTTAAGGAGTATGATTTGAGAAAAAGAAGATAATATTTTGAAAAGTGAATAAATGAAGTAAGAAAAGAAGATAGACTTTCAGATTTAAGGAGTATGCTTTGAGATAAAAGAAGATAATATTTTGAAAAGTGAATAAATGAAGTAAGAAAAGAAGATAAACTTACAGATTTAAGGAGTATGCTTTGAGATAAAAGAAGATAATATTTTGAAAAGTGAATAAATGAAGTGAGAAAAGAAGATAAACTTTCAGATTTAAGGAGTATGCTTTGAGATAAAAGAAGATAATATTTTGAAAAGTGAATAAATGAAGTAAGAAAAGAAGATAACTTTCAGATTTAAGGAGTATGCTTTGAGATAAAAGAAGATAATATTTTGAAAAGTGAATAAATGAAGTAAGAAAGGAAGATAAACTTACAGATTTAAGGAGTATGATTTGAGATAAAAAAAGATAATATTTTTAAAAGTGAATAAATGAAGTGAGAAAAGATGATAGACTTTCAGATTTAAGGAGTATGCTTTGAGATAAAAGAAGATAATATTTTGAAAAGTGAATAATAAAAGTGAGAAAAGAAGATAACTTTCAGATTTAAGGAGTATGCTTTGAGATAAAAGAAGATAATATTTTGAAAAGTGAATAAATGAAGTAAGAAAAGAAGAAAGACTTTCAGATTTAAGGAGTATGCTTTGAGATAAAAGAAGATAATATTTTGAAAAGTGAATAAATGAAGTAAGAAAGGAAGATAAACTTACAGATTTAAGGAGTATGCTTTGAGATAAAAAAAGATAATATTTTGAAAAGTGAATAAATGAAGTGAGAAAAGAAGTTAAACTTTCAGATTTAAGGAGTATGCTTTGAGATAAAAGAAGATAATATTTTGAAAAGTGAATAAATGAAGTAAGAAAAGAAGATAGACTTTCAGATTTAAGGAGTATGCTTTGAGATAAAAAAAGATAATATTTTGAAAAGTGAATAAATGAAGTAAGAAAAGAAGAAAGACTTACAGATTTAAGGAGTATGCTTTGAGATAAAAAAAGATAATATTTTGAAAAGTGAATAATAAAAGTAAGAAAGGAAGATAAACTTACAGATTTAAGGAGTATGATTTGAGAAAAAGAAGATAATATTTTGAAAAGTGAATAAATGAAGTAAGAAAGGAAGATAAACTTACAGATTTAAGGAGTATGATTTGAGAAAAAGAAGATAATATTTTGAAAAGTGAATAAATGAAGTAAGAAAAGAAGATAGACTTTCAGATTTAAGGAGTATGCTTTGAGATAAAAGAAGATAATATTTTGAAAAGTGAATAAATGAAGTAAGAAAAGAAGAAAGACTTACAGATTTAAGGAGTATGCTTTGAGATAAAAGAAGATAATTTTTTGAAAAGTGAATAAATGAAGTAAGAAAAGAAGAAAGACTTTCAGATTTAAGGAGTATGCTTTGAGAAAAAGAAGATAATATTTTGAAAAGTGAATAAATGAAGTAAGAAAGGAAGATAAACTTACAGATTTAAGGAGTATGCTTTGAGATAAAAAAAGATAATATTTTTAAAAGTGAATAAATGAAGTGAGAAAAGAAGATAAACTTACAGATTTAAGGAGTATGCTTTGAGAAAAAGAAGATAATATTTTGAAAAGTGAATAAATGAAGTAAGAAAAGAAGATAGACTTTCAGATTTAAGGAGTATGCTTTGAGATAAAAGAAGATAATATTTTGAAAAGTGAATAAATGAAGTGAGAAAAGAAGATAAACTTACAGATTTAAGGAGTATGCTTTGAGATAAAAGAAGATAATATTTTGAAAAGTGAATAAATGAAGTAAGAAAAGAAGATAGACTTTCAGATTTAAGGAGTATGCTTTGAGATAAAAGAAGATAATATTTTGAAAAGTGAATAAATGAAGTAAGAAAGGAAGATAAACTTACAGATTTAAGGAGTATGATTTGAGAAAAAGAAGATAATATTTTGAAAAGTGAATAAATGAAGTAAGAAAAGAAGAAAGACTTACAGATTTAAGGAGTATGCTTTGAGATAAAAGAAGATAATATTTTGAAAAGTGAATAAATGAAGTAAGAAAAGAAGATAGACTTTCAGATTTAAGGAGTATGCTTTGAGATAAAAGAAGATAATATTTTGAAAAGTGAATAAATGAAGTAAGAAAAGAAGAAAGACTTTCAGATTTAAGGAGTATGCTTTGAGATAAAAAAAGATAATATTTTGAAAAGTGAATAAATGAAGTGAGAAAAGAAGATAAACTTTCAGATTTAAGGAGTATGCTTTGAGATAAAAGAAGATAATATTTTGAAAAGTGAATAAATGAAGTAAGAAAAGAAGATAGACTTTCAGATTTAAGGAGTATGCTTTGAGATAAAAAAAGATAATATTTTGAAAAGTGAATAAATGAAGTAAGAAAAGAAGAAAGACTTACAGATTTAAGGAGTATGCTTTGAGAAAAAGAAGATAATATTTTGAAAAGTGAATAAATGAAGTAAGAAAGGAAGATAAACTTACAGATTTAAGGAGTATGATTTGAGAAAAAGAAGATAATATTTTGAAAAGTGAATAAATGAAGTAAGAAAAGAAGAAAGACTTTCAGATTTAAGGAGTATGCTTTGAGATAAAAAAAGATAATATTTTGAAAAGTGAATAAATGAAGTGAGAAAAGAAGATAAACTTTCAGATTTAAGGAGTATGCTTTGAGATAAAAGAAGATAATATTTTGAAAAGTGAATAAATGAAGTAAGAAAAGAAGATAGACTTTCAGATTTAAGGAGTATGCTTTGAGATAAAAAAAGATAATATTTTGAAAAGTGAATAAATGAAGTAAGAAAAGAAGAAAGACTTACAGATTTAAGGAGTATGCTTTGAGAAAAAGAAGATAATATTTTGAAAAGTGAATAAATGAAGTAAGAAAGGAAGATAAACTTACAGATTTAAGGAGTATGATTTGAGAAAAAGAAGATAATATTTTGAAAAGTGAATAAATGAAGTAAGAAAAGAAGAAAGACTTACAGATTTAAGGAGTATGCTTTGAGATAAAAGAAGATAATATTTTGAAAAGTGAATAAATGAAGTAAGAAAAGAGAAAGACTTTCAGATTTAAGGAGTATGCTTTGAGATAAAAGAAGATAATATTTTGAAAAGTGAATAAATGAAGTAAGAAAAGAAGATAGACTTTCAGATTTAAGGAGTATGCTTTGAGATAAAAGAAGATAATATTTTGAAAAGTGAATAAATGAAGTAAGAAAGGAAGATAAACTTTCAGATTTAAGGAGTATGCTTTGAGATAAAAGAAGATAATATTTTGAAAAGTGAATAAATGAAGTAAGAAAAGAAGAAAGACTTTCAGATTTAAGGAGTATGATTTGAGAAAAAGAAGATAATATTTTGAAAAGTGAATAATAAAAGTAAGAAAAGAAGATAGACTTTCAGATTTAAGGAGTATGCTTTGAGATAAAAAAAGATAATATTTTGAAAAGTGAATAAATGAAGTGAGAAAAGAAGATAAACTTTCAGATTTAAGGAGTATGCTTTGAGATAAAAGAAGATAATATTTTGAAAAGTGAATAAATGAAGTGAGAAAAGAAGATAGACTTTCAGATTTAAGGAGTATGCTTTGAGATAAAAAAAGATAATATTTTGAAAAGTGAATAAATGAAGTAAGAAAAGAAGAAAGACTTACAGATTTAAGGAGTATGCTTTGAGAAAAAGAAGATAATATTTTGAAAAGTGAATAAATGAAGTAAGAAAGGAAGATAAACTTACAGATTTAAGGAGTATGATTTGAGAAAAAGAAGATAATATTTTGAAAAGTGAATAAATGAAGTAAGAAAAGAAGATAGACTTTCAGATTTAAGGAGTATGCTTTGAGATAAAAGAAGATAATATTTTGAAAAGTGAATAAATGAAGTAAGAAAAGAAGAAAGACTTACAGATTTAAGGAGTATGCTTTGAGATAAAAGAAGATAATATTTTGAAAAGTGAATAAATGAAGTAAGAAAAGAAGAAAGACTTTCAGATTTAAGGAGTATGATTTGAGATAAAAGAAGATAATATTTTGAAAAGTGAATAAATGAAGTAAGAAAAGAAGAAAGACTTTCAGATTTAAGGAGTATGCTTTGAGATAAAAAAAGATAATATTTTGAAAAGTGAATAAATGAAGTGAGAAAAGAAGATAGACTTACAGATTTAAGGAGTATGCTTTGAGAAAAAGAAGATAATATTTTGAAAAGTGAATAAATGAAGTAAGAAAGGAAGATAAACTTACAGATTTAAGGAGTATGATTTGAGAAAAAGAAGATAATATTTTGAAAAGTGAATAAATGAAGTAAGAAAGGAAGAAAGACTTACAGATTTAAGGAGTATGCTTTGAGATAAAAGAAGATAATATTTTGAAAAGTGAATAAATGAAGTAAGAAAAGAAGAAAGACTTTCAGATTTAAGGAGTATGCTTTGAGATAAAAGAAGATAATATTTTGAAAAGTGAATAAATGAAGTAAGAAAAGAAGATAGACTTTCAGATTTAAGGAGTATGCTTTGAGATAAAAGAAGATAATATTTTGAAAAGTGAATAAATGAAGTAAGAAAGGAAGATAAACTTTCAGATTTAAGGAGTATGCTTTGAGATAAAAGAAGATAATATTTTGAAAAGTGAATAAATGAAGTAAGAAAAGAAGAAAGACTTTCAGATTTAAGGAGTATGATTTGAGAAAAAGAAGATAATATTTTGAAAAGTGAATAATAAAAGTAAGAAAAGAAGATAGACTTTCAGATTTAAGGAGTATGCTTTGAGATAAAAAAAGATAATATTTTGAAAAGTGAATAAATGAAGTGAGAAAAGAAGATAAACTTTCAGATTTAAGGAGTATGCTTTGAGATAAAAGAAGATAATATTTTGAAAAGTGAATAAATGAAGTAAGAAAAGAAGATAGACTTTCAGATTTAAGGAGTATGCTTTGAGAAAAAGAAGATAATATTTTGAAAAGTGAATAAATGAAGTAAGAAAGGAAGATAAACTTACAGATTTAAGGAGTAAGATTTGAGAAAAAGAAGATAATATTTTGAAAAGTGAATAAATGAAGTAAGAAAAGAAGAAAGACTTACAGATTTAAGGAGTATGCTTTGAGATAAAAGAAGATAATATTTTGAAAAGTGAATAAATGAAGTAAGAAAAGAAGAAAGACTTTCAGATTTAAGGAGTATGCTTTGAGATAAAAGAAGATAATATTTTGAAAAGTGAATAAATGAAGTAAGAAAAGAAGATAGACTTTCAGATTTAAGGAGTATGCTTTGAGATAAAAGAAGATAATATTTTGAAAAGTGAATAAATGAAGTAAGAAAGGAAGATAAACTTTCAGATTTAAGGAGTATGCTTTGAGATAAAAGAAGATAATATTTTGAAAAGTGAATAAATGAAGTAAGAAAAGAAGAAAGACTTTCAGATTTAAGGAGTATGATTTGAGAAAAAGAAGATAATATTTTGAAAAGTGAATAATAAAAGTAAGAAAAGAAGATAGACTTTCAGATTTAAGGAGTATGCTTTGAGATAAAAGAAGATAATATTTTGAAAAGTGAATAAATGAAGTAAGAAAAGAAGATAGACTTTCAGATTTAAGGAGTATGCTTTGAGATAAAAGAAGATAATATTTTGAAAAGTGAATAAATGAAGTAAGAAAAGAAGATAGACTTTCAGATTTAAGGAGTATGCTTTGAGATAAAAAAAGATAATATTTTGAAAAGTGAATAAATGAAGTAAGAAAAGAAGAAAGACTTACAGATTTAAGGAGTATGCTTTGAGAAAAAGAAGATAATATTTTGAAAAGTGAATAAATGAAGTAAGAAAGGAAGATAAACTTACAGATTTAAGGAGTATGATTTGAGAAAAAGAAGATAATATTTTGAAAAGTGAATAAATGAAGTAAGAAAGGAAGATAAACTTACAGATTTAAGGAGTATGCTTTGAGATAAAAAAAGATAATATTTTGAAAAGTGAATAAATGAAGTGAGAAAAGAAGTTAAACTTTCAGATTTAAGGAGTATGCTTTGAGATAAAAGAAGATAATATTTTGAAAAGTGAATAAATGAAGTAAGAAAAGAAGATAGACTTTCAGATTTAAGGAGTATGCTTTGAGATAAAAGAAGATAATATTTTGAAAAGTGAATAAATGAAGTAAGAAAAGAAGAAAGACTTTCAGATTTAAGGAGTATGATTTGAGAAAAAGAAGATAATATTTTGAAAAGTGAATAATAAAAGTAAGAAAAGAAGATAGACTTTCAGATTTAAGGAGTATGCTTTGAGATAAAAAAAGATAATATTTTGAAAAGTGAATAAATGAAGTGAGAAAAGAAGATAGACTTTCAGATTTAAGGAGTATGCTTTGAGATAAAAGAAGATAATATTTTGAAAAGTGAATAAATGAAGTAAGAAAAGAAGATAGACTTTCAGATTTAAGGAGTATGCTTTGAGATAAAAAAAGATAATATTTTGAAAAGTGAATAAATGAAGTAAGAAAAGAAGAAAGACTTACAGATTTAAGGAGTATGCTTTGAGATAAAAGAAGATAATATTTTGAAAAGTGAATAAATGAAGTAAGAAAAGAAGATAAACTTACAGATTTAAGGAGTATCCTTTGAGATAAAAGAAGATAATATTTTGAAAAGTGAATAAATGAAGTAAGAAAAGAAGATAGACTTTCAGATTTAAGGAGTATGCTTTGAGATAAAAGAAGATAATATTTTGAAAAGTGAATAAATGAAGTAAGAAAAGAAGAAAGACTTTCAGATTTAAGGAGTATGCTTTGAGATAAAAGAAGATAATATT
Organism: Loxodes magnus; assembly: GCA_946699065.1. NCBI lineage: Eukaryota > Ciliophora > Karyorelictea > Loxodida > Loxodidae > Loxodes > Loxodes magnus. The sequence continues at coordinate 477,962 of CAMPDV010000087.1, read as the reverse complement.
TTGAAAAGTGAATAAATGAAGTAAGAAAAGAAGATAGACTTTCAGATTTAAGGAGTATGCTTTGAGATAAAAGAAGATAATATTTTGAAAAGTGAATAAATGAAGTAAGAAAGGAAGAAAGACTTTCAGATTTAAGGAGTATGCTTTGAGATAAAAGAAGATAATATTTTGAAAAGTGAATAATAAAAGTAAGAAAAGAAGATAGACTTTCAGATTTAAGGAGTATGCTTTGAGATAAAAAAAGATAATATTTTGAAAAGTGAATAATAAAAGTAAGAAAAGAAGATAGACTTTCAGATTTAAGGAGTATGCTTTGAGATAAAAGAAGATAATATTTTGAAAAGTGAATAAATGAAGTAAGAAAAGAAGAAAGACTTACAGATTTAAGGAGTATGCTTTGAGATAAAAAAAGATAATATTTTTAAAAGTGAATAATAAAAGTAAGAAAAGAAGATAGACTTTCAGATTTAAGGAGTATGCTTTGAGATAAAAGAAGATAATATTTTTAAAAGTGAATAAATGAAGTGAGAAAAGAAGATAACTTTCAGATTTAAGGAGTATGCTTTGAGATAAAAGAAGATAATATTTTGAAAAGTGAATAATAAAAGTAAGAAAAGAAGATAGACTTTCAGATTTAAGGAGTATGCTTTGAGATAAAAGAAGATAATATTTTGAAAAGTGAATAATAAAAGTGAGAAAAGAAGATAACTTTCAGATTTAAGGAGTATGCTTTGAGATAAAAGAAGATAATATTTTGAAAAGTGAATAAATGAAGTAAGAAAAGAAGAAAGACTTTCAGATTTAAGGAGTATGCTTTGAGATAAAAGAAGATAATATTTTGAAAAGTGAATAAATGAAGTAAGAAAAGAAGATAGACTTTCAGATTTAAGGAGTATGCTTTGAGATAAAAGAAGATAATATTTTGAAAAGTGAATAAATGAAGTAAGAAAAGAAGAAAGACTTTCAGATTTAAGGAGTATGCTTTGAGATAAAAGAAGATAATATTTTGAAAAGTGAATAAATGAAGTAAGAAAAGAAGACAGACTTTCAGATTTAAGGAGTATGCTTTGAGATAAAAGAAGATAATATTTTGAAAAGTGAATAAATGAAGTAAGAAAAGAAGATAACTTTAAGATTTAAGGAGTATGCTTTGAGATAAAAGAAGATAATATTTTGAAAAGTGAATAAATGAAGTGAGAAAGGAAGATAAACTTACAGATTTAAGGAGTATGATTTGAGATAAAAGAAGATAATATTTTGAAAAGTGAATAAATGAAGTAAGAAAAGAAGATAGACTTTCAGATTTAAGGAGTATGCTTTGAGATAAAAGAAGATAATATTTTGAAAAGTGAATAATAAAAGTAAGAAAAGAAGATAGACTTTCAGATTTAAGGAGTATGCTTTGAGATAAAAGAAGATAATATTTTGAAAAGTGAATAAATGAAGTAAGAAAAGAAGATAGACTTTCAGATTTAAGGAGTATGCTTTGAGATAAAAGAAGATAATATTTTGAAAAGTGAATAAATGAAGTAAGAAAAGAAGATAAACTTACAGATTTAAGGAGTATGCTTTGAGATAAAAAAAGATAATATTTTGAAAAGTGAATAAATGAAGTGAGAAAAGAAGATAAACTTTCAGATTTAAGGAGTATGCTTTGAGATAAAAGAAGATAATATTTTGAAAAGTGAATAAATGAAGTAAGAAAAGAAGAAAGACTTTCAGATTTAAGGAGTATGCTTTGAGATAAAAAAAGATAATATTTTGAAAAGTGAATAAATGAAGTAAGAAAAGAAGATAGACTTTCAGATTTAAGGAGTATGCTTTGAGATAAAAGAAGATAATATTTTGAAAAGTGAATAAATGAAGTAAGAAAGGAAGATAAACTTACAGATTTAAGGAGTATGATTTGAGAAAAAGAAGATAATATTTTGAAAAGTGAATAAATGAAGTAAGAAAAGAAGATAGACTTTCAGATTTAAGGAGTATGCTTTGAGATAAAAGAAGATAATATTTTGAAAAGTGAATAAATGAAGTAAGAAAGGAAGAAAGACTTTCAGATTTAAGGAGTATGCTTTGAGATAAAAGAAGATAATATTTTGAAAAGTGAATAAATGAAGTGAGAAAAGAAGTTAAACTTTCAGATTTAAGGAGTATGCTTTGAGATAAAAGAAGATAATATTTTGAAAAGTGAATAATAAAAGTAAGAAAAGAAGATAGACTTTCAGATTTAAGGAGTATGCTTTGAGATAAAAGAAGATAATATTTTGAAAAGTGAATAAATGAAGTAAGAAAAGAAGAAAGACTTACAGATTTAAGGAGTATGCTTTGAGATAAAAAAAGATAATATTTTGAAAAGTGAATAATAAAAGTAAGAAAAGAAGATAGACTTTCAGATTTAAGGAGTATGCTTTGAGATAAAAGAAGATAATATTTTGAAAAGTGAATAAATGAAGTGAGAAAAGAAGATAACTTTCAGATTTAAGGAGTATGCTTTGAGATAAAAGAAGATAATATTTTGAAAAGTGAATAATAAAAGTAAGAAAAGAAGATAGACTTTCAGATTTAAGGAGTATGCTTTGAGATAAAAGAAGATAATATTTTGAAAAGTGAATAATAAAAGTGAGAAAAGAAGATAACTTTCAGATTTAAGGAGTATGCTTTGAGATAAAAGAAGATAATATTTTGAAAAGTGAATAAATGAAGTAAGAAAGGAAGATTAACTTACAGATTTAAGGAGTATGATTTGAGAAAAAGAAGATAATATTTTGAAAAGTGAATAAATGAAGTAAGAAAAGAAGATAGACTTTCAGATTTAAGGAGTATGCTTTGAGATAAAAAAAGATAATATTTTGAAAAGTGAATAATAAAAGTGAGAAAAGAAGATAACTTTCAGATTTAAGGAGTATGCTTTGAGATAAAAGAAGATAATATTTTGAAAAGTGAATAATAAAAGTAAGAAAAGAAGATAACTTTAAGATTTAAGGAGTATGCTTTGAGATAAAAAAAGATAATATTTTGAAAAGTGAATAAATGAAGTGAGAAAAGAAGATAACTTTCAGATTTAAGGAGTATGCTTTGAGATAAAAGAAGATAATATTTTGAAAAGTGAATAAATGAAGTAAGAAAAGAAGATAGACTTTCAGATTTAAGGAGTATGCTTTGAGATAAAAGAAGATAATATTTTGAAAAGTGAATAAATGAAGTAAGAAAAGAAGATAAACTTACAGATTTAAGGAGTATGCTTTGAGATAAAAGAAGATAATATTTTGAAAAGTGAATAAATGAAGTGAGAAAAGAAGATAAACTTTCAGATTTAAGGAGTATGCTTTGAGATAAAAAAAGATAATATTTTGAAAAGTGAATAATAAAAGTAAGAAAAGAAGATAGACTTTCAGATTTAAGGAGTATGCTTTGAGATAAAAGAAGATAATATTTTGAAAAGTGAATAATAAAAGTAAGAAAAGAAGATAGACTTTCAGATTTAAGGAGTATGCTTTGAGATAAAAAAAGATAATATTTTGAAAAGTGAATAAATGAAGTAAGAAAAGAAGATAAACTTACAGATTTAAGGAGTATGCTTTGAGATAAAAGAAGATAATATTTTGAAAAGTGAATAATAAAAGTAAGAAAAGAAGATAAACTTTCAGATTTAAGGAGTATGCTTTGAGAAAAAGAAGATAATATTTTGAAAAGTGAATAAATGAAGTAAGAAAGGAAGATAAACTTACAGATTTAAGGAGTATGATTTGAGAAAAAGAAGATAATATTTTGAAAAGTGAATAAATGAAGTAAGAAAAGAAGATAGACTTTCAGATTTAAGGAGTATGCTTTGAGATAAAAGAAGATAATATTTTGAAAAGTGAATAAATGAAGTAAGAAAAGAAGATAAACTTACAGATTTAAGGAGTATGCTTTGAGATAAAAGAAGATAATATTTTGAAAAGTGAATAAATGAAGTGAGAAAAGAAGATAAACTTTCAGATTTAAGGAGTATGCTTTGAGATAAAAAAAGATAATATTTTGAAAAGTGAATAATAAAAGTAAGAAAAGAAGATAGACTTTCAGATTTAAGGAGTATGCTTTGAGATAAAAGAAGATAATATTTTGAAAAGTGAATAAATGAAGTGAGAAAAGAAGATAACTTTCAGATTTAAGGAGTATGCTTTGAGATAAAAGAAGATAATATTTTGAAAAGTGAATAAATGAAGTGAGAAAAGAAGATAACTTTCAGATTTAAGGAGTATGCTTTGAGATAAAAGAAGATAATATTTTGAAAAGTGAATAATAAAAGTAAGAAAAGAAGATAGACTTTCAGATTTAAGGAGTATGCTTTGAGATAAAAAAAGATAATATTTTGAAAAGTGAATAATAAAAGTAAGAAAAGAAGATAGACTTTCAGATTTAAGGAGTATGCTTTGAGATAAAAGAAGATAATATTTTGAAAAGTAAATAAATGAAGTGAGAAAAGAAGTTAAACTTTCAGATTTAAGGAGTATGCTTTGAGATAAAAAAAGATAATATTTTGAAAAGTGAATAATAAAAGTAAGAAAAGAAGATAGACTTTCAGATTTAAGGAGTATGCTTTGAGATAAAAAAAGATAATATTTTGAAAAGTGAATAATAAAAGTAAGAAAAGAAGATAGACTTTCAGATTTAAGGAGTATGCTTTGAGATAAAAGAAGATAATATTTTGAAAAGTAAATAAATGAAGTGAGAAAAGAAGTTAAACTTTCAGATTTAAGGAGTATGCTTTGAGATAAAAAAAGATAATATTTTGAAAAGTGAATAATAAAAGTAAGAAAAGAAGATAGACTTTCAGATTTAAGGAGTATGCTTTGAGATAAAAGAAGATAATATTTTGAAAAGTGAATAAATGAAGTAAGAAAGGAAGAAAGACTTTCAGATTTAAGGAGTATGCTTTGAGATAAAAGAAGATAATATTTTGAAAAGTGAATAAATGAAGTAAGAAAGGAAGAAAGACTTTCAGATTTAAGGAGTATGCTTTGAGATAAAAGAAGATAATATTTTGAAAAGTAAATAAATGAAGTGAGAAAAGAAGTTAAACTTTCAGATTTAAGGAGTATGCTTTGAGATAAAAAAAGATAATATTTTGAAAAGTGAATAATAAAAGTAAGAAAAGAAGATAGACTTTCAGATTTAAGGAGTATGCTTTGAGATAAAAGAAGATAATATTTTGAAAAGTGAATAAATGAAGTAAGAAAAGAAGAAAGACTTACAGATTTAAGGAGTATGCTTTGAGATAAAAGAAGATAATATTTTGAAAAGTGAATAAATGAAGTGAGAAAAGAAGATAACTTTCAGATTTAAGGAGTATGCTTTGAGATAAAAGAAGATAATATTTTGAAAAGTGAATAATAAAAGTAAGAAAAGAAGATAGACTTTCAGATTTAAGGAGTATGCTTTGAGATAAAAAAAGATAATATTTTGAAAAGTGAATAATAAAAGTAAGAAAAGAAGATAGACTTTCAGATTTAAGGAGTATGCTTTGAGATAAAAGAAGATAATATTTTGAAAAGTGAATAAATGAAGTAAGAAAGGAAGAAAGACTTTCAGATTTAAGGAGTATGCTTTGAGATAAAAAAAGATAATATTTTGAAAAGTGAATAATAAAAGTAAGAAAAGAAGATAGACTTTAAGATTTAAGGAGTATGCTTTGAGATAAAAGAAGATAATATTTTGAAAAGTGAATAAATGAAGTGAGAAAAGAAGATAACTTTCAGATTTAAGGAGTATGCTTTGAGATAAAAGAAGATAATATTTTGAAAAGTGAATAAATGAAGTGAGAAAAGAAGATAACTTTAAGATTTAAGGAGTATGCTTTGAGATAAAAGAAGATAATATTTTGAAAAGTGAATAAATGAAGTAAGAAAAGAAGATAAACTTACAGATTTAAGGAGTATGATTTGAGAAAAAGAAGATAATATTTTGAAAAGTGAATAAATGAAGTAAGAAAAGAAGATAGACTTTCAGATTTAAGGAGTATGCTTTGAGATAAAAGAAGATAATATTTTGAAAAGTGAATAAATGAAGTGAGAAAAGAAGATAACTTTCAGATTTAAGGAGTATGCTTTGAGATAAAAGAAGATAATATTTTGAAAAGTGAATAAATGAAGTGAGAAAAGAAGATAACTTTCAGATTTAAGGAGTATGCTTTGAGATAAAAGAAGATAATATTTTGAAAAGTGAATAAATGAAGTAAGAAAGGAAGAAAGACTTTCAGATTTAAGGAGTATGCTTTGAGATAAAAGAAGATAATATTTTGAAAAGTGAATAAATGAAGTGAGAAAAGAAGATAACTTTCAGATTTAAGGAGTATGCTTTGAGATAAAAGAAGATAATATTTTGAAAAGTGAATAAATGAAGTGAGAAAAGAAGATAACTTTAAGATTTAAGGAGTATGCTTTGAGATAAAAGAAGATAATATTTTGAAAAGTGAATAATAAAAGTAAGAAAAGAAGATAGACTTTCAGATTTAAGGAGTATGCTTTGAGATAAAAGAAGATAATATTTTGAAAAGTGAATAAATGAAGTAAGAAAGGAAGATAAACTTACAGATTTAAGGAGTATGCTTTGAGAAAAAGAAGATAATATTTTGAAAAGTGAATAAATGAAGTAAGAAAGGAAGAAAGATTTACAGATTTAAGGAGTATGATTTGAGAAAAAGAAGATAATATTTTGAAAAGTGAATAAATGAAGTAAGAAAAGAAGATAGACTTTCAGATTTAAGGAGTATGCTTTGAGATAAAAGAAGATAATATTTTGAAAAGTGAATAAATGAAGTGAGAAAAGAAGATAACTTTCAGATTTAAGGAGTATGCTTTGAGATAAAAGAAGATAATATTTTGAAAAGTGAATAATAAAAGTAAGAAAAGAAGATAAACTTTCAGATTTAAGGAGTATGCTTTGAGATAAAAAAAGATAATATTTTGAAAAGTGAATAAATGAAGTAAGAAAAGAAGAAAGACTTACAGATTTAAGGAGTATGCTTTGAGAAAAAGAAGATAATATTTTGAAAAGTGAATAAATGAAGTAAGAAAGGAAGATAAACTTACAGATTTAAGGAGTATGCTTTGAGAAAAAGAAGATAATATTTTGAAAAGTGAATAAATGAAGTAAGAAAGGAAGAAAGATTTACAGATTTAAGGAGTATGATTTGAGAAAAAGAAGATAATATTTTGAAAAGTGAATAAATGAAGTAAGAAAAGAAGATAGACTTTCAGATTTAAGGAGTATGCTTTGAGATAAAAGAAGATAATATTTTGAAAAGTGAATAAATGAAGTGAGAAAAGAAGATAACTTTCAGATTTAAGGAGTATGCTTTGAGATAAAAGAAGATAATATTTTGAAAAGTGAATAAATGAAGTGAGAAAAGAAGATAACTTTAAGATTTAAGGAGTATGCTTTGAGATAAAAGAAGATAATATTTTGAAAAGTGAATAAATGAAGTGAGAAAAGAAGATAACTTTCAGATTTAAGGAGTATGCTTTGAGATAAAAGAAGATAATATTTTGAAAAGTGAATAAATGAAGTGAGAAAAGAAGATAAACTTACAGATTTAAGGAGTATGCTTTGAGATAAAAGAAGATAATATTTTGAAAAGTGAATAAATGAAGTGAGAAAAGAAGTTAAACTTTCAGATTTAAGGAGTATGCTTTGAGATAAAAGAAGATAATATTTTGAAAAGTGAATAATAAAAGTAAGAAAAGAAGATAGACTTTCAGATTTAAGGAGTATGCTTTGAGATAAAAGAAGATAATATTTTGAAAAGTGAATAAATGAAGTAAGAAAGGAAGATAAACTTACAGATTTAAGGAGTATGCTTTGAGATAAAAGAAGATAATATTTTGAAAAGTGAATAAATGAAGTGAGAAAAGATGATAGACTTTCAGATTTAAGGAGTATGCTTTGAGATAAAAGAAGATAATATTTTGAAAAGTGAATAATAAAAGTGAGAAAAGAAGATAGACTTTCAGATTTAAGGAGTATGCTTTGAGATAAAAGAAGATAATATTTTGAAAAGTGAATAAATGAAGTAAGAAAAGAAGAAAGACTTTCAGATTTAAGGAGTATGCTTTGAGATAAAAGAAGATAATATTTTGAAAAGTGAATAAATGAAGTGAGAAAAGAAGATAACTTTCAGATTTAAGGAGTATGCTTTGAGATAAAAGAAGATAATATTTTGAAAAGTGAATAAATGAAGTAAGAAAAGAAGATAGACTTTCAGATTTAAGGAGTATGCTTTGAGATAAAAGAAGATAATATTTTGAAAAGTGAATAAATGAAGTAAGAAAGGAAGATAAACTTACAGATTTAAGGAGTATGATTTGAGAAAAAGAAGATAATATTTTGAAAAGTGAATAAATGAAGTAAGAAAAGAAGATAGACTTTCAGATTTAAGGAGTATGCTTTGAGATAAAAGAAGATAATATTTTGAAAAGTGAATAAATGAAGTAAGAAAGGAAGAAAGACTTTCAGATTTAAGGAGTATGCTTTGAGATAAAAGAAGATAATATTTTGAAAAGTGAATAAATGAAGTGAGAAAAGAAGATAACTTTCAGATTTAAGGAGTATGCTTTGAGATAAAAGAAGATAATATTTTGAAAAGTGAATAAATGAAGTAAGAAAAGAAGTTAAACTTTCAGATTTAAGGAGTATGCTTTGAGATAAAAGAAGATAATATTTTGAAAAGTGAATAAATGAAGTAAGAAAAGAAGTTAAACTTTCAGATTTAAGGAGTATGCTTTGAGATAAAAAAAGATAATATTTTGAAAAGTGAATAATAAAAGTAAGAAAAGAAGATAGACTTTCAGATTTAAGGAGTATGCTTTGAGATAAAAGAAGATAATATTTTGAAAAGTGAATAAATGAAGTAAGAAAGGAAGAAAGACTTTCAGATTTAAGGAGTATGCTTTGAGATAAAAGAAGATAATATTTTGAAAAGTGAATAAATGAAGTGAGAAAAGAAGATAGACTTTCAGATTTAAGGAGTATGCTTTGAGATAAAAGAAGATAATATTTTGAAAAGTGAATAAATGAAGTAAGAAAGGAAGAAAGACTTTCAGATTTAAGGAGTATGCTTTGAGATAAAAGAAGATAATATTTTGAAAAGTGAATAAATGAAGTAAGAAAAGAAGTTAAACTTTCAGATTTAAGGAGTATGCTTTGAGATAAAAAAAGATAATATTTTGAAAAGTGAATAATAAAAGTAAGAAAAGAAGATAGACTTTCAGATTTAAGGAGTATGCTTTGAGATAAAAGAAGATAATATTTTGAAAAGTGAATAAATGAAGTGAGAAAAGAAGATAACTTTCAGATTTAAGGAGTATGCTTTGAGATAAAAGAAGATAATATTTTGAAAAGTGAATAAATGAAGTAAGAAAAGAAGTTAAACTTTCAGATTTAAGGAGTATGCTTTGAGATAAAAAAAGATAATATTTTGAAAAGTGAATAAATGAAGTAAGAAAGGAAGAAAGACTTTCAGATTTAAGGAGTATGCTTTGAGATAAAAAAAGATAATATTTTGAAAAGTGAATAAATGAAGTGAGAAAAGAAGATAACTTTCAGATTTAAGGAGTATGCTTTGAGATAAAAAAAGATAATATTTTGAAAAGTGAATAATAAAAGTAAGAAAAGAAGATAGACTTTCAGATTTAAGGAGTATGCTTTGAGATAAAAGAAGATAATATTTTGAAAAGTGAATAAATGAAGTGAGAAAAGAAGATAACTTTAAGATTTAAGGAGTATGCTTTGAGATAAAAAAAGATAATATTTTGAAAAGTGAATAAATGAAGTGAGAAAAGATGATAGACTTTCAGATTTAAGGAGTATGCTTTGAGATAAAAAAAGATAATATTTTGAAAAGTGAATAAATGAAGTAAGAAAGGAAGAAAGACTTTCAGATTTAAGGAGTATGCTTTGAGATAAAAGAAGATAATATTTTGAAAAGTGAATAAATGAAGTGAGAAAAGAAGATAACTTTCAGATTTAAGGAGTATGCTTTGAGATAAAAGAAGATAATATTTTGAAAAGTGAATAAATGAAGTGAGAAAAGAAGATAACTTTAAGATTTAAGGAGTATGCTTTGAGATAAAAGAAGATAATATTTTGAAAAGTGAATAAATGAAGTGAGAAAAGAAGATAACTTTCAGATTTAAGGAGTATGCTTTGAGATAAAAGAAGATAATATTTTGAAAAGTGAATAAATGAAGTAAGAAAAGAAGATAAACTTTCAGATTTAAGGAGTATGCTTTGAGATAAAAGAAGATAATATTTTGAAAAGTGAATAATAAAAGTAAGAAAAGAAGATAGACTTTCAGATTTAAGGAGTATGCTTTGAGATAAAAGAAGATAATATTTTGAAAAGTGAATAAATGAAGTAAGAAAGGAAGATAAACTTACAGATTTAAGGAGTATGATTTGAGAAAAAGAAGATAATATTTTGAAAAGTGAATAAATGAAGTAAGAAAAGAAGATAGACTTTCAGATTTAAGGAGTATGCTTTGAGATAAAAGAAGATAATATTTTGAAAAGTGAATAAATGAAGTAAGAAAAGAAGATAAACTTACAGATTTAAGGAGTATGATTTGAGATAAAAAAAGATAATTTTTTAAAAGTGAATAATAAAAGTAAGAAAAGAAGATAGACTTTCAGATTTAAGGAGTATGCTTTAAGATAAAAGAAGATAATATTTTGAAAAGTGAATAAATGAAGTAAGAAAAGAAGATAAACTTACAGATTTAAGGAGTATGCTTTGAGATAAAAGAAGATAATATTTTGAAAAGTGAATAAATGAAGTAAGAAAGGAAGATAATTTACAGATTTAAGGAGTATGATTTGAGATAAAAGAAGATAATTTTTTAAAAGTGAATAATAAAAGTAAGAAAAGAAGATAGACTTTCAGATTTAAGGAGTATGCTTTAAGATAAAAGAAGATAATATTTTGAAAAGTGAATAAATGAAGTAAGAAAAGAAGATAAACTTTCAGATTTAAGGAGTATGCTTTAAGATAAAAGAAGATAATATTTTGAAAAGTGAATAAATGAAGTAAGAAAGGAAGATAATTTACAGATTTAAGGAGTATGATTTGAGATAAAAGAAGATAATTTTTTAAAAGTGAATAATAAAAGTAAGAAAAGAAGATAGACTTTCAGATTTAAGGAGTATGCTTTGAGATAAAAGAAGATAATATTTTGAAAAGTGAATAAATGAAGTAAGAAAAGAAGATAAACTTTCAGATTTAAGGAGTATGCTTCGAGATAAAAGAAGATAATATTTTGAAAAGTGAATAAATGAAGTAAGAAAAGAAGATAAACTTTCAGATTTAAGGAGTATGCTTTGAGATAAAAGAAGATAATATTTTGAAAAGTGAATAATAAAAGTAAGAAAAGAAGATAGACTTTCAGATTTAAGGAGTATGCTTTGAGATAAAAGAAGATAATATTTTGAAAAGTGAATAATAAAAGTAAGAAAAGAAGATAAACTTACAGATTTAAGGAGTATGCTTTGAGATAAAAGAAGATAATATTTTGAAAAGTGAATAAATGAAGTAAGAAAAGAAGATAAACTTACAGATTTAAGGAGTATGATTTGAGATAAAAAAAGATAATTTTTTAAAAGTGAATAATAAAAGTAAGAAAAGAAGATAGACTTTCAGATTTAAGGAGTATGCTTTAAGATAAAAGAAGATAATATTTTGAAAAGTGAATAAATGAAGTAAGAAAAGATGATAAACTTACAGATTTAAGGAGTATGCTTTGAGAAAAAGAAGATAATATTTTGAAAAGTGAATAAATGAAGTAAGAAAGGAAGATAATTTACAGATTTAAGGAGTATGATTTGAGATAAAAAAAGATAATATTTTGAAAAGTGAATAAATGAAGTGAGAAAAGATGATAGACTTTCAGATTTAAGGAGTATGCTTTGAGATAAAAGAAGATAATATTTTGAAAAGTGAATAAATGAAGTAAGAAAGGAAGATAAACTTACAGATTTAAGGAGTATGATTTGAGAAAAAGAAGATAATATTTTGAAAAGTGAATAAATGAAGTAAGAAAAGAAGATAGACTTTCAGATTTAAGGAGTATGCTTTGAGATAAAAGAAGATAATATTTTGAAAAGTGAATAAATGAAGTGAGAAAAGAAGATAACTTTCAGATTTAAGGAGTATGCTTTGAGATAAAAGAAGATAATATTTTGAAAAGTGAATAAATGAAGTGAGAAAAGAAGATAACTTTAAGATTTAAGGAGTATGCTTTGAGATAAAAGAAGATAATATTTTGAAAAGTGAATAAATGAAGTGAGAAAAGAAGATAACTTTCAGATTTAAGGAGTATGCTTTGAGATAAAAGAAGATAATATTTTGAAAAGTGAATAAATGAAGTAAGAAAAGAAGATAAACTTTCAGATTTAAGGAGTATGCTTTGAGATAAAAGAAGATAATATTTTGAAAAGTGAATAATAAAAGTAAGAAAAGAAGATAAACTTTCAGATTTAAGGAGTATGCTTTGAGATAAAAGAAGATAATATTTTGAAAAGTGAATAAATGAAGTGAGAAAAGAAGATAACTTTCAGATTTAAGGAGTATGCTTTGAGATAAAAGAAGATAATATTTTGAAAAGTGAATAAATGAAGTGAGAAAAGAAGATAACTTTAAGATTTAAGGAGTATGCTTTGAGATAAAAGAAGATAATATTTTGAAAAGTGAATAAATGAAGTGAGAAAAGAAGATAACTTTCAGATTTAAGGAGTATGCTTTGAGATAAAAGAAGATAATATTTTGAAAAGTGAATAAATGAAGTAAGAAAAGAAGATAAACTTTCAGATTTAAGGAGTATGCTTTGAGATAAAAGAAGATAATATTTTGAAAAGTGAATAAATGAAGTAAGAAAAGAAGATAGACTTTCAGATTTAAGGAGTATGCTTTGAGATAAAAGAAGATAATATTTTGAAAAGTGAATAAATGAAGTAAGAAAAGAAGATAAACTTACAGATTTAAGGAGTATCCTTTGAGATAAAAGAAGATAATATTTTGAAAAGTGAATAAATGAAGTGAGAAAAGAAGATAAACTTTCAGATTTAAGGAGTATGCTTTGAGATAAAAAAAGATAATATTTTGAAAAGTGAATAATAAAAGTAAGAAAAGAAGATAAACTTTCAGATTTAAGGAGTATGCTTTGAGATAAAAAAAGATAATATTTTGAAAAGTGAATAATAAAAGTAAGAAAAGAAGATAGACTTTCAGATTTAAGGAGTATGCTTTGAGATAAAAGAAGATAATATTTTGAAAAGTGAATAAATGAAGTAAGAAAAGAAGATAAACTTACAGATTTAAGGAGTATGATTTGAGATAAAAGAAGATAATATTTTGAAAAGTGAATAAATGAAGTGAGAAAAGAAGATAACTTTCAGATTTAAGGAGTATGCTTTGAGATAAAAGAAGATAATATTTTGAAAAGTGAATAATAAAAGTAAGAAAAGAAGATAGACTTTCAGATTTAAGGAGTATGCTTTGAGATAAAAGAAGATAATATTTTGAAAAGTGAATAAATGAAGTAAGAAAAGAAGATAGACTTACAGATTTAAGGAGTATGCTTTGAGAAAAAGAAGATAATATTTTGAAAAGTGAATAAATGAAGTGAGAAAAGATGATAGACTTTCAGATTTAAGGAGTATGCTTTGAGATAAAAGAAGATAATATTTTGAAAAGTGAATAAATGAAGTAAGAAAGGAAGATAAACTTACAGATTTAAGGAGTATGATTTGAGAAAAAGAAGATAATATTTTGAAAAGTGAATAAATGAAGTAAGAAAAGAAGATAGACTTTCAGATTTAAGGAGTATGCTTTGAGATAAAAGAAGATAATATTTTGAAAAGTGAATAAATGAAGTAAGAAAGGAAGATAAACTTACAGATTTAAGGAGTATGCTTTGAGATAAAAGAAGATAATATTTTGAAAAGTGAATAAATGAAGTAAGAAAAGAAGATAAACTTACAGATTTAAGGAGTATGATTTGAGATAAAAAAAGATAATTTTTTAAAAGTGAATAATAAAAGTAAGAAAAGAAGATAGACTTTCAGATTTAAGGAGTATGCTTTAAGATAAAAGAAGATAATATTTTGAAAAGTGAATAAATGAAGTAAGAAAAGAAGATAAACTTACAGATTTAAGGAGTATGCTTTGAGAAAAAGAAGATAATATTTTGAAAAGTGAATAAATGAAGTAAGAAAGGAAGATAATTTACAGATTTAAGGAGTATGCTTTGAGATAAAAGAAGATAATATTTTGAAAAGTGAATAAATGAAGTAAGAAAGGAAGATAAACTTACAGATTTAAGGAGTATGATTTGAGAAAAAGAAGATAATATTTTGAAAAGTGAATAAATGAAGTAAGAAAAGAAGATAACTTTAAGATTTAAGGAGTATGCTTTGAGATAAAAAAAGATAATATTTTGAAAAGTGAATAAATGAAGTGAGAAAAGATGATAGACTTTCAGATTTAAGGAGTATGCTTTGAGATAAAAGAAGATAATATTTTGAAAAGTGAATAAATGAAGTAAGAAAGGAAGATAAACTTACAGATTTAAGGAGTATGATTTGAGAAAAAGAAGATAATATTTTGAAAAGTGAATAAATGAAGTAAGAAAAGAAGATAGACTTTCAGATTTAAGGAGTATGCTTTGAGATAAAAGAAGATAATATTTTGAAAAGTGAATAAATGAAGTGAGAAAAGAAGATAACTTTTAGATTTAAGGAGTATGCTTTGAGATAAAAGAAGATAATATTTTGAAAAGTGAATAAATGAAGTGAGAAAAGAAGATAACTTTAAGATTTAAGGAGTATGCTTTGAGATAAAAGAAGATAATATTTTGAAAAGTGAATAAATGAAGTGAGAAAAGAAGATAACTTTAAGATTTAAGGAGTATGCTTTGAGATAAAAGAAGATAATATTTTGAAAAGTGAATAAATGAAGTAAGAAAAGAAGATAAACTTTCAGATTTAAGGAGTATGCTTTGAGATAAAAGAAGATAATATTTTGAAAAGTGAATAAATGAAGTAAGAAAAGAAGATAGACTTTCAGATTTAAGGAGTATGCTTTGAGATAAAAGAAGATAATATTTTGAAAAGTGAATAAATGAAGTAAGAAAAGAAGATAAACTTACAGATTTAAGGAGTATCCTTTGAGATAAAAGAAGATAATATTTTGAAAAGTGAATAAATGAAGTGAGAAAAGAAGATAAACTTTCAGATTTAAGGAGTATGCTTTGAGATAAAAAAAGATAATATTTTGAAAAGTGAATAATAAAAGTAAGAAAAGAAGATAGACTTTCAGATTTAAGGAGTATGCTTTGAGATAAAAGAAGATAATATTTTGAAAAGTGAATAAATGAAGTAAGAAAAGAAGATAAACTTACAGATTTAAGGAGTATGCTTTGAGATAAAAGAAGATAATATTTTGAAAAGTGAATAAATGAAGTAAGAAAAGAAGATAAACTTACAGATTTAAGGAGTATGATTTGAGATAAAAGAAGATAATATTTTGAAAAGTGAATAATAAAAGTAAGAAAAGAAGATAAACTTACAGATTTAAGGAGTATGATTTGAGAAAAAGAAGATAATATTTTAAAAAGTGAATAAATGAAGTAAGAAAAGAAGATAAACTTACAGATTTAAGGAGTATGCTTTGAGAAAAAGAAGATAATATTTTGAAAAGTGAATAAATGAAGTAAGAAAGGAAGATAATTTACAGATTTAAGGAGTATGATTTGAGATAAAAAAAGATAATATTTTGAAAAGTGAATAAATGAAGTGAGAAAAGATGATAGACTTTCAGATTTAAGGAGTATGCTTTGAGATAAAAGAAGATAATATTTTGAAAAGTGAATAAATGAAGTAAGAAAAGAAGATAAACTTTCAGATTTAAGGAGTATGCTTTGAGATAAAAGAAGATAATATTTTGAAAAGTGAATAATAAAAGTAAGAAAAGAAGATAGACTTTCAGATTTAAGGAGTATGCTTTGAGATAAAAGAAGATAATATTTTGAAAAGTGAATAAATGAAGTAAGAAAAGAAGATAAACTTTCAGATTTAAGGAGTATGCTTTGAGATAAAAGAAGATAATATTTTGAAAAGTGAATAAATGAAGTAAGAAAAGAAGATAGACTTTCAGATTTAAGGAGTATGCTTTGAGATAAAAGAAGATAATATTTTGAAAAGTGAATAAATGAAGTGAGAAAAGAAGATAACTTTAAGATTTAAGGAGTATGCTTTGAGATAAAAAAAGATAATATTTTGAAAAGTGAATAAATGAAGTGAGAAAAGATGATAGACTTTCAGATTTAAGGAGTATGCTTTGAGATAAAAGAAGATAATATTTTGAAAAGTGAATAAATGAAGTAAGAAAGGAAGATAAACTTACAGATTTAAGGAGTATGATTTGAGAAAAAGAAGATAATATTTTGAAAAGTGAATAAATGAAGTGAGAAAAGAAGATAACTTTAAGATTTAAGGAGTATGCTTTGAGATAAAAAAAGATAATATTTTGAAAAGTGAATAAATGAAGTGAGAAAAGATGATAGACTTTCAGATTTAAGGAGTATGCTTTGAGATAAAAGAAGATAATATTTTGAAAAGTGAATAAATGAAGTAAGAAAGGAAGATAAACTTACAGATTTAAGGAGTATGATTTGAGAAAAAGAAGATAATATTTTGAAAAGTGAATAAATGAAGTGAGAAAAGAAGATAACTTTAAGATTTAAGGAGTATGCTTTGAGATAAAAAAAGATAATATTTTGAAAAGTGAATAAATGAAGTGAGAAAAGATGATAGACTTTCAGATTTAAGGAGTATGCTTTGAGATAAAAGAAGATAATATTTTGAAAAGTGAATAAATGAAGTAAGAAAGGAAGATAAACTTACAGATTTAAGGAGTATGCTTTGAGATAAAAGAAGATAATATTTTGAAAAGTGAATAAATGAAGTGAGAAAAGAAGATAACTTTAAGATTTAAGGAGTATGCTTTGAGATAAAAAAAGATAATATTTTGAAAAGTGAATAAATGAAGTGAGAAAAGATGATAGACTTTCAGATTTAAGGAGTATGCTTTGAGATAAAAGAAGATAATATTTTGAAAAGTGAATAAATGAAGTAAGAAAGGAAGATAAACTTACAGATTTAAGGAGTATGATTTGAGAAAAAGAAGATAATATTTTGAAAAGTGAATAAATGAAGTAAGAAAAGAAGATAGACTTTCAGATTTAAGGAGTATGCTTTGAGATAAAAGAAGATAATATTTTGAAAAGTGAATAAATGAAGTGAGAAAAGAAGATAACTTTCAGATTTAAGGAGTATGCTTTGAGATAAAAGAAGATAATATTTTGAAAAGTGAATAAATGAAGTGAGAAAAGAAGATAACTTTAAGATTTAAGGAGTATGCTTTGAGATAAAAGAAGATAATATTTTGAAAAGTGAATAAATGAAGTGAGAAAAGAAGATAACTTTCAGATTTAAGGAGTATGCTTTGAGATAAAAGAAGATAATATTTTGAAAAGTGAATAAATGAAGTAAGAAAAGAAGATAAACTTACAGATTTAAGGAGTATGCTTTGAGATAAAAGAAGATAATATTTTGAAAAGTGAATAAATGAAGTAAGAAAAGAAGATAGACTTTCAGATTTAAGGAGTATGCTTTGAGATAAAAGAAGATAATATTTTGAAAAGTGAATAAATGAAGTGAGAAAAGAAGATAACTTTCAGATTTAAGGAGTATGCTTTGAGATAAAAGAAGATAATATTTTGAAAAGTGAATAAATGAAGTGAGAAAAGAAGATAACTTTAAGATTTAAGGAGTATGCTTTGAGATAAAAGAAGATAATATTTTGAAAAGTGAATAAATGAAGTGAGAAAAGAAGATAACTTTCAGATTTAAGGAGTATGCTTTGAGATAAAAGAAGATAATATTTTGAAAAGTGAATAAATGAAGTAAGAAAAGAAGATAAACTTTCAGATTTAAGGAGTATGCTTTGAGATAAAAGAAGATAATATTTTGAAAAGTGAATAAATGAAGTAAGAAAAGAAGATAGACTTTCAGATTTAAGGAGTATGCTTTGAGATAAAAGAAGATAATATTTTGAAAAGTGAATAAATGAAGTAAGAAAAGAAGATAAACTTACAGATTTAAGGAGTATCCTTTGAGATAAAAGAAGATAATATTTTGAAAAGTGAATAAATGAAGTGAGAAAAGAAGATAAACTTTCAGATTTAAGGAGTATGCTTTGAGATAAAAGAAGATAATATTTTGAAAAGTGAATAAATGAAGTAAGAAAGGAAGATAAACTTACAGATTTAAGGAGTATGATTTGAGAAAAAGAAGATAATATTTTGAAAAGTGAATAAATGAAGTAAGAAAAGAAGATAAACTTACAGATTTAAGGAGTATGCTTTGAGAAAAAGAAGATAATATTTTGAAAAGTGAATAAATGAAGTAAGAAAGGAAGATAATTTACAGATTTAAGGAGTATGCTTTGAGATAAAAGAAGATAATATTTTGAAAAGTGAATAAATGAAGTAAGAAAGGAAGATAAACTTACAGATTTAAGGAGTATGATTTGAGAAAAAGAAGATAATATTTTGAAAAGTGAATAAATGAAGTAAGAAAAGAAGATAACTTTAAGATTTAAGGAGTATGCTTTGAGATAAAAAAAGATAATATTTTGAAAAGTGAATAAATGAAGTGAGAAAAGATGATAGACTTTCAGATTTAAGGAGTATGATTTGAGATAAAAAAAGATAATATTTTGAAAAGTGAATAAATGAAGTGAGAAAAGATGATAGACTTTCAGATTTAAGGAGTATGCTTTGAGATAAAAAAAGATAATATTTTTAAAAGTGAATAATAAAAGTAAGAAAAGAAGATAGACTTTCAGATTTAAGGAGTATGCTTTGAGATAAAAGAAGATAATATTTTGAAAAGTGAATAATAAAAGTAAGAAAAGAAGATAGACTTTCAGATTTAAGGAGTATGCTTTGAGATAAAAGAAGATAATATTTTGAAAAGTGAATAAATGAAGTAAGAAAAGAAGATAAACTTTCAGATTTAAGGAGTATGCTTTGAGATAAAAGAAGATAATATTTTGAAAAGTGAATAAATGAAGTAAGAAAAGAAGATAGACTTTCAGATTTAAGGAGTATGCTTTGAGATAAAAGAAGATAATATTTTGAAAAGTGAATAAATGAAGTAAGAAAAGAAGATAAACTTACAGATTTAAGGAGTATGCTTTGAGAAAAAGAAGATAATATTTTGAAAAGTGAATAATAAAAGTAAGAAAAGAAGATAAACTTACAGATTTAAGGAGTATGCTTTGAGATAAAAGAAGATAATATTTTGAAAAGTGAATAAATGAAGTAAGAAAAGAAGATAAACTTTCAGATTTAAGGAGTATGCTTTGAGATAAAAGAAGATAATATTTTGAAAAGTGAATAAATGAAGTAAGAAAAGAAGATAAACTTTCAGATTTAAGGAGTATGCTTTGAGATAAAAGAAGATAATATTTTGAAAAGTGAATAAATGAAGTGAGAAAAGATGATAGACTTTCAGATTTAAGGAGTATGATTTGAGATAAAAAAAGATAATTTTTTAAAAGTGAATAATAAAAGTAAGAAAAGAAGATAGACTTTCAGATTTAAGGAGTATGCTTTAAGATAAAAGAAGATAATATTTTGAAAAGTGAATAAATGAAGTAAGAAAAGAAGATAAACTTACAGATTTAAGGAGTATGCTTTGAGAAAAAGAAGATAATATTTTGAAAAGTGAATAAATGAAGTAAGAAAGGAAGATAATTTACAGATTTAAGGAGTATGATTTGAGATAAAAAAAGATAATATTTTGAAAAGTGAATAAATGAAGTGAGAAAAGATGATAGACTTTCAGATTTAAGGAGTATGCTTTGAGATAAAAGAAGATAATATTTTGAAAAGTGAATAAATGAAGTAAGAAAGGAAGATAAACTTACAGATTTAAGGAGTATGATTTGAGAAAAAGAAGATAATATTTTGAAAAGTGAATAAATGAAGTAAGAAAAGAAGATAGACTTTCAGATTTAAGGAGTATGCTTTGAGATAAAAGAAGATAATATTTTGAAAAGTGAATAAATGAAGTAAGAAAGGAAGATAAACTTTCAGATTTAAGGAGTATGCTTTGAGATAAAAGAAGATAATATTTTGAAAAGTGAATAATAAAAGTAAGAAAAGAAGATAGACTTTCAGATTTAAGGAGTATGCTTTGAGATAAAAGAAGATAATATTTTGAAAAGTGAATAAATGAAGTAAGAAAAGAAGATAGACTTTCAGATTTAAGGAGTATGCTTTGAGATAAAAGAAGATAATATTTTGAAAAGTGAATAAATGAAGTAAGAAAAGAAGATAAACTTACAGATTTAAGGAGTATGCTTTGAGAAAAAGAAGATAATATTTTGAAAAGTGAATAAATGAAGTAAGAAAGGAAGATAATTTACAGATTTAAGGAGTATGATTTGAGATAAAAAAAGATAATATTTTGAAAAGTGAATAAATGAAGTGAGAAAAGATGATAGACTTTCAGATTTAAGGAGTATGCTTTGAGATAAAAGAAGATAATATTTTGAAAAGTGAATAAATGAAGTAAGAAAGGAAGATAAACTTACAGATTTAAGGAGTATGATTTGAGAAAAAGAAGATAATATTTTGAAAAGTGAATAAATGAAGTAAGAAAAGAAGATAGACTTTCAGATTTAAGGAGTATGCTTTGAGATAAAAGAAGATAATATTTTGAAAAGTGAATAAATGAAGTGAGAAAAGAAGATAACTTTCAGATTTAAGGAGTATGCTTTGAGATAAAAGAAGATAATATTTTGAAAAGTGAATAAATGAAGTGAGAAAAGAAGATAACTTTCAGATTTAAGGAGTATGCTTTGAGATAAAAGAAGATAATATTTTGAAAAGTGAATAAATGAAGTAAGAAAGGAAGATAAACTTACAGATTTAAGGAGTATGCTTTGAGATAAAAGAAGATAATATTTTGAAAAGTGAATAAATGAAGTAAGAAAAGAAGATAAACTTTCAGATTTAAGGAGTATGCTTTGAGATAAAAGAAGATAATATTTTGAAAAGTGAATAAATGAAGTAAGAAAAGAAGATAGACTTTCAGATTTAAGGAGTATGCTTTGAGATAAAAGAAGATAATATTTTGAAAAGTGAATAAATGAAGTGAGAAAAGAAGATAACTTTCAGATTTAAGGAGTATGCTTTGAGATAAAAGAAGATAATATTTTGAAAAGTGAATAAATGAAGTGAGAAAAGAAGATAACTTTAAGATTTAAGGAGTATGCTTTGAGATAAAAGAAGATAATATTTTGAAAAGTGAATAAATGAAGTGAGAAAAGAAGATAACTTTCAGATTTAAGGAGTATGCTTTGAGATAAAAGAAGATAATATTTTGAAAAGTGAATAAATGAAGTGAGAAAAGAAGATAACTTTAAGATTTAAGGAGTATGCTTTGAGATAAAAGAAGATAATATTTTGAAAAGTGAATAAATGAAGTAAGAAAAGAAGATAGACTTTCAGATTTAAGGAGTATGCTTTGAGATAAAAGAAGATAATATTTTGAAAAGTGAATAAATGAAGTAAGAAAAGAAGATAAACTTACAGATTTAAGGAGTATCCTTTGAGATAAAAGAAGATAATATTTTGAAAAGTGAATAAATGAAGTAAGAAAGGAAGATGATTTACAGATTTAAGGAGTATGATTTGAGATAAAAAAAGATAATATTTTGAAAAGTGAATAAATGAAGTGAGAAAAGATGATAGACTTTCAGATTTAAGGAGTATGCTTTGAGATAAAAGAAGATAATATTTTGAAAAGTGAATAAATGAAGTAAGAAAGGAAGATAAACTTACAGATTTAAGGAGTATGCTTTGAGATAAAAAAAGATAATATTTTTAAAAGTGAATAAATGAAGTGAGAAAAGAAGATAAACTTTCAGATTTAAGGAGTATGCTTTGAGATAAAAAAAGATAATATTTTGAAAAGTGAATAATAAAAGTAAGAAAAGAAGATAGACTTTCAGATTTAAGGAGTATGCTTTGAGAAAAAGAAGATAATATTTTGAAAAGTGAATAATAAAAGTAAGAAAAGAAGAAAGACTTTCAGATTTAAGGAGTATGCTTTGAGATAAAAGAAGATAATATTTTGAAAAGTGAATAAATGAAGTAAGAAAAGAAGATAGACTTTCAGATTTAAGGAGTATGCTTTGAGATAAAAGAAGATAATATTTTGAAAAGTGAATAAATGAAGTAAGAAAGGAAGATGATTTACAGATTTAAGGAGTATGATTTGAGATAAAAAAAGATAATATTTTGAAAAGTGAATAAATGAAGTAAGAAAAGAAGATAGACTTTCAGATTTAAGGAGTATGCTTTGAGATAAAAGAAGATAATATTTTGAAAAGTGAATAAATGAAGTGAGAAAAGAAGATAACTTTCAGATTTAAGGAGTATGCTTTGAGATAAAAGAAGATAATATTTTGAAAAGTGAATAAATGAAGTGAGAAAAGATGATAGACTTACAGATTTAAGGAGTATGCTTTGAGATAAAAAAAGATAATATTTTTAAAAGTGAATAATAAAAGTAAGAAAAGAAGATAGACTTTCAGATTTAAGGAGTATGCTTTGAGATAAAAGAAGATAATATTTTGAAAAGTGAATAATAAAAGTAAGAAAAGAAGATAGACTTTCAGATTTAAGGAGTATGCTTTGAGATAAAAGAAGATAATATTTTGAAAAGTGAATAAATGAAGTAAGAAAAGAAGATAGACTTTCAGATTTAAGGAGTATGCTTTGAGATAAAAGAAGATAATATTTTGAAAAGTGAATAAATGAAGTAAGAAAGGAAGATAGACTTTCAGATTTAAGGAGTATGCTTTGAGATAAAAGAAGATAATATTTTGAAAAGTGAATAAATGAAGTAAGAAAAGAAGATAGACTTTCAGATTTAAGGAGTATGCTTTGAGATAAAAGAAGATAATATTTTGAAAAGTGAATAAATGAAGTGAGAAAAGAAGATAACTTTAAGATTTAAGGAGTATGCTTTGAGATAAAAGAAGATAATATTTTGAAAAGTGAATAATAAAAGTGAGAAAAGAAGATAGACTTTCAGATTTAAGGATTATGCTTTGAGATAAAAGAAGATAATATTTTGAAAAGTGAATAAATGAAGTGAGAAAAGAAGATAACTTTCAGATTTAAGGAGTATGCTTTGAGATAAAAGAAGATAATATTTTGAAAAGTGAATAAATGAAGTGAGAAAAGAAGATAACTTTCAGATTTAAGGAGTATGATTTGAGATAAAAAAAGATAATTTTTTAAAAGTGAATAATAAAAGTAAGAAAAGAAGATAGACTTTCAGATTTAAGGAGTATGCTTTAAGATAAAAGAAGATAATATTTTGAAAAGTGAATAAATGAAGTAAGAAAAGAAGATAAACTTACAGATTTAAGGAGTATGCTTTGAGAAAAAGAAGATAATATTTTGAAAAGTGAATAAATGAAGTAAGAAAGGAAGATAATTTACAGATTTAAGGAGTATGCTTTGAGATAAAAAAAGATAATATTTTTAAAAGTGAATAAATGAAGTAAGAAAAGAAGAAAGACTTTCAGATTTAAGGAGTATGCTTTGAGATAAAAGAAGATAATATTTTGAAAAGTGAATAAATGAAGTAAGAAAAGAAGATAAACTTACAGATTTAAGGAGTATGCTTTGAGAAAAAGAAGATAATATTTTGAAAAGTGAATAAATGAAGTAAGAAAGGAAGATAGACTTTCAGATTTAAGGAGTATGCTTTGAGATAAAATAAGATAATATTTTGAAAAGTGAATAAATGAAGTAAGAAAAGAAGATAAACTTACAGATTTAAGGAGTATGCTTTGAGATAAAAGAAGATAATATTTTGAAAAGTGAATAAATGAAGTAAGAAAAGAAGATAGACTTTCAGATTTAAGGAGTATGCTTTGAGATAAAAAAAGATAATATTTTGAAAAGTGAATAAATGAAGTAAGAAAAGAAGATAAACTTTCAGATTTAAGGAGTATGCTTTGAGATAAAAGAAGATAATATTTTTAAAAGTGAATAAATGAAGTGAGAAAGGAAGATAAACTTACAGATTTAAGGAGTATGATTTGGTAAAAAGAAGATAATATTTTGAAAAGTGAATAATAAAAGTAAGAAAAGAAGATAGACTTTCAGATTTAAGGAGTATGCTTTGAGATAAAAGAAGATAATATTTTGAAAAGTGAATAATAAAAGTAAGAAAAGAAGATAAACTTACAGATTTAAGGAGTATGCTTTGAGATAAAAGAAGATAATATTTTGAAAAGTGAATAATAAAAGTAAGAAAAGAAGATAGACTTTCAGATTTAAGGAGTATGCTTTGAGATAAAAGAAGATAATATTTTGAAAAGTGAATAAATGAAGTAAGAAAAGAAGATAACTTTCAGATTTAAGGAGTATGCTTTGAGATAAAAGAAGATAATATTTTGAAAAGTGAATAAATGAAGTAAGAAAAGAAGATAAACTTTCAGATTTAAGGAGTATGCTTTGAGATAAAAAAAGATAATATTTTTAAAAGTGAATAAATGAAGTAAGAAAAGAAGAAAGACTTTCAGATTTAAGGAGTATGCTTTGAGATAAAATAAGATAATATTTTGAAAAGTGAATAAATGAAGTAAGAAAAGAAGATAAACTTACAGATTTAAGGAGTATGCTTTGAGATAAAAGAAGATAATATTTTGAAAAGTGAATAAATGAAGTAAGAAAAGAAGATAGACTTTCAGATTTAAGGAGTATGCTTTGAGATAAAAAAAGATAATATTTTGAAAAGTGAATAAATGAAGTAAGAAAAGAAGATAAACTTTCAGATTTAAGGAGTATGCTTTGAGATAAAAGAAGATAATATTTTTAAAAGTGAATAAATGAAGTGAGAAAGGAAGATAATTTACAGATTTAAGGAGTATGATTTGAGATAAAAAAAGATAATATTTTGAAAAGTGAATAATAAAAGTAAGAAAAGAAGATAGACTTTCAGATTTAAGGAGTATGCTTTGAGATAAAAGAAGATAATATTTTGAAAAGTGAATAATAAAAGTAAGAAAAGAAGATAAACTTACAGATTTAAGGAGTATGCTTTGAGATAAAAGAAGATAATATTTTGAAAAGTGAATAATAAAAGTAAGAAAAGAAGATAGACTTTCAGATTTAAGGAGTATGCTTTGAGATAAAAGAAGATAATATTTTGAAAAGTGAATAAATGAAGTAAGAAAAGAAGATAAACTTTCAGATTTAAGGAGTATGCTTTGAGATAAAAGAAGATAATATTTTGAAAAGTGAATAAATGAAGTAAGAAAAGAAGATAAACTTTCAGATTTAAGGAGTATGCTTTGAGATAAAAGAAGATAATATTTTGAAAAGTGAATAAATGAAGTAAGAAAAGAAGATAAACTTACAGATTTAAGGAGTATGCTTTGAGATAAAAGAAGATAATATTTTGAAAAGTGAATAAATGAAGTGAGAAAAGAAGATAAACTTTCAGATTTAAGGAGTATGCTTTGAGATAAAAAAAGATAATATTTTGAAAAGTGAATAAATGAAGTAAGAAAGGAAGATAAACTTACAGATTTAAGGAGTATGATTTGAGATAAAAAAAGATAATATTTTGAAAAGTGAATAAATGAAGTGAGAAAAGATGATAGACTTTCAGATTTAAGGAGTATGCTTTGAGATAAAAGAAGATAATATTTTTAAAAGTGAATAATAAAAGTAAGAAAAGAAGATAGACTTTCAGATTT
Source organism: Loxodes magnus (assembly GCA_946699065.1). Taxonomy (NCBI): domain Eukaryota; phylum Ciliophora; class Karyorelictea; order Loxodida; family Loxodidae; genus Loxodes; species Loxodes magnus. The sequence goes on along the minus strand of CAMPDV010000087.1, from coordinate 452,074 downwards.
AAGGAGTATGCTTTGAGATAAAAGAAGATAATATTTTGAAAAGTGAATAATAAAAGTAAGAAAAGAAGATAGACTTTCAGATTTAAGGAGTATGCTTTGAGATAAAAAAAGATAATATTTTTAAAAGTGAATAAATGAAGTAAGAAAAGAAGATAACTTTCAGATTTAAGGAGTATGCTTTGAGATAAAAGAAGATAATATTTTTAAAAGTGAATAATAAAAGTAAGAAAAGAAGATAGACTTTCAGATTTAAGGAGTATGCTTTGAGATAAAAGAAGATAATATTTTGAAAAGTGAATAAATGAAGTAAGAAAAGAAGATAGACTTTCAGATTTAAGGAGTATGCTTTGAGATAAAAGAAGATAATATTTTTAAAAGTGAATAAATGAAGTAAGAAAAGAAGAAAGACTTTCAGATTTAAGGAGTATGCTTTGAGATAAAAGAAGATAATATTTTGAAAAGTGAATAAATGAAGTAAGAAAAGAAGATAACTTTCAGATTTAAGGAGTATGCTTTGAGATAAAAGAAGATAATATTTTGAAAAGTGAATAAATGAAGTAAGAAAAGAAGATAAACTTTCAGATTTAAGGAGTATGCTTTGAGATAAAAGAAGATAATATTTTGAAAAGTGAATAAATGAAGTGAGAAAAGAAGATAAACTTTCAGATTTAAGGAGTATGCTTTGAGATAAAAAAAGATAATATTTTGAAAAGTGAATAAATGAAGTAAGAAAGGAAGATAAACTTACAGATTTAAGGAGTATGCTTTGAGATAAAAGAAGATAATATTTTGAAAAGTGAATAAATGAAGTGAGAAAAGAAGATAAACTTTCAGATTTAAGGAGTATGCTTTGAGATAAAAAAAGATAATATTTTGAAAAGTGAATAATAAAAGTAAGAAAAGAAGATAGACTTTCAGATTTAAGGAGTATGCTTTGAGATAAAAGAAGATAATATTTTGAAAAGTGAATAAATGAAGTAAGAAAGGAAGATAAACTTTCAGATTTAAGGAGTATGCTTTGAGATAAAAGAAGATAATATTTTGAAAAGTGAATAAATGAAGTGAGAAAAGAAGATAACTTTCAGATTTAAGGAGTATGCTTTGAGATAAAAGAAGATAATATTTTGAAAAGTGAATAAATGAAGTAAGAAAAGAAGATAAACTTTCAGATTTAAGGAGTATGCTTTGAGATAAAAAAAGATAATATTTTGAAAAGTGAATAATAAAAGTAAGAAAAGAAGATAAACTTTCAGATTTAAGGAGTATGCTTTGAGATAAAAGAAGATAATATTTTGAAAAGTGAATAAATGAAGTGAGAAAAGAAGATAACTTTCAGATTTAAGGAGTATGCTTTGAGATAAAAAAAGATAATATTTTTAAAAGTGAATAATAAAAGTAAGAAAAGAAGATAGACTTTCAGATTTAAGGAGTATGCTTTGAGATAAAAAAAGATAATATTTTGAAAAGTGAATAAATGAAGTAAGAAAAGAAGAAAGACTTTCAGATTTAAGGAGTATGCTTTGAGATAAAAGAAGATAATATTTTGAAAAGTGAATAAATGAAGTAAGAAAAGAAGATAAACTTTCAGATTTAAGGAGTATGCTTTGAGATAAAAGAAGATAATATTTTGAAAAGTGAATAAATGAAGTAAGAAAAGAAGAAAGACTTTCAGATTTAAGGAGTATGCTTTGAGATAAAAGAAGATAATATTTTGAAAAGTGAATAAATGAAGTAAGAAAAGAAGATAAACTTTCAGATTTAAGGAGTAAGCTTTGAGATAAAAGAAGATAATATTTTGAAAAGTGAATAAATGAAGTAAGAAAAGAAGATAGACTTTCAGATTTAAGGATTATGCTTTGTAATAAAAGAAGATAATATTTTGAAAAGTGAATAAATGAAGTAAGAAAAGAAGATAAACTTTCAGATTTAAGGAGTATGCTTTGAGATAAAAAAAGATAATATTTTTAAAAGTGAATAAATGAAGTAAGAAAAGAAGATAAACTTACAGATTTAAGGAGTATGCTTTGAGAAAAAGAAGATAATATTTTGAAAAGTGAATAAATGAAGTAAGAAAGGAAGATAAACTTACAGATTTAAGGAGTATGATTTGAGATAAAAAAAGATAATATTTTGAAAAGTGAATAAATGAAGTGAGAAAAGATGATAGACTTTCAGATTTAAGGAGTATGCTTTGAGATAAAAGAAGATAATATTTTGAAAAGTGAATAATAAAAGTAAGAAAAGAAGATAACTTTAAGATTTAAGGAGTATGCTTTGAGATAAAAAAAGATAATATTTTGAAAAGTGAATAAATGAAGTGAGAAAAGAAGATAACTTTCAGATTTAAGGAGTATGCTTTGAGATAAAAGAAGATAATATTTTGAAAAGTGAATAAATGAAGTAAGAAAAGAAGATAGACTTTCAGATTTAAGGATTATGCTTTGTAATAAAAGAAGATAATATTTTGAAAAGTGAATAAATGAAGTAAGAAAAGAAGATAAACTTTCAGATTTAAGGAGTATGCTTTGAGATAAAAAAAGATAATATTTTTAAAAGTGAATAAATGAAGTAAGAAAAGAAGATAAACTTACAGATTTAAGGAGTATGCTTTGAGAAAAAGAAGATAATATTTTGAAAAGTGAATAAATGAAGTAAGAAAGGAAGATAAACTTACAGATTTAAGGAGTATGATTTGAGATAAAAAAAGATAATATTTTGAAAAGTGAATAAATGAAGTGAGAAAAGATGATAGACTTTCAGATTTAAGGAGTATGCTTTGAGATAAAAGAAGATAATATTTTGAAAAGTGAATAAATGAAGTAAGAAAAGAAGATAAACTTACAGATTTAAGGAGTATGATTTGAGATAAAAAAAGATAATATTTTTAAAAGTGAATAAATGAAGTGAGAAAAGAAGATAAACTTTCAGATTTAAGGAGTATGCTTTGAGATAAAAGAAGATAATATTTTGAAAAGTGAATAAATGAAGTAAGAAAAGAAGATAAACTTTCAGATTTAAGGAGTATGCTTTGAGATAAAAAAAGATAATATTTTGAAAAGTGAATAATAAAAGTAAGAAAAGAAGATAAACTTACAGATTTAAGGAGTATCCTTTGAGATAAAAGAAGATAATATTTTGAAAAGTGAATAATAAAAGTAAGAAAAGAAGATAGACTTTCAGATTTAAGGAGTATGCTTTGAGATAAAAGAAGATAATATTTTGAAAAGTGAATAAATGAAGTAAGAAAAGAAGATAACTTTCAGATTTAAGGAGTATGCTTTGAGATAAAAAAAGATAATATTTTGAAAAGTGAATAAATGAAGTAAGAAAAGAAGATAAACTTTCAGATTTAAGGAGTATGCTTTGAGATAAAAGAAGATAATATTTTGAAAAGTGAATAAATGAAGTAAGAAAAGAAGATAGACTTTCAGATTTAAGGAGTATGCTTTGAGATAAAAGAAGATAATATTTTTAAAAGTGAATAAATGAAGTAAGAAAAGAAGATAAACTTACAGATTTAAGGAGTATGCTTTGAGATAAAAGAAGATAATATTTTGAAAAGTGAATAAATGAAGTGAGAAAAGAAGATAAACTTACAGATTTAAGGAGTATGATTTGAGATAAAAAAAGATAATATTTTGAAAAGTGAATAAATGAAGTGAGAAAAGATGATAGACTTTCAGATTTAAGGAGTATGCTTTGAGATAAAAGAAGATAATATTTTGAAAAGTGAATAAATGAAGTAAGAAAAGAAGATAAACTTACAGATTTAAGGAGTATGATTTGAGATAAAAAAAGATAATATTTTTAAAAGTGAATAAATGAAGTGAGAAAAGAAGATAAACTTTCAGATTTAAGGAGTATGCTTTGAGATAAAAGAAGATAATATTTTGAAAAGTGAATAATAAAAGTAAGAAAAGAAGATAGACTTTCAGATTTAAGGAGTATGCTTTGAGAAAAAGAAGATAATATTTTGAAAAGTGAATAAATGAAGTAAGAAAAGAAGATAAACTTTCAGATTTAAGGAGTATGCTTTGAGATAAAAGAAGATAATATTTTGAAAAGTGAATAAATGAAGTAAGAAAAGAAGATAGACTTTCAGATTTAAGGAGTATGCTTTGAGATAAAAGAAGATAATATTTTGAAAAGTGAATAATAAAAGTAAGAAAAGAAGATAGACTTTCAGATTTAAGGAGTATGCTTTGAGATAAAAGAAGATAATATTTTGAAAAGTGAATAAATGAAGTGAGAAAAGAAGATAACTTACAGATTTAAGGAGTATGCTTTGAGATAAAAGAAGATAATATTTTGAAAAGTGAATAAATGAAGTAAGAAAAGAAGATAAACTTTCAGATTTAAGGAGTATGCTTTGAGATAAAAAAAGATAATATTTTGAAAAGTGAATAAATGAAGTAAGAAAGGAAGATAAACTTACAGATTTAAGGAGTATGATTTGAGATAAAAAAAGATAATATTTTGAAAAGTGAATAAATGAAGTGAGAAAAGATGATAGACTTTCAGATTTAAGGAGTATGCTTTGAGATAAAAGAAGATAATATTTTTAAAAGTGAATAATAAAAGTAAGAAAAGAAGATAGACTTTCAGATTTAAGGAGTATGCTTTGAGATAAAAGAAGATAATATTTTGAAAAGTGAATAATAAAAGTAAGAAAAGAAGATAGACTTTCAGATTTAAGGAGTATGCTTTGAGATAAAAGAAGATAATATTTTGAAAAGTGAATAAATGAAGTGAGAAAAGAAGATAACTTACAGATTTAAGGAGTATGCTTTGAGATAAAAGAAGATAATATTTTGAAAAGTGAATAAATGAAGTAAGAAAAGAAGATAAACTTTCAGATTTAAGGAGTATGCTTTGAGATAAAAAAAGATAATATTTTGAAAAGTGAATAAATGAAGTAAGAAAGGAAGATAAACTTACAGATTTAAGGAGTATGATTTGAGATAAAAAAAGATAATATTTTGAAAAGTGAATAAATGAAGTTAGAAAAGATGATAGACTTTCAGATTTAAGGAGTATGCTTTGAGATAAAAGAAGATAATATTTTTAAAAGTGAATAATAAAAGTAAGAAAAGAAGATAGACTTTCAGATTTAAGGAGTATGCTTTGAGATAAAAGAAGATAATATTTTTAAAAGTGAATAATAAAAGTAAGAAAAGAAGATAGACTTTCAGATTTAAGGAGTATGCTTTGAGATAAAAAAAGATAATATTTTTAAAAGTGAATAAATGAAGTAAGAAAAGAAGAAAGACTTTCAGATTTAAGGAGTATGCTTTGAGATAAAAGAAGATAATATTTTTAAAAGTGAATAATAAAAGTAAGAAAAGAAGATAGACTTTCAGATTTAAGGAGTATGCTTTGAGATAAAAAAAGATAATATTTTTAAAAGTGAATAATAAAAGTAAGAAAAGAAGATAGACTTTCAGATTTAAGGAGTATGCTTTGAGATAAAAAAAGATAATATTTTTAAAAGTGAATAAATGAAGTAAGAAAAGAAGAAAGACTTTCAGATTTAAGGAGTATGCTTTGAGATAAAAGAAGATAATATTTTGAAAAGTGAATAAATGAAGTAAGAAAAGAAGATAAACTTACAGATTTAAGGAGTATGCTTTGAGAAAAAGAAGATAATATTTTGAAAAGTGAATAAATGAAGTAAGAAAGGAAGATAAACTTACAGATTTAAGGAGTATGATTTGAGATAAAAAAAGATAATATTTTGAAAAGTGAATAAATGAAGTAAGAAAAGATGATAGACTTTCAGATTTAAGGAGTATGCTTTGAGATAAAAGAAGATAATATTTTGAAAAGTGAATAAATGAAGTAAGAAAAGAAGATAAACTTACAGATTTAAGGAGTATGCTTTGAGAAAAAGAAGATAATATTTTGAAAAGTGAATAAATGAAGTAAGAAAGGAAGATAAACTTACAGATTTAAGGAGTATGATTTGAGATAAAAAAAGATAATATTTTGAAAAGTGAATAAATGAAGTAAGAAAGGAAGATAAACTTACAGATTTAAGGAGTATGATTTGAGATAAAAAAAGATAATATTTTGAAAAGTGAATAAATGAAGTGAGAAAAGATGAAGGACTTTCAGATTTAAGGAGTATGCTTTGAGATAAAAGAAGATAATATTTTGAAAAGTGAATAAATGAAGTAAGAAAAGAAGATAAACTTACAGATTTAAGGAGTATGATTTGAGATAAAAAAAGATAATATTTTTAAAAGTGAATAATAAAAGTAAGAAAAGAAGATAAACTTACAGATTTAAGGAGTATGCTTTGAGATAAAAGAAGATAATATTTTGAAAAGTGAATAAATGAAGTAAGAAAAGAAGATAGACTTTCAGATTTAAGGAGTATGCTTTGAGATAAAAGAAGATAATATTTTGAAAAGTGAATAAATGAAGTAAGAAAAGAAGATAAACTTACAGATTTAAGGAGTATGATTTGAGATAAAAAAAGATAATATTTTTAAAAGTGAATAATAAAAGTAAGAAAAGAAGATAGACTTTCAGATTTAAGGAGTATGCTTTGAGATAAAAGAAGATAATATTTTGAAAAGTGAATAATAAAAGTAAGAAAAGAAGATAGACTTTCAGATTTAAGGAGTATGCTTTGAGAAAAAGAAGATAATATTTTGAAAAGTGAATAATAAAAGTAAGAAAAGAAGATAAACTTACAGATTTAAGGAGTATGCTTTGAGATAAAAGAAGATAATATTTTGAAAAGTGAATAAATGAAGTAAGAAAAGAAGATAGACTTTCAGATTTAAGGAGTATGCTTTGAGATAAAAGAAGATAATATTTTGAAAAGTGAATAAATGAAGTAAGAAAAGAAGATAGACTTTCAGATTTAAGGAGTATGCTTTGAGATAAAAAAAGATAATATTTTGAAAAGTGAATAAATGAAGTGAGAAAGGAAGATAAACTTACAGATTTAAGGAGTATGATTTGGTAAAAAGAAGATAATATTTTGAAAAGTGAATAATAAAAGTAAGAAAAGAAGATAGACTTTCAGATTTAAGGAGTATGCTTTGAGATAAAAGAAGATAATATTTTGAAAAGTGAATAATAAAAGTAAGAAAAGAAGATAACTTTCAGATTTAAGGAGTATGCTTTGAGAAAAAGAAGATAATATTTTGAAAAGTGAATAAATGAAGTAAGAAAAGAAGATAGACTTTCAGATTTAAGGAGTATGCTTTGAGATAAAAGAAGATAATATTTTGAAAAGTGAATAAATGAAGTAAGAAAAGAAGATAAACTTACAGATTTAAGGAGTATGCTTTGAGATAAAAAAAGATAATATTTTTAAAAGTGAATAAATGAAGTGAGAAAAGAAGATAAACTTTCAGATTTAAGGAGTATGCTTTGAGATAAAAGAAGATAATATTTTGAAAAGTGAATAATAAAAGTAAGAAAAGAAGATAGACTTTCAGATTTAAGGAGTATGCTTTGAGATAAAAGAAGATAATATTTTGAAAAGTGAATAAATGAAGTAAGAAAAGAAGATAGACTTTCAGATTTAAGGAGTATGCTTTGAGATAAAAGAAGATAATATTTTGAAAAGTGAATAAATGAAGTAAGAAAAGAAGATAGACTTTCAGATTTAAGGAGTATGCTTTGAGATAAAAAAAGATAATATTTTGAAAAGTGAATAAATGAAGTGAGAAAGGAAGATAAACTTACAGATTTAAGGAGTATGATTTGGTAAAAAGAAGATAATATTTTGAAAAGTGAATAATAAAAGTAAGAAAAGAAGATAAACTTTCAGATTTAAGGAGTATGCTTTGAGATAAAAGAAGATAATATTTTGAAAAGTGAATAATAAAAGTAAGAAAAGAAGATAGACTTTCAGATTTAAGGAGTATGCTTTGAGAAAAAGAAGATAATATTTTGAAAAGTGAATAAATGAAGTAAGAAAAGAAGATAGACTTTCAGATTTAAGGAGTATGCTTTGAGATAAAAGAAGATAATATTTTTAAAAGTGAATAAATGAAGTGAGAAAAGAAGATAAACTTTCAGATTTAAGGAGTATGCTTTGAGATAAAAGAAGATAATATTTTTAAAAGTGAATAATAAAAGTAAGAAAAGAAGATAGACTTTCAGATTTAAGGAGTATGCTTTGAGATAAAAGAAGATAATATTTTGAAAAGTGAATAAATGAAGTAAGAAAGGAAGATAAACTTACAGATTTAAGGAGTATGCTTTGAGATAAAAGAAGATAATATTTTGAAAAGTGAATAAATGAAGTGAGAAAAGAAGATAGACTTTCAGATTTAAGGAGTATGCTTTGAGATAAAAGAAGATAATATTTTGAAAAGTGAATAAATGAAGTAAGAAAAGAAGAAAGACTTTCAGATTTAAGGAGTATGCTTTGAGATAAAAAAAGATAATATTTTGAAAAGTGAATAATAAAAGTAAGAAAAGAAGATAAACTTTCAGATTTAAGGAGTATGCTTTGAGATAAAAGAAGATAATATTTTGAAAAGTGAATAAATGAAGTGAGAAAAGAAGATAACTTTCAGATTTAAGGAGTATGCTTTGAGATAAAAGAAGATAATATTTTGAAAAGTGAATAAATGAAGTGAGAAAAGAAGATAACTTTCAGATTTAAGGAGTATGCTTTGAGATAAAAGAAGATAATATTTTGAAAAGTGAATAAATGAAGTGAGAAAAGAAGATAACTTTCAGATTTAAGGAGTATGCTTTGAGATAAAAAAAGATAATATTTTGAAAAGTGAATAAATGAAGTGAGAAAAGAAGATAACTTTCAGATTTAAGGAGTATGCTTTGAGATAAAAGAAGATAATATTTTGAAAAGTGAATAAATGAAGTAAGAAAAGAAGATAAACTTTCAGATTTAAGGAGTATGCTTTGAGATAAAAGAAGATAATATTTTGAAAAGTGAATAAATGAAGTAAGAAAAGAAGATAGACTTTCAGATTTAAGGAGTATGCTTTGAGATAAAAGAAGATAATATTTTGAAAAGTGAATAAATGAAGTAAGAAAAGAAGATAAACTTACAGATTTAAGGAGTATGCTTTGAGATAAAAGAAGATAATATTTTGAAAAGTGAATAAATGAAGTAAGAAAAGAAGATAGACTTTCAGATTTAAGGAGTATGCTTTGAGAAAAAGAAGATAATATTTTGAAAAGTGAATAAATGAAGTAAGAAAGGAAGATAAACTTACAGATTTAAGGAGTATGCTTTGGAATAAAAGAAGATAATATTTTGAAAAGTGAATAAATGAAGTAAGAAAAGAAGATAGACTTTCAGATTTAAGGAGTATGCTTTGAGATAAAAGAAGATAATATTTTGAAAAGTGAATAAATGAAGTAAGAAAAGAAGATAGACTTTCAGATTTAAGGATTATGCTTTGGAATAAAAGAAGATAATATTTTGAAAAGTGAATAAATGAAGTAAGAAAAGAAGAAAGACTTTCAGATTTAAGGAGTATGCTTTGAGATAAAAGAAGATAATATTTTGAAAAGTGAATAAATGAAGTAAGAAAAGAAGATAGACTTTCAGATTTAAGGAGTATGCTTTGAGATAAAAGAAGATAATATTTTGAAAAGTGAATAAATGAAGTAAGAAAAGAAGATAGACTTTCAGATTTAAGGAGTATGCTTTGAGATAAAAGAAGATAATATTTTGAAAAGTGAATAAATGAAGTAAGAAAAGAAAATAGACTTTCAGATTTAAGGATTATGCTTTGGAATAAAAGAAGATAATATTTTGAAAAGTGAATAAATGAAGTAAGAAAAGAAGATAGACTTTCAGATTTAAGGAGTATGCTTTGAGATAAAAGAAGATAATATTTTGAAAAGTGAATAAATGAAGTAAGAAAAGAAGATAGACTTTCAGATTTAAGGAGTATGCTTTGGAATAAAAGAAGATAATATTTTGAAAAGTGAATAAATGAAGTAAGAAAAGAAGATAGACTTTCAGATTTAAGGAGTATGCTTTGAGATAAAAGAAGATAATATTTTGAAAAGTGAATAAATGAAGTAAGAAAAGAAGATAAACTTTCAGATTTAAGGATTATGCTTTGGAATAAAAGAAGATAATATTTTGAAAAGTGAATAAATGAAGTAAGAAAAGAAGATAGACTTTCAGATTTAAGGAGTATGCTTTGAGATAAAAGAAGATAATATTTTGAAAAGTGAATAAATGAAGTAAGAAAAGAAGATAGACTTTCAGATTTAAGGATTATGCTTTGGAATAAAAGAAGATAATATTTTGAAAAGTGAATAAATGAAGTAAGAAAAGAAGAAAGACTTTCAGATTTAAGGAGTATGCTTTGGAATAAAAGAAGATAATATTTTGAAAAGTGAATAAATGAAGTAAGAAAAGAAGATAGACTTTCAGATTTAAGGATTATGCTTTGGAATAAAAGAAGATAATATTTTGAAAAGTGAATAAATGAAGTAAGAAAAGAAGATAGACTTTCAGATTTAAGGAGTATGCTTTGGAATAAAAGAAGATAATATTTTGAAAAGTGAATAAATGAAGTGAGAAAAGAAGAAAGACTTTCAGATTTAAGGAGTATGCTTTGAGATAAAAGAAGATAATATTTTGAAAAGTGAATAAATGAAGTAAGAAAAGAAGATAGACTTTCAGATTTAAGGATTATGCTTTGGAATAAAAGAAGATAATATTTTGAAAAGTGAATAAATGAAGTAAGAAAAGAAGATAGACTTTCAGATTTAAGGAGTATGCTTTGAGATAAAAGAAGATAATATTTTGAAAAGTGAATAAATGAAGTAAGAAAAGAAGAAAGACTTTCAGATTTAAGGAGTATGCTTTGGAATAAAAGAAGATAATATTTTGAAAAGTGAATAAATGAAGTGAGAAAAGATGAAAGACTTTCAGATTTAAGGAGTATGCTTTGAGATAAAAGAAGATAATATTTTGAAAAGTGAATAAATGAAGTAAGAAAAGAAGATAGACTTTCAGATTTAAGGATTATGCTTTGGAATAAAAGAAGATAATATTTTGAAAAGTGAATAAATGAAGTAAGAAAAGAAGATAGACTTTCAGATTTAAGGAGTATGCTTTGAGATAAAAGAAGATAATATTTTGAAAAGTGAATAAATGAAGTAAGAAAAGAAGATAGACTTTCAGATTTAAGGAGTATGCTTTGGAATAAAAGAAGATAATATTTTGAAAAGTGAATAAATGAAGTAAGAAAAGAAGATAGACTTTCAGATTTAAGGAGTATGCTTTGAGATAAAAGAAGATAATATTTTGAAAAGTGAATAAATGAAGTGAGAAAAGAAGATAAACTTACAGATTTAAGGAGTATGCTTTGAGATAAAAAAAGATAATATTTTGAAAAGTGAATAAATGAAGTAAGAAAAGATGATAGACTTTCAGATTTAAGGAGTATGCTTTGAGATAAAAGAAGATAATATTTTGAAAAGTGAATAAATGAAGTAAGAAAAGAAGATAAACTTTCAGATTTAAGGAGTATGCTTTGAGATAAAAGAAGATAATATTTTGAAAAGTGAATAAATGAAGTAAGAAAAGAAGATAGACTTTCAGATTTAAGGAGTATGCTTTGAGAAAAAGAAGATAATATTTTGAAAAGTGAATAAATGAAGTAAGAAAGGAAGAAAGACTTTCAGATTTAAGGAGTATGCTTTGGAATAAAAGAAGATAATATTTTGAAAAGTGAATAAATGAAGTGAGAAAAGAAGAAAGACTTTCAGATTTAAGGAGTATGCTTTGAGATAAAAGAAGATAATATTTTGAAAAGTGAATAAATGAAGTAAGAAAAGAAGATAAACTTTCAGATTTAAGGAGTATGCTTTGAGATAAAAGAAGATAATATTTTGAAAAGTGAATAAATGAAGTAAGAAAAGAAGAAAGACTTTCAGATTTAAGGAGTATGCTTTGAGATAAAAGAAGATAATATTTTGAAAAGTGAATAAATGAAGTAAGAAAAGAAGATAAACTTACAGATTTAAGGAGTATGCTTTGAGATAAAAGAAGATAATATTTTGAAAAGTGAATAAATGAAGTAAGAAAAGAAGATAAACTTACAGATTTAAGGAGTATGCTTTGGAATAAAAGAAGATAATATTTTGAAAAGTGAATAAATGAAGTAAGAAAAGAAGATAGACTTTCAGATTTAAGGATTATGCTTTGGAATAAAAGAAGATAATATTTTGAAAAGTGAATAAATGAAGTAAGAAAAGAAGATAAACTTTCAGATTTAAGGAGTATGCTTTGGAATAAAAGAAGATAATATTTTGAAAAGTGAATAAATGAAGTAAGAAAAGAAGAAAGACTTTCAGATTTAAGGAGTATGCTTTGAGATAAAAGAAGATAATATTTTGAAAAGTGAATAAATGAAGTAAGAAAAGAAGATAACTTTCAGATTTAAGGAGTATGCTTTGAGATAAAAAAAGATAATATTTTGAAAAGTGAATAAATGAAGTAAGAAAAGAAGATAGACTTTCAGATTTAAGGAGTATGCTTTGAGATAAAAGAAGATAATATTTTGAAAAGTGAATAAATGAAGTAAGAAAAGAAGAAAGACTTTCAGATTTAAGGAGTATGCTTTGGAATAAAAGAAGATAATATTTTGAAAAGTGAATAAATGAAGTAAGAAAAGAAGATAGACTTTCGGATTTAAGGAGTATGCTTTGGAATAAAAGAAGATAATATTTTGAAAAGTGAATAAATGAAGTGAGAAAAGATGATAGACTTTCAGATTTAAGGAGTATGCTTTGGAATAAAAGAAGATAATATTTTGAAAAGTGAATAAATGAAGTGAGAAAAGAAGATAGACTTTCAGATTTAAGGAGTATGCTTTGAGATAAAAGAAGATAATATTTTGAAAAGTGAATAAATGAAGTGAGAAAAGAAGATAGACTTTCAGATTTAAGGAGTATGCTTTGGAATAAAAGAAGATAATATTTTGAAAAGTGAATAAATGAAGTGAGAAAAGAAGAAAGACTTTCAGATTTAAGGAGTATGCTTTGAGATAAAAGAAGATAATATTTTGAAAAGTGAATAAATGAAGTAAGAAAAGAAGATAGACTTTCAGATTTAAGGAGTATGCTTTGAGATAAAAGAAGATAATATTTTGAAAAGTGAATAAATGAAGTAAGAAAAGAAGATAAACTTTCAGATTTAAGGATTATGCTTTGGAATAAAAGAAGATAATATTTTGAAAAGTGAATAAATGAAGTAAGAAAAGAAGATAACTTTCAGATTTAAGGAGTATGCTTTGAGATAAAAAAAGATAATATTTTGAAAAGTGAATAAATGAAGTAAGAAAAGAAGATAGACTTTCAGATTTAAGGAGTATGCTTTGAGATAAAAGAAGATAATATTTTGAAAAGTGAATAAATGAAGTAAGAAAAGAAGATAGACTTTCAGATTTAAGGATTATGCTTTGGAATAAAAGAAGATAATATTTTGAAAAGTGAATAAATGAAGTAAGAAAAGAAGAAAGACTTTCAGATTTAAGGAGTATGCTTTGGAATAAAAGAAGATAATATTTTGAAAAGTGAATAAATGAAGTAAGAAAAGAAGATAGACTTTCAGATTTAAGGATTATGCTTTGGAATAAAAGAAGATAATATTTTGAAAAGTGAATAAATGAAGTAAGAAAAGAAGATAGACTTTCAGATTTAAGGAGTATGCTTTGGAATAAAAGAAGATAATATTTTGAAAAGTGAATAAATGAAGTGAGAAAAGAAGAAAGACTTTCAGATTTAAGGAGTATGCTTTGAGATAAAAGAAGATAATATTTTGAAAAGTGAATAAATGAAGTAAGAAAAGAAGATAGACTTTCAGATTTAAGGATTATGCTTTGGAATAAAAGAAGATAATATTTTGAAAAGTGAATAAATGAAGTAAGAAAAGAAGATAAACTTTCAGATTTAAGGATTATGCTTTGGAATAAAAGAAGATAATATTTTGAAAAGTGAATAAATGAAGTAAGAAAAGAAGATAGACTTTCAGATTTAAGGATTATGCTTTGGAATAAAAGAAGATAATATTTTGAAAAGTGAATAAATGAAGTGAGAAAAGATGATGGACTTTCAGATTTAAGGAGTATGCTTTGAGATAAAAGAAGATAATATTTTGAAAAGTGAATAAATGAAGTAAGAAAAGAAGATAGACTTTCAGATTTAAGGATTATGCTTTGGAATAAAAGAAGATAATATTTTGAAAAGTGAATAAATGAAGTGAGAAAAGAAGATAGACTTTCAGATTTAAGGAGTATGCTTTGAGATAAAAGAAGATAATATTTTGAAAAGTGAATAAATGAAGTAAGAAAAGAAGATAGACTTTCAGATTTAAGGATTATGCTTTGGAATAAAAGAAGATAATATTTTGAAAAGTGAATAAATGAAGTAAGAAAAGAAGAAAGACTTTCAGATTTAAGGAGTATGCTTTGGAATAAAAGAAGATAATATTTTGAAAAGTGAATAAATGAAGTAAGAAAAGAAGAAAGACTTTCAGATTTAAGGAGTATGCTTTGGAATAAAAGAAGATAATATTTTGAAAAGTGAATAAATGAAGTAAGAAAAGAAGATAGACTTTCAGATTTAAGGAGTATGCTTTGGAATAAAAGAAGATAATATTTTGAAAAGTGAATAAATGAAGTAAGAAAAGAAGATAGACTTTCAGATTTAAGGAGTATGCTTTGGAATAAAAGAAGATAATATTTTGAAAAGTGAATAAATGAAGTAAGAAAAGAAGATAGACTTTCAGATTTAAGGAGTATGCTTTGGAATAAAAGAAGATAATATTTTGAAAAGTGAATAAATGAAGTAAGAAAAGAAGATAGACTTTCAGATTTAAGGAGTATGCTTTGAGATAAAAGAAGATAATATTTTGAAAAGTGAATAAATGAAGTAAGAAAAGAAGAAAGACTTTCAGATTTAAGGAGTATGCTTTGAGATAAAAGAAGATAATATTTTGAAAAGTGAATAAATGAAGTAAGAAAAGAAGATAGACTTTCAGATTTAAGGATTATGCTTTGGAATAAAAGAAGATAATATTTTGAAAAGTGAATAAATGAAGTAAGAAAAGAAGATAAACTTTCAGATTTAAGGATTATGCTTTGGAATAAAAGAAGATAATATTTTGAAAAGTGAATAAATGAAGTAAGAAAAGAAGATAGACTTTCAGATTTAAGGATTATGCTTTGGAATAAAAGAAGATAATATTTTGAAAAGTGAATAAATGAAGTGAGAAAAGATGATGGACTTTCAGATTTAAGGAGTATGCTTTGAGATAAAAGAAGATAATATTTTGAAAAGTGAATAAATGAAGTAAGAAAAGAAGATAGACTTTCAGATTTAAGGATTATGCTTTGGAATAAAAGAAGATAATATTTTGAAAAGTGAATAAATGAAGTGAGAAAAGAAGATAGACTTTCAGATTTAAGGAGTATGCTTTGAGATAAAAGAAGATAATATTTTGAAAAGTGAATAAATGAAGTAAGAAAAGAAGATAGACTTTCAGATTTAAGGATTATGCTTTGGAATAAAAGAAGATAATATTTTGAAAAGTGAATAAATGAAGTAAGAAAAGAAGAAAGACTTTCAGATTTAAGGAGTATGCTTTGGAATAAAAGAAGATAATATTTTGAAAAGTGAATAAATGAAGTAAGAAAAGAAGAAAGACTTTCAGATTTAAGGAGTATGCTTTGGAATAAAAGAAGATAATATTTTGAAAAGTGAATAAATGAAGTAAGAAAAGAAGATAGACTTTCAGATTTAAGGAGTATGCTTTGGAATAAAAGAAGATAATATTTTGAAAAGTGAATAAATGAAGTAAGAAAAGAAGATAAACTTTCAGATTTAAGGAGTATGCTTTGGAATAAAAGAAGATAATATTTTGAAAAGTGAATAAATGAAGTAAGAAAAGAAGATAGACTTTCAGATTTAAGGAGTATGCTTTGGAATAAAAGAAGATAATATTTTGAAAAGTGAATAAATGAAGTAAGAAAAGAAGATAGACTTTCAGATTTAAGGAGTATGCTTTGAGATAAAAGAAGATAATATTTTGAAAAGTGAATAAATGAAGTAAGAAAAGAAGAAAGACTTTCAGATTTAAGGAGTATGCTTTGAGATAAAAGAAGATAATATTTTGAAAAGTGAATAAATGAAGTAAGAAAAGAAGATAGACTTTCAGATTTAAGGATTATGCTTTGGAATAAAAGAAGATAATATTTTGAAAAGTGAATAAATGAAGTAAGAAAAGAAGATAGACTTTCAGATTTAAGGAGTATGCTTTGAGATAAAAGAAGATAATATTTTGAAAAGTGAATAAATGAAGTAAGAAAAGAAGAAAGACTTTCAGATTTAAGGAGTATGCTTTGGAATAAAAGAAGATAATATTTTGAAAAGTGAATAAATGAAGTGAGAAAAGATGAAAGACTTTCAGATTTAAGGAGTATGCTTTGAGATAAAAGAAGATAATATTTTGAAAAGTGAATAAATGAAGTAAGAAAAGAAGATAGACTTTCAGATTTAAGGATTATGCTTTGGAATAAAAGAAGATAATATTTTGAAAAGTGAATAAATGAAGTAAGAAAAGAAGATAGACTTTCAGATTTAAGGAGTATGCTTTGAGATAAAAGAAGATAATATTTTGAAAAGTGAATAAATGAAGTAAGAAAAGAAGATAGACTTTCAGATTTAAGGAGTATGCTTTGGAATAAAAGAAGATAATATTTTGAAAAGTGAATAAATGAAGTAAGAAAAGAAGATAGACTTTCAGATTTAAGGAGTATGCTTTGAGATAAAAGAAGATAATATTTTGAAAAGTGAATAAATGAAGTAAGAAAAGAAGATAAACTTTCAGATTTAAGGATTATGCTTTGGAATAAAAGAAGATAATATTTTGAAAAGTGAATAAATGAAGTAAGAAAAGAAGATAGACTTTCAGATTTAAGGAGTATGCTTTGAGAAAAAGAAGATAATATTTTGAAAAGTGAATAAATGAAGTAAGAAAAGAAGATAGACTTTCGGATTTAAGGAGTATGCTTTGGAATAAAAGAAGATAATATTTTGAAAAGTGAATAAATGAAGTGAGAAAAGATGATAGACTTTCAGATTTAAGGAGTATGCTTTGGAATAAAAGAAGATAATATTTTGAAAAGTGAATAAATGAAGTGAGAAAAGAAGATAGACTTTCAGATTTAAGGAGTATGCTTTGAGATAAAAGAAGATAATATTTTGAAAAGTGAATAAATGAAGTGAGAAAAGAAGATAGACTTTCAGATTTAAGGAGTATGCTTTGGAATAAAAGAAGATAATATTTTGAAAAGTGAATAAATGAAGTGAGAAAAGAAGAAAGACTTTCAGATTTAAGGAGTATGCTTTGAGATAAAAGAAGATAATATTTTGAAAAGTGAATAAATGAAGTAAGAAAAGAAGATAGACTTTCAGATTTAAGGAGTATGCTTTGAGATAAAAGAAGATAATATTTTGAAAAGTGAATAAATGAAGTAAGAAAAGAAGATAGACTTTCGGATTTAAGGAGTATGCTTTGAGATAAAAGAAGATAATATTTTGAAAAGTGAATAAATGAAGTAAGAAAAGAAGATAGACTTTCAGATTTAAGGAGTATGCTTTGGAATAAAAGAAGATAATATTTTGAAAAGCGAATAAATGAAGTAAGAAAAGAAGATAGACTTTCAGATTTAAGGAGTATGCTTTGAGATAAAAGAAGATAATATTTTGAAAAGTGAATAAATGAAGTGAGAAAAGAAGATAGACTTTCAGATTTAAGGAGTATGCTTTGAGATAAAAGAAGATAATATTTTGAAAAGTGAATAAATGAAGTAAGAAAAGAAGATAGACTTTCAGATTTAAGGAGTATGCTTTGGAATAAAAGAAGATAATATTTTGAAAAGTGAATAAATGAAGTGAGAAAAGAAGAAAGACTTTCAGATTTAAGGAGTATGCTTTGAGATAAAAGAAGATAATATTTTGAAAAGTGAATAAATGAAGTAAGAAAAGAAGATAGACTTTCAGATTTAAGGAGTATGCTTTGAGATAAAAGAAGATAATATTTTGAAAAGTGAATAAATGAAGTGAGAAAAGAAGATAGACTTTCAGATTTAAGGAGTATGCTTTGGAATAAAAGAAGATAATATTTTGAAAAGTGAATAAATGAAGTGAGAAAAGAAGAAAGACTTTCAGATTTAAGGAGTATGCTTTGAGATAAAAGAAGATAATATTTTGAAAAGTGAATAAATGAAGTAAGAAAAGAAGATAGACTTTCAGATTTAAGGATTATGCTTTGGAATAAAAGAAGATAATATTTTGAAAAGTGAATAAATGAAGTAAGAAAAGAAGATAGACTTTCAGATTTAAGGATTATGCTTTGGAATAAAAGAAGATAATATTTTGAAAAGTGAATAAATGAAGTGAGAAAAGATGATGGACTTTCAGATTTAAGGAGTATGCTTTGAGATAAAAGAAGATAATATTTTGAAAAGTGAATAAATGAAGTAAGAAAAGAAGATAGACTTTCAGATTTAAGGATTATGCTTTGGAATAAAAGAAGATAATATTTTGAAAAGTGAATAAATGAAGTGAGAAAAGAAGATAGACTTTCAGATTTAAGGAGTATGCTTTGAGATAAAAGAAGATAATATTTTGAAAAGTGAATAAATGAAGTAAGAAAAGAAGATAGACTTTCAGATTTAAGGAGTATGCTTTGAGATAAAAGAAGATAATATTTTGAAAAGTGAATAAATGAAGTAAGAAAAGAAGATAGACTTTCAGATTTAAGGAGTATGCTTTGAGATAAAAGAAGATAATATTTTGAAAAGTGAATAAATGAAGTAAGAAAAGAAGATAGACTTTCAGATTTAAGGAGTATGCTTTGGAATAAAAGAAGATAATATTTTGAAAAGTGAATAATAAAAGTAATAAAAGAAGATAGACTTTCAGATTTAAGGAGTATGCTTTGAGATAAAAGAAGATAATATTTTGAAAAGTGAATAAATGAAGTAAGAAAAGAAGATAAACTTACAGATTTAAGGAGTATGCTTTGAGATAAAAGAAGATAAAATTTTGAAAAGTGAATAAATGAAGTAAGAAAAGAAGAAAGACTTTCAGATTTAAGGAGTATGCTTTGGAATAAAAGAAGATAATATTTTGAAAAGTGAATAAATGAAGTGAGAAAAGAAGAAAGACTTTCAGATTTAAGGAGTATGCTTTGAGATAAAAGAAGATAATATTTTGAAAAGTGAATAAATGAAGTAAGAAAAGAAGATAAACTTTCAGATTTAAGGAGTATGCTTTGGAATAAAAGAAGATAATATTTTGAAAAGTGAATAAATGAAGTAAGAAAAGAAGAAAGACTTTCAGATTTAAGGAGTATGCTTTGAGATAAAAGAAGATAATATTTTGAAAAGTGAATAAATGAAGTAAGAAAAGAAGATAGACTTTCAGATTTAAGGAGTATGCTTTGAGATAAAAGAAGATAATATTTTGAAAAGTGAATAAATGAAGTGAGAAAAGAAGATAGACTTTCAGATTTAAGGAGTATGCTTTGGAATAAAAGAAGATAATATTTTGAAAAGTGAATAAATGAAGTGAGAAAAGATGATAGACTTTCAGATTTAAGGAGTATGCTTTGAGATAAAAGAAGATAATATTTTGAAAAGTGAATAAATGAAGTAAGAAAAGAAGATAAACTTTCAGATTTAAGGAGTATGCTTTGAGATAAAAGAAGATAATATTTTGAAAAGTGAATAAATGAAGTAAGAAAAGAAGATAGACTTTCAGATTTAAGGAGTATGCTTTGAGATAAAAAAAGATAATATTTTGAAAAGTGAATAAATGAAGTAAGAAAAGAAGATAGACTTTCAGATTTAAGGAGTATGCTTTGAGATAAAAGAAGATAATATTTTGAAAAGTGAATAAATGAAGTAAGAAAAGAAGATAGACTTTCAGATTTAAGGAGTATGCTTTGAGATAAAAGAAGATAATATTTTGAAAAGTGAATAAATGAAGTGAGAAAAGATGATAGACTTTCAGATTTAAGGAGTATGCTTTGGAATAAAAGAAGATAATATTTTGAAAAGTGAATAAATGAAGTGAGAAAAGATGATAGACTTTCAGATTTAAGGAGTATGCTTTGAGATAAAAGAAGATAATATTTTGAAAAGTGAATAAATGAAGTAAGAAAAGAAGATAAACTTTCAGATTTAAGGAGTATGCTTTGAGATAAAAGAAGATAATATTTTGAAAAGTGAATAAATGAAGTAAGAAAAGAAGATAGACTTTCAGATTTAAGGAGTATGCTTTGAGATAAAAAAAGATAATATTTTGAAAAGTGAATAAATGAAGTAAGAAAAGAAGATAGACTTTCAGATTTAAGGAGTATGCTTTGAGATAAAAGAAGATAATATTTTGAAAAGTGAATAAATGAAGTAAGAAAAGAAGATAGACTTTCAGATTTAAGGAGTATGCTTTGAGATAAAAGAAGATAATATTTTGAAAAGTGAATAAATGAAGTGAGAAAAGATGATAGACTTTCAGATTTAAGGAGTATGCTTTGGAATAAAAGAAGATAATATTTTGAAAAGTGAATAAATGAAGTAAGAAAAGAAGAAAGACTTTCAGATTTAAGGAGTATGCTTTGGAATAAAAGAAGATAATATTTTGAAAAGTGAATAAATGAAGTAAGAAAAGAAGATAGACTTTCAGATTTAAGGAGTATGCTTTGAGATAAAAGAAGATAATATTTTGAAAAGTGAATAAATGAAGTAAGAAAAGAAGATAGACTTTCAGATTTAAGGATTATGCTTTGGAATAAAAGAAGATAATATTTTGAAAAGTGAATAAATGAAGTAAGAAAAGAAGATAGACTTTCATATTTAAGGAGTATGCTTTGAGATAAAAGAAGATAATATTTTGAAAAGTGAATAAATGAAGTAAGAAAAGAAGATAGACTTTCGGATTTAAGGAGTATGATTTGAGATAAAAGAAGATAATATTTTGAAAAGTGAATAAATGAAGTAAGAAAAGAAGATAGACTTTCATATTTAAGGAGTATGCTTTGAGATAAAAGAAGATAATATTTTGAAAAGTGAATAAATGAAGTGAGAAAAGATGATAGACTTTCAGATTTAAGGAGTATGCTTTGGAATAAAAGAAGATAATATTTTGAAAAGTGAATAAATGAAGTGAGAAAAGATGATAGACTTTCAGATTTAAGGAGTATGCTTTGAGATAAAAGAAGATAATATTTTGAAAAGTGAATAAATGAAGTGAGAAAAGATGATAGACTTTCAGATTTAAGGAGTATGCTTTGAGATAAAAGAAGATAATATTTTGAAAAGTGAATAAATGAAGTAAGAAAAGAAGATAAACTTTCAGATTTAAGGAGTATGCTTTGAGATAAAAGAAGATAATATTTTGAAAAGTGAATAAATGAAGTAAGAAAAGAAGATAGACTTTCAGATTTAAGGAGTATGCTTTGAGATAAAAGAAGATAATATTTTGAAAAGTGAATAAATGAAGTAAGAAAAGAAGATAGACTTTCAGATTTAAGGAGTATGCTTTGGAATAAAAGAAGATAATATTTTGAAAAGTGAATAAATGAAGTAAGAAAAGAAGATAAACTTTCAGATTTAAGGAGTATGCTTTGGAATAAAAGAAGATAATATTTTGAAAAGTGAATAAATGAAGTAAGAAAAGAAGATAAACTTTCAGATTTAAGGAGTATGCTTTGAGATAAAAGAAGATAATATTTTGAAAAGTGAATAAATGAAGTAAGAAAAGAAGATAGACTTTCAGATTTAAGGAGTATGCTTTGAGATAAAAGAAGATAATATTTTGAAAAGTGAATAAATGAAGTAAGAAAAGAAGATAGACTTTCAGATTTAAGGAGTATGCTTTGAGATAAAAGAAGATAATATTTTGAAAAGTGAATAAATGAAGTAAGAAAAGAAGATAGACTTTCAGATTTAAGGAGTATGCTTTGGAATAAAAGAAGATAATATTTTGAAAAGTGAATAAATGAAGTAAGAAAAGAAGATAGACTTTCAGATTTAAGGAGTATGCTTTGAGATAAAAGAAGATAATATTTTGAAAAGTGAATAAATGAAGTAAGAAAAGAAGATAGACTTTCAGATTTAAGGAGTATGCTTTGGAATAAAAGAAGATAATATTTTGAAAAGTGAATAAATGAAGTAAGAAAAGAAGAAAGACTTTCAGATTTAAGGAGTATGCTTTGGAATAAAAGAAGATAATATTTTGAAAAGTGAATAAATGAAGTAAGAAAAGAAGATAGACTTTCAGATTTAAGGAGTATGCTTTGGAATAAAAGAAGATAATATTTTGAAAAGTGAATAAATGAAGTAAGAAAAGAAGATAGACTTTCAGATTTAAGGAGTATGCTTTGAGATAAAAGAAGATAATATTTTGAAAAGTGAATAAATGAAGTAAGAAAAGAAGATAGACTTTCAGATTTAAGGAGTATGCTTTGGAATAAAAGAAGATAATATTTTGAAAAGTGAATAAATGAAGTAAGAAAAGAAGATAAACTTTCAGATTTAAGGATTATGCTTTGGAATAAAAGAAGATAATATTTTGAAAAGTGAATAAATGAAGTAAGAAAAGAAGAAAGACTTTCAGATTTAAGGAGTATGCTTTGAGATAAAAGAAGATAATATTTTGAAAAGTGAATAAATGAAGTAAGAAAAGAAGATAGACTTTCAGATTTAAGGAGTATGCTTTGGAATAAAAGAAGATAATATTTTGAAAAGTGAATAAATGAAGTGAGAAAAGAAGAAAGACTTTCAGATTTAAGGAGTATGCTTTGAGATAAAAGAAGATAATATTTTGAAAAGTGAATAAATGAAGTAAGAAAAGAAGATAAACTTTCAGATTTAAGGAGTATGCTTTGGAATAAAAGAAGATAATATTTTGAAAAGTGAATAAATGAAGTAAGAAAAGAAGATAGACTTTCAGATTTAAGGAGTATGCTTTGAGATAAAAGAAGATAATATTTTGAAAAGTGAATAAATGAAGTAAGAAAAGAAGATAGACTTTCAGATTTAAGGAGTATGCTTTGAGATAAAAGAAGATAATTTTTTGAAAAGTGAATAAATGAAGTAAGAAAAGAAGATAGACTTTCAGATTTAAGGAGTATGCTTTGAGATAAAAGAAGATAATATTTTGAAAAGTGAATAAATGAAGTAAGAAAAGAAGATAGACTTTCAGATTTAAGGAGTATGCTTTGGAATAAAAGAAGATAATATTTTGAAAAGTGAATAAATGAAGTAAGAAAAGAAGATAAACTTTCGGATTTAAGGAGTATGCTTTGAGATAAAAGAAGATAATATTTTGAAAAGTGAATAAATGAAGTATGAAAAGAAGAAAGACTTTCAGATTTAAGGATTATGCTTTGGAATAAAAGAAGATAATATTTTGAAAAGTGAATAAATGAAGTGAGAAAAGAAGATAAACTTTCAGATTTAAGGAGTATGCTTTGGAATAAAAGAAGATAATATTTTGAAAAGTGAATAAATGAAGTAAGAAAAGAAGATAGACTTTCAGATTTAAGGAGTATGCTTTGGAATAAAAGAAGATAATATTTTGAAAAGTGAATAAATGAAGTAAGAAAAGAAGATAGACTTTCAGATTTAAGGAGTATGCTTTGGAATAAAAGAAGATAATATTTTGAAAAGTGAATAAATGAAGTAAGAAAAGAAGATAGACTTTCAGATTTAAGGAGTATGCTTTGAGATAAAAGAAGATAAAATTTTGAAAAGTGAATAAATGAAGTGAGAAAAGAAGATAAACTTTCAGATTTAAGGAGTATGCTTTGAGATAAAAGAAGATAATATTTTGAAAAGTGAATAAATGAAGTAAGAAAAGAAGATAGACTTTCAGATTTAAGGAGTATGCTTTGAGATAAAAGAAGATAATATTTTGAAAAGTGAATAAATGAAGTAAGAAAAGAAGATAGACTTTCAGATTTAAGGAGTATGCTTTGGAATAAAAGAAGATAATATTTTGAAAAGTGAATAAATGAAGTAAGAAAAGAAGATAGACTTTCAGATTTAAGGAGTATGCTTTGGAATAAAAGAAGATAATATTTTGAAAAGTGAATAAATGAAGTGAGAAAAGAAGAAAGACTTTCAGATTTAAGGAGTATGCTTTGGAATAAAAGAAGATAATATTTTGAAAAGTGAATAAATGAAGTAAGAAAAGAAGATAGACTTTCAGATTTAAGGAGTATGCTTTGGAATAAAAGAAGATAATATTTTGAAAAGTGAATAAATGAAGTAAGAAAAGAAGATAAACTTTCAGATTTAAGGAGTATGCTTTGGAATAAAAGAAGATAATATTTTGAAAAGTGAATAAATGAAGTAAGAAAAGAAGATAGACTTTCAGATTTAAGGAGTATGCTTTGGAATAAAAGAAGATAATATTTTGAAAAGTGAATAAATGAAGTAAGAAAAGAAGATAGACTTTCAGATTTAAGGAGTATGCTTTGGAATAAAAGAAGATAATATTTTGAAAAGTGAATAAATGAAGTAAGAAAAGAAGATAGACTTTCAGATTTAAGGAGTATGCTTTGGAATAAAAGAAGATAATATTTTGAAAAGTGAATAAATGAAGTGAGAAAAGAAGAAAGACTTTCAGATTTAAGGAGTATGCTTTGAGATAAAAGAAGATAATATTTTGAAAAGTGAATAAATGAAGTAAGAAAAGAAGATAGACTTTCAGATTTAAGGAGTATGCTTTGAGATAAAAGAAGATAATATTTTGAAAAGTGAATAAATGAAGTAAGAAAAGAAGATAGACTTTCAGATTTAAGGAGTATGCTTTGGAATAAAAGAAGATAATATTTTGAAAAGTGAATAAATGAAGTAAGAAAAGAAGATAGACTTTCAGATTTAAGGAGTATGCTTTGGAATAAAAGAAGATAATATTTTGAAAAGTGAATAAATGAAGTGAGAAAAGAAGAAAGACTTTCAGATTTAAGGAGTATGCTTTGGAATAAAAGAAGATAATATTTTGAAAAGTGAATAAATGAAGTAAGAAAAGAAGATAGACTTTCAGATTTAAGGAGTATGCTTTGGAATAAAAGAAGATAATATTTTGAAAAGTGAATAAATGAAGTAAGAAAAGAAGATAAACTTTCAGATTTAAGGAGTATGCTTTGGAATAAAAGAAGATAATATTTTGAAAAGTGAATAAATGAAGTAAGAAAAGAAGATAGACTTTCAGATTTAAGGAGTATGCTTTGAGATAAAAGAAGATAATATTTTGAAAAGTGAATAAATGAAGTAAGAAAAGAAGATAGACTTTCAGATTTAAGGAGTATGCTTTGGAATAAAAGAAGATAATATTTTGAAAAGTGAATAAATGAAGTAAGAAAAGAAGATAGACTTTCAGATTTAAGGAGTATGCTTTGAGATAAAAGAAGATAATATTTTGAAAAGTGAATAAATGAAGTGAGAAAAGATGATAGACTTTCAGATTTAAGGAGTATGCTTTGGAATAAAAGAAGATAATATTTTGAAAAGTGAATAAATGAAGTGAGAAAAGATGATAGACTTTCAGATTTAAGGAGTATGCTTTGAGATAAAAGAAGATAATATTTTGAAAAGTGAATAAATGAAGTAAGAAAAGAAGATAGACTTTCAGATTTAAGGAGTATGCTTTGGAATAAAAGAAGATAATATTTTGAAAAGTGAATAAATGAAGTAAGAAAAGAAGATAGACTTTCAGATTTAAGGAGTATGCTTTGAGATAAAAGAAGATAATATTTTGAAAAGTGAATAAATGAAGTAAGAAAAGAAGATAGACTTTCAGATTTAAGGAGTATGCTTTGAGATAAAAGAAGATAATATTTTGAAAAGTGAATAAATGAAGTAAGAAAAGAAGATAGACTTTCAGATTTAAGGAGTATGCTTTGGAATAAAAGAAGATAATATTTTGAAAAGTGAATAAATGAAGTAAGAAAAGAAGATAAACTTTCAGATTTAAGGAGTATGCTTTAAGATAAAAGAAGATAATATTTTGAAAAGTGAATAAATGAAGTAAGAAAAGAAGATAGACTTTCAGATTTAAGGAGTATGCTTTGAGATAAAAGAAGATAATATTTTGAAAAGTGAATAAATGAAGTAAGAAAAGAAGATAAACTTTCAGATTTAAGGAGTATGCTTTGAGATAAAAGAAGATAATATTTTGAAAAGTGAATAAATGAAGTGAGAAAAGATGATAGACTTTCAGATTTAAGGAGTATGCTTTGAGATAAAAGAAGATAATATTTTGAAAAGTGAATAAATGAAGTAAGAAAAGAAGATAGACTTTCAGATTTAAGGAGTATGCTTTGGAATAAAAGAAGATAATATTTTGAAAAGTGAATAAATGAAGTAAGAAAAGAAGATAGACTTTCAGATTTAAGGAGTATGCTTTGAGATAAAAGAAGATAATATTTTGAAAAGTGAATAAATGAAGTAAGAAAAGAAGATAGACTTTCAGATTTAAGGAGTATGCTTTGAGATAAAAGAAGATAAAATTTTGAAAAGTGAATAAATGAAGTAAGAAAAGAAGAAAGACTTTCAGATTTAAGGAGTATGCTTTGGAATAAAAGAAGATAATATTTTGAAAAGTGAATAAATGAAGTAAGAAAAGAAGATAGACTTTCAGATTTAAGGAGTATGCTTTGGAATAAAAGAAGATAATATTTTGAAAAGTGAATAAATGAAGTAAGAAAAGAAGATAGACTTTCAGATTTAAGGAGTATGCTTTGAGATAAAAGAAGATAATATTTTGAAAAGTGAATAAATGAAGTAAGAAAAGAAGATAGACTTTCAGATTTAAGGAGTATGCTTTGAGATAAAAGAAGATAAAATTTTGAAAAGTGAATAAATGAAGTAAGAAAAGAAGAAAGACTTTCAGATTTAAGGATTATGCTTTGGAATAAAAGAAGATAATATTTTGAAAAGTGAATAAATGAAGTAAGAAAAGAAGATAGACTTTCAGATTTAAGGAGTATGCTTTGAGATAAAAGAAGATAAAATTTTGAAAAGTGAATAAATGAAGTAAGAAAAGAAGAAAGACTTTCAGATTTAAGGAGTATGCTTTGGAATAAAAGAAGATAATATTTTGAAAAGTGAATAAATGAAGTAAGAAAAGAAGATAGACTTTCAGATTTAAGGAGTATGCTTTGGAATAAAAGAAGATAATATTTTGAAAAGTGAATAAATGAAGTAAGAAAAGAAGATAGACTTTCAGATTTAAGGAGTATGCTTTGGAATAAAAGAAGATAATATTTTGAAAAGTGAATAAATGAAGTAAGAAAAGAAGATAGACTTTCAGATTTAAGGAGTATGCTTTGGAATAAAAGAAGATAATATTTTGAAAAGTGAATAAATGAAGTAAGAAAAGAAGATAGACTTTCAGATTTAAGGAGTATGCTTTGAGATAAAAGAAGATAATATTTTGAAAAGTGAATAAATGAAGTAAGAAAAGAAGAAAGACTTTCAGATTTAAGGAGTATGCTTTGAGATAAAAGAAGATAATATTTTGAAAAGTGAATAAATGAAGTAAGAAAAGAAGAAAGACTTTCAGATTTAAGGAGTATGCTTTGAGATAAAAGAAGATAATATTTTGAAAAGTGAATAAATGAAGTGAGAAAAGAAGATAGACTTTCAGATTTAAGGAGTATGCTTTGAGATAAAAGAAGATAATATTTTGAAAAGTGAATAAATGAAGTAAGAAAAGAAGATAGACTTTCAGATTTAAGGAGTATGCTTTGGAATAAAAGAAGATAATATTTTGAAAAGTGAATAAATGAAGTAAGAAAAGAAGATAGACTTTCAGATTTAAGGAGTATGCTTTGAGATAAAAGAAGATAATATTTTGAAAAGTGAATAAATGAAGTAAGAAAAGAAGATAGACTTTCAGATTTAAGGAGTATGCTTTGAGATAAAAGAAGATAAAATTTTGAAAAGTGAATAAATGAAGTAAGAAAAGAAGAAAGACTTTCAGATTTAAGGATTATGCTTTGGAATAAAAGAAGATAATATTTTGAAAAGTGAATAAATGAAGTAAGAAAAGAAGATAGACTTTCAGATTTAAGGAGTATGCTTTGAGATAAAAGAAGATAATATTTTGAAAAGTGAATAAATGAAGTAAGAAAAGAAGATAGACTTTCAGATTTAAGGAGTATGCTTTGGAATAAAAGAAGATAATATTTTGAAAAGTGAATAAATGAAGTAAGAAAAGAAGAAAGACTTTCAGATTTAAGGAGTATGCTCTGAGATAAAAGAAGATAATATTTTGAAAAGTGAATAAATGAAGTAAGAAAAGAAGATAGACTTTCAGATTTAAGGAGTATGCTTTGAGATAAAAGAAGATAATATTTTGAAAAGTGAATAAATGAAGTAAGAAAAGAAGATAGACTTTCAGATTTAAGGAGTATGCTTTGAGATAAAAGAAGATAATATTTTGAAAAGTGAATAAATGAAGTAAGAAAAGAAGAAAGACTTTCAGATTTAAGGAGTATGCTTTGAGATAAAAGAAGATAATATTTTGAAAAGTGAATAAATGAAGTGAGAAAAGATGATAAACTTACAGATTTAAGGAGTATGCTTTGAGATAAAAGAAGATAATATTTTGAAAAGTGAATAAATGAAGTAAGAAAAGAAGATAGACTTTCAGATTTAAGGAGTATGCTTTGGAATAAAAGAAGATAATATTTTGAAAAGTGAATAAATGAAGTAAGAAAAGAAGATAGACTTTCAGATTTAAGGAGTATGCTTTGAGATAAAAGAAGATAATATTTTGAAAAGTGTCTAAATGAAGTAATAAAAGAAGATAGACTTTCAGTTTAAAGGTGTATTCTGTGAAGTTTACGATCGAGAGTAATACACTTTCTTCAGGAAAATGGGATTGCTGCATCTGAGAAAAACTGTGCTTGAAGAGAACGGCATGTGCAACAGTAGTAGGAATTCAATGTTAGGACAATTCAAGATCCAATGGACATTGATGATGTTATTAATTTACCGAGGAGTCCATACAAGAAATGAATTAGGAATAAGCCAAGATCTTTGTTTTCAAAGAAACTGGACATAAATATAGACATTTTTAGAAATTGAAATTAATTAAATAATAGTACTGGAATAGAAAATATTAAGAATATTATTAGTACTAATATTAGTATAATTTTAGACGATAATTTCTTAGCTAATTTTATCCGTCAGGAGGTCAAATCTACAAACCGAAGTGGTATACAATCTAAGGCGACTGAAGAAAGAGTTCTGAATGAGCTGGTGCCAGCCAGGTTATCAAACTGGTCCTGTGATCACGAGGTTGAAAGTCCTCCGAATTCATTAAACTCCAATATAAACTTTTAATTTAATTTAGTATAAAATTTCTTACTGAAACTACTTTATTAAAATTTTTTTAGCAAATAATACAAAAATAATTAAAAAAATTTCTTTCGAAATCTTAACTTTTGAGCATTAGTTTATGAACTTTAAAATCTATAAAGCCACTCACAAAACCTAATACTACAAAAGTTTTCAAGCAGATAATAAATTAAAATTCTTTTTCGTTTTTTCCAAATATCTTATTACCATACTATAATATAAATAGTAAGAACAGAACAATGACTACTACTTTTTAATATTCCATTATTAATTGTAAATGATCTTGTAAGAATACTATCAATAATAAATTTAACATCATAATTGTCATAAATAATTCTAAAGGAAGAGATAAGTTTAAAAGTAATCTTAGTTTTCTCAAATGAGAAAAAAGTAATTTTCTTTATATAATATCAAACATTTTCTCTACTTATTAAAATTGCTAAAAGGGCAAATATAAAGGTAGATGTTTGACATTATTGGAGAAATTAATACTCTTCCTGTCAACCTTTAGATTACTCTAGAAACTAGATATAAAAGTTTATTTTTCTCTATAGCTCTTCTCCTCGTTAAGCATATGGTTCTTGAATTATTCTATCGCTAAATATTTCTTGACATATGTTTCTAGTACATTTTTCCGAATTTTCAGCAATATAATCGTTCTCTTTCTCTTTTTGTAGTAGCTGATATTTTCTCTTCATTTATTCTCCTATTTCTTCTACTTGAATAAACTTAGCATAAACACCAATTTTAAAAAATTCGAAATGATTAATTTTCTAGAAGAAAGGAAAATAGAAATTAAATAGATTTAATATTAGTGTAGAACCAATTTTCTAAAAAGAAGCAATTACTTACCCTGAATATTATTAGGGGAAGAGAAAATTACAAAATTCACTTTGCAACAAAGTCTCTGTCTATAGAATTGCAATCTCTAAATCTATTACGATATTATCTAAGTATGGAGTTACATTTCCGCATAATTTTAAAATATTTAGTAGAACTTTTATTCCCTAAAGCAGAGTAGGCTAGAGAAATAACACCTTGACTACTTTATCAAGATTTAAAGGAATGATAAATAAATTAAATAAATTAAAGAATAATATAAAGAATGACCTTTAAGTCTTCTTAATCAACATTTAATTAGTCTAGCTTTATTAAAACTGATTTCCTTTTGTCCACTTGGCAATGAAGTTCATACACTTTACTTTAATTTAAACTAAATCAGTTAGAGTATCCAGATTCTGATGCTGAGTTTTTATTTTAAAAATGTTTTAGTATAATTTGTCAAATCAGAGATGTTTAAGTAAAGCTTTTAATTATACTTGCCCGAAGTTTAAACAGAGAACTATTTCAAAGAATTTAACAATAAAATTAAAATTTCTTCTACCAATGAATTAAAGGAATTAACTCATTTAATTACAAACAGATGCATCAGTTAAATTGAAAATTACCATAAAGAGTTATCCTAGGTAACTTATAAGAAATTAATAATACCTTATTTAAGAAATAATTTCCATTTACAAACTGAAAACATGTTCATATTAGATTTTAAATTAACTTAGTTTGTACCATATTCCAACCTAATTCAGTACATTCTGTTAATGTGGTTAAGAATTTTATGATTATAAGCACATATTAAAAAGATTTTACTAAAGGGATATTCTTTAGGGATTTATTAGTTTTAAAATGATTACAGTAACAAAATACTATTAGTTAACTTTATACAACTATTACTTAATTAGCCAATACTTCACTAAAAATTAAATCCTAAAATTCGCAAACTTATAAAATATTTAAAAGAAAATTACTTAGAGACACTTTAAGATTTTCTAAATTTAAAAAGAAAATTAATTAATTCCTTAGGTAAAGATTAATACAACGAAGAATCTACGATTGGAATATGAAGCAAGAGGGTTGATGTGGTTGATGTTAAGAGATTTAATAAATATAAATTTTATTTGTAGCGTAATTTTCGTGATTAATTCCAAGTAGATATGTAATAAGTCACAATATTACCAATATTGAAACTCTTATAGTATATTATTATACAAATCTAAAAACTCTACTAATCTTATTAGCAAGAATAATAGATATTAAATTAAAAGCTAGAAAGCTAATGAATCTCATAAAGAAAGTATTTTGAAGCAGGAATCTCTTATGTCATAAACGTAGCAAATATTTGTAAGCTTCTTCGAACTAAATGAATAGGGAGAAAGTACTAAGAAATTTGTTTAAAAATAAGTGATCTAAGATAATTTTGATTCTTAAACAATTAACTAATCATAGGATAAAAATTATAAAATAGGATAAATTAATAGAAATAAAAGGAATATTAGTAAAGATCGATCCTCTTTATACTATCGCTAAGTTGAATGACAAAAAGCTGCTAAAATCAAATATGAAAAAATAAAAAATGAACAAGAAAAATCCAAACTTCTAGTGTGCACATTTAAACCATAAATTACTCCCTTTTAGCTTAAAGTTCCAAATAAAAAAAACGATTTATATACCAGAGACTTAGAGTGAAAGAAGCAACAGCAATAAAAGAATTATATTAGCAAAGCAAAAATGATGCTCAAGCAAATTTAGAATTTTACATTTCAACCTGAAATAAGCCAGCTTTCTTCGAATTCAAGTAGAAATTTATTTAGTCATTTTTTTGATAAATCACCAGCATAGAGTAGATAACAAGAGTCAGATATATAATGAAAAAATAAGACTTTTCATAATTAAGCCTAAAAGTCATAAAGTGCTCCTAGGAACTATTTCAGAAAAACCTCTTCTAAAAATAAAGAAAATCAAAATGAAATATTCTTAAAAAAGAGTTCTTTAATAAGGAACAAATCAGAAGCAAAACTAAGTATAAATGCAAAGAAAGATAAAGCAATTTTCAGAAAGGAAAAAGTATTACTTAAAGCTTAAAACTAGCAGAGTAAAGCAGAAATTATAGAAAATAAAGCTTCCAGAAAGGAAAATATGAATATTAAGACTAAAAGTAAACTTAAAAATAATGAAATTGAAATAAATGAAGCAAGCAAAGTATTAAACAAAAATAAAAATAGAAAATAGCAAAAGATTGTGGATTTAGATTTAAAAACAGAAATTTAATAATTCAAAAAATCTATAGGATACTTAAGGAACTTCTTGAAGTAAAACAAATAGAAGATTGACTATTAATCTATAGAATCTGGTAAGAAGTTTCTTATAGCCTTGTAGAAGAGTATAGCAAATTCCTGTATAAGTAAGAAATCTGACTCTTAAACATGATAAAATTCTCTTAATTTATTACTCTTTAAGACTTAAATAGCAAATTTAATATTTATAGTCTAAGTATAAAATCTATTAATTTTAACTTTAGCTATTTTAATACTTTTCTTTAACTTCAAGAAGCAATAAATCCTCAAATCCATTAATTAAAAACTATAAATTCTTTAACTGACTCTCAGTTAAAGTTATTTATTGAAGTAGAAGTAGTATAAGGGATTAATAATGAAAAGGCTATTAAAGTAAAAATAGGAAAATTATAAAATCTATAAAATATTTTAAAGTATACTATAAATAAAGCAATATAAGTGCTTATTTTCTAGTAGTTTATAAACATATTTTTATAATTGTTTTGCTATTTATTTACTTAATCATGTTAAATCATTTTAATTTATTTATCCTAATTCAATTATTAAGTATTATATTTAAATGAGATGGGAAGTATAAATAAAAATTGCAAACCACTAAAGAATGTCATCCTATTAAAACCTTTTAAGCCAAAAAATCAATCTAATAGAATGATTTTAAAATTTAAATCTTACAGTGAAGGAAAATTAATTTTTAAATATTGATAAACATTAAAAAAGCAAATTAGAGCAAAATAATGAATGTATAATTCATTATTATTTCAACTATCATAAGGCTATTAAAGAATTTACTTACAGATTCTCAAAATATTTAATTATGGAGAAGCAAAAAGTTGATTTTACAAAGACCTAAGGATATTAAACCTTTTATTGAAACTTAAACTACTAGAATAGTTTCCTAATATTTACTAAAATTAAATTAATTGTAATAAATGTAATTTAAGTTAACCTAATATTTTTCTTTATTATGTAAAGAAAAAATTATTTTTTACATTTAGAAAATTAATTGAGACTCAAGCAATTTAAAAGCTTGGAAAATATATCAAAAGCACGTTAAATTATATAATTTAACCTTATTCTATGTTGAAATGATTATAATTAAGTAGTACTTATAGAAAGGCTTTTAGTATATTGAAAATAATATCTAAAATAAAAGTTGGAGTATTGTATAACTAAAATAGTAAAAAGCTTTGACTAAACTCTATAAAGTAATTTTACTTAGATAATCATTTGGCTTAAAGTGAGGCTGTTAGTATGATAATGTTTTAAATGTATTGATATAATCTCAGTAAAAGGCTTAGAAGCCACATAATATACAATTATTCAATTATATTATTTTCTTTATTGGTTATTTATATATTTTAACTCATTAAAGCTTGCTTAATGCTTAATAATATGTTATACTTCTTTTTATTAGAATGCTAGAGTTAATATAAATTTTATCTTATATCATACAAACAAATTAAACAGTGAGAAAGTTTTTATTCTATAACTATTTGACTGGGAAATTCCTTATAGAAGCTTTAATACTAGAAAACTTTCATCCAACTCTAAAATGTTTTTTATAACTTCATTTAAAGCTTCTTATAACAACGAAATAGTATTACTTTAGCTTTAATATTCAATTACTTTCTTTTTGCTTGAAACAAATCTATAATGAAATATCTTATTTCTAAACTCTTATTCATTCTCAAAGTGAATGAGATATTTTCTATAACTATTAGACATTAAACTTAATCATTCAAAATACTCAAAATAGCATGTTAAGCAATAAATTTAATTGAATAGTAAGTTTTATTAAGTTGGGAAGCTTGTTTCCAGATTTTTACTTTGAAATATCAAAGTAAAAATAGTTTTTTAATGATATTCTTATTTTATATTTTAGATAAAACAGAAGAAAATACTTATGAAGGTTGTAAATAAAAAGGTGTAAATTTGAAAGTTAATAAATAAAATTTATTTAAAATACGTTTAAAATATCTATTCAGTGGTTTAATTCTTTTCATATTACCATATTTATAGGCTCAAGACTTAAAGCTATATAATAATATGGATTTCAATTAGATGAATGACTTCTGGGACTTGAAGTAATTTGGTGAGTTTGGAGATGTAAATCCCTCAGTTACTGATTCAGCAACTTATACATTCTTAGGTGCAAATACTATGGAAGCTACTTTTAGAGCAGAAAACTAGGGTTGCTTCCTTTATTCTAGACACTGGTGTCCAAGTAATAAATATTTAGCGGAAGCATTATCAGCCTTAGAAGGAAGTGAAATAGCTTGGGTTACAGCTTCAGGAATGTCAGCTATAACATGTTCTATTCTATAAATTTGCAATAGTGGTGATCACATAATAACAAGTGCAACGGTTTATGGAGGAACTTTCGCCTTTTTCAAAAATTGGCTTCCTAAAATAAACATTTAGGTTACTTTTGTAAACATTCTAGATTTAGAAGAAATATAGAGTTCTATATAAAGTAATACTAAATTATTTACACGGAAACCATGAGCAATCCTTTACTTAATATTGCAGATTTACCTGCCATTAGTGCTATAGCTAAAAAAAATAATATTAAATTGATTGTAGATAACACTTTTACACCACTCATCTTTCAGCCTCTTAAACTTGGAGCAGATATTGTTGTATATAGTATGACAAAATATCTAAACGGAAAAGGCGATTAAATTGCAGGAGCAATTTGTGGAAGTAATGAGTTTATAAATTCGCTTATTGACGTTAACAAAGGAACCTGCATGTTATTAGGACCTACATTAGATTCTATGAGATCAGCTAGTATTCTTAAAAATTTACATACTTTGCACATTCGCATGGTTAAGCATAGTTAAAATGCAAGTTATTTAGCTCAAAAATTTAAGGAAAATAACATCAAAGTTATCTATCCTGGATTAGAAGACCATCCTGGTCATTAAACAATGCTTAGTATGATGAATAAAGAATATGGGTTTGGAGGAATGATGGCAGTAGAATTAAAGAACCACGCACAAGCTACCAAATTTATGGAGAAAATGTAATAGCTAGATGTCGGTTATTTGGCAGTGAGTTTAGGATACTTTAGAACATTATTTAGTGCTTCTGGATCAAGTACTTCATCAGAGGTTCCTGAATCAGAATAGAAGAAAATGGGGCTTTCAAAGGGTCTTGTAAGAATGTCTATAGGACTTGATCCTGAGATAACAAGAACTTTCGATAGAATGAAGACGGCATATGATTTTGCCCTGCAATGATAATGGAAAACTCTTTTACTAATTTGTTTAGAAGTAAAATATCATTATTAATATGTAAATAAAGTATTATTTTAATCAATTTATTTTTCTTAATAGAGCATATGGATATATATTAAGACATCATATTAACATTTATTATTCATTTCATTTTATTAAATAAAGCTGATCTCAATTATCTTAACTAATTTCTATATAGCTCATTAATAATACTATTTCATATTATATAGCTTGACTATCTAAGTAAGAACATTTTCTTTAACAAGTATCTC
This sequence comes from Loxodes magnus, assembly GCA_946699065.1. Classification (NCBI taxonomy): domain Eukaryota; phylum Ciliophora; class Karyorelictea; order Loxodida; family Loxodidae; genus Loxodes; species Loxodes magnus. The sequence goes on along the minus strand of CAMPDV010000087.1, from coordinate 416,027 downwards.
TTTTTCTGGAATGGAAAATATTTATCCTGTTATAAAATGCCTTAATAAATTGTATAAAGCACGTTAGTGGTGTAAAAATGAAAAAATATAAAAATTGGGCAAATAGGAATTAAAAATAAAAATTAAACCATTTGATATATTAGCAAAGGGAAATAAGTACTAACTTTATACCATTGTAGTCTGTATATTTCTAAATTTCTATTTATATTATTTAAAAAACCTCTAGTGAAAAGGAATGTAGATAAACCTACTTTCATAATTAAATAAATTTAGATACATTTCATAGCTTTATATTCATATTTTTCTTATTTCTGAAAAATATAATAAGCTTAAATTTTAATTTATAATTAAGCAAACATTTAGAAAATCAGTAAACATTTAAATAATTAATAGGGGCATTAGAGTAAGCTTGTGAATAAATTAGGAAAAAAACGAAATAGAAAAATGAAATAAAAAGGTAAATACACTTTATTAGGGTTTATTTATATATAATGTATATTTTTATAAGCTTTATGATATTAATTATTTTTATGGAAAGATAAGTTAGAATAATGTTAATAATTATCAAACTTCAATAACATTGATAAAGAAGAAAAAGTCTTAACTTAATTTTTTAAAAATAAAAATTAATTTACTTTTTCCATAGCAGATCTCTTAATATTAAGCAGCTTTATAATATAAGCTTTTAAATGTAAATACTAAATATCATTTCAGAACATTACTTTTATTTATATAAGATAAGGAAAATTAAGTCTTGTCTAAAGGCTTTAAAATTTTTTGAAAGTAAATTCTAATTGTTTAGTGAAATAATTGACAAGTATAGAAACATAAATGGTATAGTAATGCTTATATACTTGATTATAAAGCTCTTGCTTATTTTATAAAATATAAATAGGATTTATATATATTAGTATGATAAGAATTTAGTTGCTTAAAGCTATTTACCTTAAAGCTTAATCTCTTAATTTGTATATGTAATTAATACAAATTCTTATTTATTGGAATCTCTAAATAATAAAGAGTCATTTACTATTTACTATATCCTCATTTTCTTTAGTTTTTGAAAGTCTTGTTGAAAATAAATTTCAATCCCAAGCGTAAAATTGACTTGGCCAGTATAACTTTAAGGTAGATATAACTAAATTAGACTTTATTTCGCTAAAGAATCTAGAAAAAAGCCAACTAAAGTTTCTTTACTATTTTTATCAGCAACAACTAAATAATTGAAGAGAACAATTAAATTACAATTCATAAAGCACTAGCTTTCTTTATCCTCGCTTTTAAATCATATATACTTAATTAATATCTGCCTATAGATTTTATTTGAGACTTAAGGCTTTTTGAATTAATAGTGGTATGCCTAATACCAAAAAATATATATTTTTACGTTTAGCACCTTCCCATCTTAGTTTTTCTCTGATTTTTTTTGTAGATTTTGAAGCAAAATTAATTTATTTAAATTTATCTTAAAAACAAAGATTTTTTCCAAATGTTTTAGTTAAGGAAATTAGCAGAGTTATAAATTAAATTAAGAGAATAAAATTGTAAAGCATAAATGAATTTGCTATAAAAAAGAAAGAAAAAACAAAAAGCAATCAAAGGATAAAAAATATTTATTAGTTTTGCTTTCCTTCTAAAAAGTATCTCCTTTATAAATATCTGAAATCCTATGCTAAGCTTTATATTTGTTTCTAGATAAAAGAATTTTAGTTAGCTATATTTAAAAAGGGGTATTGAGTGTATAGAAAATGGGAATGAGAGAATATTAAATTTATAAATTATGCTTAAGATACAGAGTTAAGGAAGTAGATTATGACGAATGAACAGAAAGAAATAAAAGAGTAACCAATATTTCAATTAGAGTAAAGAAGTAAATTATGAAGCAAGATGAAATGGTAAGATTTAGAAAATTTTACAGCTAATCATTAGAAATATAAATAAGTAATTGTTCTATGAAGAAATAGCATCTATAAATTTAATCTAACTGATTACTTTGCATTATTATATCTAAGTTAACCAAGTTTTCAATGAAATAACCAATAAGTTTTTATTAATAAGCTTGCAATTACTAGAGATAAGTTACTATGTAAAATCTTTAATTTTTAAACTTACTAGTCTCAATAATGCTAAGAAGCTGAATTAAAAAGAATTTTTATATACTCTGCATTTAAATTAAATCAGATAATCATTGCTAAAGTAATAACGTATACAGATTGAGTTTGTAGGAGAGACAATGGTATCAAAATAATATTCTCAATCTTTAAGAAAAATTGAATAGCTTTTTCAAATAAGAAAATAAGTTATTGCTTTCTTAAGTCTAATGTAATAGAACATTGCAATTAACATTTAATAGAGAATGCTAATTTATTTTGAATAGTAGCTAGACAATAAAAGACGTTGTAACTTTATAAATTTAATAAAGGGCTTAGTTAATTAGATCTTTTTTGAATCTCTTTTATATAAAATTAATTAAATCTATTAATTAAAAGAAAAAGAGTTAATACAAACTCTACTATAATTTTCATTTTTGCTAATAAATCTTTTAATATGCTTTTACTTTCAAAGGAGTAATAATTTAAATAAGGTTAGGTATTAATAAGAAATAGTATCCTTTATATAGGGATCAATTTAAGAGGAGTTTAGTTCATAAGTATACTAGTGAAAATTTAATTTTAATATATATAAAAGGTATTAAAAATAGAGAATACTTTATTATTAAAATCTTATTCATCCTTTTTTCAAATTCTATAACTTGAACTATTTTAGGTAAATAAAAACTTCATATCTGTCTTTGTAATTGTCTTGCTAGCTATAAAGTAAGGATAACATCTAAAGTAAGTTTATAGTTAGTAAGCAAAAAAATAGAAGTATTAATCATTTAATCATTTAATTAGACAGGAAGAAAGGAGCCATAAAATATAAATTAAATGGTTATAAAATAAAAGAAATTAGAGAAGCTTAACTAAAATCAAAATGCTTTGTTTGTCTACTTTAAGAAGAATTTATTACTTAAATCTATTTAATAATCTTATAAGAAATATCCAAAAATTATTTGTATTGTATCATCCAACTTTCACTATGTCTTTGAAGAATTGCTATCTATATGCTGCTCCGAAGTATTTCTCAATTATTATAATTTAAATAAAATTTATCAGAAATTTTGTTAAAATCTATATTGGCAAAAAATTTGATCTTTATTTTAGAGCAGAGAGAACTAATCATCTTTGAAAATCAAGATAGCTTAGTTTATATGAAAATGTTGAGATTGATAATATAACTAAAAATTTTAATAGTATATTGAAAAAGCTTAGAACTAAATAAAATTAAAGAAGCTTATGATTTTTAACATAAGAAGAGATTAGTTCTGTTTGTATTTACAAAAATAGTTGTTAATGATCTTTATGAAGGATATCAGAAGAAAATTTTCAGCAATCAGGATGAGCTAGATTAAAATCTTCCAAAGAAACAACAAAAATTGCGAATTATACTGAGTATCTGAATTAATAAATTCTTTATTAAGGAAGCAACTTATTTAAAATAAATTTTTTAACAGATAAATATATATCGTTGATTCTAGTCAAACTGAATTTAGACAGTTTTAATGATTACTAAGTAACTTAGACAATTAACGTAATCACTTAAGCAAAGGATTAATTTAAGGAAGGATAAAATAGAGTTTTTAAAAAATGATAAAATAGGAAAAATTCGGAAACTTTAATCTTCCATAAATAATTGAAAAGATTGTGGGAGCTGAGAATGACCTTCGACTAAACTTTCTAGTTTTATGGCTAGGAACAAGTTCCTTTCCTGTCACTGAGAAAGTCCCTGGTCAGAGTCATTTTCTGAAGAGAACGCTACCTTTGAGATTATCCGCTCTTGGTAGGGGCTTGAAGTCTGGCTATTCTTAGCATGGAGCTCCCTAGCAGGTATGTCTGGATCACAACAGGATATTCTCGTTATTTTATAAAAAGAGAGCTTTGGGTCGTGCAATCGGAACGGAGTTTCTGGTCCAAAAACTTTTTTAGTTTAAATTAATTAATAATCTTCCATAACAAAAGCAAAAATAGAGACAAAAATGTTGAGTTAGCAATCCAAACACGTATCAAAAACTCAATTTTTCCTTCAGAAGGTTTAAAATGAAATTTTTTTTTTAATTTTAGCAATTAATTCACAATAATTTATATAAATAGCAATATAATTTTTATGAAAAAGAAATTAAAAATATATCTCAGTAAGATAGATGAATTGTAACGCTATCCAATTAAAATTGACAGCCGTTACTAATTTGAAAATTAAACTTAAGAAATTATTTTTTTTATTTTAAATTTATAACAAAACATAATTTATTAATGTGATGTCGTCTTTATATGGCTTTTCACATATTAGTTTATAGAAATCTCGAGAATCATTGTAAAACTAATTGAAATCGTTCATTTCTTCTCCATGTTCACATTCTTGAATTACATATCTATGGCTGCTAATCTATCCTTTCTTACCGTTGGAATTAATTCGGATCTCAGTATTTTCAAAACATTTGCTTGATTTTTCATCTTTGGGTGTCTACTATTTGCTAGAGTAATTCGCCTCCACCAATCATTTGTTTATATATAGGTCACCTTCAAACATACAATAAATCTTGGTTAGATTCTTCAGAATTGTTTACTTTCTCTTTTTTGCAATTTTTGGCATATCCAACAGAATTTTTTTACGTTTAAACTTTCTTCAGAACCAGCGTATAATTGATTTTCTTTTTATTATTTAGTTGCGAAGTTCATAGTGAAATAAAACGGAATTGCATACTTGGTATTTAACAATGAAGAAAGATACTAACATTTCACTTAATTCAGGGAATGAACATTCAAAGGAGCTAGATTTCCTATCTAAGCTAGAAACTAATTTTAATATTTTGACATTCATAACTACCCAATTTACTTCATAATTAACGAATACTCAAATATGAAGGAAGTAATGGAAATAATAAGATAATATGGAAAATCAAGAGGAGAGATATAGCATACATATCCAAACACAACAATGTTAACAGGGAGTAGTGTAGTCTACCTAGATTTAAAGGATGCAGACGAAGCAAAGAGGATACCAGAAGTAATAGATTTGAATGGAAACAAAATGAGAATATAGCACCCATTAAATTTTATCTGCTGCCTATGTAAAGTGAAAGGGCACACAGACCAGCAATGCAGAAGGGTGGAAGCAGCAAAAAAGGAAAAAGCTACATACAAGAGAATTAGAGATGCTTGAAGGAGAAGTTACTTTAACAATAAACAAACCAGACTTTGAAGCAAATCAAGCAAATAAGAGGATAATTGGAGAAGAAGAATAAATGATTATAGAGGAATTAAGGGAAGAAGAGAAGGAAATAAAATGAGGAGAATAGAAAAATAATTAAAACAACTAAACAATTAAATAATAAAAAGTTTTTTATGCTAAAAGAATAAATAAAAATTATTTTTCATCAAAATGGAATTGGACATATGTAAGACAGAGGGATATAGAAATGTTCAAATAATTAAATAAAATAGAAAGCAATCAACTAAATAATAAGATATACCATAAAGCAAATTAGAGAAAAGGATAGATAAGTGATGGTAAAAACGCTAAGCCGTAACAGAAGAAATAAGAAATAAGCAAAATAGAATAATGGAGTATGTCAGGAAAAAAGTAAATAAAGAAAAAAAGCAAAAAGAAATAGAACAAACTCAAGAAGAAAAAGAATAAGATGCAAGATAAAAGTGAGAAGAAAGAAGTAAATTGAAGCAAACTTCAATGAGAATGTACTATGCTAAGAAACCGATAAACAAAAATGAACAATTATCCAACTTCAACTAATAGGAAAAGGAAAAAGAAGAAGATTAGAATAGATAAGAAGAAGGAAAAGGTAGATAATAAGATGAAAAAGACAAAAAAGGGGAAAGAACTAATAAAGAAAATAATATGGAAGCATAGAATGATAGATAAGAAGAAGAAAAGGTGGAGAAGGAAGATGAATAAAAAGAAGAATAAGGTGAAGAGGAAGTAGAGGGAATGGGTGTAAAAAAGATTAAGAATAAGTCATAAAAATAGGGACAGCAAATGTTAGGGGAGTAAGAAGTGCAAAAGAGGCACTAGCCAAATTCATGACTCGAAAAAGTATCCACATAATGGCAATATAAGAAATTTAGATTGAAGACTAAAAAGATATGTGTAATATAGCAGGATATAAAAACTTAATAAATGTGGGATCAAAAAAAGGAAAAGGAGTAGCATTCTATATTAGAAACGACATATGTTAGGAGATCAGAGAGATATAGAATGAAGTAAATCAAATGACGCTTTTTGGAGGAGCGAGAGTAATGGCAATAGAAATAATGAAATAACTAACAGTAATAAATGTCTACGCTCCTGTTGCAAATGACAACGAACATTATGAGCCTTTCTATAATTTAGTGAATGAATTTAAACTATAAGCAATAGAAAAAGGACTTAATATAATGATAATAGGAGACTGAAATGCGCACATAGAAAAATGACTGCCAAAGAAAACAAACTCAGCAGGAAAGAGAATGGCACAGTTTATGGAACAGAATAATTTAATATGCCTAGACCCAACTGAAATAGGTACCTTTATTCACTAAAGCAATGAGTATAAAATAGATTACTTTTTAATCGAAGAGAGAATGAGAGAAAAGGTGATAAAAAGTGATTTTTATTACTCATACGTAATAGGAGACCATAGGCCTGGTATTATATAGGTAAAGATGGGTAAAGAAGTAAGAAAGCCATAAAAAATAGCAAAAATAAATTACCTAATATTAAAGAAAAAAGATATATTAAAAAAATTTGAAAGATTTATACAAAAAAATCTCTAAGAAGAAGAAATTAATAACCTAAATGGCACATAGACTTATAGATGATGAAAGAAAAAGATATAAGAAGAAGTTTAAATAGTATGTGGAAAATTTAAAACATAAAACTCTAAGATATATAAATATTCAGAAACAACAAAATAGTGTAATAAAATCTTTAGAAAATGCAGCAAAAAATTAAAATAAAGGATAAAGAACAGAGAACAAATAAATGAAAATCAATAAAACGAGAATCAAAGAGAATACCAAAGAGTAAGATAAGAATACATTTAATCAAGAAAAAAATATAAAAGAAACTAACTGAACCTATTTATGGACAATGTAAATAAAGGAAGTCTAACAGATATGTGGAAGAAACTAAAAAAATTACTTAATAGAAAAAATAATAAATGAGAACCCTTATCAAAAGAAGATGTTAATACTTTCAGGGATGAATGATAGAAACTGTACGAAGATGGCGATAATACGTTACCAACTAAATTCTTAAACAAGAGATAAATAGTGGTAAACGAATATGAAATTTGAGAAAACATCAATTAATTGGCAAAATGAAAAGCAGCAGGACCTGATGAAATACAAGTAGGTACAATATTAGCAGGCGGGAAAAAATTAACAGAAGTAACATGTAAAATGATAGTTAAGATGATTTAAGAGGAAGTAATACCTTAAGAGATGAAATAATAATACATAATATTAATATACAAAAAAGGAGGACAGATGAATCCGATGAATTATAGACCAATCTCTTTACTAAATCATGCTTTAAAAATAGTAGATGCATGAATTTTCTAGCAACTATAATGATATCTGCATAATGATGAAAGCGAATATTAATATGGCTTTAAAAAAGGAAAATCATGCTCACTATAAAATTTCAACCTAAGAACAGTATAGGAATGATCAATACAGAACAAAAAAGATGTTTTCGTAATATTTGTTGATATTAAAAAAGCGTACGACTCGGTGCAAAGAAAAGATATATGATAAATCCTAAACGATCTCAAAGTACCAGAATAGATAATTAAACTCCTAGCAAACTTCTACTATGAAGAAGAAATTATACTTAAAATCAATGAATAAATAGCAAAATCATTCGCGACAAATAAAGGACTAAAACAGGGAAGCATAACGTCGCCAAGACTATTTAACTTAATAATAGCAAGACTCCTCCATAGCTTGGAAGATTAAAAGCTAGGAATTACGATAGACTTTAAAAACGAAGAGGGATGAACATAAGAAATATATGCAGGATGTTTTGCATATGCAGATGACCTAGCCTTAATAAGTGAATGAGAATAATTAGAGGAAGTAATCAAAAATTTAACCTCATGGGCAGAAAAATACAAATTGAAAATTGCAGATAAAACAAAATGAATGATATGAAAAGCAGCAGAAAATAGAAACTGAGAAAATATAGGCAATACTATTGAGGTGGGAAATTTAAGAATCGAAAGAGTAACGTCCTTTTAGTACCTAGGGCATATAATAGAAGAGATCATCAGCTTTGAAAAACACATGGAGAATAGACTAGAAGCAGCATAAACATGAATACTGGGTAAAATAACAATGAATAAGGGATTAACATCATATAATATAGGAATAATGATAAAAACTTTCGTTAGCTCAGTATTCAGCTATGGGACAGAAGTTATCCCATATTGTGAATAATTTGTAGGAAAATAAGTGATGGAGCAATTAGAAATAATATAGAGAAAATCTTTACGAGCAATCATAGATGCCCCTTTCTAAGTGTAAAATGAGATGCTAGAACACGAGTTACAGTTTATGAAATTTAAACATTACCTATGGCAGAAAACGCTGAGATTAAGAGGCAGACTAATAGGTAACTAAGGAAAAACAGTAGATGGATTAATGTTCGACCTAAGTAAAGAAGAGAACTTTATATTTGAGCAATACTGCAGTACAATAAAATTAGAATTAAAAATTGAAGACAAAAATATATTTATAGATAATGGTAATAATAATAAAAAAGGGAAGAAAAACATTAATCGTGCAATTTGAGAACATAGAGTATACGTAGAAGATAGGGAAAGAATGGAGTAAATGATAACAATTCTACAGTATAGAAAAACATGATTTGATGAATATGTAGTAGGATCACCCAACTACCTGAGATACAATAAAAATAGAAAAGAATAAATATGCTACATATTTACAATAAGAACGAAATGTAATGGGAGCCAGGATTGTTTAAAAGAAAGACACCTAGTTGTGACAAGCAAATGCCCTTTCTGTAATGATGTAAGAGAAAACGAAAGGTATATCATAGAAAAATGCTCAGAATACAAAGAAAGTAGATAAATATGTATTTGAAAGTTAAGAACAATGGGAGTAGAGAGACAAGGAATGGAACTATTTGATATAATATAAGGTACGGCAAAATTCTAAAAATTCATTAGAACCTAAGAAGAGTAAAAAAGAGCTAAAACTGACTTGATAAAAAAAGATTATATCAAAAACATATTAGAAAAAAGAAAAAAAGGATACTTAGAAAAGAAAATTGAATGAAAAAAAGAAATAGGAAAAGATATAGAGCAGGAAAAGGATAGTTTTTATGAGTTTATAAAAGCTTGATTAAGAAGAAAATAATTAGAAACGAAAATTAGCAAAGTATGTAAGAAAAAATAATGGACGCTTGTAACGAAGAATCAATAAAACGTAGATAGATAGAAGACAGAAGAACAAGAGATAATGAAGAAGAAAATGACGAAGATATGGAACTAATAAGAGAAGAATTTCTATTACCTGAAGGCTTACTTGAAGAAATAGACATGTATTGAAACATTTATTAAAGAGCTGCGCACCAACGAGGTGCTACGCGCTCAATAATCAAATTTATTTATTTATTTGATTAATTGCCAAATTTTGTCTTCATGATTTTTTAATCATTTTAGAGATAATTGATTTTTAAATCTAGTCTACTTACTTGATAAATTAATTTCTGCGCAATATTCTAATCTTTTTTCTCAGCTTTTAAAGAGCAAATCTCATTCAAGGTATCTTATTGCTAGTTAGAAGATTGATTTTAGGTGAATTATTTCTTATTTATCATTTTACATATCATTTTTTTGTATAAATCTCAAGTAATTAAATATACTTGAATATAATAATTTTGATTGATGAAAAAAAAATTGTTAGATTCTTTTTTACCATTCGATTATCTCTTATATATCACTTATAATATATCGAATTCTTTCTTTATTTTATTCATCGTATAGCTGATCTTCTTCTAACCAGATAACCTTAATCAATGTCAAAGATTTCGCTATAAATTGATTTTAAGAATCTCAATCCATTATTAGTAGCTTTCTTCAGATTTAAGATTTATAGGGTTAAAACATAACTAATTTAGTGTAAAATTTCTAAGTAAGATTTTAAATTTTAACCTTAGTGCTTTATTGTGACTTTTTACTTTAGATTAATAATTAATTATACTAGGTTAAAGCATAACTGATTTATAATCTGCTTAGTCAACATTTTATTTCATAACTTTGATTCTTAAATTCTTTAAGTATAAGTAATTAACAAAAAGCTAGCAAAATTTTTGATTTAAATACATTAATTTTGGTAGTTTCCTATATGAGAAATAGATAATCACTTTATATATTTAATTATAATAATCAAGTAAATAAGCACTTTCTAACTTCTACAACTAAAAGCTGGAAGTACTATAGCAAAAAATCGCAAAGTACTTCATTTACTTACTCAAACATTAAGGATTAGAGTGGAAACTAATTTCTTATTTAGAAGAAAATTATCTAGGAGATATTTTAAAAAGCTAAGTAAAATAATCAAAAAAGTAGAATTTTCTGGATAAAATGCTTAAGAAGTGTAAAATAAGAATAAGATAGTATTAATTAGTAATAATTTAGAAAGAAGTTAAAAGGAAATTAATTAATAGTAATATAAAGATATCATTTTCTTTAGTAAAATTAAGCTTTTAATATAATAATATCTTAATACTTTATAAATTTGTTCAGATAGCTAATAGAATAAATATTATACTAGCTGATAGATAAAATGATAAATTTCTCTACTTAAATCATAAGTGTCAGAAAGCTAATTTATTAAATTAATGCTGAAAATGGATAAAGTGTAGATGATTAAAATAATAAAAAATGTATAAGGTGGAATTATTTCTACTCCTTCACATCAGTCTAAAAATGTATAAAGAAGGTTATTCAAAATATTCATATATAAGACAATTAATCTTTTTAAAATCCTATATAAGTATTTTAAAGTCAGGAAATGCCTATATTTTGTAGAAGTAATTGTAGGTTTTTTATTAAAGCAATATTAATTTTCTATCCTCATACTTTATGCTTATAAATTTTAAATCTATTATCTCTTTTTATTTGATTTATATATAGTTCTACTAATATTATCTTTGCATTTAGACTGTTTTCTACTTTATATTAATTGGGATTACTAAAATTTGTTTTTCTTATTTTTGAGAAAGAACTTGATTGCATTTCAATCTTATACAAGCGTTCTATTAGACTAATCTTTTAATTTCCTTTTCTTTATAGATTAAGTACTATAAACTTGTAATTTAGATATCTATAACTAAACTGAATTACAAATATCTATCTATTTATGAGAAAGATATTAAGCATTTTCCTTATAATATGAATATTGAATATGAGTATTTTAATTTTCTTCCTGTGAGCATTTAATAATTTAGCTACTCTCCATTTTATTCAGTCGCATTTTCTAAAAATAGTAGTAAAATACTCGCAGAATTACTGTTGGAATCATTTATTTAAGCTAATGTTATATTAAAAGACTAGGTGACTTATTAATTACAAATTAGCCTAGTTTATCTTCTCATTTATTTAGTACCATGTATTGTTACTTAATTTATCGGATTTCTTATCTGTTTCCTAGACCCATCTAGAAATAGTAAGGAAATATCAGTAAATTGGAAATGCATTAAATCGAATAACTCTTTAAATCAATCAACTACTGAAACGTTCTGCTTTATTTAGTTATAAGACTAAATTAAAGCCAAAATATTTGTTTAGAAGAAGTAAGCAAAGAGTAGCAAGAAGAAATGACAGAAAGGTTAAGGTTTAGGTAGTGATATTTAAATATGACATATAAAATAGTACTATCATATAATTAACTTTAGTAGTTAGATGAATAAGCAAATGAAGTAATACTCTATAACCACTTGACTCGTTTCTTTATATAAGTACTAATTGGTACAAATTAATGAAGCCGAAGATATTAATTTAATCTCGGCTCATTTAATTACCTGAGAATTGAAATTGTTAAATACTTTTTTTTAACTTAGTTAAATGAAACTACCCTTCTTTATCGTAGTTTTGAATCTGTAAAGCTGTTGCTTTGCTAGGGATTCAAAGTCTTACTCTAGATAAAGCAGGAAGTTACTAAAGGATAGACAGCAGTAGTTTAACTGAGTAGTAATTGATATTATAGGTAAAAGTAATGGAATGAGTCTAGCGAAAGGGAATTAATTTTAAGAGGGATAATTAAACTTTTTGAAACTGTTACTTTATTTTCATGTGATCTAAATTAGAATAAGACTCACTTATTTTAATTCAATTTTCTTAATATTAGATTATAAAAGATGGGAAGCAAGCAGTGCTGTTTTAATAAATAGGAGCGAGGGGAGTTTAATTCATAAATTTACAGTCATTAAGCTAAATCTCCTAGTAAACAGAAATCGAAGTTCATAAGACTCTAGACTTATGAAGAAGCAGTATTAGAAGATTTGACATTCGCTGCTATAACGAATGATTTATAAAATATACAAATTATCTTAGAAACTAAAAATATCCCTGTAGATTCTCCTTTACAGATATAGCCTCCTAATAGAACTCTTTTGCATGTTGCTGCTGATTAATGCTATTAAGATCTTTTGGATTTTTTGTTGCAGAAATATAGGAAGAAAATGAATATAAATGCTTAGGATATTATGGGGTGAACTGCTCTTATGTGTGCAGTGTGGGTATAAAATTATGAGGGAGTAATCAAGTTAATGTAGTACGGAGCTGATCCTTCAATTTCTAATTATGAACAACAAACAGCAGAAGATATTGCAAGAGAAAAAAGACTCTAATACTTAGCAGAATTCTTAGCTGAAAATACTAAATCTAAAGTATACGAAGGAGAAAATATCGAGTAAATCAGTGTAATAGAAGAAGAGTCAGGTGAAAATACAGGCAATACTGATGAACTTTAAAACTAAGATAAACTCGACAGCGAAAATACTCCTAATTAAAGCGATTTCAAAATTAGTGAAATTATAAAAAAAAGAGACGAATTAGAAGAAAACGAGAGCAAGTTGATAAATTTGACTGAGGAGTTTAGTAATTAATCTCAATTATCAAAGAAAGAGCAAAGTATTAAAAACTCACTGACTGAACAAGAAGACACGGCTAAGTCATATAACTTTTAATCGGATATAGATGAAATTTAGCCTAGCACAGACCTGCAAGCATTTACTTCTGATTAGATTCAAAAAGAAGCTCTCAAGGTAAATAACCTGAAAAATATTAATAACTTTCCAATACGCAAGTAAGAAAGCGAAGAAACAGGAATTGGAAATTAATGCTCGAGTGAAGAAGAAGTTTCCTATGACTAAGATGATTAGGATGTTAGATTATAGTATATTGAAGTTTAAAAAGTGTATAATTGTTTTTGATCATTGCTTTATTATTCTAACTAATCTTTCTTAATTCAATTTATATCACATCAAACACTCTAAATTAATCTTAAGCTATATTAAAAGGAAAAGGGTTTTAAGATCCTTTGAAAGCATAATATAGAGTTAAAGTTAAATTTATACTTTTGAGTTAACTTGTCAATAAACTAATATCGATAGCCATTCTAGTTAATACTTTTTTAACTTTAATTAAAAGGTTAACTTAGATAAAAATATCAAAAACCAATATTCTTTAATAAAATATTATAAATGATATGAAGTCTTATTAGAATAAAGGCACTTTGTAATAACTTAGCAATAATATTTAAAATCGTAAGTCCAATTACTTAAAAGTGTCTTTATTCTTATTAATAAATAAATTGCTTAAATTTGCTGAATGAAATTGAATTAGAACTATAACATGCTAATTTTAGATACTTCTTAAAAAATCTATACAAGTATGTGTCAGCAAATAATATCTTATAAAGTAAATTAGAGGCTATGAAACTTCTATAGGTAAATTGTTTAATTTAACTTATTTTCTAGGATAAATAGGATAAATAGAGAAAAAGAGACTTTAATTTAGTTATATGAAAGAAATAATTAGGGGTAATATTGAAATTAAATATAATTAATAAGACTTTAAATATGTTTACTATGAAGCACTAAGTTATCACTTTCATCCCATTGAATATCCTCTCTTTTTAACAATATCTCCTTTAAAAGACAGTATATCCGAACATTGCTACTTCGCTACATTCACTCCGTTTATAAAGAAACTAGATTTCTAGTTTTTCATGATAATTGGTGAACTTTCCCCGTAGTAAACATACTCTTCATATTAAATTTGCTATGTTTTTTGGTAGGTTTCTTTAATTAATTTATTAATTGTTTGAACGTCAACTTCACCCCAATCATAAGTAACATTTCCGTCGGGTCTATCTATTCTCACTTAGCCTTAGAATTTTTTGTCTTTGTAAAATCCTCTTCTAATGCATCCATTCTCTTGCTACTCAATTACAACACCTTTTATTTCATCATTTTCTACATCTTTTATGTTAAATTAGTTTCCGTCATATCTTATCCATCCAACTCGACCATATCTGGTGTTATTTATAAATTCACCAACTTCGAAGCAACCCGTATTTTTGTATTTCTATATTCCAAATCCATGACGTTTACCATTCTTAACTTCTCCTAAATAAATTCATTTGTCAGTTTTTAAAATTCCTATAGAAGCTCTATCTAATTTCTTTAAGTTCATCGAAACCTCATTCTACATCTCTAATTGTTTTGCATATTAATTTTAAATTTCCTGCTTTTAAGACCTAACCTGATTTTTTAGCTCATCGATTGTTTTCTAATATTGTTGATGATCATTCGCCAATTAAACGGTTACAGCCCATAATTTTTGATTTTCCGCTCTGAGCGTGTCATTTTCTTGCCTGAGATCATCGTTTTCTTTTTTAAGAATAGCATTTTCTTAATGTAAGAGTTTTTCTTCTGGCTTTATTTAATTGCCTTTGCTGTTTGGACATGTCAATTTTTCATGCTCTTGAAGTTTTTCAAGTTTCATTATTTGATCACATCCTTACCTACACTTAACTTGCAAATTGTTTATCTAGTTTCTAATTATTCTATGAGCCTTCTCAACTGAAATATGAGCTGTCCTGCAATTAGGACACTTGCAGCTACGGTTAAGCCAGTTCGTGATACACGAACCACAGTAAAGTGTTTAGCACTCAGAGCACTCCACTGGGTCTTCAGAAACATCAGAACATATCTTGCAAATAAAATCTGGATCAACTGATTCTATAAAAAACTCAATTGTAAATCCCATTTATAATTTTACGCCTAATTAGGGGACTTTATAAATAATGCTTAATACAACATTTAATTAGTTTATTCTATTTAAATGGCTACGATCTAATCCTTTTGTCTTAAATTAAACATTTAAAACTCTAACGTTTAATTGTTTAAGCTTAATTTAATACAAATTCAGTGCTTAAAGTACAAACTTTTAATTATTAACTCTAAGATTTACGAAATTACCTATCATTTGGAAAAAGACTTACAAATCTCTTTTTGCAGGTTTTATCAAGAACTTTCTATAATCTAATACTCTTCCTACATTATCTTTAGATCTATGCAGATTTTCTGCTTCTTTATTTGAAATTCCAATGCTGGATTTATACCTCGAATAAATAGTCTAAATATTTATTAGAAATGAGATATAAAGCATTAAATTTAATATAAGCAAGGATAAAGAGGGAACTAGTAATATTAAATCTTCAATAATGTAAATCATTGAGTATCGAAGTAACCTTTTATTTTAGACTTAGTATTAATACATATTTCAGTTTGATGATTTATTAACTTTAGTTTGCTAAATTTATTCTAGCACTTAATCAATGAATCTCTTATATAATTATCATATTTTAAATATATACTTAGCTTTATTAACTTGATTTACTATATACTAGTATATCATGAATCAACTATCTGCTTAGTGTTAGATACTTTTGCTATTGATATTTAATTTTCTGCTTTAATGATTTAAATTTTCGGAAATTATAGGAACTAATAATTCAGAGCTCTTAATTGGTTAGTTTGATTTTATTCGCTCTTCGATATAATTATAAGTAGAAGTGAAAATTCTTATAGAACAAATTATATTTTTATTTACTTTCCCAAGCTAAATTACTTAAACTAACTCCTACCATTTATCTCATCTTTATTGGTTATTTAGACTTGTTTATAATTTAATCATGCATCTTACTTTAATAAGCTATCTATTGCCATTTAATGCATAAGAAGCTTATTAATAAGTATATATTATCTCTATTTATCCTTATTCCTTAAAATTAATCTGAACTATTTAATGCTAAATAGTGAAATATCTACTTTTTATGTTTCTTATTCCATTTAAATGTATGAGAAAAATATACTTCTTTGTCTTACAAGTCCTAATAAATGTTTCTAGTATAACAGAGTAGGTTATCAATAATGATATTTAGCCATATATGTGCTTCTCATAATAACTTAATTATTCATACTAAAGCATTTCAATATTCTAATATTACTAATATCTTGAAATAAGCTATTCTTACAATTGTTTTTCTGCTTCATTATAAGAATATCATATAGAATAGGTAATTCCCTAAACATTTTAACTCAAATAAATGTACTTAAGTAGTAATCTTAATTAAAGTTATTCCTATATTGCGAAGTTTAAGAAGATATAAGTTTCTATAAAATATAGAGAATTATAACCTTTATAGTAGGTTAGTGCTTAAGAAAATAGAATTAAACATAAGTTTTTCATCTATAACTCTAAATAAACTCTATGGGGTAGCTGATACTTTTGTTATTAAATGTACTGGTAGTTTCACCTCTTTAAGAATTTAAGGCTTTGTTCTAATATAAAAATGTTTTTAGCAACTCTTTTGCTTCTTAACTTCCTCTTGACGCACAATTTTGAAGATGTAATTTAATCATCTAACCTGTTATAGATTGATCGTAATACTATTTGTCTATCAGCAATCTACATTTGTTAACTGTACCCTAATCATATCCCATCTCTTCCGCTTCGCAGTACTTTTAATAAGCATTTGCAAAGCTAGTATGACTGATAACACCTTAAGTACCTTCTTGATTAAAACCTTACTCGTACAAAAGTCCTATACAATTTAAGGCTTCTGGATTCATTCTGATTTGAAGTGATTTTTGATAGAACTATATAGCAATTGATTTGTTCTATTCTATAATAGCTCCATCATAAAAATAATGGCCAACTTTGATTAAGGCTTTGTAATTATTAAAGTTTGCTGAACACTAAAAGTATTAAAATGCAGATACAAGATCTTTTTATTTTTCTAGAATTAGACCATATAAATATAGACCTTCTGAATGATTAAAGTTCTATACAAGCAATCGATATAAATATAACTCTGATTATTCCAATTGATCTCTTTAGAAGTACATTAAAGATAATTGATACATAGCTGCTTGATCTCCTTTTTTTATTGCTTTTTTATATAGTTTCATAGCCTAATGAATATTAGTTTCAACTCCGACTCCATGCTCATAGCAAGAAGCTAAATTTGTTCATGCAATAGGGAGTTAATTGCATTATCTTCATAGAGAGATTGCCTATTATTCATCTTGGTTAAATCCTATTCCTTGGAAGTAAAATGTTGCTAATTGATGTAAAGACTTCTGATGACCTTTTTAAGCAGCTTATTGAAATAACTAAATAGCCTTCTAAATATCCTGTTACTTTCCTTATTGAAATTCCTCATAATATCACATAGCAACTTAATAAGTTGCTTCAGTATGCTTTAATTGTTATGCTTCCGAATATAAACTGGGAAAAGGATGCTAGCAACTCTGATTTTACATTTATGAATTTTCAATTAAATTTCCAAGTTAATAATATACTTCTGCTATCAGGTACTTATAATTTAGGTACTTACCCTATTTATATTTTTATATTACTTCTTAAAGTTATGATTATTATGGTTTCAGAACCGCTTTTAGTAAAATACTATATTCATCTTATTTGCTTTCTAAGTATTCTAGAATTTCAATGGTTTTCTCTTAATCTTGAGCGAATTTGCATACTCCAAACCAAAAACATAATGCTTTAGACTTTAAAATTTCATGTTCTTCTTCTTGATTTCAATTTAATAACTAAATAGGTTAAGAATCTTCCATTTGAAATTTTATATCAAATGATAATTCCAAATTACTTGCATTTTGAGTAGCTAACTTTTGCTTTTTTTGCTTTTATATTATCATTTCTTATTTCTATTTCTCAGGATATTATTGAACTTAGACTTATTGAGGACTTACAGGAATTTCATTTTTTACTACGGGTTGTATGGGCTGTGAAACTTCTGGTACTTTCTAGACTTATAGCAAAAGATAGCAAAGCCTTAAAATTTCCTTTAATTTTATTAAATCAACATTTTATATAGAATTATGCAGCCTTCCAACATTGCAACAGTTAGCATTTTAATACTGCAAGGAGTTAGTTTCAAACTTTTATAGTTATTTAGCAAATTTTTGTAATTATTTTTCAATTTAAGGTGAAATGTTCGCTGAAACGGCTACTTTATTTGTTTCAAACCATTCATGAATGTTCTAAATCACTATTTTATGTGCTTAAAGCTAGATCACTCTTGCTCTTTGTTACTTTGTATTAGTTAATTCAAAAGTAGCTTCAATCGTTTGTAGAATGATTAAAATGTTCTTCACATTATAGTTTATTTCTTATTTCACTGTTAGATTATTGTTCTCATTTTCTTAAGTATTAATTTTTTCTAAGTTTTGATTCTATTTATGAACTTATTAAGTTGATATTGGATCAGCTTTTTTAGAATTCTTTTTTTTATTTCTTTTTTTAGTTTTTTTGCTTTTCTGAATTTATTAAAAGTCATTTTACTTACTAGTCTTGGATATTTACTCTTCTTATACTATCTATTTTTTATTTTTTTGGTTCTCATCTTCAATTTTTTATTCTTTTTATTCTTTTTATCCTTCTTATTCTAATTACTAGCTTTTCTCTTACCCTGATTTCTCATTACCATTTTTCTCTGATTCCTCACTATTTTCGCTATTTTCACTATTTTCACTATTTTCGCTATTTTCGCCATTTTCACTATTTTCACTATTTTCGCTATTTTCGTTATTTTCGCTATTTTCACTATTTTCACTATTTTCACTACTTTCGCTATTTTCGCTATTTTCGCTATTTTCTTTCTCTACTTTTGTTTTTATCTGTTCTTGTTGCTTCTACTAACTCATCTTATTTTAATATAAATTATCTTATATTTTTTAAAAGAAATCAGGTTGCTAAATTTCCTAAATCTTTTATTCATCCTAACTTAGTCATTTTAATTGATCAGCCTCTAGATTTTTTTATTTGGTTATTTGTAATTTTTTAATCAATTAAATTTTGAGTTCATTCAAGTTGTTGATTTACTATTTCTAACCATCAGAGGAAAAAGAGAGTTTACTTTTGAAGACTTGATCTAATAAAATATTATCTTAGATAGCTTCTGCAAATTCATCCATTTTAGTATTTCTTAAGTTATAACTTTCTATTTATGTTTACTTTAATTCAAAACTAGCCCATAATCCTTATTGCTTCCTATTACTATTCCATTCATATTCTCCTATCTATCTATTTCACTACTTTATCCTTACTTTCTTTTTCTTTAGTTTATCTACAAATCTAAAACAGCTTTTATTCAAAATTTAAGGGAACTAGTGATAAAAAGTAAAAAAAGGGGAAAGAGAATGAGAAGATAAAAGTAATAGAAAAGTAAAGGATAAGATTCTTTATAATTAAGGGAAAAGCATAATATGCTACAAAGTACTAAGAACTAATATCTCTTCATTATCAAATCGCTTTAGACTAAATAATTAGTAAGCTTGCTAATGATATTTTATTTAATTAGGCTGGATTATAATATATAGATTAGTAAATCGCTAAGGCAAGCCTAAATTTTGCTTCTATACCTATTAATAATAAACTCTAAAGTAGAAAGCGGTTATCCGCTTGATAAGATACCCAGAAAAGATAAGACAAAGAAATTATTAAAGTTTATATTGCTTAAATAAGCTTAGGGGTTTCAAATATTCTACTTTTCATCATTAGTTCATACAAATATGTGTTTTAGATATCATATTTTCGAGAATGGGCATCATAGAAATGTACTGTAAGGCTGTTTCTGTTAACTATATTGATTATATAATCTTAGACGTATTATGTCTGCTTGAAAAATTCTTCTCTTCTATCCATATAAAAATTTATCTATTCTAGGGGTAATAAATTAGGAAGATCATTCAAGTCTAAATTAATTGTTCTCTAAATTAAATCTGGACCATCAGTACATCCAGAAGTTCAAGTTTCATTTTCAATTAATTTCATCGCTCTTCACAAAAACTTAGTGCGTGGATTTTTGAAACCCATAAAACAGTTTTAAGCAAGTATGTTAAATTTCACACTAGTTCTCCTACACCAGTATTATAGAGGAGGGCCATAAAATTATCACTTGTTTTAAGGATTTTTTATTTCTCTATAAATTTCATTTAGTCTTTTAGTATCTAACTCAGTACTTACGTAGTCAAATTTTAATTTGTCTATTTTTTTAATTAGAAAGAGATCTAAATCCATATAAATACCTCCGAAGTATCACAGTGCTACTATTCTAATTAAATTAGACACTTTTCTAGGATTCATTTCACTTCTTAATTTTGTGTAATATTTCTCCACAGGTAATCCTTTAAAAATTTCAATTTCATTATCATAATAGACTAGATTAAAGTTAAGCTTTGCCTTTCAAAATTACTCAAATTATTTAGTATATAAGTATTAAGTAATCAAATACACTTTCGCATTTGGGTAAAATTTAAAAACAGACTCCAAACTCACTCAGTACCTAGGATGAAGTTCGCTCTCAAAACTAGTATGAGTGAATCAAAATATAGTTTCATTTATAGGTTTTAGATTCTTAAACTTAAGGATATGAGAACTGTATGGATTTTTAGATTTAAGCTAGATTTCCTTATTTTACTTCTTCTATAAGTTACCAGTAGCAGAGATATTTTACTTATTTACTTCTTTTCTAGTCAAACTACTCTTTATATTCCTGCTAAGAGCTTCATCCTTAACTTTAAGAAATCCTGATTTATTACTTAGAAAAGGAATTTCATTTTCTTAGGTTGTATTGAAAGGCTATAGATTTATCTTATCAATGATTTCTAAGTTAGTGGTTTAAAATTATAAGTTAGGGCTTCTAATGGCAATAAAGAGCTATAGTAAATAAATAAGGGTAATGAAGATAAAAAACCATATTATAACTTTCTTTTACATAATAAATTATAATTAAATATTTTACCTTTAATATCACTCTATAGGCGGCTCCTTGAAAACTCTGTTTTTTTCCATCAGCTGATAGAGATACATATGCTTCTCTATTTTCAACTTGTAAGAGTGGTTATTATAAAAATGCACTGCTATTGATTTTGCCTCTACTGTTCTCTTGATGCTCTGATTCATCTTAGTAGGTGTTTTAAAGAATTCATTTCGATAAAATGCATAATAATTAATTATTTCTAAGGATAGAAGGTTTGGTAATATATCTAGTCTTTCATTTATTGTGCGCTATATTAAATCAGGACCTTCTGTGCATCCTTTAGTCCAAGTTTATTTCTCTATTATTTTCATAGCACTCCAAAGGAAGTCAGAATGAGGATTTTAAAATCCTAAGAAGCAATTTTAAGCTACAACGTTGAATTTAACTTATGTTCTTCTACATCAGTTTTGAAGAGGTGGACCATATCGTTTTGCTATTGCATTTGAAGGATTTTTCATAATTTTAACCATTTCTTCAAGTCTCCATTTGTTAAGTTCTGTACTAATGAAGTCAAATTGCAAACTATCAATTGGCTTAATCAGAAAAATATCCATATCCATATAAATTCCTCCATAATGTCATAGAACGCTTAGTCTCACTAAGTTAGCAAATTTTTTAGGACTTAGATATTCTTTTACATTCTGGTAGAATTACCAAGTTGGAAGGTCTTTTAGAACTTAAAACTCATTATCAAAATATAAAATATTAAAATCAAATCCTGCATCCCAAAATTGCTAAAATTACTTAGGATCTAGAGTCTGAGATACCATAAACACTTTTGATTTTGGATGATGCTTAAATATAGACTCTATAGATACGAAAAATCTACCTTTTAGCTTAGTAGAGTTATCTGTATGAGTAAACCAGAAGATAAATTAATCTTTAGATTTGTTTATTTTTAAATCTTCAAATATATGCACATGAGGATTATCTTTGTAAGCATAATATGGAGATTTGTAGTTTGGTCCTAGTCAGAGTTATTAATTTACATTCTTCTAAGGTTAGCTTTCTTGCTTGGAACTCTATTATTTAAAATCTAAAGACGGTATTTAATTATCATTTAGTTTACTCTTAAGATTATTTTCAAATCACTTTCTTCAGGATTAGTCATTAGTTGATTTTTGAGAAGCTTCCGTTTCTAAATCATTTTAGAAAGGAGATTTTTATTTTTTAAGGTTATAGATAGTTTTATTTAACTTTAAAGCATTTAAATTTAAAGCCTCCTTTGCCATTTTCTTACTTTATTAGATTCTCTATTGAATGTCTTAATTATAGTTGACTATTTTGTTATCTCCCTTTTTTTAGCTTAAAATTTCATTTTTTTAAGTCTATCTTTTCTAGTTTTGCAACTAGGTTAATCTAGTCTTGTTAGGCTTATTTAAAGACTAATAGCTATTGCTTTTTACATATAGCCTTTACTTATTCTAAGGAATAGAATCCTACATCTAATTTAAATCAGTCTAAGGAGAATTCTGGGCAGCAAAGTTCTGAAATAAAACATCCTGATACTTGGCATTATCATAGTGCTACAAAATTACAAGAGTAAAAGGAATAGAACAAACAATGAGTAGAGCTATAATAGAAATCCTAGAAATTTCAAGTTCTATCCTCATTTATACTTTATTAATTCCTATATTTAAACATAAGCTTTTACTTTAATTTACCTATTTCTAACTCTATCAAACGATTAAAATGCTTTATCTTATACTTTCTATTTTAGTCTTTTTTCATTATTTTATGCTGCTGGATTGATAAAATTTGCTATAGGAAATGTTTAGATAGAGTAAGTCTGTGGAGGAAATTAGGTAAAGAGCTGCTTTGTATCAGATTTGGTGGTTAAATAGGTTAGATGTTTGTTATAATTTAAAATTAATTGATAGAGAATAAAATTGCAGTAAATGGGGTGCATTTAGCCAGGGCCTCAAAACTTAAATAGATTTTAGTATTTAGTAGCTTCAGATCCATAATTGACTGATTAGTCTTAATAGGGTTAGAATTTAACTCCAGTCTACTAAATACCTTTAAGCACTCAGTCTAATCTACAAATTGGAAATGAGTACAGTGAGATAGTAGAAATGTACAGAAACAGAAATATCCAAATGGACGAAATTTCCTTCAAGAATAAGATTAAGTAAATAGTTCGCATTCATGCAAGCTAAAGAGCTGAAGCATTAATGAAGTAAAATAAGTAGCAAAATAAGGTATCTTAAGAGTAATATTAGGAAATGCAAAAGTAAAACATGAAATTACTTTAGAATGTAAACAGCCTCACTAATGAAAAAGAAAAAGCCTTAAAATAATTGAAGGGAATCAAAATCTTCATACATAAAATGTTCTTATTTGAAAATCAAGAGAAATCAACCATTGACTCAGAGTCTTAGGATGTCTTTCTAAATGAAGAAACTGAAGTTGAGCAAGAACTCTATGATCTCTAGAAGTATATAAGGCAACTTTAGGATTAAATAAAAATGCTTTAGTTAGAGATGATATAGGATTAGTAAGATAACGAAAATTACTGAAAGGTAATGAATGAAAATGATTTGCTGAAGTAGCAAATTTATTAGTTACAAGTAAAGAAGTTAGATTAAGAAGCCTATAAATAACTCTAAGAGCTGTAAATTAAAAATAAAAAATTAGAAGAAAAGCTATAGTAGGATCAAAAGCAATAAGAAGATAACATTATTCTTCTGAAAGCTTTATAAGCAAAGAAATCAGTAGAATTGAAGACTCAAGAAACTCAGTATGATGAAAAATTTAATTTGCCTTCTTAGAAAGCAGTTTAGAAAGAATCATAATACATTGCTGAAATAAACGAACTAAAATAGAAAATTTTAACCTTGTAGGAAAACTAAAATAACCATTTAAAATCTGATTCAATCGAACTGAACTAAGTGGAAAAGCTGAAAAAGTAATTAGTATAAATTTAAAATTAACTTGAGGAACGTGAAAAATATTCAGAGCAATAAAAAGTCTAAAATCAAGCAAATTTGAATAAAATAATACAATCATATGACTAGCAAATAAGTAACCTTACAGAATAAAACCAAACTTTGAGAAAAAATGAATAAAAAGCTTTCTAGCAGCTTCAAAACACAATAGATCTTAATAGAATGAGTATGGAATAGCATAAAGATTAGAATTTGAAGTTATAATCAAGATACTAAGAAGCCAAGCAACAGAATGAGTAATTATTATAAAAATTGAAGCAAGGTGAAGAATAAATTTTCTAAATAAAATATTTAAATGAAAAATAACTGTAAGATCACAAGCGAGAAATAAAAGATCTGCAAGAAAAAATATAGGAGTAAGATTCACTAATTGAAAAAATGAACGAAAGGTTAAGATAGTTAGATAATGCTTGGAAGTTTAAAATTAACACATAATAGCCCGAAGCTCCAGGAGAAGAAGAGGAAGTAGAAAGTTTGTCCCTAACAAATAGATCTGGAGGTCAAAGTAGATCAAAAAGCAATGACGTTGATACAAACTCATAGGAAGTCTGATTATATTTTTTATATATTTGCTAGTTTATACATAACAACAACTATTCCTTGTCTCTATCTTTTAAGTATCAACATCCACTTTCTATTAATAAATCACAGCCCACACTATTAACTTGCTAAAATCTTTAGCAATAACATTTTCAAAAGCTCAAACTGCCATTAATAAAAATGATTAGTACCACTAAGAGCAAATATAATGGATAAATTAAATAGTCAACTAAGTATTAATAGACATAACCTATAAATAAAATAGAATAACTAAGACTATATAATTCCATAGTTGATTGATACACTTCTATCGAAGGAGAAATAACTGTTATTACTTAATCTAGACATTTAAAGATGGTATAATAACTAATCAATTATCACGAACATAAAAGCTACTGTCTTTATCTCTTACAAGCCAACCAAATTTAAACTAAGAGCTTAGACACCAAATTCAAGAATCCAATTACAAAATAAAAATATAACTAAAGCATCTAGTAAAGCAGGTAAAAATGAGTGTATCATATAGTTTCTTGCTAGTTAAAATAAGCGCTATTGATATAATATACAGAGAGTATGTACCTAAATCTTCTAAAGGCTTATAAGCCAGAGCAATTTATGTTGCAGTTATATAGATATAATTAAGTAGTAATGTTAGAGTATTAATAGATGAATTATTTAATTAAACAGTTAATCATTTAAACAAGGGATTAGTAAAATTATCTGAAAAGTACTTATATAGATATAGCAAAATACTGTAAGGTTTAATTTTATTTAAACTAATTTAATGGGGTGCGTCATTGAAACTGCGAGGGTAGAAAAGAAGTTTACAGGCTTGGAAGCTTTTGAAACTCCTAGAAGCAATAATTTCTAGTTGACAGATTCCCTGTCAATGGATCAGCAATATTAGTATGAATATAATCAAAATTTATAAGATAAGATATAAAATATCCAGAAGGATATTTTAAACTTACCGGGAGAGAGGCAAACTTATATTGAAAGCAGAATTTCATCTTCCTTTAACTAGAATTAGTATCAAAGCAGAGATAAGTTTTTTGAGAACTAAAATGAGACTTAAACGAATGACCAATAAGTAAGAGAAGCTAGTAAGCTACAACTCAACAATGAAATAGAGCAAAAAATAAAAATGCTTTAGATATAGAATGCACTTCTATAAAACCAGATTTAATCAATAACAGTTGAAAAAATAAATCTAGAAAAATAAGTTTAATGGATGCTATAAGAATGCCAGCGGATAAGTACTTAGCCATCTCTACAATCCACTCCTACTAATAAAGGGTAAACAAAGTCAATTGAAGAAGATTGAACAAGAGAAAACTCAATTTAAGATTTTCATAACTTAAGGAAATACATTATGTATTTGGAAAGCTAAGTTAAAGGTCTTAACCAAGAAAACTATTCTGGTGTAAAGAGTAGAGATCAATTTTAAGATAATATGTAAGAAAATGAATTCTTCAAGGAATAGTTCTAGAGAGAACTTAAAATTGAGTAAAAGATTATTATTGAATAGCTAAAAGAGCAAATTGATCTCCTCAAATTCAATGATAACTTAAACAAGCAACAAGAAAAGTATTATCAGCAAACTATCGATCAATTGAAAAGTGAACTTTAAAGAGTACTTTTGGATTAGCATGAGCAGCCTTAATTGCCATATAATATTGAAGAGCATAAACGAAAAGAATAAGAATACACTTAAAGAATCATAGATTTGGAGTAAAAAATCTTAGAGTAAGAATAGTACTCAATCCAAAAGTAGCAAAGAATAGCTGAGTCTCTTAATGTTCAAATAAATGAGCAATAAGAACTAATTAGAGTTCAAGAAAAGGAATTAAAGCAGCTTAAGTTAGAAAATTAAAATTTACATAAAGAGAAGGAAAATTTGTTCGATTTGATTACATCCTAATAATCTTATTAGGTTGAAATCCTTAATCAAAGTTTTGAAGGATAGTAAGAAAATGAAAAATACAAGATATTCAATCAGCAAGAAGAGAATAACACACTAAAAGAGAATATCGAAGTTCAAAAAGAAAAATATGAAAAATTAAAAGAAAAATACAAAAAAATATAGAAAAAGCAATAAGATTAGTATAATCTAAATCAAGAGGTATAGAAGATATATATTAAGGAGAGCTTGGAAAAAGTGAATAGAGAATATCAAAAAGAAATAGAGAACCTTTAAGAAAAGAACATAATTCTATAGAAGAAAGTCGATTAATTAAGTGGACTGTTGCTTTATCAAGGACAATAAACTTAAGATAAAAGAAAAAATCTTTAAACTCCTGTAAAACCTGCAAGAGCTAATAAGCAGTCCTCTCAATCCCCACTTTTTCGCATGACTGAAAATTCAGAAGATTTTTGATAAACAGAGTCTTTACTTGTTGGCAATATAAAAATATCATAATCTTAAGTTTTTTCTATAAAATAAAGCCAAGTAAAAACTATTAAGGATTGAAAATAAAATCTTCTTTAATATCAATTGAAAGGTTTTAAACATAACTCTAATCAAACTGTAAAAGTATCTTAATATTAATATTTAAATATATTGATTTTGAATAGATTAGTAACTAAATTAGTAGAAAGCAGATCATATAGTACTAGATAAATTAGTAGGAGTATTTGAATAAATTATTATAACTAAATTGTTTATTTAGCATGAGTATTCTAGTTGAAGACATAGAAATAAAGCAATCATTTAAATTAAGTATCAAACTTAATAAGAATCAAATAAGGTCTACCATATAAAAAGCTTATAGTAATATTACTTTTATAGCCTTAGTACTATTTTACTTGAATACTTAGAAGCAATTTATATTCTAATGATTTAGCTCTAAATAATGGAATAAAAGATTTATATAAAAGTAATATTTTGATATAACTAATACAGAAAGCATTCAAAATATGTGAATCCTAGTACTTGAGAAGATACGGTATTACATTGAGAAAAGTAGAAAGCTAAATAAAGAAAAGGAAGAGTAAAAATAGACTAATAAAAGTAAGATATTTAAAAGAATCTTAAATAGAATATTAATATAAAATTGCAGGCTTAATTGGATATAAATAGGCTAGCTATTTTTCTTCATACAAAATTAGATTAATTAATGTTTTTTTAGGAATAAAATGATTCAAGCTAAATAAAAAAGTAATGAACAATTAAATAAA
This sequence comes from Loxodes magnus, assembly GCA_946699065.1. NCBI lineage: Eukaryota > Ciliophora > Karyorelictea > Loxodida > Loxodidae > Loxodes > Loxodes magnus. The sequence goes on along the minus strand of CAMPDV010000087.1, from coordinate 387,883 downwards.
TAAAATAGAAGTAAGAAGCTTAGTCACTTAATAAATTTCTTACCAACTTATTGAAGTAATATCGTTGCTTTAAAAATGATAAATAATTTATTTATCACTTAAGGTAGAATTATAAGTAACTAATAGATGAAATTTGAATTAAGTAACATATTAAATAATTTGCTGAGAATTAAGATTTTCATTTAGTTTATTGCAAACAAATAATTGAGAAACTTAAGAAGCAAAGGCATTTGTTAAAATATTGATTTAAAGTGACCGAAATTACAATCGCTATTAAAGGGGCTACTTTAAAGAAGTTCCTGGAATATAATAGCATATATTTGGAATAAATTTTAAGGTTAAAGCAGCTAAGAAAATTTAGTTATATTTAAAAGAGTAAAAGGAAAATCTTATTTTTGCCTAACTATTTATCAACTTAAAATTTACACAAGAATATAATAAAAATATTAATCAGAAAGCTTCTTTCTATAGTGTCTCATTATGATTAAATAATTAAGAGCTTAAAGAATATGAAAATCCTAAAATAGAAGGAATAAATTTGTAAATAAATCTAAAAGGGGCATATAGGCAAGGTATTTTAGCTAAGATTCTATTTATCAATAGAGCATAGTAACAACTATTTGATAAACTAGTTAAAATAGAAAATCAAAGATTACTAAAAGGTTTATATTAAAAGACTTATTTATGTTAAAAAAGCTTAATAAGGGAATTTTAAGGAGAGTATTTAATAAGTCAGTTTTAGAAACGATTATATTTTTAAACATTTGCTTAGTTCTAAAAACGTCTATAAAGCAATTCTTCTGCGTTTTATTGAAAGTGAAGGAATCTCTATAAAAATGGGTGAATGCACTTCGAGAGTTAGCGAGTAAGAAATAGAGAATCATAATAATTATTCTGAAGGAAGTAATGATGAAAACTTTTTACCAACTCGAATTTCTGAAAAAATTCCTGAAGTGCTAGATAATGAGCAAGATATAAGTAGTATAAAGGATGTAAAAGAGCTCGAGAAAAAACTAACAGCTATTACTAGATAATGAAAGACTTGCTTAGCAACTAAGTAATAGGCTTAACTTAAACTTCAAAAATTGCAAAATTAGAGTAACGATTCAAAATAAGATGGAGATAGAAATCCAAGATTACTAGTAGAAATTAGAAAAGGTAGAAATATTCCAAATACAGCAGGATGAGAAGGATCAAGACCATGGGCAAAGGTACAAGTTTTACCTTTAGGAATTACAAAAAGAACTCCTTAAGGCAGCAAAAATATTCCTAAATGGTTTAGTTTTTACAAGTTTGAAGCAGATAAAGATTCTTTGAAAAAACTTTTAATAACAATTTACAACAGAGATGACGAAAGGAATGATACGGAAATAGGAACTTTTAGTTGGGATCTATTTGATTTTCTAAATCCAACAGATCTGTAAAAAGGAGAAGTTATATAAAGGTGATTCGAAATATAACTTACAGAGGAAATAAAATAAAAAAGGCCAAATTAAAAGGTAGAAATCGAATTAAGACTATGGTTACTTTTTAAAGAGACTTAAATATGGCAGGAAAAGTTTGATATACAAAATAAGCTCCTCGAAAAGTTGAATTCTTCGTTAATCAAAATAAAAGATTAGTTGAAAATATTAAAACCTACTCAAAAACCTTTACTTTGAATTAAATAAACTTTATTTTCATAATCCTAATAAAGAAAGCCTTACTTTAACTTAAATTCTATTTATAATCCTTAAATATCCAAAGTTTCAACTCCCTTATGCTAATATAGTTCTACTTTTGAAACAAGAATTATTAGTTGAAACCTTATGCAAATATATGGAAATAAAAAATATCTAATAATCGTTAAACTAATCATATTATATTATTACACATTATTATAACAATTTTCTCAATCTTCACTTTACTTTTAAGTTTCACTCTTTATTTCTAGTATTTATCTCTTAGAAAGAAGTATATTGTCTTGTTTACCTCTCTCATTTCTTTCTTTTCTTTGCGTCTGAATATTAGCACATAGATTTTTAACAAAGCAGCTTTAAATATATTTATAGCTTATATTACAATTTTAAGTCATTTTGTCTCTTTTATTTTTAAATTTTTGAATTTGAAGCTGGAAAAAGATACAAAGATGAATGACTTAATAGCTTTGACTACTAATGATATTATTAGTGAGAATTACTAAAGAAAGCAGCATAATTACTTCTAATTAATGTATAAGCTTAACCGTTAAATATATCTACAATGATTAGCACCTCTCAATTTATATGCTTATTTTCTCATCTCTTCTTTATTCTTATTAGTTAAGTAACTAGTCTTCTTTAATTAAGCACTTTAAGCTCTTGAATTAAGATCCAGAAGATAGAATATTATCAATAACTATATGGTGGTTTAAGATTCATGATAGTTAGATAAAATTTATTAACTTTCTGATATAGTTTTAATACCTCCTCAATGTAATTCCATACAATTATATCTAAAGATTATATAGAGATAGATTCTTTATAGATAATATATAAAGTATGCTTATTATTTAATTAATTCAAACTGATGCATCTATTAAATTATTTCAAAGTACATAATTTTTGTTCTACCTAGGAATTATCTCTACTTAGAAATAACTAAAGTTAGTCTTATATAACATAGGACTGTCAAATTTAGTTCTATGTAAATGCTTAGTTAGTTAAGAAGATCACATAGATATTTCAATTTAATAGAAGTATAGTTTTTAATTAATACCATCTTAAGAAACTGAAGTCATATCTATTAATCTAAAGAATTAGTCTATTTATTCTAATTATTGAGATACATTTAGTGCTTAGTCTTGATTATAGACTCTTGATATGATTTAATCTCTTTTAGAATAAATAAAATTAGAATTGCTCTTGCTTTTAACTTCCTTATTAAAATGTCCTTTTTAACAAAATGCTGCTCTTGTACGTCATCGAATAAAAAGAAGCAATCTTAATTGAAAGTGAGTAAAACACTGGAAAATTATTAAAGGAAGAAAAATGGAAATACAAGATTAAGCTCAGAAGAATAATAGTCTTTAACCCAGAAGTTTCTGAATATGTGCAACAAAGATTCTGCTTAAATTGATAAATAATCCTTCCTAGATTCTATGGGAATTCTAGGACTTCCTAGTACTTAAGTATTAGGAGAACGAATGTTTGAAGCTATGGATAAAACTGGAAACGACAAAATATCAATCGAAGATTATTTGTAATTTATGGAAATCTTATTTCATGGAAGTAATGAGGAAAAGGCCTCACTTCAATTCAGAATGATTGATAGCGAAAAGAATAGCTCTATTAGTTATAGCAAATTCGAAACTTTTATGATGTCTCTAGTTTAGCTGAATGATAATATTTATGGTAATAATGCTAACATGAATTAGAAAAAGGCTAAAATTAAGTATTTATTTGATATGATTGATACTAGCAAAAATGGGTGTATTTAGATAGAGGAGTTTATCTAGTTCTAAAAAGAACATCCTGATTTCACCGATTTTATGAATATTTTGACTCAAGGTATAAAACTAGAAACAAATAATAACGAAACATAAAATCAAGAGCAATTTGCTCTAGAAATGGAAAAAGAACTGCAGTTTTGCATAAACATTCTATAGAAGACACTTCCATTAATTAAATAGCAGAAAGTAAATGATAATTTATCTAATTAGAATGATTAGCTTAACAGATAACAATAGAAGCTCGAAAAAGCAGAAGGTTTTTTATATAATTAAAATGAAGAAACTAAAACACCTTCAATTTAGCTTTTATTTTAAAGTCCTGATATGGTAAATAAGCAAATTATATCAGAATTTACTTCGGAAAATATTTAGCAAGTTGAAGAAGCAACTGAATAAGAAATGAAGTAAGATTAGTAGGAACTATAGAAAGATATATTGAATAATAGAAATATGCTTAATATATCAAATTAGAATCGAGGTCCAATAAGTCATATTTCTCCTTTTAAGCTGGAAAATGAAGAAGAACTTCCAGAAATAAAGGAATAAAGTTATTTAACTATTAATGAATAATAAAGTATTCATTATAAAACGGTAGACCATTAAAATTTAGACTTATAATTCTAAGAAAGTATCAAGAGTAAAAATAATGCTATTAAAGCTCCCTTTTTAAAGTCTTAGAGTCAATTTGAAGCATCACAAAGCACTAAATCATCTTTGCTTAGAAAGCAAGTTTCTTAGTAGTTTTCAAAGACTTAATAAATATGACATGAACCAACTGAAAATATTGAATGGGTTACTGGAAGGTTATGCTACTTATAGAAACAATGTAAGAACTATTCTAAAAATAACAAATGTAGCTTTCTAAATTACTATAAGTAGGAAGAATAAATGTAAAAGGAGATAAATTAGCAGAACTTTCCTAAGCTTAAAAAATTAGTTTCTAAAAAAAGCAAATAAAAGATTAAAACTGGAGATTTGGTTACTTTTGGAGATGAAAACTGGAATAAAATGGTAAATATTATGCTGGGAATATAAAAAGCAGTTTAAAGTACAGATGTTCTAGAAATCAGTATGGATTAGCAATTTCAAAAAAATCATTTTTAAATGAAATGTACTCACGATCTTTTAACTAAGTAGTTTGGAAGTCAAAAAATGTACCAGAAAAAAATGAGTCAATTTATTGACTATGCTCCTAATGTTTTTGAGAGGATTAGAGCAGTGAGTGGAATAGATTCTGAGTTTTATATATCAGCACTTGGCTGCTAAAAAGTACTTGTAAGTTTTAATATCTTAGAGTTCTCTTTTTATGGGTAATATTTAATCTTTAAACCAGCAAGTTTCTTAAGGTAAATCAGGGTCTTTGTTCTTTTTCTCAGAAGATGGTAATTTTGTTATTAAAACAATCTAAAAAACAGAATTCAATTAACTAAAAACCATGCTAAAGAATTATTATACTTACTTAATAGAAAACCCCAATTCACTTCTAACTAGATTCTATGGATGTCATAAGCTAATCTTCAGAGGCTAAGATGGAAAGTAAACTCTTCGCTTAGTTGTAATGAATAATATCTTCAACAGATTAGAAGTGCACCAGTGCTTCGATCTTAAAGGAAGTAAATATAAAAGATATACAAAGAAAGAGGATAGAGAAGACAAAGCAATCACGTTTAAAGATCTAGATTTTATAGAAATGAATATGACTATAAGCATTGTTGAGCCTAAAAGGTCCATATTACTAAATCAAGTGTAGAAAGATGCATAATTTTTGCAAAGTAATTAAATAATTGACTACTCTTTGCTAATTGGCATACACAACATAAAGAATTTAGATAATTCTTACAATTAATAGATGCCAAATAATCGATTTTCCTCCTAAATATGATAAAACGAAGAATCCTTTGAAGATCTATCCTTTATAAAATCATCAGATAGTAGTACTTTCTATATTCTAGGTATCATAGACATTCTCACTTTCTACGGGTATTTTTTAATTCAGAGCTAAGAAAAAAGCAGAGCATCTAGCTAAGTCTATTTATGCTAATTCAAAAACAATTTCATGTGTACCTCCACAATACTATGCAGAAAGATTTTCCAATTTTATGAAAGAAATAATAGTTTAACTTTAAGTTATTATAGACTCTAATCTTTTATTTCTATATCTATTATTAATTATTCAAAGCTTATAAGATATTAGTAATTAGTTGCTTTTTATAAACGATAAATTACCCATTAGACTTTTTCTATTGTAAGAAGAAAGTACCATCATTAAGAAATAAGATACATCTCTAAAATTTGCTATTTTATATACCTTTTCAGTTTTTAATTCTTACTTCCTACTTATTTGAGTTACTTTTTTTTAATTATAACAAGCACGAAAAAATTAAAAAAGGTAGCATGAGTCTCCATAATAATACTTAAGTTTGATACGAAGGTAGTTAGTAACTAGTATTAACAATAAAAGAAATTAAGGGTGAGATAGCTAAAAAGGGATTTATGTGACTAGTTTAGTTTAAATTTAAAATTTGACATTTTGATTGTTTAATTTGCTATTAATGCGATATTTTACTGGACACTATAATGAAAATCATTTATCTTGTCGTGTTTCTTGCTGTTCTATCTGGCAAAACTTAAGCAGGGTGGGATGCAACTGCTACTCATTATAGTCCGGCTTAGGGAGGATCAGCTATCTGTGGATCAGAGGGAGGATATTGCGGAGCTGTAAGTGATGGCGCTGCTTTTTGGGTAGGAGATATTTGTAGATGTGACTAGCCAGATGAATTTTGTTCTTAAGGCTATTGCTTTGATTGTTGGAATTAAAATTTATGCTAATCTGGCTGTCCTCATTGTCCTACTGATATTTGCGGAAAAAGATTTAAAATTACATGTAGGGATGATGGCAGTGGCTTTTGTAGAGGTGATGGAGCTTGTGTAGTTATATCTGTTACAAACGCTTGTCCTTAGTACAACCCCTGTAACACATGTAAAGGAGGTTCTAATAGATGCACAGCTGGAGTAAATCATATTGATCTATGTGACAGCTCATATGATCATATTGCCTATAGAGAAAAATAACCAACTGATGGAATTCATATTTACGTAGAAGAAACATATGATCCTGAGGGTGACTGCTACAGGGAACAAGTCAATGAAAATCCCACATATAAATGACAAGTTACTTAAAATTAGATTTTATTACCTAAATAGTTTAGTATAAAAAAGAATGCTACTAGTAGTAACTTAATTTACCATTGCTATGCTTTAGGCTATTTATATTTTAAAATACATCTTATCCTTTAATAAGATAAGAGTACTTGAATACATTCTTCAAAGAATACTATTTCCATAAGTAAATATGATAGCATGTGATGGAATTGAATGATATCATTTTTAATAGTCCTTTATAGTCTGAGTATATCCAGTAAACCAATAGTTTTATAAATTAACGAAACTGTATAATTTTATATATTTTAATCACTCAGTTAATCTAATCTTAGCCATAATCTACCAAAATTATAGTAAAATACTGATCTTATAATTGATTATAACAGTATACAATACTGCATTAGCTTGCTTTTATTAAAGTAATATAAAGCTTTATTTAAATATGAAAAGAAAGGGAATTTAGTTTAGCTTGCTGACTTAAGATGTAATTACTAATTAAATCTTCGTTATTTAATTTGAATTTAATTAGCTTTTTATCAAAAATGTAAGAGAAGGAAGAAGCATAAGAAAGCACCATCAACTAAGATCTTGAAAATTTGAAGTCTCTTGTGAAAAAGGATCCTTTACTTTATATAGAGGAGTTTAACAAGCATCATGAGCAGTTCAAAAAGATGATAGAAGCTTTTAAGGAAAACCCTACCAACTAAATACCTAATTTTAAGAAGATTATCAAATTCATGACAGCTGTATCTCCTTATTTCACTCAGTAGTTAAGAGACTTCCCTCAAATTCTTAAATCCCTTATAGAAAACTACTACAAAGCCTTTAATTTTGATATGCTTAAGGTTTTAGTCCAAAGTTTGAAAGCTCTAAGAAACAGAGAGCAGATAAAATTCGTAGAAATCCTGCCTTTATTCTTCAACTTGTTAAAATGCGATAACAAAGAATTAAGGAAGATTATTTTCACCTTTCTAGTCAAAGATATCAAGCATCTGAAAAAGTCCCATCAGAAGCAAGTGATGAAATAAGTATAAAACTATATCTTCAAGATAGTGGAGTCCAATATCAACTTCTAAGACTATTCTATCAAGTAGAATGTTATTATCAATCCTGTTGAGTTAAGATTGGTAAGGAAGGCTATTAATGTCCTTGTTTGACTTTATAAAAGGAGAATATGAAATGACGAAAGAACATTAAACGTAATCGCATCTGGATGCTTCGTACCGAATATTGCTGTATCAGAAGCTTGTGCTAAGTTTCTACTTTATGGAGATGATCCTCCACATGATTCTGACTCAGAAGAGGAAAGCTAAGCTGCACCTACTAAAATAATAGGAGCAAGAAAAAATAGACACAATATACATAAAATGGAGAGAATTAAGAAGTAAAAAGAAAGAGAAAAAAGGAGAAAGAAAAATTAACTTAAACTTCAAACTCCATCATTTTTGACCATCGATAGAATACACGATCCTTAAACCTATACTGAAAAAAGTCTTAGATTTGTACAAAGTTTTGTATCTAGAGAAAAACTTTGGAAAAAACTCCCACTCATGTTGGTAGTAGCCAGGCTAATATCTAGAAATAAGCTTCAAAGTTTAGAGTTTTTCAGTTATATGTAGAATTACGTTAACTTCAAAAGAAAGGAAGCTTCTCATGTATTAATGATAATTGCTGAAGCTATGCATGAATTAATTCCCCCTGAAGAAGTTTCTCCATTAGTCAAAAAAATAATGGACGAATTCGTGAACTAAACTTCCACTGAAGAGCACTTAACTCTAGGACTTAATACTATAAGAGAAATATTTTAAAGGTAAACCTTGCTGATGACGACTGAAAACGCTGAATTGCTTAGTGAATACATCTTCTACAAAAACAAGTGCGTTGCAAATGCAGCCAAAAGTCTAATAAATATATATAGAGAGTATAACACCAAGTTGTTACCTAAAAGGTTTAGAGGATAGTATAAATCTAAACCTTAAAATGATAATTTGCTATAATTTGGGTAGATAAAAGTATGCGATTAAATAGAAGGAAGCGAAATTCTATAAGAACTAGGAGTTGAAAAAGATAGAATTTTGACTCAAGAAGACTTCAAGAAAATAAGAATGTTTAAGAAAGGATTAATTTAGCTACCCGAAGAATAGAACTAAAATGAAGAAGAAATTGATGATGAAGATAATGAAGAAGAATATGATAGCGAAGAAGAGATTGGTAGTGACGAAGATAATGAGAATGAAGATGAAAGTGATTAAGAAGAAGATGATGAAGAAGTGGAAGAAGAAGAGGAAGAGAAACAGAAAGAGGAAAATGGAAAGGAAAATAATAAGGAAGAGAAATAAACTGAAGAAGATAAAACTAAAAGTAGAAACTATTAAAAAAAGAATTAAAAAGAAGAAGAAAATGAGTCTGATTAAGAAGACCAGTAATTCATCAATCTCGACGATCTAAACACTTTTAAAGCAAAAAAAAGAAAAAGAGACTAAATTGAAGAAAAAAATGCTCATAAAAAGCATAGAAAAGAAAAAGGAGGAGGAAAAACATAGAAACAGCAAAGTAAAAACAAACCAATGAGCATGTTAAGATATAAAAAGAAGCAAAGCATTTAAGATGAATATAAGAAGGTAAACAAAAAAATTAAATTCATAAAGTAGCAACTAGGACATGTTAAAAAGAACTTCGGAAATACAAGAAAGAAGAGGAGATTAGGTGGTGTTTGAAGAAAATATTTAAGATTATAATTAATAATTAATAACTATTAATAACTTTAGCTTATATTCAGTAGTATTCAAGACTATTTATAAATATATTTAATCAATTGATTACTTTTATCATCGAAATTATTTATTAATCTAACTCAAGAGAGATAAGCTAGATATTAATATAATAAAATTTCTTTGATTGTAGCTATATTTATAAATCATATAAACTAATAACCAACTCATATAAACATAAACTTTTTTTACTTACAAGTTTTAAATCAACAGATCTTAAATTTTTCCTCCATATATCAATATACTTACTTATTAGGCTATTTTTAAAATTAAGTTAAGTACAATTTTTTCGTTGTGTTAATTATCTAACTTATATTTTAAATAATAAAAAGCTAATTTAAGAAACAAAACTACTATTAAAAGTAGAATATTAAAGCAAGCTTTATAAGTTCTTGTATTAGTTAGGCAGATAATATAAAAGATTTATTCAGACCAAATGAAATGTGGAAGTATTGGAAGCTTTAATTAGTTAAAGATAGTTGAAAAAGCAATATGATATAGCTATTTAATAATTATTTAAGAACCAATGCATTTATATTTTAATCTGCTTTATGAAGCAACAAATTTAAGGTTAATTATAATTTTAAGATAATCCTGACAAAAGCTTAAAAATTTGAAGCTAGCTAAATTAGGTTAACAAGAAGTTGCTTATATTTTTAAAATTAAACTATGATTTAATACAGATTTCTTATAGCATTAACTTAAATGATACTATTATTAAATAATTTTTAGATATAAAACGTAAATGGATAACTTATGGAAACTAATTATACATAAAAGAGAATTATTGTCTATCATTCCGAATTGTAAATAAACAGGCAATTATTAACACCTGCGGCTATACAATTTCGTTTAGAATGCCATGAGACTCTCTGCACACTTCTTGTGGAATCCCACTCTTCGTTTTCTCTAGGTAATATATCCATTGGATTTTCATGTCTTGCAACCATAGAATTTTTGGATCCATCTCTTCCCATTAGCATTATATTACTACAATATCCCCCTGTAATAATCAAAGGACCACTCCCAGATGCTAATTCATATTTTTCAAGAATTTTTTCTTCTTCATATAGCTCACACATATGCTTTTTAATATCTTCTTGAACTTCAATAGTATTGTATGGAACTGATGGGTTTGCTAGATCCCATACTCTAACAGTCAAATAATCTCTAGTATATACAAATTTTCCATCTAATGAAAATTTTACATCTGACAGTGTATTTACAATATCAGTGAAAAAATTCCTTTTTGCTGGATCTGGTTTTTCTATAAACTTACATACAGAATTTTTTTCTCCCTAACTTGACATTCTCAAATCAATTACGCATGCAGTTCCACTTGATCCTCCAAAGACGAAAATAGAAGAATCACTAAGATGAAAATTAGCACATGTAATGACTTCTCCAAGTTCTTCCATTTTATTAGGCTTATAGTCAATTATATTGTAAGTAACATCTTTTCTCTCTAAATTCCATAAATTTATTTTCAAATCATCTGCAGAAATAAAATGAAGTCCATCCTCACAGGGAGAAAGAGAGTGAATATTAAATTCATGTCCTTCTACAAAAGATCTTCTAAGAGAAGCTTTAACTTCTCCCTGCTATCTTTATCCTAAAGGTATAGCAACACAGTTTCTACTTCTACTCTTTCACTCTTCTTCAGTTTCTTTTCCATTTAAAATATTCTTACTATTTACATTATTATAAACCAAATCCTCCTTAAGTCTTCATAGTTTAATTGTATGATCATTAGTACTAATCAAACTTAAATCCTTTGAAGGTCATAATCATTTTACTTTATTAACCTTTTCTTCAATTTCTTGTGAACGTAGATAATCAAATTCAGTTTCATGAGCCTAAAACTCACAAAGGTAACTAAATTCACTTTCATTTTCTTCAGATTCTTCGCTTCTCTTAAAAATAATAATTCTACCTGTCTTATCACCAACCGAAATATGATCTCCTGATCTATCAAATTCAACTGCAGATAAAGAATCAGACTCAGTAACAGCCTAAGAGTTTGATGCTTCTCCAAACATTTGTGAGAAAAAGAAGGACTATTCCATAGTTAAATTTATAATAGTTTAATAATATTGTTCTTATATTTAAATTTAAATAAGCATTTACCATCATTTCATTGAGTATGCTTATTATTGCTTTATGCTAAATCCTTTAATATTTTATACTTAATTTTATACCTTTTCCATATATTTATATTAGCCTTTTTATTTCACATAGAAACATTTTACAAAAAATATGCTTTTGTTAAAACTGTAAAGGAGGCTACAGTATTTTAGAGCATAGTTTTTGTGCTTATCTGTTGATATGTATATAGAGTGTGGGTTATTAGCATTTAGTGGAGTAATGAAGCAATGTTATAGATAATAAGTTATATAGTTTCATTTACTCTTTATATATGAAATTTACACTTTATATTTACTTCCAAAAATCTAGGGAAAGTTAAATGAGGATCTGCTCCTATTATGAAATTTGATTTTCCTTCTTTTAGGTCTTGAATTACACACTATATATGGACATAGATTTAACAATTTGTCTGAAGGCATTTCTAGCAAAATCCTTTCTTTTATCCACAAAGTTAGCACTAGTTTTCTTAAGGTTCTACTAGAATCTAATAAGAACCAAAGTTTAATAGCTCTTAGTACCTAATAAAAGCTGTATAAGTAGTTAAACTTACGTTAGTTGAATATTATACAAGAAAAGTGAAATTATATGCTATGTATTGAATCAAAAGCCATAAGCCCAATTTACTAAGATTTAAGACATAATTCACAACTCAATAACTATTAACCTAAGTAATTTATTTAATCACAAGTCTAGCAAACTCATTTCTTTATTTTTATGAAAAGTCCTAAACATGTATAATGAGCCTTTTAACTGCATACTATACATTTTACATACTTATAATGCATATCTTATTAGCTAAAGCATACACAACAGCTTTGTTCGTTAAATTCTAAGATCTAATTTTCTGTTATAGTGCTAAGTAAATGCTTGTATATATCTTCATAAATTAGACAAACTTTATATTAATACTAGCTATATGAGTAATCTTGAATATCACACGTAGCCTTCTAAAGTATCTGTGAAGCTTTATGAAAAAGCTTGTTTACAATATTAAACTTAAATTCATTAATACATCATTCTATTTCCTTTTGTACCTCACTCTTTTCTTCATTTCCTTCATTTTCTTCATTATCAATCTATCAACTTTCTAATTCTAAAGTATTGTTCTTAAAAGATTTTATAGCAAACTTGCATTTGATAATATAATTGTTATCTATCTTTACATAGACTCTATCAAATATTTCTTAAGCAAATTCTTTTTATACAGAGTTATAAAGACAGTCAATTCAAGAGAAATCCTCATTGTCTTAAAAATATTCTTTGATCACATCAAAAACAAAAATTTCCTATTTTTTCCTTCTTCTTTTCTCTTTAGATTTTTATTAGACAATTTCTTTCATTTATGGTTGTATTAATTATATGAAGTAATATATTTAAGTACTAGATACTAGAATGATTAGCCAAGATTAAGTAAACTAGCTTCAGTTAGTTTCAATGTAAATTATTTAATTAACTATTGCTTTTATATTATATATCTAGTCCTTTACTTTATATTGCTTAGTTTATTTTCTTATTATATCAAATTTAATGCTAACTTATTATCAAGTTACTTCTACACTATTTTGCGCTTTAGTGATAGCTTTGAGTACTATAAGCGTACTTAGTGTTATGTTAATTTAGTGTATAGCTTCTGGTAGATAAGTATGATATATGAGCTAATGATATAGTTGAATGTATTCTTAGCTCCATTAATAGAATAAATTTCTATTTAAATAGATAAACAAAGCTATGCAAATTGATAGTTATCAAGCTATAGACAGATAAATCAACCAACCTTACAGCTAAACTAATAGAACCAACTAATCCTCTGCTAGATCCTATAATTAGAATATTCCTAAGCAGCAGACTTATTCTCCTCCTCTATCTTAGAGAAACGTTATCTATAACCAAGACTTTCAAAAGTAATTCAGTAATGAAAACTTATCAATCAGGAGTGAACAGATAGGTAAATCACTCCATAGGAATTACAACTCTTAGAACTAAGACTCTTTTTAGAATGAATCAATAGAGCTTAAGAAGTAAATTTATAAAATGTAAGGGGAAAAAATCAAGTATCAAAGCTAGGTAACTTATTACCTTTAGATTATTTAACTTTAGAGGTAAAACTCAGACTATTAAAGTAGTCTTTAGGAGCTAAGCTAGCGATTAAAGCAGTTGAAAGTATAGAATCAGGATTTAAAAGATGAACTAAATGCAAAGGAGTAAGCTGAAAGAAGATAAAACTACTAGCAATAAATAAATTATCCTCAGGAAAATTTCTAACAGATTCCAAATAATTAGTCAGCCACCAATAAAACCTTTGAAAGATCAAATGTCACAGTACCTGGAATTAAGCAAACAAATTAAGAATATGGAAAAAATCCTTCGGTTTAAAATGCCAATTCATAGAATAGCTTTAAATACATTAAATCTTAAGGTAAAATTCATTACATTTAGGATAGCTAGACTTAAGTCCTATAGTTGATATGATGAATGAATAAAATTTTGAGCCTCCTGTTATATATATCGACTTCTCATATGTCTTTCCAGAGCAGACAAGTTAATTTGCTTAAATGTTTTCATTACTAGAAAGCTGAATCCTTTATTTATTAGCTATTAAATATCTATTTCTAAGTTCAATTATCTTCTAGCCTTATAAATACCACTTATCTAATATTTCATAAACTTATCTTAAAATACTATATCCAATATTGGATATATTAGAAAGAAGTATTTAAGTAAATAGCCTCCTCTTATACTTTTAGAAGATCGAAATTAAATAGTTTGAGAACTTCTTTACTTACACTTCTTTATTAAAGGTATTTCTATACATAAAGTAGAAAGAGAAGAGAGATAACTTAGAAAGGAAAAAAGAATTAGATATTATAAGTGTTACTAGTACATGCTGCTCATTAGTTTTGCAATCATTTCCTGCTCACTTTCCATTCTTGTTAGATTAAGATCAACATTACTCTATCCTCCAGTATTAAAATTCATAATTTTCATAAATAAATGCTTATCAGGATTAAACTCTCTTCTCCTTTGCATCACAAAAGCAAGCGCTTATTATCCACTTAGCTTTTTATTTCTATGCATTAGAAAGGTACATGCAACTGTTGGAGCTATAGAAACACAATCAGTGTCATATATTAATAATGGCTTTTGAGCAGTTTCAATTCATTCGCATATCTGCTTTAAGTTAATATTCTAGGGTTAGCTATCTTCATTGCTCAAACTTAATGTATTCAGAGACTCTGTTGGATTACTACCAGTCAAATCAACACAGGAAATGATTCTTAAATTTTACAATTACCTAGAAGAGGTTGCATTCATTAAATCTCCAAGATATACTTCATCAGGTACAATTTCAGAAGGATATCTTTCAGATGCAAGCTAGATATCTTCAGGACTCATTTAACCTTCCGAAACGCACATAAAAGGATACTTATTATAAAACTCCTAAAAGCCTCCCATAATCTAATAGAGCTTCAAGAAAGAATCTAAACTTAATTAGTAGTTATCTATCTCTTTACTAGGGTTAGTCTAAGGGTCTGTTATTAAAACTATTCTATTGCACTTCTTGTATAACTTCTTAAACTCTTCTAACTTTTCAGGGGTAATAGAGCTTCTTATATGTATGTAGTCAAAATCAAATCTGAAGTCTAAAATACAGACAGGTAATGAGTCTTATAGCATGTTGAACATAAAAATAGGAGAAATTTCTTTAATTTCATACCTATTTAATATCCCTGCTTCTATCCTAGCCTCTTTAAGCATCTTTTGGAAGTCAATAGTTTGCATTTTCTATATTATTTATTAACTTTTCCCTTTTAAAATTTAATCTAGTCTGAAACTTTCTATAATCTAAGCTTTTCCTTTAAACAGCCAGCTAAAACTTTCTTATACTATAATAGTTCTGAAGAATATTGATAAATATAGTAAGTAAAGAATAGAAATAAGCTATAACTAACTATATGAACTAGTAATAGGTATAAAGTAAGTAAGGCTATTACAGCTAAAGCTACCTATTTAATTATAATCAGAAAGCTTATTTTAAGTCTATTCGCTTATCCAAATCTTATTAGTAGTAAATTAAAGACTTAGCTAAGTTACTAGTTAGCTGATATATTAAACCACTAAAATAAATAAAGTTTATAATTAAAACTATCAGATTAGTAAGAAAATAGCTATTTAGCTGTTCTTTCTATGGACTTAGATAAGCTTTCTAGGAAATAATTTAGCATTTTTATTAAAAGAAAAGGATAAAGGTAGGAATTGTATTATTGTAGAAGGGGATTTACTTAGACGTTATTTTAAAAGGACTTTAGCACTAATTAAAGCACAGCCTATACTTTTTAAAACTTGTTAGTTTCTATTTTAATAGATGATAAAGCTATGTTCAATTAAAATGAAATACTAGCAAATTAAACTTTGATAATACTAAAACTGTATTAATTGATTAAGCTGCTTTTTAAAAGGGAAAAAGCTAAAAGGGTGAATTAATTTGACATAGACTAAAATAAATAAGATACGAAATAGAAATAAAGGGAAATATAGAATCAAAAATAAGAAGATTTAAATAAGGATGATTCATTCAAAAGTAAAATACATAAACTTACCAATCACAGCTACTAAAGCAAAGGTAAGTAATGCATTGTTTATTTTCTTAAAAATCAATCTAAAGATTAAAATAAATTTGATAAGGTTTTTTCACTTAAAAATGGAAAGCGAAGCGAAATTTCATGTTTATAAAATACTGTATGACTATTAACTAGTATAACATTAGAAAATAGAATTGATGATTCCTGAAACTATTATAGTTGGATATGGCTTTAGAGTTCCTATTTATATATTTTCCAAAAGTGAAACACTCAAATTTGATAGATTTTAGGTGAGTCTTTTTGAGATATATATGGATAAGTTTAAGTGAATGAATAAGAGTAACGAAAATGAAGCTTTTGCTATTTATAAGGATGACGAGAAAAGAGAGCTAATATTTTCCAAGGAGTAGGCTATGAAGATATGGCTATAGGAATATATTTAACTAAGTCCTGAAGCTAAGAAGAATAAGCACTTTGCTATTCAAAGATACATTGCTAGTAAAACAGGGAAAAACTTATTTCGAGTTACTGCCTATCAGTTCAATAGAGCTCCTCAAGTTATAATTATTTCTGACAATCTATCTGTTAATAATAATAACTCTAACTATTTCCAGAAAGAAGGCAAATAGGAGAAATAAAAGCATTTAGTAAATACTTATGATTAGTATAAAGTAAAGAGTAAAATGTAAAATCCTTCTACTTATACGCTTGAAGAATAATAACAGCCAAATAATTATTTATCCAGGAAGGAAATAAGTAACGATTGGTAGGCTTGGTAAAGAGAATAAACAGCAGATTTAAAGATTAAATCAATTTCTTAGGTAATTGATTCATCCTAGGAATTAGATTACCTTTAATAAGATTTATTGACTCCTAAATTTCATCCTTGTGAAACACAAAGCTAAAGAATACATTAGAAGTGTGATTCCAAGAGGAAATAGAAAATAGAGATTTAAGCTTTAAGTGGCTAGCATAAAGGGTTATAGTAAAAGGCGTAGTTTCTGTTGCAGATGATTTCATAATAAATGTATATAAAGTTCTAAACAATGACCTTTGACTTTATAGTAGATTAGAATAAGAATGAATACTTCTTACATTTAAAGAAGTATACCTATCCTAACTATGATATGAAGGCTAACCTAAATTTCCCCTACTCTGCTAAAAACTCGTACATTGAAAACGATTAAGACAAAAGAAGGAAAGATTTTTATAAGTTCGAAAAACTATAAAGAAGATGAGAAAAATTGAAGAAGGAAGAAACTGGAAGTAGTAAGCCTTCTACGACTAAGAGTACAAGGCCTACTACAAGTTATGAAAACAATTTCTCAGGTTCAAGAATAAATCTAAGGCAAATTCTGAGCCAAAATTAATCTCCTATTAGATCTTAGAATAACTCTCAAATCTCCATTACAAATGAGAAGTCAAAAGTATTATTTGAAGAAATAAATTAATAAAAGAATATTAAAAGAAAGAATTAATAAAACCCTAAGAGTGTGCATTTACATCCTAAAAAGAGAAAGAAATTGCAGATTAATTAAACACAAAGAAATAATGAAAAATCTGTTCCCATTTTTAGCTAAAAAAGTAGAAATTGGGAGGAAAAGCAGAAAAAGGATATAGTAAAGCACTGCAATATTGATACAAATAAATTTTACTTTGATATTAATATTAAAAGAATACACTAGAAGTTCTAATTAAATCAATAAAATCAAATTCCTTTTGATGTGATTAATAAACTTTCTAACTATCAAAGAAGAAAGAAAGTTAAGAAAAGTATAACTGACTAGATATAAGAAATGACTTAGAAACTTAAGTCAATCGACTTAGAAGAAGAGAATAGAGCATAAAAAGAATTATATAAAGATAAAGATGTACAAGATAACGAAGATCAATAGGAGTTTGATTATAAGTCTTCATACAAAGGTTTTTTTAAAAGGAAATTTATAAAGAAGAAAACTTTTTTCCAGAAAAATGAACTTCAAAATTTGCAAAAGGGAATGAAAAATTTTGATCTAATTTTTAAAGAATCTTTGGCTAATATAGTGACAAACTTTGATTATATAAAAACTAAAATTATACCAAACGGTTCTAAGAACATAGTCAAAAGCGAAGAATTAAATCCAAATAAGGAGAATAGGAAAAGTTTATTGTGATCAACTTCTTATTTCTATTAATTTAAGATAATTAGTTAAATCTGCTTTTTAGATATCCATATATTTTTAAATTAAAGCTATTGTAGTTAAAGGAAAATTAGAATCTGTTTAATTACCAAAAAATATTAGCAATTGTATTAGCTAATTTTATTAAATGTGGCTTAATCATATAAATTAATTAAATCAGTGGAAGTTTTTTAAATCCCTGTAAAGGATTTATAGAGAAGTTAGCAACTGGTAAATTAACAATTTTTCTTGATTTTTTATTTGTAGGAATAGTCATCAGATAGTAAGTCCATTTTCTTTGAGCCATTCCTTTCCTATCCATAATAATCTTTTTAAGTATTTCCGCTTCTTCCTTCAATTATCTATTTTCATACTCTTTGAGTCTTTCATTGGCTTACTCTTGATAATGCTTATTCTTTTCTTCTTACTTGCTGTTATTAAGCTTCTTTAATAGTATCTTATTCTAGTTCTAAATTTATTACTAGTTCATACAAAACTTCTTAAACTTTTTAGCTGCATTTTAGTCTTTTTTCAACTCTTAAGCACACTTAAAATACAACTATGTTATCTCATAATTTTCAACTGAGCTTTTGTTCATGCTCTCATTATCCAGTTTATTATTAATCTAGTCACAGACATCAAGCAGAGATTAATTAAGAGGTTGCTTTTTAGATTTTAGGATTTATCTGGCTGTAAAGAAGACAGAGGACTTGTCATTAGTTTGCTTAGCATCAGACTACATTAATTAAGAAGCTCCTTTAAGCTTGAAATCATTCATTTTATCTAAAGTTAAGCTAATAAATTAAATAAAGCTAGTTGATATATAAAATCACTCTTCTTTGCTCTTTATACATATGCTTAGTCCTAACACTACTAGAGATATACCAAAAATAACCTTTACATTTATTTTATCATGCTTGTAAAATTTTTCAGTCAGATAAGCTGCAACAAATGTGGTGCAATTTGTAACTGGAACTACAACTGTTAGATCTAAGTTTAATACTTACCATAATATCCTAAAGAAATGTTAAAAGCCAAGGAAGCAAGCTGATTCAAACCGAAACTTAAAAGAAATTTTCACATTCTGATCAGTTATATAATACTCACTGGCTTAGATGTAATTTCTTAAGCGAAGTTAGTAACTCCTCACACTATTCCAATTAAGATGAAAATGATCATTATTAATTAATTTAAATAAATAAGCTTAATACTACTAAAATTATCTTATTATTATCCAAAGCTTCTGCTCTATATTTATAGTAGATTTATGCTTTATTAACTACTATGTATCAGATTTTTCTTTGCTCTACTCTTATTTTATAATGATATGCATTTATTTTAGATTTAGAAATCAAATTAATGAATATGCTATTAGGATTTATCTTCGTTCATTAACAGTAGCCTATCCTAACTTAGCTATCTTCATTTATTTGTAAGTCTTTTGAAAAGAAATGCCTGTCTTTATTGCTCTTTATTATTACCTAGCTTCTATAATCGAATGCTTATAAATTTATGAATAAACTGATCCTTATGATAAATTATGCGATTTATTAGTCTTAATAAAATCATTAAAGCATCAAAAAGATAGCCTTCATATTAATAATTCGATTTAGTTATAAAGCTTCCTAACTTATCTAAACATAATATGCTTATATCCACTAGAACCTCATTCTAATATTAACACGATAAATCTTTTTCTTGCTTTATTTACATTCTCTTAATATGTATTAGGTATAAATCATATAACCTAGCAAATTGGTTATACTATAATCACTAACCCTCTTCATTCTGGAGATATTTTAGAGAAACTTAGAAACTAACAGTATGGATCTAAATATAGTTCCTATAAGATTAATAAATAAAAGTAGTTATGATATATAAAAGTCTATTATATATATATTTCAATATTAACATTCAAAAGCAACTATCGAACTATTAGGCTTAATAATCTCTAAATCTACTTTAAATTAAAGAGCTCAAAAGCAAATTTTTAAAGTAGTTTTAACCAATTTAGCTATGTGAATAAATTGAATCTAGTATATTAATTATACCTTTAACAAGAGTTTGCTAGATCATTCTTTTAAAAGCTTTATTAAAAATGGAGCAAATTTTAGGAGTTGAAGTGTTATCTATTTTAGCTATTTTGACTTTCTATATTTTATCTGCTGAGTTCCTTGAGATGAAAAAGTTCCCAATTCATGAATCTGCTCTTGCTATCATACTAGGGTTAGTAATGGGATATGTTTTCTACTTTTCATTAGATAAAACATTTCCTTATAATGATGGATTCTTCTTTTATTTTATTCTTCCTCCTATCATTTTCGCTGCTGGCTACACTCTAAAAACTAAACTCTTTTTTATGAACTTTGGATATGTTACTATTTTTGGTTTTATAGGTACTTTCCTAAGTTTCCTAACAATTTCTGGACTAACGTACTTCTTTGCAAATAACGGAGCATTGGATAAGCCACTAAAAGGCTAAGAGTGCTTACTAATAGCTTCTATTTTATCAGCAACAGATACAGTTGCAGCTGTGAGCATGGTAAAAGAGAGTAAATATCCAATTTTGAATAGTCTTTTGTTTGGTGAAGGAGTAGTGAATGATGCAGCTGCTATAATACTTTTCAAAATAACTTAGAACTTGCTTGAAGAAGACAATATGAAACAGTTTGATTTTTCTTTTAATGGCTTATTTTATATAACTGCTTATTTTTTTTACATCACTATTACCAGCATTGTCATTGGAGTCACCTTTGCTCTTATTGCTGCCTGGATACTTAAAAAAACTCCTTAAATGAGAGAGAATCCTTCAAGAGAGGTGGCAATTGTAATTTTAATAGCCTATATTTCGTATGTTCTTGCAGAACTTTTGGAATTATCTGGAGTAATGACAATATTTAGCTGTGGAATAGTAATGGCTCGTTATGTATGGTATAATATAAGTGAACAGAGTAGAAATTCTACTAGCATTTCTTTCCATGTGATTGCATAGACTGCTGAAGCTTTTACTTTTACTTATGTTGGGCTGAGTGTCCCTGATTTAGCTAAAGATTCAGTTAACTTTTTGTTTATTCTTTGTATGATGTTTACCATTATTATTGGGAGAGCTGTCTCTATTTTCATTCCTTAGATTTTTCTTTTCTTTTGCTCAAAGGCCTTAGATGGAAGAGAACTATGCGTTATATGATACTGTGGGATTATTAGAGGAGCAATTGCATTCGCTCTTGTTCTGTAATTATCAGGGTAAAACTAAGAGATGCTGAAAGTAACAGTAATGGGTATTGTTCTTTTCTCTACTATTTTCCTTTCTTCTTTCTTACCTTTATTTGCTAATTGAATAGGATTAGATGAAGAAGTGCACACCGAAGCTGCTTTGCTAAATTCGTCAAGCAAGAATGCATATATCTAAGATTAAAGTCCTAAGAAATTCTCTAAAAGTAAGCTAAATGATTGCTTCGTTAATTGGGAAAAAAAATATCTTCAACCTGTTTTTGGTGGCCACTCTTGAGATAAAAATTACCACTAAAGCACTTAAGAAAACTAGTCTGTTGAAGATTAAATATATGGAGGTGTTGAGCTTGGACTTTTTAGTAAACTTATTAAGAATTAATCAGACGAACAGAATTAAACCGAATTAGTTTCTAGGGGCAAGAAGAGCATATCAAATATCCAAGAAGCATTTGTAAGCGACAATAAGAGATTAAATGATAGTTGAAAGACTTATCTTTAATCATTTTAAATAAGTAAACTTAACATCATTATATCTACTAAAGTACATCAATATCATGCTACTTTACCTTAATATCTACATATCATTTCTCAAGCCTTTTATAAGGCTTCAACTAAATTACTCTTGTTTAGCAGCATTATAACTACATTATTTAAAGCCTCTTAAAACAATAAAAGCTATTATGTTTATTTTGTCTGGATTTATTGCAGAATTCAATTTTCTAAACTTCAAATTTTATTAGAATTTAGATCTTAAATGTTAGATAATTACATTATCTAGCACTGCTAAGATAAAAAATTATGAAGCAAGACGCTAAAAAGAGGCTATTTAAGATATAAACAGTAAGCATACAGCATCTTCTATAATATATCATATTTAAACATTTTAGTTGAGGGTAGCATTACTATTCATATCTCTGCCTGCTTACATATACTATTTCTATATAGACTTTAATGCATTACAATATACTAAGAAACTTGAAGCTATGAGATATGAGATATGATAGTTTAGCTTTTAGAGATAATGAATATAATTTAAATGTAGATTTTTGCTTTAAACACGTATATTGGAATAGGATTCGTTTATTTAAGGACACTTAAACAGATTTACAATATTAAATATGGCTCTAAAGTGCTAAGTTCTTCTTGAAGCAATTGAACCACATCTTAAAGCACATGGTGCTGATTTAGTCAAAAGAACTGGATTTGTATATCACTTTGAAATTACTCAGAGTGGAAAAGAAGTTGTTTCGTTTACTATTGACTTGAAAAACGGAACTGGATCATTTGCTAGAGGAAAATAGGGAAAATCTGATTGTGTTTTCATTATGGATGATGCTGATGTTGTTGCAGTAGCTGCAGGTACTCTTAATCCTTAGATTGCATTCATGTAAGGAAAAATGAAAATTAAGGGAAATATGGCAGCTGCTATGAAATTCACTCCAGATCTTTTACCTAAGGTAGGAGCTGCAAAATTGTGAGAAAAACAATATTATTAACATTTAATTTAAATCATTCTTCACTATTATCTAACCATTTTATCCTTTTTCCATCTACCCAAAGTCCTTTTCTTGTTATACTATCGGGCATCTTATAGACTCCTTCTCCATTTTGTTTACCGTTTTTTCAGTTTCCTTAATACTATCTTCCATCAGGTCAGCTGTAAACTCCATACCCATGCTTTTTGTCGTTTTTGTATTATCCTTCATATTTCCTACCATCTTTCCAACTATATCTTCCATTGCCATGCATGGCGTTATTAAATCACTAACCTTCATATATTCGGCCATCTATTCATCTATAAGTTCCTTTTCCACTTATTTTATTTTCTTTCCATTCACCTTCATAAATTGATTTGTCTGACCAAAAATATTTACCAAATCCATGTTTTTGTCCATTTTGGTAATATCCCTCATATTTAGAATTATCTACTCAAGTTTCGATTCCTGAATTTATAAGAAGTTACCTTTTCCATGCTAAAGATCGTCTTTTCATTCACCAACATATTTCACTCCATTTGTGTGAGCATAAACTCCATATCCATTAGCTTTATCATCTTCTCACTCTCCTTAATAAATATCTCCATTAACATGTCAAAATATACCATTTCCATGAGCTTTATTATCTTTTCACTATCCTTCATATTTAGCACCATCTGGTCAAATCTAAATTCCAAATCCATCACGTAAGCCATTTTTAAACTAACCTTTATAAACAGCTCCACTTTTAAAGACATACTGAATCATTTCCTCAGTTTAATCTTAAAAGAACTAGCTTTATAAGCTAAACTTTTAGTCCATTTCCTCATTAATAAAGTATTTTTGCTTTTATTCGCCTTTTTATTAACTACGAGCTAGTCTTTCCCTTGCTTAAAATCCTCTTCATAAGCTTTAAATCTTAATTATTTTTGTTAAATGCTATTTAGCCATTTCGAGTACATTCTAGCTGTAATAATCAGAAGTGCATTAATAAGCATTAAGTTGCATTTTATATTTTTCAGAGTTTAAAGATTCTATAGTGCATCCAGCTTCAGATTCTTTTCCACAATTGCATTAAGAACAATTATACTATCCCATTTTAATTAGCGCTATTTATTATAATTCAGCTTTAATATTGCTATCTACCATCCTTGCTATTTAATCTTCCCCTATAATCTGTCTAATTACCTCTGACTTAGACTGACTTTTTATGAATTGCTATACTCTATAGCTTAAAAGAACCAAGCATTATAGTAACTTCTTAAACTTTTTAGATATGAGCTAAAATTAAATAGTTGTATAGTTAATGGAATAGTCACTTGATAAGAAGGAAGTTAAATAGGGTAAATAGAATAAAGCATATAAGCTTAATGCTAGCTTTATGACAATACTTTCAAACTGAAAGTCAAAGAGTTAACTTAGTAACAAATTGCATTTTTAGGAAATGTAAATATTTGAGGATATAAATGGAAAGCTATGAACTATAATAATAAAAGCTATCTAGATAATACTTAAATACTTTAAATACTAAAAGTATTTTAACTATTAAACTAAGAAACCCACTATAAGTATATCTATTATTACTTAATTTATTAACAACCTAATTATCATTATGCAAGTAAACACTAACATCTTTCATAAGCAATCATTCTATTACATTAGACTTAGAAACTTAGCAAATATTAGAGAAACTTCCAATAGTGTAAAGAAAGTAGTATATTTAAATGAGAATTAAAGGTAGAAATATTATAGTTATTTAAATAATAAAGCTAAGTAGCATCTTTAATTACCTCATAAGGGCTAAATAATTAAGTTGCTTCACTTTTTGAAATAAAAGCTAAAGGCGGCTTGGCTTTTGGAGAGAATTGAAATAGAGAAAATTAAAATGAAAGATAATCTTTAGTAAATATTGCTATGTCATAATCATTATTATATAGATATTATAAACCTATATAAACAGAGATTTTTTAAGTAATCTCAAAGATTAAAAAATTAAATAGTTTATAAAGGACAAATGATGAAGATGCTCTTTCCAAGGTGATTATAATAAATTATATATCTTTTAATATATTATTGCTTCA
The DNA here is from genome assembly GCA_946699065.1 of Loxodes magnus. Classification (NCBI taxonomy): domain Eukaryota; phylum Ciliophora; class Karyorelictea; order Loxodida; family Loxodidae; genus Loxodes; species Loxodes magnus. Next base: position 362,810 of record CAMPDV010000087.1, on the reverse strand, counting down.
GTCTAATATAGCATTTTATTCTATTTATTTATTTCATCTTTGGCTGCAAAAATAAGTAGCCTTAGTTATTTTAAATAGAGCAATTCTTAATTAATATAAGCTATAGTAGTAATTGGTAGGAAGGTTAGATATAAGATAACCTGAAATAGTAAATACTCATACTTGCTCTGTAGAAGGAGCATTAATAATTAAGTTAGTTTAACTTGTTTGATTAAATAGATTAAATTTAGCTTAATAACTAATAATATTTCAAGCTAAGTTCTTGGATTTGTATCGATTTTTTTTTTCTAAGTATAAACTTTGAAAATAACAGAAATAGGAATTAAAGAGATTTAAAGTAAATTACTTAAAGTTGATAAAAATGATTAAAGGAGTAAGGAAATGCTAAAACTAGTAAGTTTAATTAATTGTAGACATTTTGATTGCCTATAGCATCCTTTTACGTGGCTTTCCTATTATTTCTACCACAGTAAATGCTGTATTCTCACTTTTGCTTTTGTACTGTGCTTAACCATTATCTTTGGTTTTGGAATTCTTTACGCTGAATTTTTAGACGCCAGAGATTAGTTTGTAGACCCTGATAATTGAATTGAATAGAATAAAGAAATAAGTGACAAGCACCACTAAACAGACTATAGGTAGAGTACTATCATATTTAGCGATAAAACAGGCTAAGATAATGTAATAACTCATGATCATCTGAAGGAAGTAGCTCTATTTGTATAAAATATAACAGGCATTTTAGATAATTCAAGTATCTTTAGGATAGAATATGATGGAAAATATTACAGCTTTTATGATATTTGCTACAATCCCTACGAAGATGAGTGTATCTAATTATCCAATGTTCTTGTTATGTTCTATATAAATGAATCTTACCCTTATTTTGATCTGGATAGCTTAAACGACTTAGAAGTTCTTTAGAGGATTTAGTCAGGAGTCCCTCCTTATCTCAAGCCTATAATGAATGAATTGAAAATGAGAGCTAACATTTTCCCTAACCATTTATTTGGAACTGTTAATGTGGTACCTGAATAAATAAGGATAGATAATAAAACAGGTAGAAACAATATAATGAAGGCTAAATAGACTTAATTTGCTATTGTTTTGAGTGATAGCGATGAATTTACAGACATATCCGATAAGTATGAAGATGAACTAGAAGATTTTTGCGAGGAATGAGACAAAAAAAGCTCTTTACTAAACGTGTACGTTATGACTTATGAAGGTCCTAAAAAGGCTGTTAAAGATTAAGCTAAAGATGATATAAAGATTCTCATCATCTCAGTGGCACTTAATTTGGCAACTGCTATTTTAATAATTTCAATTTGCTTTAAGCCTCTCTGCTCTAGGCTACTGGGATTTTTTATAGGAATTTTGTGCATAACATTCAGTATTATTGAAGGATTTGGATTTTTAAGCTACATAGGAGTAAAGCTAATGAGTTATACGCCAGCTGTTATTATAATGGCATTCTTTTGTGGAATAGTTGATATATTTTAAATAATATCTTGCTTTTCCTACTACCAGTTTAAGAAATAGAACTAGAATGCTGAAGAAATATCCAAAGAAACTTTCAAGCATGCTAGTTCTGTATTTTACTGTAATCTTGTAGTAACTTTTCATTATATAGATTGCTTTTGGAATGTTCTTCGCGATTCTTGGAACAAACATAGATGGATTGGAGAGTCTAGCGCTTTATATGGGAACAATTTTCTTTATAAAAGGGTTTAATATGATGCTTATCTTAGTTCCCTATCTAATTTATGAAGCTAAAACTACTTAAGATAAGAAAATTGGTTGCTGGGGTATTTTGAAATAAGACAAAGAGGTATGTGGAAACAATTATAATCCAGAGATGTAGCCTTATCTTAAAAATATGCTAAAGAAATGTACTGAAGTTGGCTGTACTAAAGTAATTGTAAAAGTAATATTCCTTATTATTTCTTTGGCTGCAGTAGCATTATTTTTTGGTATGTTTCTTAAAGAGGATATTAAGAAAGAATTTTTCGCTGAATGGAATTTAGAAGATGGGAATTATATCAAGAAATCAATAGAATATATAAAGTATGATTATGGACCTGGATTTTTTGCAGGATATTGGTTTTCAGATGCTAATTTTAAATCAAATGAATTTCAAGTAAAAATTAAAAATTTTACCAACTAAGTCTTAAGTGACACTACGCAATAAACTTTTCCTGACTTAAAGTTTTTAGACATGTTTTCTTCGTTGACTTTATTCGTAAAGTAAGGAAATTGTATTAATAAAGACAATTATGTAGTTAATTTAACTTAGTAAGGAACTATTCCTGAGGAATATTTCGACTTATGCTCAGATTAATGGTATAACTTATTTCCATTACGTGATTAGGCCTTTATGGCAACTCAATGAGAGGAAAAAGACGGACTGATGACGATAACCGATGCTGGAATATTGTTGCATTTAGCTTAAAGAAAGTATACTTTAGATAAAATAGCAGAAGTGGAATATTTTAGTAAGATAGCTGATTCAATTTTCAGTGACGATGAATATTATGTGTATTCAGTAATTTTTAAATACAGGATCCCTTAGGATAAATGTCCTTTATATATTCGTACGATGATAGTGATGATGTGGTCTTATTTTGAGTTTTTTGGGGAATTTGTACATTTGTATTATTACTAGCTGTTTTTATGGATATCTATAATTGGATTATAGCATGCTGCGCTATAACTTTGGCCTTCTTATGGGCGTGAGGAACAAGTTAGACAAGTGATAGTCATGAAGCTTCCAACTTTTTCTTCTACTGTATAATCGTTATGTTATCTCCTTAAATCGTCAGTTTTGTTTTCTATGTAATTTTTTAATGATTTAGTCAAGCTGAAACTTATAGAAGTTCAAAGAGCAGAAATTAGACACTTACAATATTTACTTCATGACAGCATTATAATTTTCAATGATGTTTTCTAAGCCAGGAGGCCTTATAATTTCAGCTTTATGTGATACTTATATCTTTTCTTTAATAGGACAAATATGAACGCAAATAGGTCTTGTTACCTTCTTAATTACCATCTTCTGAATTCTAAACTTCCATACTTTTGGCTGCAGAATAAAATGGGACGAATAGTCACATGAAGATGATGATCTCAGCTACTCCTAGATTAAACGTAAAATATTAATTTAGAAGGTGAAGTTGAGAAAAAGATAAATGAAGAATCACTAATACTCCAGCTAGGTAAGAGATGAAAGCAAATTTAGATTTAATTATTTACTTAAATTTAAACTTTATACTTTCAAAATAATGCTCCTATATCTAAATTCACCCTTTTATTATAACTCTCTTTCATAAAGTAGTTCAAATAGTATAATTAAAACACCTTAAAACTCTTTTAATTTTATAGCAAGAAATAAGCTTTACAGCAGTTTATACCCTTTTACACTTAATTTCTATGTACTTTTATATATTTATTTTAAGATATTGGGGAGTTATTTATATGTTTTCTACTTCTGACTCCTTTCAATAATTTTGTAATGATAAAGGTAGCTTCCTTTGGGATTTAAAGTTAAGAATAATTAATTAAATAAGATAGATTATGAAAGAAGATAAAGCATAATAAAGCTTTCTGGTTTAATTTAAGCATTAGATAGAAATATTACTTATTAGTTTATGTATTTTTTATCTGATAAATAAATAAATTTTGTTATAGAGAGCGTAGTGCCTCGTTAACACAGCTCTTTCAATGTTAATTTTAGTATTAATATTATTATTATTATTAATATTATTCTAGCAAACTAATGAGTCATGTCAATACAAAAAATGGGAATCTATTTATTAAAAATTATTTTTTAATCAAATACTCCAGTCTTCTTGACTAAAATTCAAATAAGAATTGTAATTAAGAATGTTAAATGACCCTTCAGTCAAACGCTCATATTGCTAGCGAAAACCCTTGGACAAATTAGGTTATTTCTTTCGAGCTTTTCCACCCTTCTCTGTAGTGGCATCTATTGCGAGATTACTCCCAATACAGTATATATTTTATCAGATTATCTACTAGTTCTTCCGACCGAGGCCGGCAACCAATTTTATAATATATAGTATAATAATATCAATTAATTTATGTAGTTCTATTATTATTAAGTTGACCACTTTAAGTACAATTACATTTGCTCTCATAAATTTCTATTTCTTCATTTTCTTCGCTTCATTTTTCATTTTGTACTGAAGATCAATTATCTTTTTCCTCTTCTGTTCTAAACTCCTGTAGCCCTTTTAATATTTTCCTCATTATAAAATATCTCAAAATATCATAAAAACCCTTGTCTCAGTTAAAGCAAGTGATTAAAGTATGTATCATAACTTACAAAATTCCATTAACTTTTCTTTTAATTTAGGAAAATGATTCTATGAATACTTGATCAATAAATTAATTAAACCCATTAAAAATACAATCATCAATTTAGTTTGATATCTATAAATTAATCATATCTAAACTATTCCTATAATTATCATCTAAAATCTTATTTCTCTAATTATTATTAAATTTAATGTCTTCCTTTATTCTAAAATTATACATATGGCTTTATATGCTAATATTAATGTTTGCTAGTTTCTATAACTCTTCTCCTTAATATGTATATAGTCCTTTAATTTTTCTTTAGCCTAAACAATGTTTCATATCTTTTTTCTTTTATATGTTTCCTATTTTGTGGCAATATAATATTTCTCTTTTTAGTTTTAGCTGATGCTGTCTCTTCTATTTGTTATCCTACTTCTTCTAATAATTTCGGTATTTTCACTTTAAGTTATGAAAATTCTAGAATCTTAAACAGATATATTTGAGAGTTGCAGTAATAGCATCTTTTCGTTTCTCGTTTAGATTTAAATCTTGAACCTCCTCTTCTATTATCATTGATTTTTTCTTTAATCTAAAAGTTCTGTTTAAAGTTGAAATTTTTACTGATTCTCTTCTATTTTTCTTTATCATTCCTAGTTATTTTCACTTTTAATGTTAGTTTTATGATTGACTGTTCTTGCCTCGTGAAATATTTCAAAAGGCTCTAAGATCTCTTTCTTAGACCAAGAGGTCTTACAACACATTAATCAGCTAATTATAGCTTATTTATTGTTTGATGTGCGAAATTAGAGACTCTTGAACACATTATATTTTTAACCTATTTCAAGATTTTACTTCAGTGTGAGACCTTGATTTGATGAGAAACCTTTTTAATGCTCTTTTCATAAACCTAATTTCTCTGGGATGTCATTAGCTCTTGTTCTTTTCAAGCAGCGAAAAATCCTGATCTGGATCCTATTACCTTTTTATATTTTTTCTAGTTTCATTATTAAAAGTTATTAAGTAATTAGCATTAGATTTATAAGTAAATAGTTATTATTATTATATAGTATTTTAGACTTAAAGCTAAAGTATAAAATTAGATTTTCATAATTTGAAAAAGACAAATACAGATCCAGGTACAAAGAGAGTTAAGAAATAGAAATTAAATTCTGTAGTACTACGATATAGCGTTTGAACTTTAAGAAATAGATCCAGTAAAAACTTGCAAATCAGTAGAGATAAATAAGATAGTGGATTAATATATTCAGATGATATTCTAAGCCTATAATAATATAGCAAAATTATATAATTTGACTTTAAAGAAACTACTCATACAATTATTTATGAGATCTAGTGACATTTTGTAAAAGTATGATTTTAGAGAAATAATTATCTAGTTGGATCTTTAGTGAATATCTATAAATGCTAAAATTATTTTTAAGGCTATTTTGCTGCCTTTTATTCTGCTACAACTTGCATGTATTTTGTTACTGCAGCTTATTAGGTGAATATGAGGCTTGAGTTTAATATTTCGATTAGATTCATTTAGGTATTATTATCCTTTTAGACTTTTAGTTTTAATTTCTTCTTATAAAAAATTTCTTTTTAAGCAGAATAATCTTTATAATGCTATACAAGCAGTTAGTATTCATAGACTATTATTAGTCTCTTTTTGCTCTTACTGGCTTGAAATGAAGGTAATAATTTATACAGTATGCGTTAATAAAAAATCAATTTTGTGTTCTGATTTGCATAGTTGTGGTTGATGCAGTAATCCTAGAGCAAAGTAGATAGATTTTTAATTATAAGTGCCCAATGAACTAAAGGTAACTTTTGACTATAGTATTTAAAAAGATTTAAGTAAATGATACTAAAGATACTTTGTTGAACCTTTTCATACTTCATAAACTATTTTTTACCCTTCCTAAGGTAATTTAACAATAAGCTTTAAGTTTTAATAATTATGTAAACAAGTTACTTTTTATTTTAAATTCTAACTTGCAGTATAAAAAGAAAGAGACTTAAGAGATGCTGCTACTGCAAGAAAATTGGATAAATTGTAAGAAACTGGAGATTATTAAGGAAATAAAGGATAGAGAATTAAAATAGTTAGTCTTCTATGTAGAATTTATTGTGCTACTGATAGTAAATCATATAGAAAAAATATATTTTAAAGCATGCAGTTATTATAAACAGATATAGAAGCTAATAAAAAACTTAAAAATTTAATACTTGGAGATCAACAAGGCTTGAGAACAGTACGTTACTTATATGAAGATAAAGAAGAACAACGAGAATTTTTAAATCTCTATTACAAGAGTTAATAATCAAGCAAGAGGAAGAATTAGAGAAACTGATTACAAAATTTAAAGTGGCTAGCCTATTGAAGCATGATACCACTATAATAATTTTAATATTATTATTACTATATTTATAGGAAGAACACAGTTAGTAACTTCATAATTACTTCACAATACAAAATTAATGTTTGGAGTTCTTGAGATATTCAACCTCTTTTAATTAAGATTAATATTCTAAATATTAATAAAAAGAGGATACTAAACTCTTCAATATGCTGCTATAAAACAAAGACTCAAACAAATTCCAAACAATTAGCCAAAGAGCAAATACATCATAGATATAAATTTTAATACCTTATAGACATTTAATTTACTATTATTTTTCCATTAAGTGAGAAAAAGAAAAATTCTATAGAAGCTAAAATTTTTGATTCTTCATGCTGATCTCAAATATATCAATCTTGCTCACTAAAATAATGGGAAAGCATCTAATTAAGATCAACTATAAGTTACCTTTCCATATAATAATATTTTAATATAAAGAACTAAAAAAAAGATGTCAGGAATCAAACCAGGATTCTTCGCGGCTCCTAAAAAGGTAGTAGTTAAAGACATCCTAGAAACGCTAGAACCAGGAAAAGAGTAACAAAAAGGTCACCCATCAGGATGAATCTCCTACCTCTGAAGAAAAGCCTAGGAAATAAGCTAAGATTATTGAGCTCTCGGAAGTCTTGAATCTCACCACATTATAGTAAATAAGCTCTAATTAGCTGATTAAAGTGGTGCTAGGCCTTCAGGAAGAGCTAAAAAAGTTGAAGAAAGACAATAAAAAGTTATTGGAAAAACTTGGACTTGCAGAGGAAATAGAATCGAGACTCATGACCTAAGAAAGAAACCTTAACGCATTTCGAATATATCACAAGACTAGAGCAGTTAATCTCAAAACTAACAATAGAAGCAGAAAGAACTGATTACCAAATTAGAAAAAATAGAAGTATCAGTACAAATTGCCGCTTTAAATGGAATTGAAAGAATAAATGAATGATCCAATGATAATTGAGGGTGAAAATAACTCAATATTTAAACCTAAACGACAAGCGAAAAGATGTTACTATTGTAACTCTCAAAAGTATCTGTGGAAAAGATACTAGAAATTTCTCAATTTCAAGTAAAAATATTGAAACTATTAGAAGTAGTTGGAGAACAAAAGGAAGAAACAATAACAAATAAAGCTATCAAGAGAAAGAGAAAGATTATACTGTAACAAATTTTGGGAAATTTGCAAGAAAAAAGACATCTAGCATCTAAGTGAAATAAGAATTAAAGGACAACATGCATAGCAAGGAGAAGAGTTGTAGAGATTTTCAGATTTTTATATTAAGCCTCAAGAGTAATCTAGAGGCTGGCCGGAACGATGTTTAAATATCTCCAAGAACGCTAAACACTTAATTTTGTATTTGTATTTATAAAGAACTAAATGATTATAATAATAACTTAATTGGAAGTAATAACTAGTACTCTATAGAATAACTAGAGATAGGTAGTTTAATAGTTATCTATTGCTATGATGCTTAATGTAATCTTTTAACTAAGGGTATAAATTACTAATGTAAACTATAGTAGTAATTAGCTTTATCTTTCTCTTACTACTTTAATAAACTGATTACGATTTAAATATTAGAAAGGTATTAAAGTAATTTAATGGCTTTTATATAAGTAATAGTTAATATAGCCAGACTTTAAGATATTGAAATAGAAATGTAAAATCTAAAGGCTGTATGATGAAATCTGAGCCTAATTATTTAATTAACTCTGATTTGTCAGAAAATAATAAATGGTTAAGCAGCAGCAGACTGAAGAACAGCAGGAAGAAAACTAGGAATCTTCTTAGGAAGAATAAGTTAAGAAAAAGAGTAAAAAGAAGAAGTAATAAGATATAATCACATCTAACTTAAGAAAGGATTTAGGACTTGATTGCGAGATGATTTATTTCCATTAATTGATTTCAAGCTAAAAATCATAGGAATATATGGATCAAATTTTAAATACAGTGACTTTGTAATAATTCACAGTTAGAATTGTGGGAAGAATGGTTGTTTAACCTAGATTATCAGCCTATTTTAGTGACCCTGACTTGCCTCCTTATAAATATTCTGGACTATAAGTTCCTACGAAATCTTGATAAGAATGTCCTTTACTTTTGAAAATAAAAGAGACAGTGGAATCAGCATTAGGATTTAAATTTAATTCAGTTCTTATAAATTATTACAGAGATGGATAAGATTCTATTGGATGGCATTAAGATGATGAAAGCTTATATGGTAACTATACTATAATCGCTTCTCTATCTTTTGGAGCAAGAAGAGATTTTGTTGTTAGAAACATATAAAACAATAGGAAAAAATATTACTTTCAACTTGGAGAAGGAGCTTTGCTTGCTATGAAAGGCAAGTTCTAAAAATTCTGGTAGCATTGTGTACCTAAAAGAAAATAGGCAGAAAGAAGATTAAGTTTGACTTTTAGGAAAGTTTTGTAGAAATGAAAATATACCTTTTATTATATTCTGCTAAATATACTAAAATTATATTTTAATTGGCACTGCTTTATATTTCAAATATCAATAAGTCTCTATGTATTCTATACATTCCTTAATATAGAAGTTCTTATTACTTTTATAAGTAAGGGTACTTATTTATGATAAATAGCTTCTTGAAAGGAATCTCTAATAGCATCTTTAATAATACTTATGACTATAGAAGATTATTTAAATAGAACTTAGACTTGCTTGTTGTTCTCAAATATAAATAGATTATTAGAGGTAGCATAGAATCATATATATACTTAGTAAGAGTAAAGATGAAATGAATATATACGATAAATAACTAAAGGATAATAATAAAGATGGGAGCTTATAGATATCTATAAGAAATCTGGAGAAAGAAGCAATCTGATGTCATGAAGTTCTTAGCTAGAATCCGAACTTGGGAATACCGTCAAAGACCTCCAATTGTAAGAGTTGCTAGACCCACTCGTCCTGATAAAGCTCATAGAGTTGGCTATAAAGCTAAGAATGGCTTCGTAGTTTATAGAGTCAAAATTAGGAGAGGAGGAAGAAGAAAGAATGCTAGTAAGGGTATTGTTTATGGCAAGCCCTCTAACAGTGGTATTTACTTAAAACACGGACCAAATCTATAAGCTTTAGCTGAGTAAAAAATAGGAAGAAGACTCCCATCTCTAAGAATTTTAAACTCTTATTGGGTTGCTTAAGATTACGTTCATAAATATTTTGAGGTTATCTTGATTGATCCTGCTAACAAAGTTATTCGTGATGATCCTAGAATTAGCTGGATTTGCTCCAAAATACATAGAGAAATGAGAGGAGTAACTGGCGCTGGCAAAAAACATAGAGGATTGACTGTTAAAGGACACAAAGCCAACCATAACAGACCTAGCAGAAGAGCTAACACTTTGAGACATAAGAAAGTCAGCTTGAGAAGATATCGTTGAACAATTCTAACTTTTAAGTTAATCTTAATAAATTTAAGCTACTAAGTATGCAAAACTATGATATCATAATAACTTTGCAAATACTTTTCTTAATATATAATTGGCTAAATTCAGCTATTAAGCAGAAATAGTTAATTAAAAGCAAAGATAATAGAAATATGATAAATGAGTGCTTATCAAAATAAAATCAAAGTATTATATTAACTCTCTGGTAGCTAAGCTACCCTTATGTCTAATTTAAGGTACAATTAAGAAATTAAAAATAATAGAGAAGAAGTAGATAGTTTAATTTATCTTAGTGCTAGTGTATAGTTAAAATATTTAAAGCATATTCTAGTAATTACTAAGATGATATTCCCTTTAAATAATATCTTTGTTAACTAAATAGAAGCTAAAATGAAATAGTAATAAGGTAATGCATAAATTTTATTATTTATAAATCATATTAAAATAATTAAGAAGTGGGACAAATCTCAGAAATTTATTCTTACAAACCATAAAATTACATTTCTTTAGAGTAATTTCAAGCAAATTATTTTGATTCTAATGTTTATAATTATATCTTTCATCGCCTTTAGTAAATGTAAGTCTTAAAAGATGCTGAAAAGTGAACTAGTATAACCTTTAAGATTTTAGTAGAATTATAGAAGAAAGAGGAGAAACTAGCTGAGATGAATTATATTAAAAATGAATTGGTGTAACTAAATAATTTTAATACTATTTGTATTATTATAGTAGCTCTAATTTTTATCATAAGCTTCGCATTAACTTGCTAGGACCTGAATGTTTAATCTGTGTAATTTTCTTGAAAGTTAAAATTTTCTAATATTTATTGACTTAAGAAAATTAATTTAGGAATGAGATGGTTATATAATAAGACTTAAAGCTTAGATTCTAGATTTAAACTAAGTAGTAGTTAATTTACATAATAGGAAGATTATATTCTATTAAAGACTAACGAAATATAAAGAAAGAAGACATTTAAAAATGGTGTAATTAATGTCTAGCTATTGTATATAAATTTGATTGATTAATAAAAAGAAAGTTTTGATTTTTCTCAGAAATATTTCTTCTTAGTGGCTTGCTGACTTCCAACTTCACCAGCCCAAGCTTTCTGAACTGGAGCTTTATTATCTAAATTCCAGGCATTATTCATCATAAGCTCAAAATAGCGATCATCATCAATTGATGCTGATACGTTGCAGTAATATTCCAGCCACTCTTCCAAATTTACTCTAGAATCTCTTCCTGTTCCTCCAGTCTGAATAAAAAAATTACAGCAAGTGAATGATGCATTTCAAAAGTATCAAGGAACTCACAAAGAATTTCATCTTCTGTTTTTTTACCCATCTTTACATCTGGATGGCTTTTAGCATTGTAAACTCCTTTCAAATCACTAACTTCAAGAACTCCGTCTCCACTTTTATCTATTTTTTTGAAAGCTCTTTTGCAAAGATTTATACGGAATTCATTCATAGGTCCTCTAATTGCTCTCAATAATTCATCATAGTCAACAGTTCCTGAGCCATCTCTATCAAAAGCCTAAAAAACACGCTAAATGTCGTTTTCTGGAATGTCTACACGAAAATCTTTAATAGCTTTGGCAAATTCAGTAAGTTCTAAAGATTTATTGTCGTTATCGTCCATGATTTTAAATTGTCTCTACAGTCCGATAATTCCTCGAGCTCCTCTAGATAGCAATTTTTCTCTAAATCTATTGACAAGTTCCTCAGTTGATCCTTTCTAAAGAATTAAAAATTTACCAAAGCTGATGTTGAAGTTTATCCTTATTATTGGCCAGCTCCTGTTGCCGGTCTACTTTATGTACTGTAATCAATTGGTTCATTTGTAACTCCAAATGGAGGTGGCTTATGATGATCAGCAGCCCATGCTGCTCTGCCTAAGACTGGCTCTTTACTACCAACTTATCCAGCCCATGCTTTTCTAACTTCTTACTATTCTCCCAATTTCCAGGTGTTAGTCATCATTAATTCGAAATATTTATCATCATCTGCATAAAATCTTACCTATGGACATAGAGACATTATTGTAGTATTCCTCAAATTCTTCCAAAGTGATATTATGATCATTTCTTGCTTTATCTGAAATATTGTGATGCATTTCGAAAGTTTCTAAGAAATCTCCTAGAACATCATCTTCTGTTTTTTTCCCTGATTTTACATCTGGATGATGTTTGGCATTATAAACTCCTTTTACGTCGTTAATATCAATAATTCCTGATCCATCTTTATCAAGTTTCTTAAATGCTCTGTGGACTAAGCTTTTTCTAAATTAGTTCATAGGTCCTCTAACTGATCTCAAAAATTCATCGTAGGAAAGTTCTCCAGATCCATCCCGATCAAATGCATCAAATAGCTTTCCTAATTCACTTTCTGGAATATCGATTCTAAAATCCTTTATTGCCTTAATAAACTCATTTTTATCTAAAGTTAAACTATGGTTGTCATCCATTATTTTAAATTATCTCTGTAGTCCTGTAATTCCTCGGGCTCCACGAGTAATAAGTTTCTACCTGAATTTTTCAAAAAGAACAGCCAAAGATTTATTATCTATCTACTAAGGCTCTTATGGAGCAGCTTATTTAGCTTATGGTGGAACTTTAGCCAGAGAAGAGACAGGTTATTTTCCAAAGGCTTCTTTCATGCTTTAAGTTGCGACTATTTCACCTTTTTTTGCTGGAGGTTATTCATTTAATCTCCAAGAGTTGGTCATCATTAATTGGAAATACTCATCATTATCAATACTAGCACTAACATTATTGTAATATTCAAGCCATTCATCAAAATCTACTACATGATCTCCTTAAGTTCCTCCTGCAATGTTGTGATGCATTTCGAAGGTTTCCAGGAATTCTAAAAGTACTTCTTCTTCTGTTTTTTTCCCTTGCTTTACATCTGGATGAAATTTAGCATTATAGACACCTCGAATATCATTTATGTCAATTACGCCTGATCCATCTTTATCTAACTTTTTAAACGCCTAAGAAACTAGAGATTTTCTAAAAGCGTTCATGGGTCCTCTGACTGCTCTTAAAAATTCATCATAGGAAAGAGTTCCATTTCTGTCGACATCAAATGCATTAAATAAAATTTGAATTTCAGTTTCTGGAACATCTATTCTGTAGTCTTTAACAGCCTTTGTGAATTCATAAATATCTAGAGATTTGGAATCATCATCGTCCATAATTTTGAAAGATCTCTATAGCCCAATCATACCTCTTGCTCCTCTTGAAGCAAGCTTTTGTCTGAAGTTTTCAAGAGCCTTTTCAATTTTTAGTTGTTCTGTTGAGGTAACAGTTTTCTGAGGAGATAATTTTCTTGTAGTGGCTGATTAGTTTCCAAAGACTATAGCAGCGAATTCATTATAATCAAGTACTCCATCCCCACTTGTATCATAATACTTGAATAATTCCTCAAGCTGCTACACTGATTGAACAACTACTCCAATTTTTTCGATTGCCTTGATAAATTCCTATAAGTCCACGGTACCTGTATTGTCTAGATCAAAGTACTTAAATGATTTCATAAGAACATTTTCAGCTCCAGAGTGAACTGTAGCCTTCTATTCTAGTTTGTTTTTCAAGTCCTGCTCAAATTGCAACCTGGAAGCCATTTTAAATATGGGCAAACTTTAAGCTTTTAAACAGTGAGGAATATATATATTAGTAAAATATTAAACAATTATTTAATTTAATTTCCTTTTATTTCATCCTCTCACTGCACTACGCTCATGTCTAACCATCAATAATGTATTCTAAATCTCTTTATAGAGTATATAAATAGATAATAGCTTCTCATTGGGGTGAATCAAAGCTAGAATAGGATATGAAAATATTAAAGCATGTAATATACTATTTAATTAAGTGACATTAAATTAAAAACATAATTGTTAGAATATCAAGTCAGTAACATGTCTTTAGTAAATATGAAATATTAAGCTATATATTCTATACTTATTATTATACTCCTACTTAATATTTAGTACATAATAGAGTATCATTAAAGTTAGGGAATTTAGATTAGGTTATCTTAATAGGAATATAATTTGGAAAAATAGATTTTGTTTGTATATTCTAAAGGAGTTTTAATATACATGGTTGATAAATGTAATAAGAAATGAATTAGGATTATGTAAAAAATAGATAAACAATCAATCTTTAGGAAAAGTTATTTTAATGAACTCTTACTTTGGCTTATTTGGTGTTTGCTCTTTTTCAATAGAAAATTGATCCTAAGAAGTACAAATATCCTGATTGTGTGAGGAGTTGAATAAATCTTTATGATTAAAAAGTGTAGTAGATTTTTCTAAAATCTCTGCTTGATTGGACTGAAGGTTGCGAATAACCATAGGGTTTCATAGATTCTAGGCTTAAATCTTTTAATCATTTCTAAAATAAAAATTTACTCTTGCTTTATGGGCAAATCACTACTTCCTTTATTTCTTCAAGGGATTTTTTAGTTTAAATTTATCGATTAAGCTCTATGAAGTTTAATTTTTTATGTTTTAGAAAAGTCTTTACAAGTATTAAGTTCAGGTTAAGTAATTTTTTAATATAATGTCTTTGATAAAGATTAATCAGACTCAAGGTTCGTAAATGTTTTATTTATTTTATCTTTTTTGGTAAATAATTTATATTTAACGCTATCTTCCAATTTACTTTATTTACTTGTTTCTAAATTTTTTTTTCCAGGTTCATTTAAATCATTAGATAAAAGCTCTTAAAATTAATTTCTTTCACTTATAATTTCATCTTAGGATTCATCTACTTATATTTGTGACTCTAAATACTAACTATACTAAATACTATCATCGAAAATAAATGGAGAAGAGTTTTATCTTTGATTTTCATATGTATCTTCTTAGGGTTTTCTTGATGTTATTTTGTCTAAGTAGTTATTGCTTTATATGTGAGATTGTTTTGTTGATGGAGAATTTAAAAAATTTTCAGTGGTGAATGCTTAGTTTTAATGCAGTTGCTTAGGAATAAATATCATTTTTTCTTTATTTCGATCTATAGATTTATTAAGTAACTATATTTATTGTCCATTTTATTTATGCAGTTGTATATTTTTTTCAATCATATGCTTCAATAATTTTGCAGAGTAAGGAGTATTTGAGCATGGAGAAAGAACAAAAGAATTGCCAAATTGCTCCTTATCAATTTTACTATTTTCTTAGCTTTCATTCGACATTCAACTAAATTAAGTTACTTATATATTATCTTCTCCTTTTAAAGCTTCTATTTATTTTTAATCTTAACTATGTACTTTATTGTTCTAGGATATATTTTTATATTTATTATAATTATTGCAAACTTATTAATTTTAATCTAATAGAATCCATTTATTTTCAGTGCTATTTTAAGTAATTTTATCATTATTAAAACTATGCTAATTCATTTAACTATCTATTTTATTACCTACTTCTAATAAATAATTGTCTATTTTTTTATTTTACTATTTAATTTAAATATTATTATCCTCATTATCCTTACTCAATATTTTATCTCAATTTTACTTTTAATAAATATTTTCTTTATTATATTGCTTATTAAGTCTTTCCTTCTTCTATAAAAAATCTTTTTTATATTATATTTTGTACTTTTTTAATAAATTTTGCCTTTTAAGAGTTTATGAAACTTCATTTTCTCTATTTGAGTTTCCCAAAAAAAATGAAGTATCTTATTCATATTTTTATTTTAATTTTAAGCTAGTATCTAAATTTATATCTGTAGCCTTCATAATGTTACTCTTATTTACTACAAGTTAAGTTTAAGATTAACTCTTTACATGCTTTCTCCTATTTTATCATTCATAGTTTTAATAATAATGTTAATTCTCTCTATGTGTATTTTTTCTACTATTAGTATCTTGTACATTTAATTCTCTAGAAGAGCTTACTTTTCTAACTTTTTCTCAATTTTACGCAATTTCATTAATCTTCAGCTATGTAGTTCTATTTTGATTATTATCTGCCATTTCATTATAGATATTTGCTTTATACTCTATCTAACTTTGTTCTTTCGATCTATCTAATATTTACGAAATAGAACCATAAGAAATTTAGCAGGCTTACATAGAAATATCAAGTTGAGTTGAATTAGCTTCCTCTCTTAGAGATTAATTATCTATTTTTAGCTGCTTCTGATAATTTCTTATATCTTTGAAATTTTGAATGCATAATTTTTTATTTTATAAGTATCTCTTTTATTTATCTTAAAGCTTTATGAAGGCTTATTGTATCTATTTATTGCAAGTTTCTTTCTAACATATCCTCTACTTCTATTATTTAGTCTATTAAGGAGATTATGATGGTTATTTCTATATTTACTTTTGTAGGTTGTTTAGCTGATTTCTTTAAATGGTGGAAAATATTTTTTCACCTCCAATTTTATTTCTTAGTTAGTTCTCTTAAAATTAATTATTTTGCTAACATTTTTGAGATAACTATCTCTGAAGGATTCTACTATGTTATAAGATTTTACGTTATGGTTTGTCTCTGCACTTATTAAGAATAGTTATTTTCTTCTAAGGAGATTTACTAACGTTTTTCTAAAGATTTTCTACAAAATTCTCAGAACCCATTGTTATTTTATTAGGACTCTAGGTAGTATTAGTTTAATGTTATTGCTAAGTACTAAAACTTCTATTCCTCGCTGACAATTTTCTGATTTATTAGTTAATGGTAGCTTGAATAGCGAATTTAAATTTCTTGTCCATTTAGATTAAATTCAAATCAAATAAATACTCTACTAATGCCTTTATATTTTCTACTTTTTTCATCTCTTTGAAAAAACTACCACAATTCTTTAAAATATACCAGTAATGATATCCAATATCTATGGATCTCCATTATATTAAGAACTATTTCTAAAGCTTCTCCCACAACAAATTTAAAAACCTAAATCTGTTTATTTGCTTATTTCTTATATTAAAGCTAATATTTTTAATTCATAAGGAGTAGAAGGGAAGAATTGTAATGCTTGCTAATTTTTCCTAAAAGCAAAAATATTGGATAAGTGCAAATATTATATAGTCACTTATTCTTAATAGTTATTGACATGTTTGGGTATATTTGGTAAACCTCTTAAGGAAACAGAAAGTATAAAAATGTTTATTAAGAGAATATTAAAAGCTTATATGAAAAGGATACAAAAGTAAGTTATAATATGATATCTATATAAACACTTAAATCATATTATATGTTATACGAACTTTTTGTTTAATTTGTATTTAGAATTCGAGATTAAAATATAATTATACGCAGCTTTTCCATGTTTAAGTATAATTATAGTATAGGATTATATTTTTGCTAGGAAAGGTTGTCCTTTACATATGAAAGTTAAATAAATTTAACTTGATTTATATTAAACTTAAAAGTTAATTATTTAATGGAGATTATTTATGAAATTAGAGAGATATAATTAAGAAGATAGCTATATAAAAGCTCTTATTCACCAAATTTTTTTGACTATAAATAAAACAATGAAGCATATAAATTAATCAACCTCTATTTCTGCTAGTCATACTGCCTTTTCTAAACTTGTTGTGTAAAAAATATCCAACTTGTGAGTTCTATAATTCCATTTCATATTCACGTCTATATTCCATGTATCCTTTTTTAGAACAAAGGAAATGACTTTCTGGTTCTTTTCTCTTTGAAAATTTTCTAATCCTATCTAATTTTGTGTCTTATCAATTTTTTATAATTCTTTTCTCTCTTAAAGATAATGGAACTCTTTGCTACATTTTCGGATGGGTCAAATATACTCCCTCAACATTATTTATTTCATAATCTGCATCTTTAGATAAATATACGCTCTATTGTATGCTTAAAAGAGGAAATTTTTGTTTTTACTTGTACCTTTCATCGAAAGCTCCTCCAGTACTCTATCATCTTACATGATTCTACTTAAATTTCTATTTATATTGCCTTATGTCCATTGCAGTTTTAGTATCCAGCATATCATTTAAAATCTGCTCATATCTATCAGGAGGAGTTAAATAATCATGCTTCTTAGATTCTTTATTCTTAAAAATGTTTTCTAGTTTGATGTTAGCTGACTCTTGCTGAATTTTATTAAAAATTTTGCTTAGAGTGCTTCTTTATTGATTACTTTGAGACATTAGTTTTAAACTGCTAACTCCAAAATATTAAAGTAAACAACTATTTTAATTTCTAACCTTCTTTATTACTTCTTTCCTAACTTCTACATACACTTTTCATACCTAATTCTAATCTTTCTTCCATACAATATTACAACTTTAAACTTTTCTAATTTGCTTTTTAGGTAAAGTTAGGCTATTTAAGTATCTAGATTAAGTATGAAAGTAGTAAAAATATATGTATTTTCTTCTAAAAAGCAGCATAGAAGAGAAATAATCTGATAAAAAGGATGGTAAGAAAGTAGAATTAAAGTGTGAATTAAATAAAAGAATAAAAAGTAATTTAGTTATAAAAGAAACCAAAATGAAGCTATTCATTATTATTATCACATTACATTCCACTTTGTAAAGAAATCTTTAAACTTGTCCTAAAATTGCTTGCTTTTCTGAAATAAAAAGAGATGATTATGGGTAGATTTGTGCTGTTAGATCCTATACAGAGAATATACTAGAGCTGTATAAATGCCCTTCAGGTAAAAGTTGCGATCTTGGTACTGTGTTAGACCTTTCTTGAGATTTATTCGATACTTTTATATTTAAGCCTGATTGAGCTTATTAGTAGCAAGATGTAACTTATTGTATAACCTAGTAGGAGCAATCTTTATATATGGAAGATTCTTCAACTATTGTCGAAGATATGATCATTTTCGTCTTGAGTCAAATTGATTATGATTCTTTAGAGCTTTGCTATTCAAAGATAGATTTTTGCACTGATTTTGGTCCTTTAAAGAGTAAGATTCTAGCAAAAGAATGTAATGACTGGAAAGACTGTAAATTTACATAAAGCATTAATTAAGATGACTAATAAGAGATAGATGATAAATGAAATGGATGATTTATTAACTGAGGAAAACCTTTTGGAGTGACATATTAAAATAAAAAAGGCAATTAAAGAAGATAATTAGAAGACTTTTAAAGCAATTCTATTAAATTTGTTGAACGATTGCTTTAAAAATTTAGGATGACTAGTGATATCAAGAAAAATAAGAAAGAAGCATCTTCAAACAGTAAAAAGAAGAAAGAAAAAAAAATTGAAAATGGTATAGAAGCTCAATTAAAGGATTTTAAAAGTTGGTTTTAAAATTAAAGCTACATTTCAAACCTAACTTTCTAGGATTTTGATGATGCTTATAAAAAGTACTTTAAAGTTTATAAATATTCGGAACATGAATTAGATGAAGCTTTTCGTGATGAATATGACGAAGACGAAGACTTAGATGATAAATAAAATCAATAAGAAGATGAAAGACTTTATGGAAATTGTGATTGTGGCTTATCAGGTAATAAAAGATGTTCAATTGGACTAGGAGATCCATATATGTGTAATTTTATGAATGAAGTTTGCTAAGTATTTAAGGGATAGGATATTAATCTTGAAAGCGCCTATTTTAATATGTATGCTGGATTCTACTATCACCAATTAAAAGATGCTCCTGATTGTATTTTCGATTCCTTATCCTTTTACAAAAAATTGAAGAAGATTTCAAGAGGTTGATATTTGTTTCTTATAATTGATAAACATGAAAACTCGAATTATATAAACTGTAATATTTCTCTTATAAAAATGAATAAATTAATCTATTCTATCTGAAACTATGATTCCTATACTTTTGCACAATTTTGATTTTTATAAATTTTAAATTACTTATTCCAAAAATAGTTCTTAAATGGCTGTTTTAAACTAATATATTACTTCATTTAAGTAATATATTTAATTTGAATATAGTTTAATCTAAATAGATACTAAGGAATTATAAAATTATTATTTATTATAAAGTTAAGTCATTTTTTATTGCTTACTTCAAGTGTCTTCCTCTAAAAGTAATTCTTCTCGCTTAGGCTAGTTGGGACTCAAAATTTTAGGTACTTGCTTGGAAGCAGACTATATGTTTTATCTTTGGTTAGCTTTCATACTGGATTCCTCATCGGAATCTTCTTCTTCTTCTTGATTTTCAGGCTCTTTTGTGGTCATCTAACCCTCTTCTTCTGCTGTCTCAGGTACTGTGTTGAAATCCTTAGTATAATTAGATCGATTTAACTTTTATTTATCAAGCCATTTTCCTTTAGATCCTACTATACTTTCATAAAATTTAGCCAATTTATCAAAATTATTAGCTATGCAATAAATCAGGAAAATAATCATGAACAAGATAAGAACAGAAGAACCAATAGTTGACCAAGCAGATTACCCAGGACATGGAACAAAAACTGCATCGTGTGTTATTCCTCCATTACATAAATCTCCTGGAATTTTTCTATATCCTTAGCTAACTAGATAATAACTTGATTTGGTACTTTTGCAATATTCTTCTACATTTTCAGGTAATGAACTTGCCTTCGAATCAGGAATTTTTTCGCAAGGACCGTTGCTTTCTTTACGATAATAGCCAATATCACATTCCCAATCTGATTCCTCGCATTCACATGTTGTCAAAAATTACTTTCTTTCGAAGGTTTCGCCATTATAGCATTCAGCTTCTCTTTTTCTTCTAGTATATTCTATAGCTTTCCCAAGCAAACACTTTTACGTTATTCTACCATCGTTTGGAGTCCACAATTCATAATCACTTCCTTCTTATCCAGGTGTCTCAACCCCCTTACATTAAGGTTCATGTAAAGAAGAGAAATCAAGAGCTACTACAACTCCTTTTTCTCCTTTTCTACCATATAGGAGAAAGTTTTAACTAATTGATAAAGGATCAACTATAATGTTTGTTACATGTATTTTTTCTTCGGAAAATTTAAGGGATTCCCAACTAAGTCCTTCATTCCAGCTGAAAAATACTTAATTAGTAGCTTTTTAGTCATAGGCCATAACAATTAGTGCTCCATGATCTCCGATTTCATAAACATGACTTCCTTTCCTTATTTCTTCCCAAGTTAACCCTCCATCTCTGCTCAAAAATGTGCTTACATCATCTTCATCATTACTCAAATGCTTTCCGACATTTCCAATTCCAATAATTAATCCAATAGCTGATTTTGTGCTATAAAAAGGACCAAATTTAGAGCTTGTGGCAGAATGTAAATGGAGGAAGCATTCCGTATCTTCACATTCATATTTTTATCCAGAGCTATCTTAATCAGGAGATTTTAGAGATTTCCATAATCCTCCTTTATCAAAGGAAATTAAAGTTTTCTTGAAGCTTTAATCCACTCTATTTTTTTAGGTTTTTTGCTTTCTAGTTTATTAGTTTTTAGTCTTCAAATACTGATTCGTATATTCAACATCGTAAACATTGGCTAAGTAAATTCCATCTAAACCTTATATTTTATCAAAATCTGTTTACCCTTCACTATCTCTTACATTATGTAGTAAGGAACTTGAAAATCTTGTTCCTGAGAAGTCACTTATATATATATTTCCAAATTTACTGTCGTCTCCATAGTGGTTTACATGAAGGAAAATACTTCCTTCTGAGGCGTCTAATAAAGTATATGAATGTTCTTTGAATCGCTTAAAAGGCAGCTCAGAAGGAGTAAACTTTTTAAATAGCATAAGATCATTTGACACTAGCATAGCTACATCTTACGTTTCTTCATCCAGTACTTAGGCAACAAGAATATATTAGTTAGCAATGATAAATTTATTTCCTCTAGGAACTGGAGTAAACTTAGTTTAAAAGAAATCATCAGAGTAAATAAAATCCACTTTGGTAGTTCATCCTTGTACTTGCTAGTTCCCTTTGCCATCTGGAATATGAGTAAGATAAATTCTTTCCTCTGGCATAAAGTTTCGGTAGATTCAATCCAAATTGCTCCATCCCCATGCAAACTGAACAACATAATTTTAGATGACAGTTCAGTTTTGTCCAGTATCTTTTGTCAAGAATAGCTCTTTATATATTTAGCAGGGCTCTTTAACAAAATCATCACAGTTTGTCCATGCAGCTGCTAAACCCCAAGCTCTTTAAGTTGGATGAAACTAAAATTCATTAATTGGACGTCCATGGTTTAGAGCGTAAATAGATTTTCCGCAATCTTCTGTATACCAACATATTCCCTACGATCCTATCATTGCAAACAACGATTTATCTGCTGGTGACTTTACAAGAGACATAACTTTTCCGATATCTTCGTTTTTGCCAATTCTTTATGATTTTCCTTCTCTTTTAAGAATATCAGTAAGTTTCTTCCAGACAAAACCGTTGTTTTCACTTCTATAAACGTGGTTCTTCGTTGTAAGAGCAAGTAATATCTCGTCATTAGGACCACACCATTGAATGTCCATTACTTCGCTATCAAGTTCCATGAGTTAATAATTGACTCTGTCTGATTTTTCGTCACAAAGTGAATGTGAAAAGCATCCTAACAAAATTAGACATACAATCCACATTTTATATTTAGTTTAAAAAATAAATGGTAATTACATTCTTTTATGTCTGCAACAATTATCTTATAATTACTGAGGATTGAATCAACTCAAGTCTTCTTTTATATACATATTAGAGTAAAAGTAGCCTCTATTAATTGTTAGAGAAATGGATTTTATGGATTAAGATAATCAAATAAATCATTTAAATTTGTTTTTTTTTAATAGATAAGTTTTCTTGTTAATACCTTGAATATTAGTGAACAACTCCATATAATCATGATTCCATTGCTTGCTTTATAAAAGTTCCACTTGCTATTTAGTCAGCAAAAATACCAGATCTCTAAATTTAATCTTGTTCTTCATGAGCTTCATTGTTTTTGTTTATCCCTCTTTGGATAAAAATTCTTGCACTAAAGAATCTTATTTTTGAATAATTTTATTGGAAGCAAACTCAATTAATACTGTTTACTACTTGAAATTTCTTATCTTTTGAAGGAAGTTTAGTTCTTCAGACAGTTTAAGTCTTAAAAATTCGGTAAATTTTTCTTGGATTATTTAGTCTTCA
The DNA here is from genome assembly GCA_946699065.1 of Loxodes magnus. Lineage (NCBI taxonomy): Eukaryota > Ciliophora > Karyorelictea > Loxodida > Loxodidae > Loxodes > Loxodes magnus. The sequence goes on along the minus strand of CAMPDV010000087.1, from coordinate 339,617 downwards.
GATTAAGCTTCATTTTACTTACCGAATTTCTATTTAAGATCTTCCTTTTACTCTTCAATTATTTTCCGCAGCAAAATAGATTTTCTTCTTTCATCTTTAAAATCAAATGAAATAACCTCTGCTTTTTGTTAGTTTCCTTCTTCAGTCTCTTTAACGTTCTTACTTGACTATTAGTTTTTTTCTTTTCCTTTCTTAAAAGAATTTTCTTCATTAATATCAAAACTAATTTTTCTCATTAAATCGTAATAATGAAAAACGCGTTTAATGAAGTTCAAAAATAAGCCGCAAACTTCTTGGGTCTAAGATTTTTATAATTCGATAGTTTTTAGGTAATATCAAATCTTAGTTACCTAAAGTCCATCAAAGGATTTATTTCTTATGGAATGATGAATGTTTTTAATAACATGGATTACTTCTTAAGTATTTGACAGATTAAAGATTACTTAATCAATTTTCGGATTGTTTTCGTCTATTATGAAATTCGTTTCTAATCCAGGTACTCGAGCATAGTAAAGCATCAAATTAAAAGCAAATCCAATATTTTAAATAGTGAGACTTTCTTTTTCGGTTTTAGGAAGATTTTCACATAAAATTCTATACTTTTCTATACTAGACTAAGTTATTGAATAATGTCTTAGATTACTTATCATTTCTTAAATCAATTTATCTACTTTTAGTTTATAAATCAAAGGATCATTAACTACACAAACCTCAGGACTTAGTGATCTCATTCTGTTTTACCCTTAAATCGGCATCATAACTAAAGTACTATTAGATCTATATCTTCTGCTAATATCTTAAGAAGTTTATTCCTTTTACTACTAACTTAACACTTGATTTGTATTGATAAATTATTAAGTTTCTTATTATAATTTAACTTATGAAGTAAAGTTAGTTTCAAAGCTTTTGTTCTGTATTTTTTATGATTAACGATTAGTATTATTCTCAGTAGTTTACTTAGAAGGATTTTTTCTTATTTTTATTTAAGATTCTCTTGAACTTTAATTTCCGCTTACCTTGATAGGAGAAAATTTATTTACAACTTAGGATTAAAAGTCTTTATTCGTTTAATATTTTTAGGTCATACTTATTTGTTCTTAATTTATTAAACTCTAATTTTTACTTTAAGGTATTGCTTTGCTCTTTTCATTTTTAATAGCCTTAATTGTTTCTTAATTCTTTTCTTCAAATTTTTTGATTATTTAAGAAGTATTTTTCTTTTTTATATCAACTGACTTATGCAATATCTTTTCTTTTTCAGCTGAGGCTTAATTTCTAATAAATTTGCTTTAAACTTAAGTTTTCTACAGATCCAATTACTCTTATCTAGGTGTTTTTGCTTTTGTTCCTGCTTTTTTATTTTCTTCTATTTGCTTTTACAAATTTTCACTAGATTTGTTTAGCTTATTTTCTGGCTTGGTATTTTTACTTGTAGACTTTTAGTTCTTTTTATTGGTAGTAATTTTTTCTTGCTAATGCTAGTTATTTTTTTAATTTTCTTCAGTTCTAACTTCTTTCTATAATTAACTAGATTTTTATTATTAATTTAATTCTTCTTTTTCTTCACTTTATTATTAACTTTTCGTATTTTCATCTAGGTTTTAAATAGTTTTATTACTTTCTTTATTTTCTTCTTATTATAGAGTTTAATCTTAGCATTCTAGTTATGATATTTTAATGCAAGGCACTTCAAAAAATTATACAGTTTAATCAATTATCTCTTAATCTTCCTATTGTATGCCTTTATTTTACTCTAACTTATTCAAACTCTAGTTAAGTTAATTACTTTGGTTTATCTAATTCATCTAAACTTAATTTTATTCTTTTTTGCTAGCTATAGTTTTATCTTAGCTAGATGATTAGTTTATTTTTTAACCACTAGAAATTTCGATAGTAGTTTGATTACTAATCTTTGAGATTTATTATTTTTAAGTCTGTGAAGTTTATTTAGACTTATTTTTATTTTCATTCAAAAAAGTATCAATTTTAGATTTAACTTACTATTTCATTTCTAATATTTCCTGCTGTTTTTCATCTAATTTCTAAACTTCTGCTTTGTTTTCCTCATACTTTGGAGTGCTAGCGTCTTCACTTAATTATTCTTTTTAATTATTAAATTTTTTTTCTTCTGTTTTAGAAATTTCTTAATCTTTTATTTGCAAATTAGAACTTTCAAAGTTTTCTTAATTTTATATTTACAATTTATGAATATTTTCTTTTTCAATATATTTGCTCTCGATAATATCTGTTTCATTTTGTACTAATTCAGTTTTATTTTACTCAATTTAGATATCTTAAGTCAATATCTTTATATTTTCTTATTCTTTTAACTGGTTTTTTTTACTTTTCTCCTCTTTAATGTTTTAATTCTAGCTCAAAACTGTTTGGCCCTATATTAAAAAAGAATGATTTTGCTCCGTTTGATTGAGTGAAGTTAATTGATTTTGTTTTTATTATTCTTTTAATTAATTACTTTATCCTTGTTCTTCTTGTGAAATTATTGAAATTTTGTTCTCAATGATATCAGTTGCTATTAGCATGCTACTTGCCTCTTCTTTAGTAATTTATTAACTAGAGTTAATTTAAATGCTACTGTGTTCTTTCTGATCAATCACTACTTCTTTCTCACTTATTTACTCTTTATTTTACTCCACACTGTTCATATCTAAAATTTCTTATTTTTTAGTTTTTAAATTTTCTTTATTCTCACTAGCACTATCGCTATCGTCAGAATCAGAACTAGAAACTTAACGAAATTCCTCAGCAGTTTCTTATATTTTATTTTTAGCTTGATCTGCCCATTTTTAATCAAAACTAGTAGTATTTTAGAGTGTATTTTATTTATGAACTTAAGGTTTATCTTCTTCAAAAAATTAACTAACTATGATGCTTCTTCCTCTTTTTTAAGGATTGAATACAGATTTTTTCATTTCAACGTTATTAATTTTAGTTTCTACTACAGGTGATTTAGAGCGTTATATATCCTTTTAAGAAAAAAGCATATTAAGTTTGTTCTTAACATCTTCACGATCTATTTTTTATTCTTCTTCCACATTATCAGTTTCTTAGCTAAAAGAAAGTCTGCCTATTCTTTATTTCAAAGCATTGCTATTAATTCTAGGCCTTAATAAGTTTTGCTATTAGTCTAATGAAAGATCTTCATTAGGCTAGTTTGTAGCAGATTGATCTTAGATGACAGTTGAGGTTTATTCATATTATACTGATGTACTAAACTGAGTCTAGTTACTATTTTCTATTTAATTAAGAGCTTAAGACATTTTTAAATAATAAACTGTATGGCTTTTCTTATCTATTACCTAGCAAATTAAATTACATACTCAGATTTTATACTACCTTATTACCTAAATTTGCAAATTACTCTTTAGCAAAAGTTTCATTAAATATTGATGCAAGTCTCATTATCATATAGAGATATTTAGTCTTTAATAAGAATAGTAAGGATTTATAAATTTTATTTTCAAAATAGAGCAAAAGTTAACTTAATAAAAGCAATCACTAGCATTATTAATACTTTTACTTTATTTACCTATTAATAAGAAATTATGCCAGTTAGTAATAATAAAAAGTAACTAGGATATAAATAAAACCACTACTCTCTTATATCTAGTTAGTTATTAAATTACTTTGCTTGTTAAGTTCCAACTAAGAAAACAATGATTATTAGTAGTAAGAATATAAAGAAGTTTATTTATTATAATTTTTACTAGGGAATTTGATTAAAAATTTATTAACAAAGAGTATTCTCTAAATAAGGAGAATAATCACCAACTTTAATCAAGGTAACAACAAAGGTTTTAATTTTTTACCTATTCTAAATTTTAGTTTTTGCTTGTAGTTAACATCAATCGTCCATCTGTATGGCTCTAACTTTCGCTTCTGTATTATTTCTTTAAAATTCATAACTTAAGGTTTAAAAAAAATCCTAGTTTTCATATCCTTATTTGATGTTGCTTTCTTAACTTTGAATTGCTCTAATTTTACTTATCTAGTTATCTAGAAACATTAGGGGATGTCTACTTTACTTTTTTCGCTTATTTGTAGTTCTTTTTATAAATTAATAAGCAAAACTTTCGATGATGCTTGATTTAGGGACACTTCATTTTTCTTTTTATTTATTTTTTTAGTTTAAAAAGAATTTTACTCTAAAGATTGATTTTGATTCGATTACTTTCTAATTGATTGAAACTTTGGAACACTAATTTATTTCTATGAAATTCTTGATGAGTTACTGATTTAAGACCAATCAGTAGTTGAATTGCGTTTTATACTTATAGTTTTTCGCTTCTTTAATAGCAAATAATTTTCCCTTTTCTTGTTTACAATTTTTGCAGAGCTAGGCCTTTAAATTTCTTTATGCTCGACTTGAAAACTAAGATCAAGTTTAAAAAAATCTGTGCTTTTGGATCTTGGGCTATTTAAGGATTGTTGAAAATCCGAATTAAAAGAATTATGCTTCGAAAAACGATTTTATGATTATAGAGTTGATTCTTTCTACTCTACTGTAGATTCTTTTGTCTCCTCTTACTTATTTTCATCAAACTAAACTTTTTTTAATTGACTGAAGTTTCTCTTTTTATGAACTTTTTATGATTTAAAACTTTTGTCTATTTTTATGCTTTATGCTTTACCGTTCTTTACTTACATAAATCCAGATATTTTGTTTTTAGTTTGTCTATTTTTAATTTCAACATTTTTTGCTTTCGTCCCTCCTTTTTAGCTAACTTTAATTTCATTAAAAGTTTTCGATTTTCTTTAAATCTAATTTTTTTCATCAGTTGCCTTATTTTCAATTACTTCAACTTATTATGGAGCTTCCTATTCTTATTCAATTTTAGTTTCTTATTTTACTGAATCAGTTTATTCTACTATTACTCCATTCTAAGATTTTGTACTTTACCTTCTTTTATCCATTATTTCAAAGCTTTTATTAACTTCTTCTGTAAGTGTAAGTTATTGTACATTCATTGATACATCAACACTCTATTAAGTTTGCTGATTTTCTTAAGTTTCAGGCTAATTTGATACTTCTTACACGCTCACTTCAGGTTGATTATTTGCACTTTCTTTTGGACTTTTTGGTTAGCTCCTTAATGTATCTTCTTAAAATAAGGAGTTAAATTGGTTAAGGAAGAATCCTTTTCTATCTTCTTAATTACGTTTCTACGATGGAAACTTTTTTTTGTACTGATGACTAGCTAAATAATTTTAGTTCAACTTCTGAATTTCTCTTTGGAAATCTGAACTCTAAGGATCTTTACCTTCTAAGCTATAAATATAGAAGTTCATGTAAGAGCTAGGAGCTTGTTTAGTTGAAGGAGTTATCTTCAGCTACTTTCTTTCCTTATCACATCTCTTAGAGCAAATTTTATTATCATATGAAGCGTTCAATTGCTTTCCTTTTCCTTTCTAGCTTTTCTCTTCATTCTACGCTTCTTTGCTTACTACACATGAAAGCTCTAGTTTGGGTACAGATGGAATTTACTTATATTTGGTTTATTTCTTTAACATAGGCTTAGAGGTAGAATTTAGACTTCAAAGAGAAGGAAAGAGAGGGAAATATTCAGAAGAAGCATTTTAAAGATCCTTTTGCATTAATAATTTAAATAATAAAATATCTTTACAATGAATAGCTGCTCTTACTATATTACACCACTCTATTATTACCTATCAGAAACCATTATATTCTAAAATTATACCTTATATCTAAAGACTGAGAAGAACTAGTCTATTACATTAAGATAGTAAGCTTTATTTTATTTATGCTAGAAAAGAGAAAATACACTTTAGCAAACTAAAGCTACTAATCCCAGTTATTTGGTCTATTACTAGTAAGAGGGCAGTATTACTACTGCTACAAATAACTTAATCCTAAGTATTTTTATTTAATTTGGCTCTATAGTAATTAGAGACTCATAGAACTAGTGTATAAACAAGATATAACAATATAAGCATAGCTAACAATAAAAAGAACTTATATAGTATATAAGTTAAATTATGCTTGATAATGAAATAGCCGTTTAGAGAAATAGCTAGAAGTATTTATTTAATTTGAATCCTTTAAATAACCAAGTGCTTTAAATAATTTTAGCAGAATCTAACAATTAGCTGGATCTGTATAATTCTATATTATACGTAACGTAAAATCTATTTTTTTCTAAGAGAATTGAAAGTAAGGAATTCATATTGTAAAAATAGCAGATTAAACTGTGCATTAAGCAAAGCATATAGATAATTAATTAAATAGCGTCGTATTTATGATGTGCTTGATTGTGATTTATTTTAATTACAAGTAAATTTAAAATAAAGAATGGAGGATTTTTAATTTTTGCGAGAAGAAGCCAGAAACGTAATAATTGAAGCGTTAGATACTGTTTCAGGTGAAAAAGTGCTAGCTGCTGATCCTTAACTATTATCAGCTCTTTCTCTTTTAGTAGAATTTTAGGTTTTAGAGACACATGGAGTATAAAAAATCTACGTACTTGAAGAAGAACATCTAGACTGCAAGCAAAAAGATATAATCTATATTCTAAGGCCTAGAATAGAAATGATGCAGGCTCTTTCATTTCAAATCAAAGACCATGAAATGAACAATATGGAAAAGCGGTATTATTTGTTTTTATGGCCAAGAGTGACAAAAGTATGTGAGAAAGTTCTGGAAAATTAAGGAGTTTTAGGAAAAATTAATATCATCAATGAACTTAAAATCGATCTTGTTCCACTAGAGAATGATCTGCTTTCTTTATTGAATGATCAAAGTCTAAGATGTATGCTTCTTGATAGGGATCATTCTGTTGGTTGGTATGCAGCGAGAGCCATCTTTAAGCTTCAACAAACTTTAGGGCCAATTCCTATAAGGCATGCAAAAGGATTTTCAGCGCTAGAGTGTTTAACAGCACTATAAAACATGGAGAAGGAAGAAGAATTAGATGCTGTTCCAGTTTTTGACTAACTTGTTATAATCGACAGAGAAATGGATTTAGTTTCTCCTTTATGTACCTAATTTACATATGAAGGACTTTTGGATGAGTAATTTGGTATCCAAAATAGTGTTATTAAGGTAAATCCACAAATATTGGAAAAGGAAGGAACTCGTCCTATAAATATATCCTTAACTAATACTGATACTGTATATGCTGAAATTAGAGATCTGAACTTCTGCGTTTTAAAAACTCTGCTTTAACAGAAACTTGTTTACATTCAAGAAACCTTTGATGAGAAAGATAAATTGTCTCAATCTAGCATTTCAGAAATGAGACAATATGTCACTAAAGTTAAGAATGTAAACAAAGAGAAGGCAAGTGTGGAAAACCATCTTCATCTTGCCTTGCACTGCATTAGAGCAATAAAAGATTTTTTCTTTGCTAAAGATTTACGAGTTGAGTAGGCTCTTATTATGGGAGAAGGGGAAATAGAAGCTATCGAATACCTAGATAAATTAATTGCTAGACAAGAGCCCATTGAAAAAGTTCTTAGGCTATTATGCTTGATAAGCCTTACATGTAATGGAATTAAGGCTAAATTCTGGGATGGAATAAGAATGCATTTGCTGCAAAGCTATGGATACCAGCATTTAATTACGTTTTCTAACCTTGAGTAAGCTGGACTCTTAAAAAAATAAGAGGGAAAAAACGTTTGAAATACAACTAAAACGCAATTAAAGTTGCTATATGCAGAAGTGAATCAATCTAACCCTGACGATATATCTTATGCCTATGCAGGCTATGCTCCTTTAAGTCTTCGACTAGTAGAATAATTACTTTTTAAAGGAGGATGAACTGAGTACTTAAAACAGTTTCCTGCAGCATCTGGAATTTATAAAAATGCTACTAGACCTGAAAAACCTTTGATTCTTTTATTTTTCTTAGGAGGAATGACGAGCGCAGAAATGGCAGGAGTTAGGTGACTAAATACTCACACGGAGAAGTAATTTGTAGCAGCTACAACTCATATGATAAACTGGAAAACATTTTTGGAAAGTTTTACTTTGCAAGGAAAGCCAAATAAATGAACAAAATTTTCTTTTAAGTTATTTAAAATATTTTAACTCATCTTTCATTTACTTTCCATCATTTAAATCCTATTTATCAAGTGCAAAGCGTAATATATCTACTAGCAATTCCTATACAAGTAATCAATTATAATCTATAATATATCTTCCTTATATTCAAACTTAATCAATTTAAAGTTTAAAATAAGAATATGATGATTAACTTAATAAACTAACTAAAACATTGGCATATCTATAATTTATTTAGGCATCTAAATATATCTATCTTTGCTTAAATAACTACAATTAATAAATTAATATAACAGTTAAGATTTCTAATAATTAAGAATAATCTACATCAAACTTTTATTTTGCTTCAATTTAATTTAAAAGGAGATAATAGATTCTATCAATGTAGCAGGTTTAGTGATTAACATCATTTATATGACTATTGTATAGATATAAATAACTTAAATTTATTGGACCTTGAGGATATTCTCAGTTTATTAGATAGTTCATATTAGTTAAATATTTAAAATTTATAATCTTTGCTTATTGCTATTAGCATAGACACTAGTTTAAATCTTTAGATATAAAAGACTATTAGTAGTCTAATTCTTTTATTTTACCTATTTTTTGCTATTAATTATATAATAATTTCTACATAACCAATGTAATATAAATTGATAATAGCATAAATTGTAGAAGGATTGAAATAAAGCATAACCTAATAAAGTAACTTAAATAAAAGACTTACTAGTTTTATTTAATACCTCCTTGCTATTAGTAGGTAAAAGTGTAAATTAGAAGGATTTAAAATAAGTTTAGTTTTAACCCTTAATGCTTTGGTACAGCTAAATACTTCTCAGAAAATAACTTAGACTAGAAGTATAATTAGACAATGAAAAATATCTTTTCCGCTAGTATTTTGATAATAATACTTTAAATATTTAAAATTATTTTATTTCTATAATTAAGGAAATGAACACAGAAGAATAAGGCATATTTTCTAAGCCTTAAATAACTATTGCTAGCTGGAATGTTAATGGAATAAATTCGTGTATTCGTAAAGGAAAATTATAAGCATTTGTCTAGGAAGTGCATCCAGATGTGTTATGCTTAAATGAGACTAAATTAACTGCTGCTACTTAAAGGGAGCTTTCTAGGAAAAATGTAATAACCAAGAGTTAATATCCTTTTTAATACTTCAATAATTGCTAAATTAAAGCTGGTTATTCGGGTACAGCTCTTTTTTCAACAATACAGCCTTTGAATGTGAAATACGGAATTGGTTAATAAAAGCATGATTCTGAGGGGAGAACTATAACAGCTGAGTTTACCCACTTTTATGTAGTTGCAACATACATTCCAAATGCGGGGTAAATGCTGAAAAGATTAGAATATAGAACTAAGGAATGAGATATTGATTTTAGAAATTATTTATATGATCTGCTTGATACTGGAAAATATGTTATTTGACTAGGAGATTTAAACGTTATTGCTGAACCTATCGATATACATTCCATGAATGTCAAACTTGCGGGATGCACTCTAGAGGAACGAGTAAGTTTCAAAGAGACCTTAAATGCTTTTGTAGATAGCTTTAGATTTTTATACCCAAATAAAGTTGAATATTCATGGTGAAATAAAAAAAATTAAAGTCTGAAAACTTAAAATAAAGGGTGGAGATTAGACTATGCTGTTATAAGCTACAACTTAATTCCATTTTTAATGAATAGTGAAATATTAAAATAATATGAGGGATCTGATCACTGTCCCATTTAAATTGAGATAGCAAATCCTAGTTTCTATACCTAAGAAGAAATATAAAAAGCATATTAATTAAACCAAAATTAATTATAGAATGAAGATGATAAATCTGCCTCTAATGATGAATATCAATATTAATGGTAGGAGACTTTTAGCGATTATTCATATGATAAAGAAAAGAAAATGTCTAAGTAAATTTCTAAAAATTAAAGACAAAAAATATTTACCTTAAAATTGGAAGAAAATTAAGTTGATTATTTAGCTTAGTCTCAAGAGCGAATGATGAAAGATATTTAATAATTATTGTAGAAGTAAAAAGATTAAGAAGCTAACATATAGCAATCCTCTTTAAATTAAGGTTAAGACTACTTTTTCCAAAATGAGTTAAATTTGAATGCTTATGAAAATTAAGCGTAGACAGTTTATCCTGAAAATAAAATTAATATGGACCAAAATTTAGTGGACAAAGGTATAGAAGACGCTATTAATTTCAAGCTTTCATATTACAAATTCTGAAATAACTTCTTTAATAAATATCTTACATTCTAACAAAGTTCTATATTCCCTAATTTAAAGCATTAATAACATTTATTAAAGTTACAAGTTCTAATATAATCTTAGCCTCTATTAATAGAGACCACAGGTTAAATTTAAGATTGATAATTTCTTAAATCTATTAAAATCAATTTATCAATAATTTTTAGATATAGTAAAATTAGTCTTAGTTATTTGTAATTTGAGTTTCATTTTATAACAAATCAAAGAGTTAATTATTTTGATTTAGTGCTAAAAATAAAAGATAATATACTTGATTGCTGCTAATTAAGACTCATTTATTAATGGGTTTTCGATAAAATGCTTTATATAGATTCATTTAGAAGTTCCAGCTTATATTTCTGAATTTTCATTAAATTAAACTAAATTGAAAATCAAACTTTAATAATTTGCTTCTCTATATGAAAGATAATTTATTGATCAACTTAATGTAAAATGATAATGATTTATGATGAAATAAATAGTAGATATGAGTAGTGATTATGATAGTTTGCTAGTAAATTAATTTATTAAAGTACTGCTGCTATTTCTCAATAATGTTTATCTGGATATATAAGCGAAAAAAATCTGAATAAAAATATTTATCATCTTTTGGATAGCTTGGAGCCTGGTCTTGGGGTTCCTCTAACACTGGACTAAACACTCATCATCCTTGAATTTGATATCGACATTTTGGATTCATTTTAAAACTTCTGAGCTTCAATATGTTACTAACTTAAAAGTTATTTTTTAACATTTTAATATCTTTGCAACATTCTAAAACATATAAAAACTTACTTTTCAAGCTCACTTGCTCTTTGCTTTTTAAGAGCATTTAATCCAACTTCAATTCTCTTCCTTAATGCTTCTAAATCGTTTTACTGTCTTTAAACAAAAACATTCTCTTTGGCTTAAATAGTTTATACTCTAGTTTTTTCCCATTTTTCCTGTTCTTCAGTTTCTAATTTAAGGACTTTCTATTGCACTTGATGGGCTTCTGTGTATTCTTTTCTTTTAACAAGTACTTCTATAATTCTTTTCAAGTTTAAAATTTCATTAGAGGGCTTAGCTTGTTCAGCCATCTGCTCTAATTGTTCATCTCTAAACTTTTTCAATTCCTCTTCAAATTTAACAATCGTTTGCTACTCTAATTATAGACTTTGCTCCTGGTATTGTGCAAACTTCTAATCCCAATCTTCATTAAATTTATTAAATTCTAGCAAATGAGCATCTTCTATTTATGCTCTATCATCCAGTTATCTCTGCCTTAGTTCCTTTTGAAGTCTTTTATTTTATTCCGCAATAAGTTCCTAAATTCTTGTATGTGCCTATTAAGCATCAAGGAATCTTCCCTCCTTTTCGCATTTCTTTCTATGTTCTTCAAGAATTTCAATATACTACTCAATATCTTCATCTTAAGGGTCTTGGTTTTCTTATAGATCTAATTCTTATTGAGCTTCCATTTTTAGTAAGTTGATAATAATGTTAAAAGTAGTTATCAACACTAACTATTAATTTAGAAAATGCTTCATCGCATCATTCTACCTTTTATCAAGCACTACTAAGCTTTCTATTTCCCATCTCATCAAATAACTAATCATATCTTATTTCATCAAATTAGTACCATTCTTAGTACATTAATTCTAAAGATAAAACCAAGAAAATTGTATATTAGGCTAATGAAAGTAAAGGCAATAATAGCATAATGAGTATAAGCAAACAGACTATTTAAGTGAGAACTTTTAAATAAAAGTTTAATATTTAAGCTATAGTTAGATATCTCAATCTATATACTCTTAGTATAATCCCTTTTTATTATAGAATTAGTATATTTACTTTATTATTTAAAGCGTAGGAGTCTATTGCTATAAGTAAGTTATTATATTAGAATTTCTTAATTTATGCTAATATTTTAGCTATAATTATGACTATAAGTAGCATATAGCTGCTATGCATTATAGCTATGTCTTTTAGATTAAAGTCCATTACTTTAATAAATTATTTTCTTAGTTTATCTTATATTTTATTATATAATAAAAGGTAAACGTTTATACCAAGAAGATCCTTAGATAAAGGATAACTCTCTCTTATACAGTGATTAGTACATTATCCTATAAAAACTTCAAAGCATGTAAACGAAAACGACAAGCTTTAACGCCAATTACAAGAACTTAAAGGAAGTATATAGTACTTATTTCAAGCAACTTAATACTAAAGAACAAAAGTCCACTGTCAAATAAGTTAAGAATTGAACAAATTTAAATAAAATTTAATCAAACAATAGAGTTGACTGAAACTTTTTTCTTTAAAGCATATCAAAGAATGAACTTTAGAAGTGAAATTTAATATTCAACAAGCAAAAGCTCCTCCATTAAAAAGAAGAAAATAATATTGATATTGCAGGAAATATGGATATATTTTAAAATAATACTGAAAGATTCTTAAAAATAAGAATCAAAAAGCTTTAGGAAATTGAAATCAATAAATATTCTATATTTCACTCCGGAATGTCTATTATACAAAAAAAATGTACAAAGGGAGTGAATCCTGATGGATATTACATTTGCTCAATAAATAAGAAACCTAAATATGATTGGAATTGAACTCAACTGAAGCAAGATGCCTGTAATTAAAAAGGATTAACGCAGTACTGGCAGATATGTATTTAAAAAAATAATTAAAAAGAATATTGAAATATAATATTTAACATAACTAATAATACATAAAACAATTAAGCTAATGAAATTAGAATCACCATAATTCATTTTATTATTACATATAAATCACTTTCCTAACTGTCTTTTAAATTAAATATATTATAAATCTATCACTTTACTAGCACAGAAAGTCTCTTTAATTTAAATCTAAAATAGCAAAAGCTGTACAGTTGATATTATGAATTCATTAGTATATCATTGCAATCAAAACTAACCATACTGGTATTTCCTACACACTTTGTTTTTATTATTATAATATGCTAGTGTAAACTATTAATCTAATTATAAAAATAGAAATCCTACATCATTTAGTGCAGTTAAAATGTCTACTAAATAAAGAATAAGATTGATAAAATATGCAAATTAATAAGGAGTTATTTATTGAGATATTTATGTCTAGCTAATCACTAAAAATATGATAGTCTTTTATAAAGCGTATTAAGAAAATTACCTAGAATGGATAGAAGATAGAAAGAGATAGAAGAGAAATAAAATAAACTTTAAGATTAAAAATATTAAATTTCTTCTTCCTAGTCACTTCTAGAGTTTTCTTCAGTCATCTTATACTAACCCTTTTTGAAGGTAATTTTATATTACTGAATTATCTGAGCTCCTATGTCTATAATTTTGTTTTTATATTATTCTGACCAATCAGCAATTTTCCCTAGAATCATTTTTACTTAATTAATAGAGTACAATTAGTCTGAGATTCCATCGTAATTTTTCTACATAAAGTCTTACACTTGAAGCACTTCTGTATTAATTTTAAAGGATATCATTTTTAATTAGCACTATATCTTTACTTGCTCTACCACAAAACATAAAGCATCCTAAAAGCTCTATTTAAATCAAGCTTCCTAGAATTTTTAGATTATCCTTTTGTATTTTATTTAATTTAGAAGCTATTTTGTATTTTTCAGTTTGAACAAAAATTTTGCTTACAATTTGTCGAGTAATTATAAAAAATAAAATCAAGATTTGCATTTTCTCATGTGTGTTTATGCTATAATAAGTAACTTACTTTAATTATTGGTTATCTAAAAGATCTAAACGACTACGTTCATAAGGAAGTAAATAGAAAGATGGAAATTCTACTGTGTCTTTACAAAATGCCTTTCTAAAGAAATAGAGAATAGATTTGGGCATTGAAGGAATATCCTCTTGAATAGAGTCCAAAATTTAGTTCGCATAATTTTTTAAAAAGGTTAATTGTTTATCACTTGCTTTCTCTTCGTTTTTATAGTATTCTGGATCAAATAATTACTCAAATCTTAGAATTCTATTCCCTAAAATGGTATGAACTGTACATTTAACAATTCTTTTTAACCATCTAAAAGCTGTTTAATCCATCAAATTATAAACCTCTTTCAAATCTTCACCACGCATTTTAAATAGAATTTTACATTTTTTTAAATCTTCTTCATCCTATCAAATTAACTATTGCTTTGTTTCTACTTCATCTGGACTTGTAGGTTAAAAATTTCAATTTTCCTTTTTGCTGAAACTTGAATCACTAAAATTAGGACTTATGACAGAAGATTTTGTAAAGTCAACATTATTCTAAATACCTTCAATCGAAGAGATTAATTGAATTTTCTTAAATTACTTTCTAAAAGGAAAACTAAAGGAACTACTTAAATCTTTTTTTTCCTCATCCTCTTTACTCTTTTATTTAATTTCTAGTTTTTCAATTTTTTCCTTAAAATACTTTTTAATTTTTTTCTTTCTAGTTTCCTTTATTTTTTAATCTAGCTTTAATTTCTTAGTTCTAGGCTTAATCATAGTTGAGCCATCCTAATTATTATTTAAATTAGTTAGAATATTTAATAAAGATTGCTGTGGTATTGAATATTCTTACTTGACATTTTCTTTCACTTTAGGAGATTTTATGTTTTTACAGCTTAGAAAGACTTTTTTTTTCCTTTTCTTCGCTTTATGATCTGAAAGATTTATAAAGTTTTAGTTAGTTTTAATTTCTTCATTTTACTCTTTTTAAAATGTTTTTTTATGTTAGTATTCAAGTAAATCTAAGAAAGGAAAACTCTGTTGTCATTAAGGATCTTAAAATAAAGGAATTCACTTCCTTTTACGCTAAACTATGTTTTTTATTTCCTGAGACTCTTACAAAAAGTTGATTCTCTTCAGATTATAAAATGATTTATTTTACCTTAGGTTTTGATTTGATTACCCTCTTTCTATAACTTTGAAGGTTGAGTGAGATTTTGATTTAAGTTAACGCTGTCTATTCTAACTAATCAAGCCAGAGAGATTAAAATCTGAGAGATCGTTGATTTAAATGGTATTCTATAATTTAAAATTCCTGAAATGATGTGAAGAAGTTTAAGCTCTTTGCTACTAAAAAATTTATTGTACCTTTTCTCTAGTTTCTAGTTCCTTCCTTATTTACTCATAGTCTTTCAATCTTTTTTTACTCCAGGTATTTCACATATTTGTTATACCTTATAAATACACTCATAATTCACTAAATCAAGACTAAAATAATGCTAATTCTAAAGCTTGTAAAGCTAATATAAATATATTGCTTTAAAATGTTGCTATAGAGTGCTAAGTTTTAAGCAGATAGAAGTTAATCAAATTTAAAGGTTTGTTTAATATAACATACTTAAGAGGTTAATATCTAATTATACTGTTGATTAGTATCTTATATCCTTTCTTCCTTAGTTTAGTTAAATTTATTTATATCAGCTATTTTTATGTCTCTACCAGTAAATCTAAATATTAGCTTTATCTCAAAGCAGGATTTTCTGAAAGGATTATTTGTGTACCTAAATTAGTGTTGTAATCAATATTTGTTATTTAATGCTTTCACATTTAAATAATTAAAGTGCTTAGGATTGTACAAATAGAATGCTTTTTATAAGCTTATTAAACCATACTAGCCTTTTAAGATTTCTCCCTTGCTTCTTATATTATTGAAGAGCCAAATTTAATATAATTCCTAAATATACTTTGAGGTATTTGATTATAGTGTTGATAAAATATTAAGTATAAAGGAGAAATGCTAAAGTATATGAGGTTAAGGTTGAATACATATTTACCTTAAATAATGATATAATTAGCAAAAGGAATAGTTAAATAGCTTTAGTTAGCTAAGGATTTCCTTTTGAATAGCTGCTGCTTAATTTCTTTTGATTTATCATGATTAACATAATAAAATTACTAAAAATGATGAAATAAAGCAGTTAAGCTAGAAAAGAGAATGAAATAGAAATAGCAAGTATGGAGTAGATAAGTTAGGTAAGATAGTTAATTAGAGATGAGAAACTAAAGAACATTTAATTAGAAAACAAAATAGTATCATAAGAGAGAGAATATATCAACTAGATCAATCAGCTGTAAAGCCAAGTTATAATTCTTAATAAAAAGACTAAAGAAATGCAAAACATCATCGATCAGTTTAATTAGTCCTAGTTTGTTATACAACTTTAAGATAAGTCTAATAGAATTCAGTAATTGAGACACTCAGAAATTCAATTAGAATCGTAAAAATCTATTAATGCTAACCTTGAAAATCAAATTTAGAATTTAAGATTGGAAAATATGAAGTTAGTAGATCAGAACGAAGATCTAGGCTAATAAGTCTAGTAGCTTGAAAGTTAATTAGAAGAAATTAAGGATCTTGCTTGGGAAGCTATGCAAGAAAAAGTAGCTGAAATATATGAACTTTAAAATATGATCTAGCAGCTATAAGCATAGACAAACTTCGCTTAAACTCCTAGAGAATCTATTAGTCTAGGATAAATTTCTTCAAGAAATGAAAGTGAAGATACCAAGAAATTAATAGAAAAGCTAAGCAGACAAAATTCATCTAAAATTCTTAAAATACAAACAGAACTAGAAGTAGATTTCAAAAGCTAGATACAAGAACTTAAAAACTAATTCTTAGACGAAATTACTAATCTTGAAAAGAAAATTTAGCTCCTTGAAAGCGAGAAAATAAAGCTATAGCAGTAAAATTAGTAAACCTTGGAATAAAAAGAAATATTCATGAATGAAACTTTAAAAATGACCAATGAAATTGCTCAACAATAAAGAGAAACTTTAGAAAAAAAATGTGAAAAGCTAGAAATTGAGAAGCTTAAATTAGAACAGCGCTTAGAGTAATAATAGTCATTCAAATCTAATTTAAAAGAGAAATATAAATAAAGTGAAGAAGAAATTGAATAAAGAACTGTTGTCTTGAATACAAAAATAGAGCAGCAACATATTGAAATAGAAAGACTTAAGAAATAACTTGAGCAATCGGAAAAGAAGTAAAGTGAAATAATTTTAAAGTAAAGTTAAGATTTAGAAAAGCAAAATTAGGAATTTATGCAAATTATCTAAAAACTTAAATAAGAAAAATACAATCTTGAAAATAAGTTTCAAGAGCTTATTTCCTGTAGATTTTCTGTCCGTTCTACAATGTTCTAAGAGGATTTTTGTCTTGCTAATGAATTGGCTAACTAGTAGAGCATAGTAAATAGAAATTCTAAAGTTGTAGCAAATAGTAATTTAATGCAAGTTTAAAGAGAATCAGTTCTTAAAAACCTATAGTAAGGTAGAACTTCGTATGTATAATTTGTGGAAGCGATGAATAATAAAAATTAAAGAAAGAGTAATCCGTTTGAAGCTTAGTCACCTGATATGCAAAAAGATAATAGAGAATTATAGTTAAAAGTTTTGGAACTAACTTAAACAGTTAAAAATCTTTAAGACACTATCGAAATAATAAAGTAGAATTATTCTTCAGATTTGACTAAATATCTTCAAGAAATTGACGAATTAAGAAAAGAACTGGCAAAGAGATAAAATCTGTAAATATCTTTTTAGTAATCTGTAATCGAAAAAGCATAGTTAACTGAATCAATAAAGCAAAGCAAATAAAATTGGGCAGATTACATGAATCGCTATAAAGAAGATTATAATAGGATGGAGTGTGATCTAGTCTCTACCAAGATGCGTTTAGCTGAAACTCTGTTGCAGAAGGAAATTTTATCCGCAGAAGTTTAGAAATTTAACAAACGGTTTGATAAAGATTGTCTAATTTTTTGATATGTTTATAAATTAACTGTATTATCCCATTAACTAATCTATAAGGATAAAGTATTTATTTCTCTTAAATACTTGATTACACAGATAACAGTCACTTTGATTAAATTTAACTAAAGTTCTTTATATAGATTCTATAGCATTAAATGATACTTTTCATATATCTAACTGTTTAAGTTTATATGGTTTAACTTTATTTAAACTTTAAGCACTGCTACTTAATTAATCAAAATTAGAAGTATTTGAAGTAAAAGAAAAGCATTAGCAAAGAATTTTAAGACTTAGATTTGACTTTTTCTGATAAAATATGTTACAGTAAAATTATTCTAATTAAATTTGGGATTGCTTGCGTTAGTTCTTTATCCTATATAAGTATAGTTTGAATTAATGAAATCAATAAAAATAATTTTATAAGAAAGACTAATAACTTTAAAGTTAATAAAACTCAAAAAATAATGTTTAAACATAGACAAAAATCACTAATTAGAATTAGGTTCTGATACATTTTGTATTTCATTCTATAAACTTTCTAGACTATTTTGAGAGAAGTGTGAAGTTGTATTGCTATCATTGTTGACATAGCTAACATGAGATTAAGCTCCGTCATAAAATTCATCCATTTACCACTAAATATTGTGTTCTGATTCAGTTTAATCTGAATCCTCCTCCTCCACGTTTTCTTCAAATGATTATTTAAGTGGAAATGCTTAATTAATTCGCTAATCTAGCTATGATGAAAATCGTTTTTATCTATATTTGCTAATTAAATACTAAAATCTATGTGACATACCATTTTTTTTGGCTTATTTTAGTTCATCCATTTCAGGAATATTGCTAATAGTAGTTATATTTTCATCATTTCTTTGAAATCAGTTAGACATCTAGTTTATAGAAGATAAGTTATTCTACGAATTTTACATTTTTTATTCCCTATTATATTTCTTTCTTTAAATTAACTCTTCTTCGCTTGATGAAGATTAAAACTCTTCAATTTCTTCATTCACATTTTATTCATTATTCAAAGGTTGATATTAGCTTTATTTCTAATCAGTAAAAAACTCGTTTCAGAAAGTATGTTTTCTTCTTTAGATTTTTACAACGTTTTTTAGTTTAACTTTTCTACTATTTCCTAGTGATAATAACTAAGATGAAGTAGAAACTAATTTTTTCCTCTTCCTGATATTATTAGATCTTTGAGAATAGAATATATCAGGTAGAAATTTTTCATAACGCTCTTCATATTTTTTATTTTCGGATTCTTGCTCTTCGGTAATTTAAATTACTGGCATCTATTAGTTCTTGCCTTTAAAATTAGATACTTAAGAGATATCCATTGTGGTTTAAAGCGTGCTATTTTATTTTATTTCTGATTCCATACTAGAATCATTAGGCGACTAGACATTGCTAGGAGTTTCAATTGACTAAATATTAATAACGTTTTTCTTCTTTTTTGGGTCTTAAAATCTGATATTTTGAAATTCTTCTTAAGAAATTCCGCAGGATTAAAGTCTATCAACTCTTCTAATTTAAAGTTTGTGCTGATTAGTGTTCCAAGTACTTGTAAATTCAATCTTTGGTGGTTCTTTCTATATTACGACTTAATTTTTAGATTTCTTCTTTCTTTCAAAATTAGAGTTTCTTTAACCAGGCTCTATTTTAATGCTTTAATTTATTTATTTAGCTTTCCATTTTTTAAGCTGTTCTGAAGTATAGCCAAATTTTATCTTGCTGCATATTTTAGCAATATGTCCTTTTCTACCACATACATAGCAGCAAATTCCTAAATCTGAATAGTCATTATTGCTATTGATCTTCATACTTATTTCGTTAGCTATTTTCCTGGCTTCTGGAAATCTAGATAGTATAATAGCAAAGTTTTCTACTTCTAATAAATAAAGCTCTGTAAAATCCAGGCACTTGGCTGAAGCGCATCTAGGCCTTCCCGAAAAAAATGCAATTTCTCCAAAATTACCTCCAGGTCCAAGAATAGCATAACTAGAACCAGTTTTTTAGTGGTAGATAGTAATTGAACCCTAATTGATGAAGTACATGAACTAAGATAACTCTCCCTCTTCAAATAAAATGTCATCAAATCCAAATATTTAGTTATGCATTACTTTTGTTAGCTGAAATATAATGTTTTTATCAAAGATGTTAAAAAGTTAAGATCTAGAAATTATAATCCCATGAAGATGAGCGTAAACTTCAGATCGAAGAGGCAGACTTAATCATTCCATAATTTCTTCATCTTCTACTTTATTGGATTGACTTACATTGAACATATAATCTAGATATCTTTTGACTTTAAACTATAAATCTCTTGATAATTTTTTCCTTTTCATAAACTTATTAACAGCTTTTCATTTCTGATTTTTGATTTATCCACTTATATCACTGTTATTTACAAAATTCCCTATGCTTCCTACTATAAAAGCAAATAGACCACTTGCTATTAGCTCTGTAATTATAACAAATATTCGTTCGTTCTCACTTTAAGGAGTTATATCTCCATATCCTACAGTTGTCATAGTTGTGAAAGCTCAGTAGAGAGAAGTAATATAGCGTTCTTCATTGGAAGCATCAATTAAGTTTAATCTGAATATTCAAGTTTCCTCTTCAGATTCACCTTCAATAGTTGCTAGAAGGTGAAACAGACATCCGATCCAATGTCCGATAAAAAAAACTAAAGAAGCCAATCGACAAATTCCAAAGATAACATTTAAGTGTTCCCCAGTAAAGAATTCCTCGATTCTAAAAAGAAGCCTTTTTAATTTTAGTAATCTAAGCAGTCTCAAAATTCTTAAAAACCTAATAATTTTAACAAGCCTTAATAATTAAGGAGTTTGGTAAATTCCTTTACTATTTTCATTTATTACACCCCTACTTCCTTAAACACCTTCCAATATTCACCCATAAGGGAATGAGGAAAACAAGTCAAGCCAGAATCAAAATTTTATATAATGTTTCAATATCTTTTTCCTTTAAAAAATGACAGTTCCTTGATGATAATATCCAGAATTGATGTTAATAAAAATATCTAAAATAAAAATTATATCAAATAGAAAGTCAACCTCACTTTCAACACTTGTATTATTATCGTTTTTCTTATTTATTTGGAAACTTATTTTATATGGGACCGCAATGGCTTATCAAAGAATAAGCAAAATTATAAAAAAATCTCAAAATACCTTAAAGTTTGAATCGGGACCAAAAACTAGGCTATTTTTTTATTTTAAATCTAATAAATCTTTGTTATCCTCAAGAATGCTATTTCTTCTTCCAATTATAAGCTCTTAAAATTTTGCTATGCCTCCACTTTAAGCTTTATTAAAGGAAGGATCTTATGATTGCTATGATTATTACCGTCTCAAAGAGGATGATTAAGAATACTATTTTTCATAAGAGTTTATTCTGCTTAGAGAGCGTGAAGAAGTACTTTTCTACTTATACACATTTCTCTCATGATCTTCTCTTCCTGAAGACATAATATCAACAGAATTATCATATATCTCTTTAGGCTATTACTGATTTAACGCTTCAGCAAATCAAGGAATAACCTTAACTTTTGAAACTTTTCCAGCTTAAATTTAATTTATTAACTATTTCTGGCTTTCTGCTTGCTATGAATATGTTTATGAGTTAGAAGTAAAATCAATTCTTTATTCTCTTGATAGCTGTTTTAACAAAGGAGAGTTAGAGGATAATTCTGAAACCTTTCCTGTATTTCTTCTGAAGGGACTCCTATAATATATTGAACTTGGCGAAAAGCTTTCATCATGCATTTTTAAAGTAATCTATCTAGTTAATATTTAAATAAGAAGTCAAAATACTAATTCTCTCTTCATCATCTAGAAGTACGTTTAGAGGCTATCAATCTATTTCAAAGCATACTCTATTTAAATTTCTTGTTGTGCCAACTAAATTAGAGATTCTTTGAAAAGGATTAAAATGAAAGTGATAATTAGTAGAATAAATTTTCCAATTAGCATTACTATAAAGCTATAAAAGCTTAATCCACTTTATTTATCTACTGGCTGTAAATCTGTAATACTCTATATTTCATATTTCAATCTACTAACTTATAATGAATAAGACCTAATATCTAGGCTATTCATAAACTCTGGATTTTTAATCTAGAAATAGTTGACTTTATTATATAATTTCTGCTAATGCAATATTTTATAAATAGTGCTTGGGGAATAGTATACTATGTAATCTATCTTGCAAAGGGGAAATTAAATTGAAGTTTGATTAAAACTGTAAGAATTAAACTAAAATTAGTTATACTTTCATATTAGTATAATATAGCTATGCCATTAATTAAACTAGTGACTCCAATATTATTTTTAAAGTTTAACTTATTTTACTTTACTCCATGGAGCGATCATTATCTCATCCCTTTTGATTAAAATTTTGATTAAAGATGAATTATAGCTTACAGCAATAAACAATCAAATTATTTTATCTGCTAATTAACTTTTATTCTAGGATCTTAAAATCTAACAACTCTCTTAAAAAAGAGTTTTACTTATAGTGGCGAAAGTTAAAAGAATGAGTAGATTTATTTAAGTTAAAAACTGACTTAAAGCAATATATTTAGAAATAGTAAATGGACATTTGAAGATATAAATATAGCTATTCTATTTATTTACTCTCATTAAAATAAAATAATGCTCTCTTGCAAGTTTGCTACAAAATGAGCTAGAAAAAGAAGCTAGTAATTAAAAAATCCTCAGAGCTTTTCTTTAAGATACCTCTAACTTAGTTTATTATTTATACTAATCTAAATTAATCCTATTTTAGGTTATTTTTAAAGGCATATAATAAAGAATTGCAAATCTAGGTTGTGAATGTAAGCATGAGTTGTTGTTAGTTTATAGAGAGGAGTTACTTATTTTATAATTAAAAGAATGCTTTTTATTTATACTCAAATATATAAAGATTGTAACTGAAATCTTGATTAAAGTATACCATTAAAAAAGGTATATTTAAAGGATCTATTGCTATTAAAGATTATTAAATCAATAAGCTAGCAGAAATGCACTAAAAGGTATTAACTTAACTATTAAATCCAATATTTTATCCTTTTGCTACAAATCATCCACTAAATCATAACAACCAGCCTTTATTATTAATAGCTTACACATTATTTAGATCCATTTTGATTGTGAAATGCACAAGTTAGAAAAAGAGATAATAGTATTATAACTTCTTTGGCTTTTTGGATGTATAGAAACTTTAATATAAGAGTTTAACTGATGAAAATAAATGGTTTTCTAATAAACGTATCTTTACGTATTTGTATTTAAAGACAATTAGCATATCAGTTAATTAAATAGAGGCTTAAATAAAGCTTTTATGATAAATAATGCTTTATATATTATTACCGTTATTTCTTTATTAATTTTCCTTTATAATCAGTATTTTATAAATGTTTAATCATACATAATAGAAACTTCTGAAAGCTTAGTGAGATTAAATGAGATATTAACTAGAATATAATACATTAATTAGATAAACTAAACCAGTCAATTGTTTTTAACTAATAGTCAGTCATTTTTTGATGCTTCACAAACTAATTTGGATAAACTATTTGATACTTACTACTATTAAAAGACTTTCCTAATATACTAAGTTGCAAGTCTTTAATATTCAATAGTTTACTTGCTCAAAGATATGATAGAAATAAGACAAAGTAAATAGGAGTAGCGAAATAAAGGATTACTATTGAAATATGATAATAGGATAGCTTTTTATTTAATAAAAATGCTTTTTAGAAACTAGCAATAAAAATTCTTATTCTGTCTTGACTTTTAACCTAGAAGAAATGCTTGCTGTGGATGCCTTACACTTTAATAAGGAACTATTTTTATCTTTTTTATGGATTTCATAAGTGGAATTCTATCGTGCTTTAATCTATTCCAGCTTCAACTTATAGATGATGAAGATTTAGAAAATTCGAAGCCTAGTAGTGTAAACTTGTCTACTTATAAGCTATTTTTGGCGGTAAGCAATCTGATTAATATAATCGTGCTACCATTCGCTATAAATGGATATTAAGGAGCAGTTGGAAATGATGCTGCTAAACTGCAAAGCTATAGTAAGTATAAGCAAATAGAGTTTTTCGTTTTGGTAGCGTGGAATATTGTTAGTTTCTTCTTTATTCCAAACATACCTGGAAATCTCTAGAATGCTAATTAAGAAGACTATCAAAATGTCATTATTTTTAGTTGCATAATATCCTTTACTATATTAACCTTTTGGAGATACTACTGGACTCAAATTGTATGGAGTGCTTAAAAAAGATTGGAAGATAGATAGAACATTAATATAACTTCTCCTGATATTGTCTAATTCTCACCTATTAGTCCTAATATTCAATATAGTGTTGCGTTCTAAGCAGGTATCTCTTTGAATAGTTAGCTTCAATCTTAAAATAATCAGAGAAATGACTAGAGAGAATAGTCTGATATAGAAATGCAAAGGACAAATCTACGCTAAATAAAATAGGAATAAAACAATAATAGTACAGACTGAGAGCCTTAAGAAAATGCGAAAGTATAAATGTTTTACTTAATTACTTAAACCTATTTACCATATTATAAAGTAAACACTAAGGATTCATAAAATGAGCTTTAAGCTATTATATGCATAGTATAAGAAACTATTTTTCCTTTATATAATGAAGTTAAAAATATCTAACTATCATGTGTTTAAACTTCCTAAATTTGAGCATTAAATCTCTTTTAAATCTAAATTACTCAAATTTGCTGTCCCGACCTCAAAAATTTTTATATTATTAGCAGTTTAAAAATAAGCGATTAGAGTGTAATAAGCATCAATTGCTATTAATTGAAAATATGGAATACAGGATTTTTAAAGCTATTTTATTTATAGCGTATAGATAAATGTATGCATGCATAAGTGTGAATTCTCGGTTTTATAAAATAGGCTTATACATTTATTTGATAATTTGATTTTAAACAATAGTAAAAAATAAATAAAGAGAAAATTTAAAAAGTCATCACTTTTTATATAAATCTGAAAGGTTTACTTCTAAAATTATGGTAAAGTTAAAAGGAAGGAAATGACTGCTTAGAGGTATTCAGAAGAGTTTTAATCAGTAAAATGGATTGAAGACTAATATAAATTTATTTTAAATGAATAATGATAGATATCATTTGAATATTGTGTGTCTGTAAGGTAAATTTTCGATTTAATGTTTAATCATCTGAAAATTATAGGAGGAATAAGATTAAATTCAATGAATAAAAGTTTTGCTATCACTTAGACTTTTGCAAATTCTTTGTCCATTCTTCAAATAGTGCTTGAGAATTTGTTGATTCAGCAACTTTTTCTCGGCAATTAGTAACTAAACGTGATCCATCGAAATTTAAAAGTATCAGACTAGGAATTGATTTTACTCCAAACTTTGCCTTCAATTGTTTTAAACTTTATTCGTTATAAGGGAGAGTTGCCCATGGCATTTCATCATAGTATTTTTGGAAGTCTTCTAAAGTGAGATCTTAGGCGACAAAAATAATTTCCAAAACTTGGCCGTTTTTGTTAATTTCTTTATAGAAATTCACAAGTTTTGGAGTAAATTCTTTGCAAGGAGGACACCAGCTAGCTGAAAAATAAATCAGTATAGCTTTCTAACTCTCTAAATAATCTTCCGTTAATTTCTCGTTCTTCTTTAAGAAGTCTTTTCCCAAAGCTTTTGTCAAATTGTATTTTGTTAATGTATGTTTGGATGATGATTTACCACAACCCATTTTAATATAGTTATTCCTTATAACTGAACTTAATTAATAATTACAAGCAAACTGTTAAAAAAGATTTACAAAATGGAAATTATTTCATTCTTTCTATTAAGCTAAGACTTTATACCTCTTCAAAGTATATTATTTATACATTCTTTTACTTACATCAAGATGACAAACTTATATAGTAGAGAGGGATGATTTAACTTAAGCCTTATAAGATTATATTCTTAAGCATTTAATAAACTAATTTAAAATACTCTATAAATGAAAAGCATTATATTTAATAATGGATTTTATTTAAATCCTATATATCATTCTTACATACTTTAATGCTACTCATTTAGAAATCCTTAATCTATAGAAATATGAAATTTTAATTATATATAAGCTTGAGGCTTAGATAAAATAATTAATTGTACAAGTCATATAAAAGATAAAGCTAGGTATAAAATTTAGGGAGTTAGAACCTTCAAAAGTAAAAATGAAATTTAATTGATATAATTAATATTTTCTTTATGCAGAATACCTGCTTTACAGATATTTATAACATTTATATATAAAATATTAGCTCTTTTAATATTAATAATTTAATAGTATTAAAGCAGAAATATAGATATAAGCAATTCTATGAGAGACTTTAATATCATCTTCGTTTTATAAATTTAAAGGAAATTAAATAGAGTCAAAAGCTTCATATTACTAAGCTAATACTAGCAAGCTATTTACCAAGTTATAATAGAATTGATTTTAGTTCTAAGATATAATTTCTCGATATATTCTATAACTATAACTATAGTCTATTATAAGAGCAAAGCAAAAAGGAATATATTTTAAATAGAAAGTTATAAAATTGAAAATGTTTTCTAAAGCAAGATGCTTCTACCATTAGATTTATTAAATTAAATAATTCCTCAAATAAACTTTTATTAAAATAAACTAGTTTTAATACTTGCTCTTTATTATAGCATTTAAATAACTCAACTTTTTCTCCCAAATTTTATTTTTATTTCTTTTATTTTCCTTTTATTTTTAAGGCTCAATATTTAAAATTTTCCTTTCCTTTCCTTTCCTTTCTTTTCATTTATTTTAATTTTCTGTAATGCTTTTTCTTAAAAATATTCCTAAAGGTTGAATTTTAATACTTAAACATGCAAAGGAATTATTATAATATAACTAGAATTAATTACTAGTTTATATAATTAAAACTAGCAAGAGGCAATGGTTTTATTAGCTTTACTTTATTTTTCTTAAATTTAGCATTTTTTATCTTTTAAATAGTTTGCAGCATTTTAGACCTAAATTGTTATCTTTACCTTATAAACTTACGATGCACTAATAGATTATTTCTCATAAGTTAATCCTTAAAAGCTAAATTTTTATTTTTTATTCTCTTACTTGCTTTTAAGCAGAATATTGCTATCAGTTGATTATAAATAATAGATTGTTTAGTTTCATATTAGAATAAATATATGATAAAGCATCTTATTTATTTATAGACTTTTGAACTAAAAGCATTTATTAAATTAAGCTTTTGTAATTGAGATGCTAGGTAAAGCATTATTATCTGAAGAAAGTTACTTATAACTGTTTATATTTACTTAATAATAATCTGTCTAGATAAAGAAATTAGAAATATTTCCTAGTTATAAAGCTAAGCTTAAATATATATTGTAAGTAGTTAATTTATCCATAAATACTAATTAGTTTTATGTTCTATAATCAACATTTCATATTTCTTTTATGTCTGTATATATTTCCATTACTTAGCAAATATCATGAAAGATAGCTGTATGTGAACTTCTAAGTGAAGGATAATTAGTTATAACAACTATAAATATGAATATTCTATTAGTTCATCTTTATTTCCAATTAAGATATTTTAAAATATTTAAATAGCACTTAAGATTCCTTAGCCTGAAACTAATTAGTAATTTTATTAAAGATACAATATATTCATATTAATAAACTAGGCTATTTGAGAGAATCTATAATAATGCTACTTACCTATTAAGATTATTTACTTATAAAGAATAAAATTTTATAAATGAACTGGCATACTTTTATCCTCATAATTATTAAAGTAGAAGGAATTATGCATGATAACAGAAATGAAAATAATAGCAAGGGGTTCTTATATAAATGGCGAATTAGCTTTAATTAGGTTTATTAATATATTAATATACTTATTTATATATAAATGTGCATTTTAGCTATTTCTATTTCTACCAATCCCAATTATCCTATTATTATTTGCTCAAACCGAGACGAGTTTATGACTCGTCCAACCGGCTAACTCTAGTTTTGGGAGGATTTTCCAATATTAGCATCAAGAGATTTAGTAAATAAGGGACTTTAAATAGGAGTTAATAAAAATACGTTAGATTTTTCTTCAGTTCTTAATTATGATGAAAATTAGATTGAATAGGGCTAATTCTAAAGTGTTTCTAGCTTCTAGAAAGAATAAAAATAGCAAGAGCAAATACTAGCTTCTAATAGCGAGTAACCTTAATAAGAAAGCTTGTTAGTCTAATAGAATGTGTTTTTAACTAGAGGAGATTTGCCTTTGAACTACCTTATAGCCTAAAATAAGTAAGAGTTTGAGCAATTCATAGTAAAGAATAGAGAGAAGTTCAAAAATTATAATCTAATATTTGGGAATATTTTGAGTTAGGAATTTTCCTACTTTAATAATGTAAATGCTCCATCAATCATATAGCTATAGTAAGGAGTTCATGTAGTTTCAAATAATTATTTAAATTGCTAGTGGTATAAATGTAGGCACCTAAAGGAATTATTTGAAGAAGCTGTTATTAAAAATAACGATTGTAACCCTTAAAAATTTTTCCAGATTCTTTGTAATGTTGAAGTAGATTAAAATGAAGAAATATAAAAAGACAGCTCTATATTTGTTCCCACTTTCTAATTAGAAAATCTACTGAAAGAGAGATAAGTTGAGCTATTTGGAACTTCATCTCAAACTGTAATAATTTTCGAGAAAAAAACCTAAACCGTCCATTACTTTGAAAGAAGATATGATGTAGACTAAAAGAAATTTACTGAGTATAGCTTTTCACTAGAAGTTAATAATTAAACTAACAAAATAGAACAATGATAATTAAAGACTCTCTTAAATAAATAGCTAAATCTCTATTAATTCTATTTAAAAAAGCTTATCAAACAAAATTAATTAATGTATAATATATTTGCTAAAGAATCATATTTAAGAATAGCTTAAATTGCTTTAATTTATAATGAATAGGAATTTTAGTTATTTAAATATCCATATAAGGAAGATTTTACTATATATTCTAAACTATTTTTCGTGATATTTACTTTCCAATATTGCTATCAAACTTCATTTAGAATCATAAATTGTTTTCCAATAAATTAATTGAATATTTGGTTAGAAGCGGTTAGAGTTTTGGAGGGATAAATTTGAATTCTGCTGTTATTTTGGTATTAATAGAACTGAAAGTTTAAAAAGGTTTGTTATAAAAGTTAAATGAAATAAATAGTTGAAATAATGAAAAATCAGCTTGCATAAGCAGATATTAATTAAATTAATTAATTAAAATTCAAATCTTAATTTTTGCTATTAGAGAATCTAGTTGTTTTACAATTCTTGAGTAATTTTTATCATTTTCTTCAAGCTGCTTTTTCTGATTTTAAATAGCCTTAGATAGCAGTTATTTAAGCTCTGATTAACTTTTTTTAATTAGATTATTAAAACTTGGACATGTATCTTTTGGTCTTAAATCAAATGTTGCTCAATTTACTGTTCTAAAAACTCCTGGAAATCCTTTTATTCCTATACATTTAGTTCTACCTTCACTATCTACGTTGGGAATATTATTTCAATCTTCGGAATGACTTACTAATCTTAAATTATTTTCTTCAAGGAGTTTATCATATTTAAAATCTTTCGGTGGTCACTCAGGAAGTACATACCATCAACGCTTTAGAATTTCTGTTACGATTTCTGTCTCTTTAACTGAACTTTACTTTTTACTTTTTCCTTTAACTTAATGCCTACTAGATTCTTACCCATTTCCGTTAGATTTATTATTTTTACTTTTAGAACTTTTGGAGGTTTCTTTGTTATTTTTAGCTTTAAGTTTATTTTGAGAAAGAGGATCACTTGAATTATCTTTTCTCTTAGCATCTAGTGCTTTTTTTCCTACTAGAATTTATTAATTATTATTAGCTTTTCTGCTTTTCCTTAATTCATCTTCTTCATCTGAAGATGAAGTGTTCTTTTCCTGCTTCTTTTTAGACTCTCTTTTTCTTTTTTCTCTTTATTTTTTAGGCCTATTTGAAACGTTTGAATCAGTAGAATGAGCAGATTCCTCAGAACTTGAAGCTAATCCATCTACATCTGACTCATATTCAATACCTTTGCTTATAAATTTTTTATCCTCTTTAGTTGGCCTTAAATAGTCCTTGGAATCGTAATAGTTATCTGGACGTTTACAATAATCATTGGACGAAAAATAGTTATCTGATTTCTTTTGGATTTTGTCTACCTCCTCATTTTAACTATTTTTCACGAGACGTTTTCGCGGAGCTTTCTCCGTCATATTAAAAATTATTATAATAATTTTAAGTATATAGAATTTATATGCTACCATAACTATTCACTTTAACTTAACTTATTTACAACTCATTACACTCACATTTCTTTCTGCTTCTCTGAATCCTCACTCTAAGCTTATACTCATAAACCTATTATGCTAACTTTTTTAAGCAAATCTCTTATATCATACCTTAAATAACTAGCTATGGTCATAATGTTGCTTATGAGTATTTAGTACTTGATGTTCCTACCTATGTTTTATAGAACTTAAATAATAGAAGTAAGTTATTATGGTTATACTTCGTTAACATTTTTTTAAAGATACAATCTAATTTTATTATAAAGAAGGAATTTATTAATTTATTTAAAGCATACTCTTGTTTTAGTTACACTATTCCTCTCTATAAGGCCAAATAAATTGTTGTTTTTCTCATATTCTGAGGTAAATAGATAGCCTTATCTTAATTCTATTTATAGTTAAAATAGTGAATAATAGTAGGAAATAATACAAATGAATAGCTTATATAATGCTCTCTTTACTCTTTAACTAGGTTAGAAATAGCAATTTACTTAGAACTAAACTAATAATGCATTTCATCCTTTACTATATCTAACTATTTTAACTTTATATTTTAAAATATTTTGCTTTAGTTTAAAATTATGGTATTTCCAAACGAAGTAAACTAAATCAAATAATAGTGATAAACAAGCTAGATTTGAAAAATCTAAATGAAATTGTTAAAGACTAACTCTTTAAAAAGGTATCAGTCGTTTTCACATAAGCTATATTAGATTAATTATAAGCTTAATAAGCTAATATATATAGTAAACTTCTATAACTTTATGCTTTTATCTAATTATTTAAGGATAAAGCTATTATATCAAATGGTAATATATAAGTTAAATGCTAAACTCTCACTTTTCAACTAATAAGAGATAGAAATATTAACGTTAGATAGCCTTGCGATTGACAGTGAAATATGTTTTTAATAGTGAAAGAAATTCTTATGCTTACTTTTAGAATTTTAATTTAAAGCTTCTTTGCTTCTTTTTTGAAACATATTAAAGCTACTCTTGCAATATTAAGATAACAATTATAGTATTTAAACCTGTTTGTAGATATAATGATTAGGGTTAGTAGGAATAATTTAGCCTTATTATTTTATGTTTCTTCAATGTCTTTTAGTTTTAAAGTTTAAATTAACTAATTTATTCTTAATCTTCTTTATTTGTAGTTAATTGCTCAAATTTACACGATAAATTGTGTATGTCAGGTTGATTGATTAATGATAAAGTATTTAATGCTAATTCGTCATTTTACTTAAACTAGATGATTTTCCTCAAGTGCTCATTATTAATTACCTTTGAATCTAGGTGAGATCTAAGAATGTTTCTTATAAATAAAGTATACTCCAAAAGTTAATTTCTATCTAAACATTTAGCAAAGGTATCTTTAGCATATACATAAGGAGCTACTCATTTTCAGTCCTGCTAAATAAGGTAAAGATATTTCCAAAACCTTTTTGATTAAGCCATACTCTTCTAGTACCTAGTAAGCAATGAATTGAAGAGAACAAAGGTAATATTTTCTAGAATAAAGAAGGGATACTAGATATATAGTGAAAGTATCTAATAAATGTTAATTGATTATCAATAATAAGCATTTAAATGAAAAAGAATCATTAGTAGCTTTTATCGAAAGCCTCTAACTTTATTCAAAAAAATTATACAATGCTATCATCTACTTCCTACCTTACTTCTTAAAATCAATCCTCTACTTTAAAAAATATCTAGCCAAATAATTCTTCCTTTGATAGAGATTAGTAGAAAATAAATTTGAGTTATAACAATCTGACTAATGAAAGCAATTTGGAGTAAAAATCTTTTGAAAATAGAAGATTGAAAGGAAATAAAGAAACCTAATAAAAAGCGATAAGTAAATCTAGCTTTCATAGAGTTAAAAAAGAAGATGTCATTAATAGGTTAAATTTTCAATAGACTATTAAAGAGCAAAAGCTATAACAGCAAATACAAACCTTATG
Organism: Loxodes magnus; assembly: GCA_946699065.1. Taxonomy (NCBI): domain Eukaryota; phylum Ciliophora; class Karyorelictea; order Loxodida; family Loxodidae; genus Loxodes; species Loxodes magnus. Next base: position 307,155 of record CAMPDV010000087.1, on the reverse strand, counting down.
AGAGTAAGAAATGTAAAATATTTAAGAGATTCCTTAAATTAACCCTTATTCATAGACTTTAACAGAAGGAAAGAGATCTTTAAAAATCGAAGACAGACTTCTTGAAGAAGGAATCAAAAAATCTGAGAGACTTTAGTCTATGGAGAATTTGTAAATTAGATAAGCATAAACTGCAAGACCTGCCATAAACACCAAAGAGAGCTAAATTCAGCGAGATGGTGAAATATTTGATAGATTAAATGGTTTTACCAAATATTACTAGCAAAAAAAGTAAAATTTTGCTAGTAAACTAATCTAGGAGTTTTCATATCATCCTGAAATTAATCCAATATCTAGAAATTACAAATCAAAGCATCTTACTACAACAAAAAGTTTTATACTTGATAAAAGTTTTGATTAGGAATCATTCTAGCCTAAACTTTCCGAAAAGTCATTACGAATAGCTTAGAAATTGGAACCTTCTTTTTAAAGACTGACTTAAAATAAGATGTAAAAGCCTAGTAAGATTGGCACTGATTAAGATTTTAAGCCTAAAATAAATTTTATGTCAAAAGTATTAGCTTCTTAAAATATTCTTTAAGATAGTTATGGAAATAAAATTCCTAGATGAGAGTTACTTTACAAAACCCATTTGTAATAAAAAAACAAAAGAGAAAAAAAAATAAAAGAACTTAGATAAAATTAAATATAAAGTGATCTCTTTAATTAGACTGCTAAAATAAAGAATCCTATCTTAGAAAAAAAAGTATAAGAAAATTTTCTGAATAGATAAGAAAAATGAAATTAAATAAAAGAATAAAAGCTTTATTAGAAAATGAAAGAATATGTAGATCTAAGTTATGAGTAGTGCGTTTTTCATCCTTAAATTAATGATTATGATTCCTAAAGAATAAATAACTAAGCTTAGTATTAAGTATAAGGTTTGCATAATCATTTGCATAGATTCCAAAAAGCTTAGTAAAATAATGATTATAAAGATAATGCTATTTAAAAGTTCTAAGGAAAAGACTGAAAATATGAAAGAACAGTTCCAAAGGATTTCAATCTTGGAGTAGCTGACAAAACTAAAATTAAATCCCTAAAGAAAGTAAGGTATTATTCAGGCTTTTAATTATTCTAAAGAAGTAAATAAACGCTTAAGTAAGGATAAATTTCATAAAGAGAGACAAAAACTTTACTCAGAGCTACAAAAAAATATATGATATAATAGGTTTTTTTAATTATTATGGTAAATGATTTAAATTCAAATTATAATTAGCTAACTCGAAATCTTAATATTACATTTGATATATTTAATTTAGATTAAATTACTTATTTGAGGCTATATAAATTCTATTTCAATTAATACATAAAAGACTATTTAAAGTAGAAATGTATAATCCTGATTAATTTTAGTTGCTAAAAGCATTAAAAGTCGCTACCATATATTTTGACAATTGAGCTATTAAAATATTAACGTTATGACATTCAATAAATATTGGTATCATAAAAAGTTAAGTAAAGGCCATAAAAATAATAAAAACCTTCAAGAGCAAAAATTAAAATAAAATATTAAATAACTTTTTTAATTTCAAAGGCAAATAAAAGCAGAAATCATTTAGTGGAGTATATAAGTAATTAAGTGGAATGGATTCATTTATCAATTTATAATTTTAGCATATATTATCAAAACCTTAATTTTAATCACTTACAAATTGTCATACTTATTTCATAATTTTATATTAAGTTATTTCATTTATATCTATTTAATTATTTTAAGGAAAAATAGTAAATATAGTACTATAAAATGTAAGGAATTATAAAATTAAATAATACTTAAAACATAATAAATTTACTAAGGATTTATAAGGAATAAGTAGTTTAAATCAATAAAATAGTACCTTAGGCATACTTATTTAGTTATATTAAAATAGATCTTCTACATAAGCTAGTATGTAGCTTTAGTGCTAAATTTATTCATAGTTATATTTTATGATTTTGCTCTTTTGCAAAGTTATTATTTTAAAGAAAATAAATCTAAAAGATAAATGGAAGAATAATAATTTTAAGCTTTAAATAATTTGCTTATAAGCTATTAATATTTTTAAATTTAAGCAAGTACAGTGAATTGTTGTCATTCCACGAAACCTCTCGAAAAATATTTTGCGACTATCTGAAATTTGTCACTACTTCCAATTAGTTCTTTGAAGAATTCTTCTTGCTTATCTTTAAGCTAATCAAGCTATTTTTTCCTCTCAGTTATTTGCTGAATTTAACCTTTGCATTGAGTACATTGTTTATGAGTCTCGATAAGACATCTTTGATGATATTAATGTCCGCACATAAAATTAGTACTTGGAAAAGTTAGTTTCCTCTCACATAGATTGCATTAGGTTTACTGAAATACTATTGGCTTTTCTTTAAGATTAGCAATTTACTATAGAAGTTCTTCTTTTAATTCTTTATTGTGAGCAATCTCTCTTTAGTGACTCTCAATTTCTGCTTTATCTTGCTAAATTTTCATCTTTAAATAATGCTTAACAACTTAAAGCTCGATAGAGGTGTTTTTGGATAGAATTTCTAGAACTATAAGTGGAGAAAGTCATTAAACCTTTTAAAGAATCTGCATAATGTATACTTAAGATTCTTATCCTCCAACTTCACTAAAGTAAGTAAGTACTTATATTCAGAGATCCTAATCCTCTTATTTAAGACATAAATTTAAAATAGAAGCATAGTCTTTTTGCTTCATATAGTGATTAAGAAGTTCCTATGTATTATCGAAAAGATGGGATAACATTAAAATTCCTTCCTAAAAGTCATGCATTTTAAAGAGCATTAAAAGATGATTAATATCCTACCAGTTTTGATTCTTTTCTATTAGACTTCTTAAATTTCCATCTATTTACTATTTTTTCTCCATAAGTTCAATATGCTCAGTTTTTAAATCTTATTATTTAGAGCTAAGCAACTCTTATTTTATTAACTTACGTTGCATCAGGTAATATTCAACTAATTTAGAATAGAAGTAAGTGTTTATGTTAGGATTTTTGTTTATCATGCTACTAAGAAGTTATCCATAGTACTACTAATGATTCATAAATATTGAAAGAACACAGTCTGCGTATTGCTTATGACTTGGTATTGTGTTAGATCCGAATTCTGATGAAGGTGTTGTAGGCATTTTTTTTTCAGATGATCTTTACATTTATTTAAGCTTTTGCTACTATTAAAGCTACTGCTATTTCTGCTATATCTACTGCAGCTGCTATTCTTATTATTTCTGTGTCTAGTAAATTTTTTCTGGATTTGTGTACATAGGCTAATCAATATTTACGGTTCAGTCTATTCGATTAAATATAGCCTAAACTACCTTAAAAGTATGTTCAGGGTAATTCCTCATCATTTTTTATCCCAATTCTTTGAATATTTAAGCGGTCTATTCTGGATATTCAATTTAATTCAGGACATATTAAAAAGCATCTTCATACTTTTATAATTCGTCTATTAAAATTCGCACATAGATAAAATGCCTTTTTGACTAATCTGCCAGTTTCAAAGCAAGATCAAAATTCTTGCATTATAAGCAAATTTAGATAGCAAGGTCACATATCTGTTCTCTTTTAGGATAAGCTTCCATGAAATTAAAGAATCTCTATAAATCATTAATTTGAACATAGCAGTTAAGCAATAAAGCGCTATGATCCTTTGTGACTTCTACTTAAGTTTACTAATGTAGCCCTTCTAAATACATTGTTAGATAAAATATAAGCTGGTTGTCTAAAAATTTTAGTATTACATAACTTGCTTCCAAATATCCTATAGTCCTTCTATAATATTCAACAGCAGAGTCGTAGTCTTTCTTATTGAATAAATAATCAGCATGCATCTTATCAATGGCCTTTAGTTCATTTTCAGGATAGTTCGCCTCTTTAGCAATATTAGAAGCAAGTTCGTATGCATTCTTTTTATAAAGCATAGTTAGCTTAGTTTTTATATCTTTTTCAATCAATTTTTAGTAAACAATTTCGCCTTTTTAGCCTTTGCTGATTATATGAATTCCATCTTCATCACATATTATATTTTCAACATGGCTTAAAGTAGTCTGATAAGTAATAAATTTATTGACAACATCAACTATTGTAACTTAGCTGATTCCCTTCACAAATGCTACTATAATCAAGTGGTTATTATAACTGGCTATGCAAGTCTTATCTCCTTCAAAGCTTCAACTTCTTATTAAATGATCTGCTTCAAATACGTTTACAACTTCCTTACTCGCCATTGCAGCAACGAGCCAACCATTTTTAATGTTTAAGCAACAACATTAAAAAGCGCAACCTTCATCACATAATAAAGCATGTGTTTCGTTTTAATCTTCAAGTGTAAAGCTAGAAATTTAAGAAATAGTGCTGACAAATAGAATAGGCTTATGCTTTTTCTATAGAATATAAATGTTAGTAATTGGAACTTTCTATGAGTACTACAGTAATTTCTCTTTAATAATTCTATCTCCTTTTACTCCAAATCTTCCTCTATACACTAAAATAACTCCAGATTCTAGGCCTATAGCAATAATATTCAAGTCTGGAGAGCATGTAAAGCAATTAACTTTTTTGATATTCTTAGAATCAGAAACAAGCATTTCTTTTATTTGAATTCCATTTGTATCTCATATTTTAATGAAGCAATTTTTGTTTTGTCCCTCTAAGTCTATTCCTAATGTTATTATCATACTTAGCAGGCTACTTTTTTGTAAAAATAGTAATCCTTATAGAGTATTGAAAGCCTTAAAAGTATTAACTATTTTCTTCTCTTTATCACTATAGATAACGATCACCCCGTCTTGAGTTCCTAGATAGTATAAATTGTTTAAGTATATAACATTCTTAAAATCATTCACATCAAATTTTTCGCGCAATACGTCAATGTTTATAATTTCGCTTTCAAAGAATTAAAACCTTTTCCATTGACTATGCGCCATTTATAAAACTTATTAAGCTATAAACTTCAATAATTAGATAGGAAACCTTTAATCATATAAGTTTGGTTTTTATTCAAATTTTGCCAACATAAGCTTTAGTACTAATATAGGCTTTTATCTTTCTAAATTACTGTAGACTATTTAACAAATACAAGTTAAAAAGCTATCTAAAGAAATAAGCTTTTATATTATGTTTAAAAGCTTAAGCAGCTTAACTTTATTTTTATCTCTTTATAAGAGAAAAAACAAGAAACATTGTTAAACATTTCAAGCTTTTGAATTATTAAGAAAATAATTTAGATATTTTAAATAAAGCCCTAAATCACTAAAGTCTAAAATAAGATTTTAAATTTTTATTTAGATAGCAAAAACAATAAATGCTAAATATAAAACTTTTTAATATATTAAGACATATTTTACTTTTTATACTTAGGAGTTTCTGAAAAAAATTGAGTAAAGATTTGAACATGAAAGCATTATATTTTATAACCTAAAAGATAGTGATAGATATAAAACTTTATTAAGAAATTGAAAGCAGTAATATAGTATTAAAAGTAGCTTATACTATCTTATAAATAAATAATTAATAAATAAGATTAGAAAGCGCGTAGCGCCGCAATGGCGCGCAGCTCTATAATAAAGATTTTTAAAGCCAAAAAATTATTTTCTGAAGTTTTCCTTAGTGCTAGCATCCTTTGTGAGTCTTGTCTTCTATAGGGCATGATGAGAATACTCCCTAAGAGACCTTAATATCTGACATCTTTCATTAATAAAGTTATTGATGCCTCTTTAGTCTTTGTCGCCTCTTTTGGCTCCTACCAAGATTCTTGTTCGGTTCTTCGCCCATAGGTATTTCTGGTACTAGATCATAAATCAATATCAATTAGAGGATTGCTCCTCCCTATCTATTTATATATAAATATTAATACTAAACTTTTGAAATTATTCAGATTTAGTTGCTAAAGATAATAAATTACTCTAAACTAGAAAATATTTTCTATAAATCAAACCACTAATTTTAAACATACTTTTTTATAAGCAAAAATCTGAAAATATTTGTATATTTTCTATTATCCATTAATTCTATGACTTAAGATATACAATAGATAATCTTATCTAAATCTTAATATTTTAACATTTAAAATTTTGCATATGATAAATGTTTGAATGCTAATGCTTATGATTTAAGCTAAATATAATTATAGTTATGTTTTGTGTATTTAATCTAATTTTTTATATTTTAATCAATATTTTTGGCGATAAAAGTGAAAAGTGTTTTACTGATATAAACTTTATAAAAATTATACAGTTAGTTTTTCTATCTGTCTTGTCTTTGAGAGTTGCGATTTTGTGTTTGTGTTTGCTTTATAACTTGATTTAGGCTTTATATCCACTTTATTCCAGTTTTTTCATCTTCTGTTGCAAAAATCAATTGGAAATTATCATTATCATATGCCTAAAAGCTTTCTCTATTTGTCTAGAATCCCCCACTCATTTCATCTTGCTTTAATTTTATTTCAAATTTGAGAATTTTTTGTTTTGTCTTTAAGTTTTAAGGAAATATAGATATATGAGAAGCATCCTCTAAGTTAAGACAGTAAATTGGTATATGTCAAGACTTAGCTTTGCTTTCACTTTCGTAGTATCTAAATTAAGATTAAGTGACATGACAATAAACTTTACAATCAATTTACTAATTTAAAGGACTTATATTTTTGGACTAAGTCAATCAACCTTCTTATAGAATGTCCTCAGATTTTGCCGCTATTCTTTCACTATTTTCATCGATTGAAAAGCAAAATTAATTAGGCTTAGAGCGACAGAACTGAAGCTAGGATGTACCAATACTATTCCTAAATTTAGGATAAATTTAAAATAAATCAAGCTAGTTTGTAGATTCTTCGACTTCTTCATCGCGACCTTAGTGTTTTTGCTTTTATATACAAATACATTTACCCATTTTATACCCTTACAACCAATTTAAGCTATTTAAATTTCATAAGAAAATACAACTATATTATTTAATGGACTCTCATATCCTTTACTAATCTCTCTTGTTTAACTGCTAAATTAACTTATTCTTTTACTCAATTAATTTACTTTCAAATGTTATCTTTAAAACTGTAGAAAGTAAATAAGGATTTAACATTTTCAAGAAAGAAGACTAACCAAAGAAGTTAAAAGTACTAAGTTTATACTATTTACTAAGCGAAACTATTTCTTTTCTTAAGTTGCTTCAAATTAAGTTGATATCAACAATAATCAATTTATATAATAAAAGAATCATGATTTTCTTACAACTGTAGTTAGAATAAAATAATTTATCTCATAAGCATTAAATCACATAATAAACCATTTATATATATATTTATCGTATTCAAGCACCCTTAACTTTCCAAGATTGTATAAGTTTCAATTTTCCTTAGTTTTATTATCAATCCAATATTAATATTATATTTAAATAAGGAATATAGCTTACTTTTAAAAGCTTTATATTTAAATTTACTGCTTTACCTTAAAGTAAAGCTGCTTTAAAAAGATAAGAAAAGTTTATTTAGTATATTATGTAAAAAAGCATTATTTTTTAATTATTTTAACTTTAAAATAATTTAAAATTAAAAAATGATTATTTAGTATAATGTAGAGATAAGTAGGTTAAGCGAATTTCCAATTTTTGATTAATCGAAAAATATTCTTTATAAAGAAATAATTTCCAGATATAAAAGGTCAGATTAATAAATAATGGATGGATGGTAATTTCAAAATTTAATACTTAGCTAATTAAAATTTGAAGTGCTATTTTAACTATTGTTTTGTGAAATTATTCAGAAAATATTTTTCTTATTTAAATATTATTTTAAAAGTTTTAAAACTGCTTATAAATCTAAATTAATAGCAAATAAGTTTTTTAAAGCCTTGCTTTAATTCTTCAATGACTTTGAAAATTTTATTAATATTTTACCTTTTATATTCTATTTTTTAAAATTTAATTTAGTTTTAAGATAATTTAAACCTAGCTAATATAAAATATTTTTAAAGCTTCTATTTTAATAATTTTGATTATATATTCTTTTTTATAAATTTAACTACATTTATTTTCTAAAATAGCTAGTTTTTTTAATTACTTTTAGGATATATTGCTAATGATAATTTTCAATGAAAGTAATTAAAATTAGGCTTTTTAAGACTTGATAGTGTATGATGCTTATTTTAATTAATTAGTGTAAATAGTATAATAATTCTTCTTTTTTTGATACTTATTCATTTCTTTTAGTGCTTATATCCTTTATATCTATTATAATTTATTAAATTTGTTACTTTTCTATATTTTATCTCTCATCTAATCCAATATTCTAATAATTTAAATATTAGCAAACTTTAATATTCAAACCAAAAATTAATTATACAAATAAATAAACAATATAAGAGCATCAAAAAGCATAGTATAATGCAAAATGGTAAAGATAAGTATAAGAGGAAAATAAGAGACGCTAATAGTGATATAATATAGACAATGATATAGAGTACAATAAAAATAGATATAGCTAAATTTAAATTATATTTGAAGCTTTAATTTTCTTACTCTTAATTAATTACTTAAAATGAGTTCAAGGAATTACTCCTTTTAACGGAATCAAGAATCTTAATTAATTTCAGAACAAGCTTAGTCTTAATTTATTAATAAGCATGATAAATTTCTAGAAGAAGGGTTAGAAAGTGAGGAAAGTGAGATGGATACAGTTAGCAACTAATATAAAAAGAGTAGTAAGAAAGCATAAAAATATAAAGGGTAGCCTCATAATTCATATGATAGAAAGGCTTTCCAAGAAAGATCTTTTGATTAAAATCTCCTTTATAACGAGTAGTTGTATAATCAAAATTAGCATTAATATGGTAAGATACCCCAAAGTTCTTCTAATTAAAGGTCAAACTCCTAATAAAAGTAATATATTACATCAACACAAAGCACTTTGAAAAGGTTGGAAAATGCTCTCTAGAAGTAGCTTTCTAACTAGGAAATGCTAATGAATTATAAATCATAGCTTTAGTTAAACGTGAATCATGCATTTGAAGATGTAGATAACAAATATATTCATCTAAAAAATTAACTAGAAATTTACTATTAAGATGCATTAGCTCAAATTAAGCTTATTTAGAAAAATAAAAATCATATTCTTGACTAAAAACTTAATATTATTCAAAGCTAGATATAGCAAATCAACAGAACAGTTAATAGACTTTCATCAAATCTTAAAAGATATTCCTCCACTGAAATCAGCAACTAGAGTTCTCCATAAGCTCAAGAAGTTGAATCCTTAATTCGAACGTAGATAATAGACTTGGATATACCTTAAGATTTTCCTTTTATTCAAGAGTAAGACATTGCATTAAACTTTGCTTTATCAAAAAAATAAAATTCTAATATCTAGCAAAGAGATTAAGAAGCTTCGATAGTAAAAGATAAGCCCTCACAAAAGAAAGAAAGCAGCAAAAAGAAAAAAGAAAGGGAAGATTAATAAAACTTATCAAGTTCATACCTTAAAATAAGTTAAGACTAAAAGTAGAGTCCTAATTCAAAAAATAAAAGTTCTTTTTAGCATTTGTAGCAGTCACAAGCAGATAAAAATCCTTTTATAATCCCTGAATCAGTAAGCAGCAAGAGTAATTATTTGAAAAACAAGTCATTTGAAGGAGTATAACCTACTGAAATTTCACGATTAAATTCCAAAAATCCTTCTTTTCTTTTACCAGAATTTGAAACAAATGAATTCTAAAAAGAAATAGAAAATTTAGAAAATGAAATAGATAATCTAAAAAAACAAAAAAGAAAAACAACCAAGACTTAGAGCTAGTCTAAACTTTTAGATTTCTAAGAACTTGAAAAGAAAAGAAAAGAAATTTTAGAAAGAAGCAAGCCATTTCTTGAATCTGTTAAGAGTGAAACAGAATCTGAATCTGAATAAAATACTTAGAAATCAACTCCTAAAGACATTCAACGAAATTAGTTAAATGAGAGTCCTACTCAAGAGCAAAGTCTCGAATAAGATCGTAAAAAACTTTACAGCAAGGGTTCATCAAGAGAAAAATACTAAATAAACAATGAAGAAAATGAAATTGTTGAAAAAAAGCAGACTTAGAGAGAAATGATAAAAGCAAATAAATAACTTGCGTAAAGGATAGAAAAATTAGAAGTACTGTTAACTAATTTTTCCAAATCCCCTACAAGTAATGCTGACTAGTAAGTTCAAACAGTTCCTTCATAGGTATTTCCAACTAGTGCTTAAAATACTAGTTAATTCATGTTTACAGAACCAGAACAAACTTCTCATATTATTATATCTTAGTTGAAAACTGAAGATGCTGATTAAATTCTAAGGAATCAAATAGCAAGTTCTCCAATTTTTCATGAAACTGGATATGAGAATACAGAATTTTCAACTTAAAAGCAAAATTTAGTATTTCAATCTTAAGGGAAATGGAATAAAGTTAATAATATTAACATAAGAGTGTATGTGCCTCACGGTTATCCACCATATTCATGTTATTATACATTAACTGTTGCTCCTGTAATTTCATTATTATTAGAGTTATAAAGTAGGAGACCTTTTCGAAGCAGTTATAAAGCAAGTATCTTTGTAGCCAGAAAAATGATACTTGACATTTTAAAAAAGTTATTGGGATAAAGAACAAGTTGTCGATCTTTATTAAACCGTCACTTCTCTTTTTGACTAGGTAAGCTAATAATACAGGTGCCATCAAAAAAAGATTGGCCTAGAATGTTTTTGAGAGAAAAGCTATGATTGAAATTCTTTGTATTTTTAATTTATATGACATCTTTAATAAAAAAAATATAGCTATTGCTAAACTTAACTTAATCCATTTATTAAAATAGTTTATAGTATATTTCAAATTTGCCTCTTATTATCATAATGCTCTTTGCTTTATTAATAATAGTTATTATTTTCAAAGTGTTTTGCTCTATAACATGAAATATAGATATTTTATTATTTTTTATAGTGATAAATATAAAGTTCTACATGTTAATTTAGTTTTGGTATATTCATTATCTAACTTAAATTGAGATAAGCTTGATATAGATAATTAGACACCTTAATTAGCAATTAAATTCCTATAAAGTTACTAATATATGGTTTTTACGATTCTTCGAATCACATTTAAATTTACTAAATATTTTCGTTACTTTTAGACACTTAAAAGTTGAAAAATGTATTTTTCATTTATAGGAAGAAAAAAGCTGATAGAAGGAAATACTTTATAGTACTGGTAGCTCAATAAATTTGTCTTAAAATAAATTAATTATTTAATGGATGCTTCAGTTATAATATGAAACAGGTAGATTGTAAGTGAAGCATTGAAAATATTTTAGTTTGACTAGAAGAGATATAGAGTTGAAAGATTTGATAAAGAAGTATAAATAAGATCTAAATTAAAAGTATTTAATTGTAAAGTTTATCTAATCACCTGTACTTTTTGAATCCAATCAATTCAGCGTGTTCTCTAAAGCACTTGCGACACATATATAAATAATATTTTCTTATAAGCGCATGAGTGTTATTACAGACTCTGCAATGTCTTCCTCCTGCCGCATTCTTTCTTGGATGTGTGAAATAGAGACTACCCATCTTTATTTTTATTATTAAAATGGAATATTTTAAAAATATCTTTCTTACAACACTCTAATTATTAGGATTCACAGCAAAACGCTATTAAAGTCATTCTAGCTAACCTTAATAAGACCACTTTGTATAATTTTTGATAATTAATGAGATTTATTGAGTAATATAAGCTTCTTATTAAATGGAAACTTAATAGTCTGTTGATTATCTTATCATTGGAAGAAATAAAAATATAATGTATATAGATAACTAATATTTATAGTGCAAAGGCTTGTGAGATCTAAAAATAGAGAAAGATAAAATTTATAAAAGCTAATAGCAAAATAAATAAAGGCTAAGTATGCGCTTAAACTAGTAACTCTTTATTTATTTCCTTTAATAAAATTAACAGAGACTAATTATATAAAGTATCCTAAATTGCTATATAAGTCAGAATCAAATTTATTAAGAAATAGTCTAGTATTAAAGCAAATTATTTATAAGGTAATTTACCTTTAACTTGCTTTAATACTAGTAAAACTTTAATTATTCTTTATTTTATTAAACGAAATATATAAAATAATTTGATAAACTAATAGCTATAAATATCTAAGCTTAAAAAGAAAGATGATATTTATTCTTTATTTTTTAAAAGGTTCCAAATCACCATTTTAAACAATCAAATAAATGTTAAATTAACTAAAATGCTAATTTTAGAAAGTTTGGTATTAAGCTAATAATAATTAAAGACATAATAAAGAATTACAACGAACAGCCAAGCAAAGTTAAAAAGATTAAAAGGCATTCTTTAGTTATGAGCCAAACTTTATTAATTTATAAATATAAGAAGAATTTATATGCTTAAACTTAATTATAGGAATAATCAAGGTAAATTAATCATTAAGGCGCTATTAAGAATAGATTTTATTCTCTATATAATGATTAAAATTTAGGTTAATTCTTAGATTAAATCAAATTAAACTAAAACAAATAGGCTTCTTCTAAGATTAAGTTTATAATTTTAAAAACTTTTCTAGATAAATATTAAATTAATTGAACTCTTTCAATATATAAGGATTAATAACTATTGGTTATTTATTTATAAAGTTCTAAAATTAAGAAATATATCTATCTTATTTAAAACTCTAATGAGAATAAAAGATAAGTGATGGGATCTAAACAAAAGGTACTAGAATAAAGATTATTAAAACTATCAAAAGCTACTAATTATTAAATAAATTTACATTCTGAGTATTAAAACCATTTTATATCTTTTTTATTTTTGTAATTAGTGGTATTATATTAAGAACAATTAGATTTTGAAGCTAATTTGCAAAGATCTATTAGTTTATATTAATTGTTAAAAGTTAAGAGATCTTTATTCTCAAATTTCCTTGATTTTTATAAAGTTCTAATTTTAACTTCAATCCATAATTTTATTCTAGTTAATAAATGCTCAAACTAAACAATTTTTTATAATTTAACCTTTCTAAGAATTTAACAATAATTGGTTTTATCTTAATAGATACAAGTGATAATTGATTGAAGTACTTAGATGTAGAATGGTATATAACTTTAAAGAATTTTCATTTTGATAAGAGTATAAAATGAAATTTAGCAGAGCTTATAAAGTAAATTATTTGAATTTACACTTAGCTAGCTTGTGGTTGCTAATTTAGGAAATTATTAATTTAATTTAGAAATTATTAGAAATTTTAAGATTCAGAAGGTCACTTTCTGCGCTTTCCCTCTTGTTTTGAGATTTTACCTCCTTTAGGAGCAGCAGGTTGCTATGCTTTAGTTTTTTCTTATCTCTATTTAGTTCTTTCCTTTATTTCCTTCATAGCAACTTCTCTACTTTTCTTGTAAAGATCTTATTTCAAATTTTTTCTCTTTTAGATATCATCCAAACTAGCTCCAACTATAGCTTTCTATACTTTAACTTGTGTTTTTCGTTCCTTTTTCTTAGTTTCCTCAGCTTTGGTTTTTTTGTTATATCTCCTCCAAGCCTAGCTCCAAGTCAATTTGACAGGTTTTATCTTTTGCTAGAATAAAGAAACAGCCTTATGAGAAATAAACAAAAACATTCGACCATCCTTGGCTACAAAGCGAGTTCCTCTTCCAGGATATACTTTATACTCAGTAAAAGAACAAAGTTCAGTCTTTACAACCATATTTTATTAAATCAATTAATATTATTTTAAATTGGTTTTATTGCTTCTAACCAAGCTAAAGCTATTTCCTTTAAACTCGGATTGTGTTTATTTCTAATTAATGTCTCAATTCACGTTTGACAGGAAGAAGAACAATCTATATTAACTCTTACATATTAACTATATATTAGATGAAAGCTCTAAAAATCCTATCTCTTTATTTGCTGGGTATAAAACTTTGATTATATAGTTATTTTTTACTTTATTTTCAACTTTTAAGCTTATTTCTTCATTCTTAATCCTTTAGATTTAAATTTAAAATCCATTTACCTTTAAAAACATTATATCAGCTGCAAGATCTTTATGATTTTCTTTATTTATTTACTTATTTGAAATCTAATATTATTACCATATTTAGTTGTAGTTACTATCAGTAAAATACAATTAAGAACTTTAATTTTCTTCAGCAAGGCATTCTTAAAAAGTGCTAAAAGACTCCTCATTTTATATCTTACTGTTATCTATCTTTACTTTCTTCAAACTCTTATAGTCTAATAATTCTTGAGATTCTTCGATATTTTAAATATCTAGAGAATTATATAAGTGACTTAGCATCTTAGAAGTATTCTAAATTTTTAATTTGCTATGTTAATTTTCAAATTCAGACATAAATTCAGATCTGAAAGACTAACTATGGTTTACTGCTTTAAAAGATGAAATATTCTATTTCTCTTTCATATTATCAAAGTCTTCAAATTCTTCTTGGGAAATAATTCAACTTCTCTTTTAAGAAATGTAATGATTTTCTAGCTCTTTCTAGGTAAAAGGTTGATTTCCATAAGAAAAGTATTATTTTCTGAATTTTAAATATGACTTTTAACTATTTGTAATACTAATTAACTCCTTTTTTGCATTCGGAAAATTTAGACTTTAAATAAAATCTAAACTGCGTTTCATAAAAATTAATAAATGATTTTGATCCCAGTTTTGCACAAAATTCTAGAAAATTAAATTTTCATCAATTGAAACTTATGCAAAATACTAATGCAACTTGAATAAGTAATGCTTAAATATTTTTAAGACTATTTTACTTTTCAGTCATTTATTCTTTTATCCTTCCTTAAATGTTTCATTTCCATTCATTTCTTTTATTTACTAGAGCTGTTTATCAAAGTCCTATTTCTAGATTTTTTAATCAAATTGATTAGAAAATTCCTGGTTTGTCTCATCAATTAAATTATCAATTGCATATTAAGGGAATTTAGAACCCTTCTCATTTTATTAGATCTATTCCTTCAATTACCCCAAATTCCTAGAGTATTAAAGGATTAAACTTTAATTATTAAGTAGTAAATTAGCAACCTTATGATAATTATACGAAGAGCTTAATTATTAATCAATACAGCTGCCTTACTTTTAAAACTCTTCTTTTTAAGAAATTAACTTTTAGTCAAATCATTATTTCAAAGGTAAGTTCTTTCCATTAATCAAGTTACATAAGTTTGGTTCAGGCTAATTGGTAAATAAATATTGCATTACTGTTTATTTAAACGTATTTTTATAATAGATTTAAGCTTTAATATCAAAATAGTGCCTTACTTTGCAATTTTAAATCATTTTATACTTAAAGTTGATAGTTTGTATGTAGAAGTAGTGAAATTAAATAAGTATATAACTTAGATTTAAGATATAAATATACTTTTATATTCTTTATGATCAGCTAATAAGAATCAAAAAATAAGGCATTAGATAATAGAATTTATAAATGAGGAAGCAAAGTCTAATTATTAAGTCATTGGCTGATACTACACTTATTCTTTAAATAAAACTGTTATTAGTATACTTTTGGGGTTATTCATCTTTGATTGCTAAGCATTTTTAAGAAATCATTAGCTAAATTTAAAAATTTATCGGCAATCCTATTTATTAAGCTAATGGTTAAAAGTGAATTAATAGGTAAATGCTAAAAAGATTAATAGAAGTATTTCACAGAAATTATGTTTACATAACTGAAATAACGACTATTCTTAAATTTTGTTAGTATAAGTTAAAAGCTAATAGTAATTATAATATAGGCTAATCATTTGTATTATTTAGCTTATTTAACTTTATCTAACATTTTACTTTTCTTGCTATTAGACTAGCAACTGATTATGTTTATATTAATTAAAGATGCTTCTCATTCTAAAAAATCTATATCATAAGATTGTTCCAGTAAAGTTAAATATCTTACTAGATTTTGTAGAATTCTACCTTATTTTATAGTTAATATTCTAAATAAGCATATTACTTTTATTGCTATGGCAGTAAATGTGAATTTATCGGATTAAAATTAAAAGCTAACTATAACATAAAATTGAATTATAAGGAAGTGAAAAGATCACAGAAAGGCACTTATTTAAGATATGGTTTTCATAAGAGAAATAATTATAAAGCTCAATGTAAGGAAATATCTTAAGATATAGTAAATGTGTGAATGGAGTATTTACTTAATTGTAAAATATAATTGTTTCACTTTAAAATTTTAAATACCTGCTTTGTGTCTTCTTAGTTCCAAAAATAAATTTAGATAAGAAGTTATAAACCTTAATTTCTCTACTCTAAGACAGTTTTCCAAATGCTTTAAGGATAAATATTTTGATTCAAAGTTGCTTTTAAGAAGAATTTAAATTCTAGAACAAGGCGATGAAGAAATAAAGAATTACTCCATTAATTGGGATACTTAGAAAGGAATACAAGAGAATTAAAAAAAATGCGAAAGGTTAATGATACAAGATAATAGAGTTGGGAGAAACTAAAACCATATTTATTAGCTATGTGAAAAATGGTAAAAGCATATTAACTCTTATTAATCCTATTATCAATGATAACTTTAGTCGACTGCTTTAATTTAAATAAAATAGAAAGAGATTTTACTTGCAAAAAAATTAAATGAAACATCAAAATAAATTAGATAGCCAAAGTATTAAATTTAAATTGTAATCTTATTATTTAATAGCTTCGTAATAATACTTAAAATTTATACAATCCTTTATAAATTTTGATGAAATATATAAATTATTTAAGTGTAAAAATAATGGAAAATAATAACCATCCAAACTTAACAAAGCAAATCTAAGAGATAATAAACCGGTATAGAAGAGAAAAACCAAAAGACAACGGAAGCTTCTTCATTGTATCAAGGTAAACGAATAAGAGAAACTAGAATAGCATTTCAATAATTGAATAAGAAAATGAATCCGTATAAGAGTAATGTGAAAAAATGAAGAAAATTCTTAGAAAGCAGGATAATCTAATCAACACTTTTACAGAAAGAATAAGCGAACTAATGACGGATATTAAACAACTTAATTTAGAAACAATATGCTTAATGAAGCAACTTGCTCAAAATAAATTTTTCACAGAATAAAATTTTCTATTCTTCTTTAATAAAAACAGAAATAGAAGATAGAAAGATGCTGATATTGCAATTCTTCCCAATATCTAATAAAGCACTACTTTGACTACAAAAGACTTATAAGAAAAGAGGTTAAAGAACTTGAATAGAACTAGCAAGTCTTCTTATAAATAATATAAATCTATTTAAAAGATCGAAGATAGAAGAACTTTAAGTCAAATAGTGGAAAAATGGTAGCCATTCTATATAAAAAATGTTCAAAGAACCTATCTCGATAAAAATAGACAGCTGGAACAAGTTAAAACATTGGCTATCAAATACTTCTAAAACTTTTAGTAGTCAATAAAAATAATAATAAAAGTAAAATTAACATTCAGGAATTTTTACCTCTCAAAACTCATATTTCCCAAATAATATTCCATGTTAACTTATACTTTCATAATCTCTATGAACTTAACTAAATTTACATCAAAAATTCTATATTCATAGTGGAAAAGTAAAATAAAGATTTAAAAGTAAAACTTGAATAATTAATTAGTGTTTAAAGAAAGTAAATTATCATATAAGCATAATTAAATTATATTCTATCATTTGCACTTTCCTTATAAATAATTATAGCTTGGATTTAACTTTCATTTAATTATAAACTTTAAAATTAAGCTTTTATATTGATAGATTCTTTCTAAAAAATACAATTAATCCTTAACTATCTGCAATTATTTTATACAATATTTAGAAATTACAAGCTTTAAATTAGTAAGAGCTAAAAGATAATAGATAAGATAGATAAACTTAGCTTAAAAGTAGTTGTTAGCTTCTTTAATAGTTAGATTTCTTATTCAATTAAAGAAATTTCATTATCATTTGAAAAAAATTAAAATACTCCCTTTTATTTCGGCTGTTTTTATATATGCACACTTTATAATTCATCAAGATTGAGTGGCTTAATTTTAAGAAAAGTTAAAATTCTATAAAATGTATTTGATAATCCAAATAATCTGCCTATTTTCTTAGATATATTTATAATAAATAAGATATAAAGAATTGTAAGTTATAATTATCTTTTTAAAATAGCTAAATTTTAATTTCGTAATAAATAAAAGTCAACTCCAACCTCAAGAATTTAAAGTATATTTAATAGCATTTTACAGTAAGAATTGATTAAAAGGCTAGTAAATTTGCATAATTGAACAATAAATAATCATTTCTTATCAATCTATTTATTTTTAAAGTATAAGAAATTATGCTAACTACTTAGGTGATTAAAAATACTGCTTAGTTTGATTCTATTAATCGAGTCTTTCTTCAGATATTATCTCCTTTTTCTTTTTTATGAATATACTACTTGTAGATTCATAGCAATAATGGAGCTATGTCTTGAAGTTCCCATAATTCTTCGCTCTCACTTCATTATTATGATATAGCAAGGTATTTTTTTGAAAGAAATATTCAATAGATATCCATTTTCAAATCATAGACTGTGCATTCAGGCTTAGACAGATAATTGAATACTTCTTTTCTGTTTGGTATAGAGAATATAATAATTAAAAGATTAATGAGGAGAGATTTCAGTACCTGTTTTAGTAATTAAATTCTATTAAGTATAAAATTGATCAAATTTATTTAAAAATGCATAGCTAAAATAATCAATTACATCTGAAAATAGAAACTTATAAATCTAATAAAGGAATAAGTAATCTTATCTCGTTGCAATATTAAGGAAAAAAGTAATTTTATTATTAATGTGAACAAAAAACATTAGTTATTTGGAATCGATGAAGAAATAAATTTATATTCTAAGCCATCAGAAGAAATTTATTCACTGACCTTTTAATTGCTTAATCGTACATTACCAAAAGCTAAATATGAAGGTGAGGATGTTCATAGATTTAGAGGAATGAGATATGAAGTAGAAAATGAAAAATAAAATACGTATAATAGCAAGAAAGTATATTCATTTACTTTTCTCTATTTTAATGGATCTACTTAAAAAATTTAATCTGTCTTCCTTTTGAACAGATTATATTAAAATAATTTTCTATATCTACTTAAAATAAGGAAAGAAGCAATAAATTTTCCAGAATTTATAAATAAAAATTCTTTCATACTATTTAAATAAAAAATCTTAATATTTCTAGCAAAAATATATTTATAGTTCTACTAAATATATATAGACAACTAATTCATATTTTCAAGTTAATTTACAAACGACTTTATATTGAAGAAAATAATAAAAATTAATTTTATTAAGAAGAGACTTAGAAACTCTGAGTAAATGAAGGGCCTTCTTCTCATATATTTAAACGATTTGAAAGATTTTAGAAATTTAGTAAATAAATTATGATAAACTTAACAAGAAATCTAGGAAAATAATATTCTTAGTCCTTAAATAACACACTCATTCTATAATTTGCAAAATTATCACATTTGGTCTATTATCCTATACAAAGAAAGCTCTTCATATACAGAAGTAAAAGAAAGTATGGACATATCTTTGAATGCGCCTACTTCTTTGACTTACTATAATTTTTCCTATTTATTTATAAGCAAAAGGCTTGAAAAGTTAATAGCTTATGAATAAATTACTTAAAATAATAAATTACTTCCATCTATTATCAAAAGTAGAACTTAAAATTAAAATAGCATACATCAATTCACTAATAAAAAAGAATTTTAGAATTAGCATTTGAAATTAGTAAGAAATTAAGGAATAACAACTATCAATTTTTAGAAAAATATGGTTAAATATTGGAAGGGGGATGCGAAAAGAGATGTATGATATTAATAAACTTAAACATAGTGATAATAATATTGAAATCAGAAGCTTTATACAAAGAAATGATTATTATAAAAAGGGAAACTAATATATAATAAAATTATAGATATAATTTAGAAATTATATGTTACTTAATAGACATCTTAATACCTTTAAGTCTTTTTTAGAATGCCATATAATGGATTTAATAAGTTATCTTATTTTATTATTTATAATGTGGCATCTAAGAAATAGTAATCTAATACAATGAATACCTAAAATAAGAATAATTATCTAATTTAATTTGATAATCATTTTAATAAGAAGCAATGCAATAATATCAGAACTATTTTGCATAATCAGAGCATTACAGATTATTAAACCTAGAACATGAATTAAAGCAATAAAGATTATAATTTGAATTATAATAATAGATACTAGAGAAAATAAGCAATTAATTAGATTTATAATTTACATCTACAGAGGAAGTAATTAATAATATAGCATCATAAATGGATTTAAGCTGGATGAAATTGACTAATAGTCTATTTAAACTCCTCAATTATTTTAATTTTAACTTTCTCAGTTCCAGTATCAGATAAAAGAAATAAAAAAAAGCACTATAATAATAAGTTATTTAGATAAAATGGAAGTATATATATGGATATTGAAGCAAATGAATAATAATAAAGTAGAAGTAGAAAAATACGCTGTTAAATAAGTCAAAAGAAGCATTATTATAAAAGATGCTTTGAAGATCTTAAATTTATGAAAATGCTAAAAAACATTAATGAAGATCTATTTTAAATTTAACCAACTTAATCAGGTTTTATATATAGAAAAAAAACTTTGAAATATAAATTTAGCGTTTTAAAAGTAGCTTTTAGAATAGCAAGCTATACAATAAAGAGCAAAATATAAATAAGAATGTTGGATTAATGAAGTTCATAATTGACCTTCAGATCAAGAGGAGATATTCTCAATATACAGATGTAAAAGCCAGCTTTTTAAATTTAAATTCTTTTAACTTTTAATTTTTTTAAATAATAATTGCTTCATTCTAAACTTATAAATCTCTAGATCTTATTTTTTAATTTTATAATTAAATAGTCTATTTAATAAGCTTAAAGTTATATTTATTTCATCATAAAAATTAGCTTAGCTATTAAAAATTAAATTCAGTAGTCCTAAAAGTTTAAATGATTATTTTATAATAACAATTGAAATCTATTATTAACTGCAAATTTAGGAAAATTATAGTATAAAAAAAATATTCTTACAAGGCTTAAAAAGTAAAGCATAGTCATTTTATTTTAAATCTACTCATTATTTAACTTCAATTTATATAAAATTTGTAAAAGGAAACAATTTTAGTTTTGCTTTATTTAGTTAATTAGAGTTTAAATGGAATTTTAGCTTGCAAATCAAAAATTTACTAACTTAAATATCTCCTAAATATATCGCCTCATTCTTTTTTTGTTATGTTAAATAGAAAAATAATATAAAAATAAAGTTTTTAAAATAATTTTTTGATAAATAGTATTTTTTCAAGAATTTAAATCTCATTTTTCATCATTGATTTATCCTAAAAATCCTATAATTTAACTATTAATACTTTAGAATAAATTAAAGAAAAAGAATAATTAAATTTCAAATAAACGTCAAAGTAAATATTTGTGAGATCACTATTTGAACATTATTTTCACATCCTCATATTCAGAATCTTACTCTTATCCAATATTTCCAGAAATACCTTAATTGCTTTTTTAATCTTCATTTTGCTTTATTTAATCAACTTGATCCATTTCGTCAGGCGATTATTCAAGAGAAGGAGATTTACTCCAAAAAAATGTAGAAAAGGTGGCTTTTATATTGGAACTTTTAGGAGACTTCATTTTATTTAGTTGAATGACTTTCTAGAATTGGACTATTTAATTATCGCCATCTTATTTTACTTTTGAATTATTCTAATATCTGGTAGAACTAGTAGGTGTAACAACCAATTGTGCAGAGTTATCAGATTATCTTTCGTATTATTTTTAATGCTTATTTTTATTTGGCCTTTCATGTAGATTTTCTTCTTGTTTTATTAAGTATTGAGCAGAAAGGTTTCTTTAAGTTATAGGTCTATTACTAACTAATGATTGCTCAATCTAGTCATTTATTTCATTTTTAGAATTTGACAGACTCCTTATTTGATTAAATCGAAGTTATTCAGAATTAATTTTAATACTGGGTCTTTATTAAAACTGTAAACTAGATTTCACATTCTAATCATTAGCTTTATTACCTTCTTCCGTGTTTTGCTCTTGCTATTTATTGTCATCTTTTTCAAATTTCTTCTACAAATTAAAAATATTATTTTCAACACTAAAGGATAATAATTGATCTCACTAGATGCATTCATTTTCATCTTACATTTCAGTAAATAAATTAAACAGTTGCTCTTACTATATTTAAATTCCTCCTACTTTAGTTAGTACTTATTAGAATTTATGAAAATTGATTAAGTTATATTCTTCTAACTTCTATTAAACATCTATACTTTCTTCAATCCCTAAAGCTAACTTTAAATATACTTCACATTTTTACTTTAGAAATAAAAATCCTTCTAAGAAGAGAATCAGTATTTATTCTCTATCAATGCAGTAACCCAATGATGGTTCAGATTTGTCTGCCATTTTTTCTATCTATACTAGAAATTTACTTGCTTCAACAAAGATTCTAATCTAATTTTACTCAATTTATCTTCGAAATAAGATTTAGCAACACTAATTGCTCTTTAAGTTGGAATCCAATAAACTGTATCAAATTCGTCTTGCTTGATATCAAATCCTATTCTATTATTCTATAACTAATTGAGCGCAAAAAGATAAAAATTTAAATCTTCATTTGTGTAGCTCACACCTTTAGTAATCTTTAAGAATCTAACGAAGTTTTCAATTCTATCTGATTACTATCTATTTTTTAGGGCTGAGAAAATTGACTCTTTAAATTTTCTTTCCGCAACATTTTTGAGTCCATATTTATTCTGAAATTTTTTAATGAACTTACTAAGTGTTCGTCATATAAAAATTCAGCAAGCTCTTTCCTTCTGAAGATAATGCTCTCTTTAGCCATTAATATCTTTTCTTAGTAAACATTTTAAATGAGTTTACATAGACTTCTCAAGCTAAGCTTTATTTGAATCTTTTTATTAACATCTAATATTAAATTACTTACAAAAAGTAGAATGAATTTCGTTAAGAATCTTCCAGCATACGTGATTTCTTTTCAATTTGATTTTTATTAGCAGCTCATTCTGATTCTAAATAACATTTTACATATACTACTAAGATTGCTATAGCATATTTACTTAACTAGAATTTTAGTTTTCTATTTCAATATTTAGAGATCTAACTTTTTTCAAACTCTGTATATCTGATGATGAATCTTTTGTTTTATTTAAAAGATCACTTTCTTAAATTTAAGAATATTAATCCTTTTCAAAGCTGTTTGTAGTTTCTAAATTGCTTTCTTCTATAGAGCGAGTTGGAATATGTTGGAGCTTTTTTCATAATTTTTTGGCTCTAAAGCTTAGAAAGAAATTTTATGTTAAGTCAGTTTGAGTTTAAATATCAGCCATTAAAATTTATTCTTTACTTTAAGTTTTCTACATGCAAAGCCTCTCTAATAGTGATCTCATTTTTTATCCTTTTTATTTGAATTCTTAATCATTCATAATTTCATTAAATTTTTGCTTTTCTACTGCCTATTTTATAGCATATCTTAAATTATCTAAAGCTAAAGTTACTTAAACAGGATATTATTACATAAAGAATTCTTCATCTCCTGATGATTCAGAAGCATCTAAAGCTTTACCTCTAAGTTATTTTATTTTTTAACTAAACTATTCAAATTCTTTCTTTAGTTCTCCAAACAAACTGTGCTTATCGTTTCTTTTATCCTGAAACTCCTCGTAGGTTCTTTATTTGGTAATCATATTTGAAATTTCTTAAGTTGTTAAAAGGTTATTTTTTATTTATTCAATTGATATACTTTAAACGTTTTAATCCATAGTTTGTTTAGTTTCTCTACTAATTTCTTTACTTTTATTAGCTATGTCATTATCTTATGAACTTTTTTATTTATTAGTTTGATTTTTCATAGCATTTTGAATATGCTTTTAGTTTTACCACTTTAAATCTTCCATTTTTTATTAAATTTCTGCTTTAGAAATACTTTAAACATAAAGTTCTTTGTCTATGCTAGTATTTATTTAGATTGAAGGTCTTCTATATTATATAGTTTATTTACCGTCTTTTTGCTAATCGTTTAAATTTATTTTAATATTACTTCTAGAAGTTTAGAGACTTTCTGACTCTTTAATTAAACTCTTTTAACTTTACGTTTATTTCAAACTCACTTTATCTTATTTTTGGCTTAATTTTATTTTAGGAGAAATAACTTCCTTCAAAGTTGCAGTTTTATTTGCTTCTAATTATTTCGTAGATTCATTAGAATACTCTTAATCCTAAAATTTCTTTCTCGATTTTTTAGCCTCATATACCTCTTTTTATTCTTCTTAAGCTTAATATTATAACTGGATTTTTTCCTAACTAGTTTCTGACTATATATTTACTTATACGTATTTGTCAACTTTTAGCACTTCATTCTTAGCTTTTAAAATCTTTAATTATAAAGATTAATCGTTCTAAGTTTTGTAATTTGTCTTTTATTTTTTCTTTACTGGTTTTCGCTATTATTCTAGTTATTCTTTTTCTTTAAAATAAATCAACTTATCAATTAAGATTTTTGAGCAAGATAGTAGGAAGTGGTTAATTCTAATTTATATTTCTTGCTATTTCTAAGAGTCAGTTTGAGTACTTACTACTCTTCGAGTAGCAAATTCTTTTTTAAGAGGATATTTTTAATCAGACTAAACAAGTTTTTTTTCATCTTCTTTAGGCCTATTTTCTTAAAGTAAAGCAGCCTATTAAAATAGTTAATCAAGGTTTTGATCCATAAATTATTATTCCTTTTTCAACTAGATTTATAGTCAATCTTCTTAATGCTAATTGTTGAATTCTTCAGTTTCTTATTGAAGATATATTTTCTTTTATAAGAGTAGATATTCGCAAATCTTTGACAAATTTCCTTGTCTCTTAGTATCTTCTTCAATTTGAACCTACATTTTTTAGGTCTAATTCTAAAAGTTGATAAGCTACTCCTCTTGAAATTTTATCTGAGCAATTAAAGAGCTAATATATCTTTCATATTTGATAATTCTTTAGTTTTTATTATCTTTGCTCTAAATTCCAATTTACTCTACAATTTGTTAATTTAATGCATATTTCTCTTTAGATCCTTTCAGTTAAGATTAAGCCTATTCTTGAAAATAATGTAATCCTTTATTCTAAGGAGTATTTTACAATGAAAACGAAGAAGTTTTGGATTATAACTTCTCTTCATATTCTTATATTTTCTGCTTCATCTTTTATATTTTCGCTTTTTTATTTATGTCTGTTTAGCTGAAAATATCAAAATAGCATTTTAAAATCATTTCCAAGGTTTGTGCTCTTTCAACGCACTGGACTTTGATTTATCTAATGATTTCCTTAAGAGCCAAAGATAATATGATTTACAAATGCTGGAATTGCTTGGTATACTTGTACATATTACCAGTTTGCACTTTGTTAAATACATATTTATCTAGCATTGTTTGCAACCAATTAAGTACAAACTCAGCATCTTTTCTCCCTGTTGGAGGACCCAGATCAGTTTACAGACACTTATACCCTTTATAATTAGTAAAGGGATCCGTCTACAAATTATCAACAGGATCTTCTTTTCTTAAACCTTTCTTTTTTATATCAAACAAGTTGGTTTATCCATTAATGATTGACTATATTTTTTAAAGGTTTAATCCTTTATTAGCAGAAGGAACGATGAAATGAGAGATGTTAATATTACTCTATTCCTATTAATTATTTTCATTCATCAAGTTTTCCTAATCTTAAATATCAGTAGGTAAAGGAATTTCTTAGCCATTATTTATATTTATAATGGTTTATTATCTAGTCAACAATCTTTATTCCAACAGATAGCTTACATCTGCTGAATCTGCATTCGATTTTATTTTGCTTTGCTGTTAAAAAAATTACTTATTTCTGGTAGTATTAAGCATTTAGTTAATGGATAGAGCCAAAGTTCTTTCCGTGTTAAACTTTTATAAGTTTATCTGTCCTGAAGTTAAATTATGTTCTTAAAGGCAGTTTTTTGGAGATGAGAAGTCAGTTAATTAAAGTTTCTTGACTTTGTATTAATTTTTTAATTTGGGTAAATTATAAGATTTGCTCATACTATTTTCCTTATTAACTTATATTAAACAATAATCTAGCTCATCTATATTATACCCCTATATTTTTTAATTCACCTAATTTCAATTTTATCATTCTCATCTTACAAGCTTCTTAGCAATTCTTCTACATGAAGCCATAACTATATCTTAATGCTATAAATAGGATTCTATCTTACTACACTTTAAATATTAGTCTTAAAATATAAGTAAGCAGAGTTAGTTACACTATAGAGATGATATGATAAATAGTGTAGTATAAAGAGTAATGAGTGTAATGATTAATATTAGTATGCTTATTTAAATATAGCAGTTATATTCATATTATTCATATACTTCTATTGCTTATTATACTAATTAACCCTTTTATTTCTATTCGTATTGTATAAGTCTATTACTATGCTTATCTTAGTATAAGCAAGAATAAGAAATTTTAAGTATGATTAGTGAATAAGGGATGCTTTTAAAAAGTATTTTTGCTGTTTAAATTAATGAAAAGATTTGCTAATAAAAATTGTATAGTAACAGGTTCTACTTAAGGAATAGGATTCGCTATTGCAAAGCAATTTCTGAAGGAAGGAGGAAATGTTACAATTTGTTCAAGAAAGCAGCATAATTTAAACTAAGCCATTCAAATCTTAGAAAAGGAAAACTATTAGAAAAAGAACTTTTTAGCAGTATAGTGTCATATTGGAGTTGCTGAGGATAGAGAAAAATTAGTTAAATTGTCCTATGAAACATTTGGTAAAATTGATGTGCTTGTAAACAATGCTGCAACTAATACCTAGCTTTGCAAATTAATAGAAACTACTTAGAAAAACTTTGAAAGGATTTTTGATATAAATGTAGCTTCCTAGCTATTTATGACTTAATGTGTCTTTCCTTACTTAAGTGTAAAACCTAATATTCTTTTCATTTCAAGCGTTGCAGCTTAGAATCCTTATCATCCTATATCTCTTTATGGAGTAACAAAAGCTGCAATCGAAGCTATGGTAAAATCTTTAGCTGATGAGCTTTAAAATGTTAGAGTAAATGCAATAGCTCCAGGATTAATAAAGACTGAGTTTAGTAAAGTTCTATGGCAAAATTATAAAGGTTATGTAGGAGATGTTTAGGATATTGCAAACACAGCTGCATTTGTATGTAGTGATGAAGCTAAATTTATAAATGGAGAGATTATTGTAGTAAGTGGAAATCCCAAAAACCTAATTTAAACTAATTTTTAAAGTCCTTATCTTTAAGTAGATGGATACTATTCTACAGACTTTGACTAGAAATAATATTATAAAATACAACTATTAATATACTTAATATATAAACTATTCATCTACTCTTATAAGCTTTTATTAAATATCCTATTGCATCTTTCTTTATTTAGCATCATATTCATATCTTTTGTATCAGTTTATCCGCTATCTCCCTATTGATTATAAATTTGTAAATAAGTGTAAATTAACTAGCAACATTGCTTTAAAATTCTTAGACTATTACTATGTTAATTTAAGAATCATTTAATAATAAATCATAAAGAATGTCTAAGATAAAGTTATCAACTTAATTCTTGGCTTTCATCTACTTTATCAGGTATTTTTTCTAAGAAGTCTTCTTCAGGAGAAGCAATTAAGTTCAAATCTATTTTTTGGAATTTATTTTTACTTCTTGTCAATTAAACTGGATTTCCTATAAGATTGTTAGAACTGTTTTTTATCAAGTTTCTTTATATAATGGACCTTAAATTTTATTTAAGCTTTTAGTTAAAGTTGTTGCTTGTATTATCCTTCTATTGATTGATTTTAAAATCCATAGCTTCATATTAAAAAATTCCATTTTGATCTCATTAATAGTTTTCCTGTGTTTACTTGGAGCAGCATAAGAATAAATGAGGAATCATATTTTCTATTTTTCTTCATAGAGAAAGGTTTTTAGCGTCTTCATCTTTGAACTGTATTTGCTTATAATCCTAAAGCTTATTATATCAGAATGGAGTCTGTATATTAGCCAAATCAGCAACTCTAGCAAGAGCTTCTAAATATTCAACAAATTTCATTTGCAAATGTCTTTCAGAATGCAATTCATCAACTTAAGTCATGACACTCAAGTTAAAGCATACATTTATGTCTCTTTCAACTAACTCCATATTAATGACCTTAAGATCATGTATCAAAGTGTCAAATTCTTCTAAGCTCATAAAATTATCTTATCCAGGAAGTTTATTTTTGCCACTATATTTCTTAAAGACATCACTGATGAGATAATAATATTTACGGTAAATAAAATCAACTTCTTCACACATGTAGTTTTACCTTCAAGCTACAGGATCAAAATTTTTAGTAAACTTCTTTAAATGGAAATTGTAAAGCTTCTTCACTGCTTGACTTATCCTCTCTACGCTATCTGTTTTTACAAATTTATCATGGGCTATCCTCACAATTGCTTCCATAAATTAATATCTGACTAAGTTATTAGGAGGATTTAAAGGATTAGCCTAAGAGTATCTTGAAGATATGAATATGAAATCAGAATCAGAAGTTTTGAATTATTTATCAAATACATTACATTAGCTTAGAAAGTCAAAAAAGGCATTTTATGTTACTGAAAAAAGTCCAGCATTTTAGCTAATAGCAGAGTAATATTTATATGTATCCTTAATATTTTTATAAATAGTCCTCAGAAAGTTTTTAGTAAGTAGTTGCTCATTTTCATCTTTGATAAACTTGGTGATTCTACTACAATTTCAATCAAATTCAAAACATTCGCTAAGTAATTATTCGTTTTCTAATATGTAACATTTGAAAATAGATTTAGGAACAGATCATTTATAATATACAGGAGAGGGACTAGTTCACTCCTTTGTTTTTTATCTTGGCTTCAAAGTTATGCTTAAATTATTTTATTTCATATAGACTATGTTCATTTGCTTTGTTTAAACATTGAATTACTTTTCTGCGTAAGAAATTTCCTATTCAAATTATTTTTCCATTTATATTATGCTTTAGTCATGAGCTATCTGAAAAATTCCATTGAAGTTAAAAAAATACCTTACAGGCTTAACGGGCAAGACTCTTTCGCAGCCAAAGCTTCCATCTTCAAGTTCTATCATTAAAATAGGATCATAATTATCCACATCCAGATGAATAAAAGCAGGATGTTATCAGAAATTTCCCGATTCACCAGGAATTCACTTAAACTGATACTAAACCCACTTTTCGCATAATCAGCAATTGTTTTAATCATTTTTTAGTTTCTTCCATTTCACTTTATTTTACAGTATTCGAGGAGTGTTCTGTATTTTTGAGAATTCATAACTATCTATAGGATGAAGAAACCCTTAATAATCTACTCTTCCTGAATTCCCGTTTATATGGAGACCTAAAACTGAATGATTATTTTCTAAGCCTTTTGAAATAATTTCGCAGCATTTTTTACTAAAGTAGTTATTAGAAATATCAAAGTGAATCAAACTTGAATGTTCACTTAAGAAACTTGCTATGGCGTTGCAAATTTGCTCACTAATCTAGGAATTGGAATTTCCCATGCCATTTCAACTAAAATCTAACTATTACAAATTAGCATTTTCTTTAAGCTTCTCAAAAAAGCCAATAGCTCCCTTTCCAGATATTTGATTTCAATGAAGATTTAGAATTTTGATTGAGTTATTATGTTTTAAGATTTCTCCTATCCTAAATCCTGATTCTTTTTATAAACAGTTCCTACTTAAGTTAATTTCCTCTATCGAGTTATTATAAAACAAAACTTTATAAAAGCTTTCAAGCATTTAGTCCGTTAAATTACAGTTCTCAAGATGCAAAATTTTCAGTTGATTAAGATTTAATATTTCGATTATTTGCTTAATACTCTATTCTCCTATTTTATTGCATGATAAATTAATTTCTTAAGTAGTTTTGGGTATGTTCTAGAGTATTTAGTAGCATGAGGGATCCAGTAATCTATTCTACTTTAAGTTTATTTTTTAAAGAAAAGGAATTTAGTTAATTACCTTGCTGAATACTTTTCCGTATTTTTCTCCCATTGAATAATCTGAAATATCAATCTAGAAATCACTACCTTTATTTCTACAAATTCCCATAGGTTCAGGTTTTAATCTTTCCTTTTTCAAGTTTTCGAAATACTTAACGTATATTTCAGGAATGTTTTAAGTCTTTTTAATAGCACTAAAATCTTTATAGTTCTTGAAAAAAATATTCTTTGCTTAATTTCCTACAAACTAAAGAGATTTTAAGGGAGTTAAAGAATCATTTTTGAAAAGATGCTTCCTTTCAGTTAAGCTTTCTTTTTCTCATTGAAACTTCTAAGACAATTACTAATATGAATTTTAATTATTTCTTTCAGATTGTGACCCCCAAATCAGTCTATTATCTTAGATGAAGTTTTTCATAGAAATAGAACTCTTTATTAAATTACGCTCTTAACCATCTTATTTCAAATTCCAATCTGCAGTGTCTGCAGTTTCTTCACTTTAAACCAAGTTGATAGTCTTTGAAGCTCTTTACTATATTAAGCTTTAGATCTTTCTACGAATCTAAAATTGTGGTTTTTTAATTTATTTAGGCTATAGCAATTCTAAGTTTAATTTAAGCAAATTTTATTCCCTCATCTGAAAAATTCTTTAAGAGAAGTTCTAGTTTTTAGTCCTTGCAGCATGAAATTGCTTTTATTTAATCCCGATAGGTTCATGAGTTTTTTAAGAAGTAGTCATTTAATATAATTAAATTTACTATTCTTATATTATATTACATTCTAATCTATTTAACTTTTACACTTGTAATTATAAATCACCCAATGATATTTTCTACTACGATCTACTTTATTTCAATACTATACATTATACCAGCTTAAACTAGAAGATTAACAAAAGCTGGTATATTAGTAAGGACATAGTTTTTTAGATTAACTATCAGATTATTACGTTTTTTAGTTTAAAAAAGTAAAGAAAACAATTAAAGTAATGATAGGCTATTTAAGTTAAAATACTATATAAATAGATTAAGTCCATTGCAGCTTTATGATCCTTAGCTTTTATTATTAGTAGAGCTTTCCTAGCTTTATTATATAAATTACTTAATATCAAGCTTATTCTACCTCTAAATTAAATGCTCCCATTTATTTAAAATTTCCTACTTAGTTAGCCTATTTATTGCAAATTGCCTAAGAATCTAAGATTAATTGTCTGCTATAAATTTAATTAAGTTACTGCAAAGATAGAAGTACACTATTTTAGCTAGATAAGCCAAGGCTTTCTATATGATAAATTAATTAGAAAATAGCTTAATAAAGTAACGTCTGCATCATAAAAAGGAAATTATCTTAGCCTGCTATTAATTTTAAAAGAATGATAGTCTTCAGCAGTCACTAATAAAGGAAAATTTGAAAGTAATGGTTAAGTATAAAATTAACAAAGGTAACAAATTAAAAGTGAAATATTAGCAAATGCTATATTAGTTAAATAGAAATAACCAGCTTTGGAAAGTAATAAGTTTACTAATTAAGAAGATTTATTGCTCTAATAATAATATTGCTTGAGAGCGTCTTATTTTAAATGATTAATGAAGAGAAAATTCACCCAAATTACTTTAATTCTAAATAAGTACAAACAATTACTTAATAAAGTATTAAAAACTACTATTAAAAAGGAATAACTTTATACTTCTTCCTATTTCTATTTGCTTCACTATTTATAAAATAAATAATTTCTCGTAGGCTTGTAAATACAATGAGCAGTTGCTATGCTATATAATTAAGTGTATTGGTAGCTTTTATTGCTTGGAAATAAAAAAGTTATCTTTTGAGAGGAAACTAAGGTTGGATACTTAGTATAGAATAGAAGTAAAGATTCTTAAATTTATTAGATTTAAATCAATTTTAAACATTTTTTAAGTTTGAATTTCTTGCTTAAATAAAATGAGTCAGTATAAATATAAAAAACCTGATCCTTCTGATGAAAAATAGAAGCAGCGACCTAAGAGTAAAAAGTACAAACTAAAATAATAAGATTAGTAAGATAGCAATTATCAGAAGCATAATTAAGAAAGTGAAACTTTACCAAATACTTCAAGATCCAATGTTGGTTCTGAAGTTGCACCCTTTTTTGGTGTGGTTAGTAGCAAAAATCAAGAACCTTAAGAACCTCATTCCCCAAATTTTGTTAAAAAGTTAAGTTAAAATTTCAAATAAATGAGAGTAAGAGCACGAAATATGGGTTTTAATAACAAGTTATAATAAATAAATTCTTATGTAGAAAACAACTATTCAAGCGTACTAGAAACTAAAAATTCTCTTAACTCAAATTAATCTTCAAACTCTAATTAAAATCAGCTAAGAGTTGAAAATACTACTCTTGATTTTACTAGCAAAGGTAAAAAGAAAATAGAAAATATTGAAGAAAACAAAAGTTTCAATAATCTTAATACTGACGCTACTTTCGAAGTCAATATACCTGGTTTACATTCAAGAAAAAATATCTAATAAGACAAATAAGCACTAAGTACTAAGTCTAGCAAAGGAAATTAAAATTCCAAAAAGTAGTAAGAAGAAATTAAAAATCCAACTAGTGAAGATACCAGCCCTCTTTAAAGGAGAAATAAGAAAAGCTATACGATTAGTAAAACTTTAATCAAAGCTGCAATTGGATAGCAGATGGAAAAATCTATGAATTAGTAAAATTCGATAGCATCTCCTTTATCACCTTCTGAAAATCATCGATTAAAAAGTGGTATTCTTTCAAACATTTTAACTCCTTTATAGTCTCCTTTAAAATCGCCTTTAACTAATCAATCTCCTAACAAAGTTCATGCAGGATCAAAAAGTTTAGGATATATAGCTGAAAATACAAGCAATAAGGAGGACTCAGAAGATGACGAGTTACCAAATGATCCAGCTAATAATCTAGGCGATTTTGTAAAATTTTAGAAGGCAAAGTTATTAAATGATTTAGTTGAAAAATAAGGGAAAAATTTATCTTCTATAGATTAAGAAATAGTTTAAAGATAGTAGTCAATTTTTCAGAAATCTTAATTAGATCTTTAACTTTAGCTAATGAGTATTGATAAAAGAATTACTAAAGCTACTCGTCATATAAGAGACATTCTTTATTAACGAACTTGTAGATTTGATTTAATAGGTGGCTGAAAGCTTTGAATTTATGAGTTTTAAACTCATCCTAGGTGACGAAAAATTTTATTACTTGCCTCATTTACATATTTATCACTACCTTTCTGAGCTCCAATAAATAGTAGAGATAGAAATGAACCTAAATGAAGTACCTAATGAAATAATCTTTTTATAACAGAGATGATAGTAATTTCCATTTATTTCATTGACATACTTATGCAATGAATTCACATTCAAAGTAGAAAGTAGTGATATAAAAGCAAATTGTTTATTATGAACTCTATTTTGTTCTTTATTACTTTTGTTGATTTCATTGTCTACATATCCATTTATCCAAGAGAGTACTTCAGAATTGATAGAGTTACCCGTCCATTATGATTAGTAATCTATTATAAAGAAATGAGAAAGACAATAATTGCTATTTTAGGCACTTTTTCCAAAATGGTTGAAATGGGGATTTTATATTCAAGTGTTGTATTAGTTTGTGGAGTTATAGCCTTGAGAATGATTGGAATTAATTAAAAAAATTACGATGAATATGAATCAAATTTCACTGACATGTCACATGCTTGCCATTTAATTTTTGCTCTTATGACACTGAATGGATATCCAAATGCAGTATATGATGTTATATAAGATACAGGATCCTGAGCATGTATGCTCTTTTTTATGCCTCTTATTTGTATGAGTGTTCTAATTTTTATTCCAGTACCAGTAGCATAAATGTTTGACTATTATAGAGTAAGCTTTTTAATTTTAGAAAATGAGAGCTTAAATAATCTTAAATGAAAGGTTTTAAGAAAGAAAAATTTTAACTTCTGTATTTCAGATTCTTGATTATAATTAGTAAGGAAGAATAGAGCGAGAGCATACTTTCAATGCTTTAGAAGGATTCTTCAAATAAGGAAGATTCAATAAAGATTTAGCAACTGCTATATGGGAATAGGTTAGTCCAAATTCTACCTCAATTGACACTTATGAGTGATTCGATTTCATGGAACCAATAATTGATTATCCAGAGATGCTAAAAATAAAGGTTTACAGGAGTTTACCTTTCTGAAATGGATTCAGATTTTATGTAAATAAAATATTTAAATTTGATAGAATAGCGATCAATGTATGGTTTGATACGTTTATAATAGCAGTTGTTCTTGTTTCTATTTTAATGATGATCTTAGAGGAAGCAAATGTTGGAAATATCAAACAGATGGAAAAAGCAGACAATGCTATTGTATGAATTTTTATAAGCGAAGCAATAGTCAAAATTATTGGGTTGGGAGTTATAGGTTATTTTAATGATAATTGGAATAAACTTGATTTTGTGCTAGTTGTCATTACTATTTTTCTAAATGCTGGATTATCAAGTTTGAGAATATTCTCCACACTTAAAATATCAAAAGCTAGCAAATTAAGTAAATTAGGAAAATCCTAGAGAATTTTTAGGATCTTTAGAACTTTTAGATTAATGCGAGCTTTCAAGCTTTGTCGATTTCTGGTATCAACATTTAAAAGAGTGAACGAACTATTTTACAAAACGATTTGTTGCTTTCCTAGCATTTTTAAAATAATGAGTGTTATTGGCTTGCTATTTTATATATACGCAATTGTGGGAATGGAAATATTCGATGTTGTCGAATTTGATGATAGTTATGATGGAGATGTATTTGGAAATTTCTAGACCTTTCCTCAGGCTTTTTTAAGTTTGTTTTAGGTATTTATTGGAGCTAATTGAACTTCCGTTATATATAAATGAGCTTATTATACTGGAAACTTTGAAAAGAGTGTCATCTTCTTTACCTCTTTCTACTATTTTTCTTTAATAATACTTCTAAACTTAATGACTGCACTAGTATGGGAAGTCTTCTAAATAGTAGAAGCCGCTTAAGATGCCAAATAGGAGAAGAAAGAGGAAAGCCTTAGAATTTAGGGAAGTTAAAGCTTTAATGAAGAAAATCCAAAAGAAAAAGAAAGTGAAATAAAAGGCAAATCATTACATAAGGAAAGCCTTTAAAACTATGTGAGAAAATCTTCTTTTAAAACTTCACTAAAGTAAGCCTTGAAAAAGAATATTTAATCTGAGTAGCTGATGAAATAAGCTATTATATAGGAAGAAAAAATGAAAGAAATAATAGGAAAAAATATTGTAAACAAAGAAGAAGACGCTAAGAAGTTAATTCAGTCTAAATTTGGCTAGGTACAGATTGAAATGATGAATTTTTTTAGGATTATGAGAATTCCTTTAACTATATTAGAAGATCCAGAGTCTGAATAAAGCTTGAACTGATAATTTAGTCTAATAAGCACTTTCAATTAGCTAGAAGAAAAGCTAGGAGATTTTTGTGGAAAAGGATGTTTGGTAAAAGTTGCCTTTTATGCAAGTGGCAAATGATGAATTCCAATAATGGAAGAAAAAAATAAAAAAGTATTAGTTTTAGAAAATGGTCCATGGGATTTAATAAATAAAAAACCAGGCAAGCAGCTGAATGAATTAATAATTCCCGATGTTTATGAAAAGCATCAATTTCTTAAAAAGTTTCTCAATTAGATAGCATAGAAGTTCAATAATTTCCATTTTTTGAGTATTGATAGTGATAAGTTTTTTTGAGATTTTAATTCTTTGATTATAAAAGATTAAAAGCATAATTTCCTAGAAAAAATATGCATTTTCTCAATCACACACAGACCTAAAGTAAAAGTAAGACTTCTGCAGTAAAATGATTTGAAATTAAATAGAAGGGCAGCAATAAAGGATTTTAGAAAAATGTCTTGCGTTTATTTATGAACTGAGGGAAATTATGAAGAAATGTGAAACTTCTTTTATGATCTTAGACAGATGATAGAACTCAAAATGACCTTACTTTAAAAACTAATGGAAACTTTCTAAACTCTTTTGACTTCACAACCTAATAGTCCAACACAAAGCAAAGAAAAAAAAAGTGTAATTATAAAGTTTGAGGAAGAGAAAGAAAGTAATATCAGTGGACTTGAGGAAGATAAAAAGAAAACATTGGAAGAAAAGACTAGTTGATATTTTAAAATTTAATTGTTTTTATATCTTTGTACTTCTTAACACTTTATAACTATAAACTATCAATTTTTATCTGAAGAAAAAGAATTAATTTACATTATTTCTCACAAGTAAAATTAAAGAATATTCTTTTCTTTGTAAAAAAATTAAAGTTAATAAACTGGGCATTTAGTCATACCAGATGTAATTACATAACCCTAATTAGTAAATTTGAATTAAGGTAATATATTAGTAAACAATTAGAATTCATTTATCTTATTCAACCTTTACTTTTTTTAGTCAAAGAGGATTTAAAAATATGTCTAATCATCTATTTCTAAGATCTGAGCTTACATTAAGTGTTATTTCTTAGATTTATATTACTAGGAGATATAAATAAGGCTAGTTTTACCAAATTATAATTTGAATAAAGCTAGTTTGATGGAATTATTGTGATAAGTTAAGTAACAGCATTATAAATACAGTTGCTATGCAGAAGTGATGTAGTCTTTTGCAGCTTTAGAATAATAAGGTATGACTATATTTCATAAGGATAGATTTATGCAGTGTCTGTTAAATTCTTAATGAAAGTGCTGTCACGTTATTTTAACAGTAATTATTTAGAGTTAATGAAAAATGCTTTGTATTTCTAAAATATTGTTTAAATCAGAATTGCATGGACAATTTAATTTAAATCTAAAAAGAAATCCAAAGGCTGAAAAAGTGTGAAGAGACCCTAAAGGAACACTACGACACAGTGAAAAATACCAATTCTGAGATAACAGCAAATATTGCCCTCCAACGATTGGAAGAAATTTCAAATCGTCTTGTTGATGTTTAGAAAAAAGTGTTATCTTTGATGAAGTAGAAAGAAGCAATTATTAAAGATATTAGAATAGATTCTACAAGGACTAATATTAACCAGTTCTAATTCAGATGAGAGTTTAAGAGCTTGCAAACTCTTACTTAAAAGGATGAAACTAATATTTAAAACTGCATCAAAAATTCAATCGAATTCTATAAAGATTTATTGAGACCTATCTATGCTACTTATGCATCCATCGGAAGAGGTTATTGTACTACAAAAATGTTGAAGAGAGGCTTTATGCATTTTGCTCAAGATTTGGGAATTTTAGATGATGGCATGATAACTAAAATAGATATATACACAATATTGGCAGGTGTGGAGATACTTAGCTTTTAATAGTTTGTGGATGTTATTAAAGAAATCTCAAAGTATAAGCTATCATTGACATATTAGGAAAACTAAGAAATCGCTTTTAAGATTTATGTAGGACAATTTATAGTTTCCAAGTTCTAGTAACTAAAAAAGGACAATACTGAAATGTATGAATCCGAATAAGAACGAAACAAGAGTGCTTAGGAAAAAATGAGATAGTCTTATACTTTACCTATGACTTCTATCATTTCTCCACTCAAAAAATATATTTCCAGATAGTCTTCTAGCCCTGTAAATAGAAAATTATCCTGTTTTGATTCAGAAATAAACGAACAAAGCACAGTTGCCTAGTCATAAATGAACGTTTCACAAACTTTGGAAAGAAGCTCGTATATTTTCCGAAAGAATGAAAGATGGAAAAAAATTTAATTAGTTAAGCTCTAGAAATAGTTTGAAATTCTGTAAAGTAAGCATACACTAAAATGCCTGCAGTTGACTTTTGATTACTATGCAGCAATTTACTGTGATATGAAGTATTAGAATTCAAAAGAAAAAATAGGATTACAAACATGGATGCTATTCGTTAAAGATTTTAAAATTTGCCCTGATTTAGTATCAAAAAGATAGTGTGTTAACTTATTTTTGAATATTACATAATCAAGTAATAGTTTTGCGAATTTCGAGCATTGACTGAGTCTTATAGGGAGTATCAGTATTAAGATGAAAACATAAATGAAAAAACAATTAGATGAAAATAGACTTTTTATGAGTCTGCTAAAATATATGGGCTAAACAGGATTTTTACGATAGGTTTATAGCTACTATAATCGTCCACATCAGCTTAGCTTCCTTAAACCTAATTAACTTTATGCTTTAATATATATTATTTATCAAGGCTCTTTTAAGCATGGGCAGTTTAATTATCTGATCTATTAAATAAAATCTTACTCTTTATTTCTAATTCAGTTTTCTAAATAGCTTCAGTAAAGCAAGATCAAAGTTCTTAAAGGTGATTTATCATTAAAACAATATTTACTTAACAGAAAAGAAAATTCTAGTTGATGTTGATTATCATATCTCTTTTAATGTATGATGATGATAAAGTTTGTGGTTGAGCTGCTAAGCATCATAAGTAAGTAAATAATATTCCATATTTATAAATAAAATGATATATAGCAGGCCATTCACCTGACTTCTTAAATCTTATATGGTAAATACCTTTTGCAAGCATCCTTTCTTCGTTCGTAACATTGAAACAATGATTCAGTTAAGCTCTCGCATATTTTCCAGAAGATTTACGTTATGACTCGTAAATCATACAGCTGGCGATATCTTTTCAGCTGGATAAAACTTGGATTAAGCTTTACAGTCATGTAAAAAATGGGATGAAAGTGATATTTGGCCAATTTTAGATTATTGTGCTGAATTCTCTAAAACATTAGAAGATTGCTAAAAAAATCAAAAGATCCTAATAGAAACTGTTTATTAATTAGATAAACACATTAGTACTCCAAAGTCAATAGCTATCAAATTAACTGCTCTATTTCTACCTTAGTAGCTATAATAAATTACCCAATTAATAAAGCAAAATAAAGTTTAATCTTTAAATGATTTGAATCTTGATTTGAGAAAGGAAATCTAGTAGTCTCTTGATCTTACTGACGAAGTATTTAGGGAATGTAATTCCAAAAAAGTATATGCAATGGTGGATGCTGAATAAACTTATGTAGAGCCTGCTATAAAATTAATAACTAGGGAATTTATGAAAAAGTATAATTAAGATCAAGCTTGATTGCTCACTACCTTTTAGGCTTACTTGAAAAATACCGATTAAGAAGTAAAAAAGTACTTAGATGACTTGAAGACCTCAAATGAATAATTGGGCATCAAATTAGTGAGAGGAGCTTACATAGCAGAAGAACGTAGATTAGCGAAAGAATAAGGATATGAATCTCCTGTTCATGATACTTTGGAGAATACACATAATTGCTATAACCGAAATTTAAAGGTAATTGCTGATTCTTGTAACGAAAATAATGCCTTTTTTATTGCCTCTCATAACCTAGAATCCATAGAAATAGGTTTATAAAACTTCAAAAAAGGAGTAATGTTTGTTTAATTACTTGGTATGAAAGATACGATTACATACGAAATAGCTAAAAAAGCCAAACCTGCTTTTAAATACATGCCTTGGGGACCGATTGAAGAGCTTATTCCATACATTTCTAGAAGAGCATAAGAAAAGCTTGATATGCTTCAACAACTAGATGAATAGAATTAGTTCCTGAAAAAAGAAATTTGGAGAAGAATAACAAGAAGGAAGCTTGAATAAAAGTGAAGACAATAGTTAAACTTAATCAAAATTAATTATTTCACTATAATTCATTTTCATTACCATCTTAAGTCTTTTTACATTCTAAAGGTAGGCATAAATCATGTTTATGCTAAGATATCTGAATCTTAAAGTTTTCCTATTTAACCTGCTAGTAAAATAATATTAAAAGAGAGTTATACTTAATCCAAAATTAATATGTTTCAAGATAGCATACTAAATATGGAGTTATCTTACTAGTTATAGATACCATACATTAAAAACAAGAAGCATAACAGTAAGAAACATTATTTTAATACTGTTTAAGTATTAAATTTTCTTTAATCAAAAGGTGAATAAATAATTACATTTCATTAACTTTATACCCTAGATTATTATCTAAGTATCTAATTCATATAAATTAATACACTTAAAGTTTAAACTATTGGATATTATTCTAAGAGCTATGTAAAGAAAAACAGTCTAATGTCTTTACAAATATATAATTAAAAAGTAAGTTTACCAAGAATTAAGTTAGAAGTATAAATAATAGGAGATCTTAAATTAAGAAAGAAGGACATTAGCATATATTAATGAAGCATAGCATTAATGTTAGTTTATAATATTAAGTAAGCTTCTAGCTAAAATAGAATATAATTCAAACTATCCTTATTACGTTATTTCTATTCATGCTTATTATATTACTAAACTCTAACTTTCCAGTTATATAAATAGTATTGAAAATCAAGATCATTTATAGTGGAAGATTAGAGTGGAAATAGTAAATGTAGTATAGGATGGAAGAATAGTTAGGAATGTTGATTTCTATGATAAAATGTAAATTAGATTTAGAAATTTAGATGCTTTTCAGTAAAAGTAAGGAAATGAATTAAGGAAGGGTTTTTGTAGAGATGATTAGAACTAGAAATTATAAAGTTAGTTAGTTTAAATAAATCTAAATTTAATTTAATTCATAAATTCATAACTTATAAAATGGCCGATGTTAGAGAGATGCGTATTTTTTCAGCTGAATAAATTGAAGTTCCAGAAGAGTTGCCTGCTTTATTAAAGAATTACGCTAAAGAAGTTATTAGAAATAATCCTCCTGATATTGCTAGCTTGTATTCCTTCTCAGCAAGATATTTTGAAAGACTTTTGGAAAAATAGAAGTTACAAGAAGCCTCTAGTCATAAATGAACATCCTTATTCATTTTCTGATTTAAATGTTACTTTGATTAAATAATCTACTACGTGATAAGTATGAAACTTGATTTATGCAATAATAATCAACTTCACTATTCCTTTTTTATTAAAGCAACTATTTTCTTTAGATTTAAAGGAACTTAAAACTAGATAAATCAAAAAGCTTATTAATTGATATAAATAACTAGTTATAAGAACCTATAAAGCAAGCCAAAGTAAATAATAGGAGTACACTCTACTAAATGAATCTATACAATTAATATTTATTTAGAAGTATAAATACTTATAAATCTAAGCTTAGAAGATTAATATTATATTAAAGAATCTTTTTCATTTATTAGATCTATTTAATCTAAAATTTAAAGTCTTAAAGTCTAATAAATAGGATAAAAAAGTTACCTATTGAGTTATTATTGAGCATTACAATAATAAAATGATAGATATAATTTTAATTATATCTTAAGGAGCTTGATTGATTCTTAGTATTAAAAAGAATTTACTTTATATGAAATAATCTTAAGATAGTTATCTAATTTCCTAATACTTTTTAGTTATATTTATAAATAGTGGGCAGTAGGGGAATTAAGGACTATATAATAGCTTATTCAATTTACACGGTTTATTAGCATTATATAATATAAAGATGCTATTAATTAACTAATTAGCATATTTAGTTTAAAGTTATAAATTCTGAGTATTAATAAAGGAACCTCAGATTATATAAATCAAAGCTTAAAATTTATAAGTTATTTTGAATAAAAGATTAAGCTTTACTATTTAAACTTGGTTAATATACAATCCTTATGCTAATTAGAATAATAAAATACTCTATAAAATATTTTAGCTTAAATAAAATTTAAGATGCAACCTATCTGAATCTATTCTCATTCCTGTTTAAAATTTAAGATTCATTTTACGATAAAGCTATTTATGAGTTTTGATAGATGAGGTATTTAAAAAATTCATTAAGAAAGTTGCTGGTTTTGGTAAATCATAAGCTTTTCTTCCATTTCCTAAATTGCCTATTCCTACTCCTAGATAATCTACTCCTTGCTTTTTAGAACTTCAGTTAAGAAAACCATTATATTTTCGTCTAATCCTATATTTTAAAATAGCTACTAAAACTTGTCCAGTTATTTATATTTTTCACTTATTTCTAAATGACTCTTTTCTAGCTACATTTCTAACTCAGCAGACCTAGAAGAGCTTTATTATTATTTAAGTTAAGAAATGATATCTTATAATTCATCGATTTTATTGCTTTAATCAGCTTCCTATTAAGTTACTTAACTGAGAGAAATAGCTTTTAACTCAAGAGATTCATTCTACTCCAAGATTTACAGTCTTTCTTTACTCATTTATTATAACTACTGCATAAGATAGCTAGCAGCTTCTTTCTTTTCCTTTTACTAAACAAAATTATTAACAAGCTTGTAATTAGCTTCAAAGCCTCTCTTTTCAGCCTCATTAACTAATTTGCAGTACTAAACTCTTTAGTCTTGTAGCAAAGTTTTAATTTATCCTAGTTGCTGATTTAGTTATAAATTTTCCTATAGTAACCCATTTCACTTTCTACTACATTGGTTTTCTCTATTTTCAAGTTCTTATAATTGCTTTTTCGTTTTATTTAATTCTCATGTTTGTGTTTCTAAGAAACTTGAAACATGAGTACTAAGCTCCTTAGACTATTTAAGAGAAATAAGCTTTAGCTACTCTCTAAGTTATTT
Source organism: Loxodes magnus (assembly GCA_946699065.1). Classification (NCBI taxonomy): domain Eukaryota; phylum Ciliophora; class Karyorelictea; order Loxodida; family Loxodidae; genus Loxodes; species Loxodes magnus. The sequence goes on along the minus strand of CAMPDV010000087.1, from coordinate 264,377 downwards.
CAAAATAACAGTTTTGTCATGGGACTAAGTTTCTAGAAGCTATATTTGAGTGTTTATATTCAATAATTTTTAAGGTCATTCTTATTTCTGAAGTATAGAAAGCTTCTGCTGCAAAATAGCATTGTCTTACTATAGTTTATCAAGTTCTGTTTAGAGTTAGGAAGTATAAAGACCAACAGCATACAGCTTAGAATGTAATTTCTATTATTTTTCTTATAAAGACATTTTAACTTCTAATTTAATGCAGACTTGTAAAACCTCTTAATTTTGAGATTTTCTTTAAATAAGTATCAAGAAAGGAAGTGAAAGGAAAGTGTTTAATAATACTAGTGATAATAAGCAAATTTCTTAACTATATTAATTTAGCCCTATTTATCTTTATTGATAAGCTAATTTCTTCTACTTGCTTTATTTCTATTATTAATTAAGTTAAGCATTTAGTTATTTATAGAAAAGTTTAAACAGCAAATTAATTAATTAATAAACAGATGTTTTTAATCTGATTGCTTCAGAAAAATGAATTTCTATTGTATAGATTCTTCTTTAGTCTTAGAAACTCTATTTCATTTTATAATTTTAAGGTTTCTAATTGTTTAAGACTTATTTGGCTTTTTTACTAAGGAATACTACTGTTTGTTATTTCACTTTGGCTAGAGTTAGTTTAGCTAAATTTTTGCGCACTTATTTGTCTGGGTAATGTTCTTTGTTGCACATTTTCTTGTTTTGGTATTGTTTATTTTATACTAGCCTTACCTAAGCTTTTCTGAGACTATGATCTTTGAAACAATTACTTAGGCATATTTGAATGACATTATTTATTTTCTTGTTCTTAGCATAAAAGCTGTTCGTTAAAAAGGTTTTATCCTATATTATCTCATGTTTTCTGAAGTATTTCGTTTTCAAAAAGTTTTCGTTTTTTAAGATAACTAAAATTAGTATTATTTAATGTCTTTTCAGTTTGAAGAAGTTATTAAATTTCAGCTAATAGAACTTTATTTTACTCTAATAAATCGTTTTTTTCAATCATTATTTCATTATTTTCTTTTAAGTTCTTTAGAGCTTCTGATATGGTCAGATTTTAGGTTTTTTTCTGTATTTCAGAAGCTTCATTTTCAACCAATTTGAAGTCTGATGGCAAGCCTATTATTCAATCTAAAGTTTGAGATTGAGAGGCAGTAAAAAATTATCCACTTTGTCTAAATTTTTAGATTATTTCACATAAGTTAGTTAAACTAAACTATTGAACTTAATTTATTTCTTCAGCTTTTTTTGCTTATGACAAAAACTAGGAAGATATTTAATTTAACTGCTTTATTTTACTTTTGTTACTATCAAGCTTATTGAAATCCTCTCCACTTCTATCTTTTTAAAATTAGTCTTTAGAACTTTTCCTTTACTAATTTTAACAAATTTTCAACTAATTCTAGTCTATATTTTGTACTTTTGCTTTGTCTTATTAAGATTACTGGGTCTCTTAGTTCTCATTTAATTCAGAAGAGTCCAAAATGTTTTATATAGAATCAAGCTATTCCTTCCTTCTGGTTTAAACTATCTTCCCTGCATTCTTTTACTAGAACTTACAATTTTTCATAGTATATAATTATAAAATATGTTTAAAAGGTAACTTTAATATGAAAATACAATAAAAGGGAAAATATAATTAGATATCTATTTAAATTTAAGCTATTCACTATATTAATACTTGTATCACATGGATACTAATATGCCTCTATAGTACTAAGCATCTTCATCTTTATTATATCATTCACTAGTTTTGATTTTACATTATCTAATATCACCAAAAGCTATTTCACTATCCTTCTAGATTTATAGTTACTTAATTAAAGAAGCTTGTAGATATCTTAGGTAATCTTAATGAAAGTAATAAAGAAGAAGGAGTCTAAGAATTAAATATAATAAGGTATAAATAAAAGCTTAAAATATCTCTAAGATACTCTTATTGCTAATTAGTTAAAATTAGCACTTTTCTTACTTACTTTTATTATTCTATTTATTATTAGCCAAAGCTTTATTACTATGAAATCTAATAACTTTAAGGTAGTTTAAATCTATATATAGATACATCATATTTTATATTTGATAAATATCCTTAAAATTTTATTACAGTAACATAGAATAAAAATAGTTAATAAAGTAGCTGTAAACTAATGGTATATTATTTAAAGTTTCTTTTCAGCTTATAAAAATTAATATTTAAAGATATATGTTTGAGTATAATAAAATATAATCCCTTTACTAGTATAGTGCAAGTAATTAAATATTATAGTGCTAGGTGCTTATTTTGTAATTTATTGGAAAGCTTCGCTTTATTATAATGGGAAGGCTTTAATTGTTGAAACATTTTATTTTAAAATTATTGGTTAAATAAAAATGTAGAGGTTAGAAACTCTTAAAGGCCATTTAACCAACGAAAGATTTCATGACATTGAAACAGCTCCTGTTGATCCTGTGTTTGGTGTCGCGTAAAAATTCAAAGCTGATACTGATCCTAAGAAAGTTAATATGGGTGTAGGAGCTTACAGAACAGATTAAGGGAAGCCATACATTTTTAAGGCAGTAAAGTAAGCTGAAAGAAAAATAATTGATGATCCTAACATTGATAAGGAATATCTTCCTATTGAAGGACATCCTAAATTCAATCAGTTAAGTTAATTACTTTTATTTGGAAACACTGTTAGCGATAAAATTACTACTGTTTAAGCGCTTTCAGGAACTGGAGCTCTTAGAATTGGTGCTGAATTCTTATCAAGACATGGTCCATCAGTTGTCTATATTTCCAGACCAACTTGGCCCAATCATGTTAATATCTTTGAAAATTCTGGAATAAAAGTTAAATGGTATCCTTACTGGGATGCTAAAAGTCGCGATGTTGATTTTAAAGGAATGATGCAAACTTTAGAAAATGCGGCCCCTGGATCAATTGTTCTTCTCCATGCTTGTGCCCATAACCCAACAGGATGTGATATCACTAAACAATAATGGGAGACTTTAGCTGACTTAGTACAAGCTAAATAATTGTACCCATTTTTCGACATTGCTTACTAAGGTTTCGCAAGCGGTGATTTAGATCAAGATGCATTTTCAATAAGATTATTTGCATAGAGAGGAATCACATTCTTAGTAGCTCAAAGTTTCGCTAAAAATATTGGACTTTATGGAGAAAGAATAGGCGCTTTACATGCCTCTTGCAGTTCTAAATAAATAGCAGATAAAGTAAATGGTTAAATTAAATAAGTAGTAAGAGCAATGTATAGCAATCCTCCTATGCATGGTGCTTTAATAGTTGCTACTGTTCTTGAAGATCCAGCTCTGAAATAACTCTGGATTCAAGAATTAAAAGAAGTAGCTGGAAGAATTATCTAAATGAGACAAGCACTTAAAAGCGAATTAGAGAAATTAGGAACTCCTGGCGATTGGTCACATATCGTAAAGTAAATTGGTATGTTCTCTTATACTGGCTTAACTGAAAAGCAAGTAGATGTTATGGAGAAATTGCATTGCTTCTTAATGAAAACAGGAAGAATTAGCATGGCAGGATTAAACTCTGGAAATGTCAAATACGTAGCTGAATGCATCCACAAAGCTGTCACTACAGCTTGAAATCAATTATCTACTATTAAACTTAATTAATAGATTTAAAATATTAAAATATTTTAAGTTTTCAATACTAGTTATTTCATAAATCTAACACTAAATAATTTAATTAGTCAAAATCATTAAAATACCCTTAAAATTTTATATTTTATATTGCTATTTGAATAAGAGCTTATTTAGAATCTTGATGATATATGAATTTTTAAATTTTCTATTAAAGTCACTAAAAATAATTTTATATTTAGTTTATATTAAAGCATTATGTCACGCTTTGTTCTTTTTCTTGAAACTCCAAAATTTATTTTTTAGCTTTTGCCTCTCTTTCTAAATAATTTCTATTTCAGAAGCAGATAATTTAAGAACATCACATACGAAATGAATTAAACTTTCTACTTCTTGATCTCTATATAGTTGAATGATAAATATACTTACTACTCTTAAATTCTTTTAAATATTTGAAGCACACATTCTTTTAGTTACTCTAATTCAGATGCGCTCTCAAGAATTATCAATCGTTAATACTTTCTTTCTATTACTTTATATTCATCAGTTACAACTTTTAACTATTGTAAAGTACGGTTTAAATTCTGTTCTTAACGATCAATTTCATCTTACTAAAGTTTGTGTAATTGAGTAAGCTTTATTACCTGATCATTTTGCTCTTCTTGTTTACTAGACTATGCCATTTCTGTCTAGGTTTATTAGTTTAGCATGAATTTTAGAGATTCATGCTTAGTGATAGATTCTCTTTTAGATTATACTTAAATTTTAGATTCTGATTAAACCTTTGCTTACTCTCCTTTAATTTCATTAAGCTCATATTATTTTTCTGATAATGCTTTTCCTTTGAGATTATCAACTGTATTACTCAATGAGAAATTTTAAGGAAGAGGAGAAGAAAAATCTACTTCTACAAGAGATTGCTTTTCTTCTTCTGAAGAAGATATGAAAATTTTATTATCTTATGTGTTTGGAGCTAAAATCTTGCGTAGCTTTTTAAGAATCCATCTTTAACTAAAGTTAGCACTTTTACATTTAGTTTCTAGTTTCCTAACTTTTGCTTACAGCTATTCATATTTTTACTAAATAACTTCTTCATCAATGTCAGGATATATAGGTTTCGCTACATTTCTTTCTTTTTCATAATTTTCTAGTTCAAACTGATTCCACCAATAATAATCAGTTCCTTGATCTCCTTCAAATTGTACCAGACATCATATATCTTGCTAATTTCTTACTCTTTTTACAATTATATAATTATCTGGAGGTTCCTAAATGTTTTTTATCGAGCTTTCATTTTCGTCACTTAATTCTCTTTTGATACTTTATCTTTATCTATTCTTAGGATGAGCTTCAAACAAATTCTCTTACGAGCTCTCAAAAAATTATTAATGATCGATTAACTGTTTTTCAAGTTATTATTTCTGATTTATTTATAAATTTAGCTAATGCTAGAGATTGCTAATTTTTTCATTGTATTTAACTTTTTTTACTTGAAGCTTTTGATTTAGTGTTTGGTAGCTTTGCTCATAGTTTTTAATCATTTTTTCTTATTAATTAACTTAGTCTTACATATCTTAAAATTCATGTTAATAACTTTCAACTTGTTCAGATTAAGATAATTCAAGTGAAGAAATTTTTATTTCCGCTTACTTAAGTTGAAATTGAAGTTGTTCGCTAAATATCGAATCGTCTTTGATTTCTAATTGCTTAATTAGCTCTTGAATTTTCTACTCGTATCTTTTATTCAGTTCTTTACTTTGCTCGTATTATTGTTAATTTATTGTTGCCTTTTTAAGTTCGAATTTAAGTTTCATATTTTTATTTTTCAATTCCTCTAGTTCTTGTCTTTAGTCTTATTAAGGAATTTCTTCCTTTTGCTTATTAAGTTAACTTTGTAAAGATTTGACTAATTCTTCTAGCTGTGCAATCTTTTCTTAGTACTCTTTAATATCTTTCTCAATTTAGTTTTAATTTATTAATGTTAACTCTTGTTTATTTAATCCTATTTCTTCTTATGAATCTTTCTATTGCTGTTTATATGCTGAACTCTAAACTAATACCTTAGTTTTTTCATAGATTTATTCTAATTCCATATTTAAATCCTAGTTCTTTTATACTTTCAAAAGATTGGAAATCTCTGAAATTTTGATTTTACTTTACTGGAATGCTAGCATCGTATCTATTTAATTAAGAATGGTCTCCAAAATAGTTTCTAAATAGTTCATAATAGATTAGTCCTAATCTTACTAGATATCAAGTTTCTCACCTATTTCTTAAATAGGTTAAAACAATTCTTCAAGCATTTCATTATCAGCTTCTAGATTTGAGCATGTTTTTTATAATTCTTAAAGTTATCTTTACAAGTCTTTTTTTTATTGAATTAAGGATTCTATTTTATTTTGCATATCTTGCTCCTATTCTTGTAAATTGAGATTTTCGTTTGAAGGATCTGTTGGTAAGGATCTTTATTTAATTACTTCTGTCTCTAAGGGAGATAAAATTTAAGTTTCGGTGTCAGTTATAGAGAACGTTAGTTCTTCTTATTAATCTGCTTGATTTTCAATAAATTACAGAACCTATAGTAATTAAGTTTGTAATTTCACTAGAATATCTTCATTGCTAAAAAGCTATTATTCATACTTCTAGACTCTTACTTCATCTAATAGCTATTCATTTACTTAATCTTTTAAAAGTTAAATTTATTTCATTAGATTTTGCTTTTCTATCTAGTATTATTCCATTTACGAATTTTAAACTAGCTATTAAGATTTCAATTTCTAATTTTCAGTCTCAAGTCTATTTATATCCAACATTCTTTAAGAGCTTATTTAAGTTTGTTAAGCCAACTAATCATTAATAAATTCTTTTTCTTACTCTAACTACTTGGCCATACTCTAATATTACTATTTATTAGCTGAAAGTTCATCAGAAAGCTATTAAATTTTATCTTTTTATTAATTTTTAATTTCATCACTAATTTGTAATTTGTTTTCTAAGGTAATATTCTTCTATTGATTCTTCTCTATATTAACCTCTAAAGTTTATATTTACACTCTGTTATTTTCAATCTGCTTACAGTCTTTCTCTATTTATTACTATAGTTACTCTATTTTATTTTATTATTCTTAATTATCTTAATTTAATTTACTACTTTGTTATTGGAATTGCTTTATTTGAAACTTTAGGTTTTAAATTTCTTCTGTTTGATTTTAAAGATTTTAGGAAGAATACGTTTAATTCTCATTATGAAGATAAATTTTATCTTATAAATCTTAAATTTCGCGTTCTAAAGATTAAATCTTTGAATTCTATTAAGAGCTTATTTAAGTTTAAGAAACTAGCTTTTCGTTTAATTGCTAATTTTGATTTTCTTTTTGTTAGGCATCTTATTAATGTTGATAAGTTAAGTTTTTAATTTTATTTTATAAATTTTCAATCACCTATTTCTATTATTCAATAGTGTTTAAGCTTTAACTTAAATTTTACTCTATTTCTTATTTTTTATTTGCTTCGTTTTGTAAATTTTCTTCCATACTTTCAAGTTACTTTTCATATTCATAAATCTAGTCTTCTCCTTACTATGCTTTATCTTAATATTGCTGTGTTTCTTTTTGGAATTCTTACTCTTATGATATAATATGTTCTTCAAGATTTTCTATTTTACTCTATAGGTTTTAAATTAATTTTAATTAATTTTTTTCCTTTTCTGATGTCATCGTTAATTAATTCTGAATTTCCTTCAACTTTGTTATTTCTTATTATTCATTCACTACTTATAGCTAATATTTTTGTATTTGTTAAGTTAAATTAAGTAATAATTCGTTTAAGTTGTTAGCTATCTCTTAGAAAGAAATTTCATTTATCTCATTATTTTGATCTTCTTAAGTGAAATTTGCGTAAAGTTCAACTAATAATTTTTTTGCCTCTTAAATCTCATTATTTTATTACAGTAGAAGCTTCTAATATCCCTACTGGTCATTTATTTGCAAAGCATAGTCCTATAATTCTTATTAGCAGTTAAAAAACTCTTTAGCCATTTTTTTATTTTCAATAAGTTGGTTATTCAATTCTTCCTTTGTTCTAATACTTTCAATTTCTAACTCCTATGCTTGCTTTTCGAATTAAATAGATTATTGTTTAAGTTATTCTTATAAAGCCTTTTACTACATTTCAAGAGTCTATTTTTCTTTATCTTAAGCTACTATAATTTCTTTTAAGTTTTTTAACTCCTGGATTTACTTTTGAATTGCTTCATTTTAGGTTTGAATGTGACTTTTTAAAACTTATTACTTTTTTTTTCTTTTTTAGTTAATTGTTTCTATTTCTACTCTTTATTTCTCAGAATTTTATTAATTTATCTATAATTATTCTTCAATAGATTGCTTCAATACTAACTTTTCACTATTCAATTTCTCTATCTATTTCAATAACTGACTTTTTTCAATTTAGATGTTGTAATTTTATTCTTTTATTTGAGATTGTAGTACTTTATTTTATTCTATCAATTCTCTATTTAATTCTTCTAATTAAAGCATTTTTGTGGTTAACTATTCATTTTACTAATCTTTTTCCTAAATAGATTGCTCTAATTATTTAACTTCATTTTTCTAAGAAATTTTATAATTTTCAAACTGCTACTAAAGAGTTTCTAACTTAGCTTAGTTGGACTCCATTATTTGTTTCTTTTCTTTTTATGTATTTTCTTTCTCTCAAAATTCTGACTTCTAAAATGTCTCCATTTGATTGCTTATTTATTCCAATTGCTCGTTTAATTCTTATATTTAATCCCGTTGGTTCTCGTTTACATATTTTAAGTCCATAATTTCTGAATTTTATTCATCAATTAACTCTAGTTTCTCTTATATTTCACTCTGAAAGGTTGCTATTTACTCTTATTGGCTTTTTTATAAATTCTACAAATTTTTATTGGCATCTAATAGTTATTTAATCTAGTTTTTTAGGTCATCTTCTGAGTTATTGCTTTTTTACTATAATTAAGAAATATCTCCCTTTAAATTTTAAATCATATTTTGAGCTTCAGTTAATAATTAGTTTAGCTCTCTGATTTTTTATTCTTTTTATTGATTTTAATTTTTTTAATTTTCGTTAAGACTTTTTATACTTTTTATTTCAGATTGATGTTTCGTTATAACTTCCTTTCATTTTCTTAATTTACTTTTTTTATTCTCTTTTGAAGCTAATAAAGTTTAGATTTGCTGTTAATAGTTTTGGTATTATAGTTCATTCTTTTAGTTTTTGATATCATTTTCTTCTTGTAGAGATTTTATTTACTCTTATTGGCTTTTTTATAAATTCTACAAATTTTTATTGGTATCTAGTAGTTATTTAATCTATTTTTATAACTCACCTTCTGAGTTGTTGCATTTTTACTATAATTAAGAAATATCTCCCTTTAAATTTTAAATCATATTTTGAGCTTCAGTAAGAAACTAGTTTAGTTCTCTGATTTTTTATTCTTTTTATTGATTTTAGTTTTTTAAGTTTTCGTTTAAAATTTTTGTATCTTTGATTTCAGCTTGATGATTTGTTATAACTTCCTTTTGCTTTTTCAATTTGCTTTTCTTATTTTCTTTTGAAGCTAATAAAGCTTAGATCTACTACTAATAGTTTTGGTATTATAGCTCATTTTTTTAGTTTTTGTTGCTAATTTCTTCTTGTAGAGATTTTAATTACTAATTAAGACTTTAAATATGGTTTTCATTTGTCATTTGTTCGAATTTGTTACTAGATTTCAGTCTTTCAATATCATATTATAATTCTCCAATTTTGGCATCTGAGTTTTTAATTTCAAATTCTTAACTAGTAATTTTTTACCTTTATACGTCATTTATTTCTTTTTATTGCTATATTTCTTTTGTTTTTTCCTCTAATTATTTCTAAATTTTCCCTTTATTTCCTTCTTATAAGATAAGCTGTGATTTATTTTCATCGCATTATTTTTAAAGTTACTGGTTTATCTAAACTTAGTGATCTATCTATTCTTACAGAATTCCATTATTTTCTCTTATTTATGTGATTTCATTTTATAAATTGCTTTGTTCCATTTCCTCTTTAATTTTTATAAGTTCTTTAATCTTTTGAATTATTACTTCCCTATGTTATATGAGCATTTTCCGTTGCTCTATATTTTCTATTTTCTTTAATGATTTTTAGTTTTCAATTTTCACCAAAAGTTGCAGATTCTATAAAAATTACACCTGAAGAGTAAATTCTTCTTAGCATTATTTGTTTTCCTTTTAGAAGTTTGAATACTAATTGCGTAGTTTTTGTAATTCATCGCTTACAATTTCTTTTTACTGCTATAGCGTATTAATTTTATCTTCCTATTTCTATATTTACTGTAGCAAATTGAAATTTTTACTTTCCATCTCTTTATTCTTTTCTTTCGCTTTCTAAATATCTACTTAAAGTTGCTCTATCTTTTGACTTTGTAAACTTTTATCTCTTGAAAAGTCTTATGCTTATTATTCTAGTTTATCTTTTCAATCCTATATATCATTTTTTAGCTGATTTACATTTTCTTAATCTTTAGATTTTTCAAGAATTAAAATTTGATTTTGCTTTTAAATTTCCCCTAGCTAATTTTAGAGAGTGGATTTAAGCTTTTATAGATTCACTTAGCTTTGTGCTATCTAGTCTTATAATTACTAATCCTTTTATTTAATTACATAGCTTTACTATTCTACTGTGAATTTTAGCTAAGATATTTGTTTGCTATTAATTTATTCCTGCTATCCAGTAAGACTCTAGTTCTTTATTTTTAAATTATGAGTCTCATTTTCAAGAGTCTGTAGTTTCAGTTATAAATCAGAATTTTGTGTCTTTAAATTTAAAATTTCTTCCTAATGTATTTGATTTGACATCTTTGAAGCCTAGAAATCATTGAGCAACTTTTCATAATCTTCTTCTAATGAAGAAAGTTTATTTTATTTCTAATTTTTGAGTAAGGAATTCTTATACTTCAACTATTAAATTGTATTTTGGTAATGCTTTATAAATTATTAAGCTTCTGGTATCTCACATTTCAAATGCTTTAGATCATTATTCAATTTATCGTTCTCTAATTTTATTTGCTGTAGCTGCTGAATTTATTCTTGTTACTTTTATAATTTCTATTCAGTTTTTTTGAACTTTTATAGGAGAACATCATTTTCTTCTTTTAGCTCCTCCAAGTGTTACTAGATATTTTGGTTTAAATCATTTAATTATTCATTTTCTTGATTTAACTATTTTATTTAAGATTGATAGAATTCCTCATTTTATAAAGAGACGTTCTAAAGCTAATCAAGCTCTTATTTCTTTTTTATTTATTGCTTTTGAAATTGTTTTAGTTATTAAGTCAGTTTTTTATTCTATTCTTCGTTCTAGTTATTTATATAGCATAGCTACTAAATACATTACTTCAATTTTTCAATGTTTTTTATTAAATTGCTCTAATCTTCATCTTCAAACTACATTACATCTTATAGCTAAACTATTATTTATACTATCTTTTTATTAATAGAATCTAGCAAATCCTTTTGATAAAGCATTTTGAAACTGCTTTCTAATTATAAAAGCTAAGAATCTGCACTTAATGTTTTATTTTGAATTTATTGTAACTACTGAATATTTTACTTCTATGCTTAGTTTATTTAAAGTGCTATATTTTACTTAATTTAAACAAAGACTTGCTCAAATATACTTAACTAGTTAGATTTCTTGGCATTTATCTCATTTTTCTTAATTAGTTCTTAAATTTAGCTTTGCTGCTCATTAATTTTCTAGTTGAATTAATCTGTTACTTAAAGTTTGCTCTTATAATTTTATTAGCATTCTTGTAGTTAATTCTTAATTTATTCTATTGCCTATTGCTTCTCTTCGTTTAGTGCTTATAGTAGCTCTATTTGTTTTATGTATTTATCGTTATCTTCTTTAAACTTATCTTGGATAGCTGTGATCTAATTCTCTAGATCTACAGTAGCTTATTCAGCTACATCCATTTACTCTTTATAAAACGAAGCTCTTCTTTTTGCTTCCTGTAATCGCCTGTCAATACTATCCTTAAGGTTTTGCTCTATTTCTTGGTTGTTTTGTAATTATAGCTTGAGCTAGTAGTTTTCTTCTTCTAGTGATTTACATTTTTTCTTTTCGTTTAAAATTTGTTTATTTAAAGTTTCTTAAACCTACTAAAATTCTTCAATGGTTTTATTTAAAACTTCCTTTAATTCCATCTTCTCTTGATTTTCCTGTTCACTATCTTAATATCTATTTTCATAATTTCCATTAGAAACTTCCTCACTGATTGCTTAGATTTCTGATAAAAATTATTAGTTGGCTTCATTTATTTACCTCTATTGTTCTTATTCTGATTCCAGTAATAACTCTATTGCTTCTAGTTGCTAAGCATCTACATATTCTCTATTAAGTTCATTTAAAAAGTCAGAAATCTATTATCTATTTTAATCAAATTATTCTAAGATAGGAGCTACTTCTTAAGTAAAGGCTAAGCTTTACTCTATTAGGGTTATCAATTAATTACCTATAACTTGGTTGTTAGCCTCAATTTAACTTAAATGCTCTTTCATTGACTAATTATCATTCTATTAGTCACTTTAGTTTTCTTCTTATTGGAATTACTAGACATTGTTCAGTAGGTTTCTTAGCTCTTAGTTTTCTTATTTAATCATATCTATCTCGTTTTAGCTGTATAATGCTTAACTTATCTGATTGCTTTTATGAGAAGACTGAGGGCTTATTTACCTTTTTTGCATTTTTTACTAGCTTTTGGTTATTAGTTTTTAGATTTGAGCGGACTTAATTGCAAGCTCTTCCTTAATGCTACTTATCTATAAGCTTGCTAAGCTCTACTCTAATAGATGTTAAGATTCAATGGTTGGAGTAGTACATTTTATGAATTTATCGTTTTAGTTTTCTGAATAACAGCTTTAAAAGGGAGATGTGCGAATAGCTTTGTTCTGAACTAAGTTGTTAATTTCGTTTAGCTAGGAAGTCAGTTTATTCATATTTTCTCTAAGCACTAAGTTTTCCTTTTGTAGGTTAGAAATTGTATTTTGAAGCTATTATATTTTGAACTGCCTCGTCTATTATGGCTAAATATGTCTATCAGTCGCACATTCTTAGTAAATCTTTTCTTTTAGCTTTAAAAACTGCTACTCAATCTAACTTTCGAACTATTAATCAAACTCTCCATACTAACTCATTAAGTCTTTGATACGCATAAGTGTTTCTTCAAACAAAGCATCACTAATCTCAAAAGTAGATATACTCACAACTTGACTATACTTATTAAGGTACTTCAAACTATCATAAAACTTAATAATTTCCCTTAGTTACTTTTCAACTTTTTGCTTTTAGTGCAAAATAAGCGGCATAGAAGACTGGACTTATTTCTTTTCGTACAAATCATGCAAAAAGTTTCTATTACTTCTAAAAAATTAGGTTACTTTCAATAAAAATTAAATTATTTCTTACTCTCTATCATTTCCTTAAGTATCAACTTCTGTGTGGTGCTTTCTTTAAGAATCAACACTTTTTTGCCTTACCTAGTAGAAATCTTAATGAGTTTAAAGGGGAACTCTCCTTTGCTAAATATTAGTGTTTCTAGAATAAGGGGATTCACTTTAGTTTTTCATTAATTTAAATAGTTAGCAGGAATATAAGAATTAAAGTGCTTATATTTAATTTAATTCTCTATTATTATATTCTCTTATTTCTCTATATTTATATGCCTTTCCTTCATCTTTAAGTACTTATCTATATTTGTTATAACCTAAGAATTACCATAGCGTTAGTTATATTAAGCAGCTATTTATAAGTATGCTTAAACATCTACTTTTCTTTAAACTAATCTCCAAACTAAATCCAAAGGCATTTTGGATATCTAAGTTATGCTTAGTTTTAAAGCTCTGATTATATTCAAATACTTTTAGAAAAGTATTGAAATAAACATTTAGAAGGTACCTAATTGATCGTATGAGATAGTAGATTAGTAAATGAAATAAATTAGCTATTTCTTAACTCTTATTTCTAGTTCCTTTTTATCGAAATGCTCCTTAAAACTATATTATTCTACCCTTTCCTCAAAACTAATTACTCTTCTCTATATCTAATTTCTTAATGAGATATAATAGAGTATCTCTAGTAATATTTAGCTATTATAGCTTAGAAATGCTAAGCAAAGTGTATAATAAAAGTATAGTATTACTAATAAGAATTAATAATAGACTCTTAATAGCTTTAGAGCATTAAGCTAATAAGAAATTAAAGCTAAGCATCAAAAGTTAATAACTAAAGTGATATTAAGAGCCTTTTATTTCAATGATATAGCCATTTCTTCATTTATGGTATCTTAACTGCTAGTTTAGTAGCTATATCATTAAGATATTACTTAAATGCTACTAAATATAAAGACTTCTTTTCTATGAGGGAAACTCTTTAGAGGTATGAAATTTATTCCTTAAAGAGTAACAATCAAAATCATTGTGTTAGCAATTTAATTAATTTAAAGTTAGTTAAGTGGTAAAGAACAGAGCAATCGTATATAGGAGAAGTCAGTTTAATACTTTAGGCTTTACTCAAATCAAAAGCATAATCATCTGATAATCTAGAATCTGAGATAAAATACTAACTTGCATCAATATCAAAAGTATATAATTTCTTAATTTTATAAGTTGCTTAAGGTAACTTACTACCATTTAAACATTAAAAGCCTTTATTTTGATTATAAATATATGGTGCAGTATGAAATGAAAGAAACTAAATTAATGGTAATAAGAAACTTAAATTATACTTAAAGCTAAAAGTTATAGACAGAAATCAGATACTTTACATTAATAATGCTTTAAATATTAATAAAGCTAACTTTACTAGAGCTTGCTTGCAAGTTGCTAAGCTTATTCTTGCAATTTAAACTAATTAAACGAAATAAATAACTAATTTCTAGATAAGTATTATTAAAATAAAAATGAAGAAGCAATATTAATATCTAGTGATAATGCAATAAACAAGCCAAAGTTAAAGCTAAATTAAAGTTAAAAGAGCATATTAAAGAAAGGAATTTCCAATGTATAGAGCAATAATTATAAAATAATTAGCTAAAATATATTTTAAGCTAGCTCCTGTAGATTAACTAGCGAAATAATCAGTAAAATAAATATTTGAAAGAAAGTTATTAGTTATAAGTATTTGATGAGTATGGACAAATTTCTTTTTAAAAACAAGTATAGAATAAATAAAATAGCATTAATAAAATAATCTTAACTCCTCATTATGTTTTTTACTTATAAATATAAATAAAAATATGAAGCCTTTATCTCCTAGCAAACTCAAGATAGTAACAAATAAAAAATATTTGTCTGAAAGTTATAGCAATGTAATTCAAGAAAACTAGCAACAGATATAAAGAAGACAAGAGAGAAGAAAATCTAAAGTATTCTGATATAATAGTCAAGCACCTGCTAAAAATTTAATAGTAGAAAAAGTTAGGCACAGCATATTCCTTAATGAAACCTTTATTTATGTGGTCAGTAAAGACCCAATTTAACCTCGATAGGGAGATTTGTAATAAATGCAGAAAGAAAAATAATCAAAATAAGTGACAAATAAACCTCAAATTAAGTTGATAGACGGAATTAAGAGATAGAATTTTTCATTAAACTCTCTCAACAAAAGTAATTTGCTGAGAAAAAGGGTAACTGTAGAAAAATGAACATATCTGTTCCAACATTAATCTATTTTTCAAAATTAATAGGAATAAACTATTTATTTAAGCTACTCTATTACTAGTTCTAACTCTATTAAGAGTTAAATTGATATATGGAAGATTATAGATCTAAAGGAATTATACATCTATCTCTATATTTAATTTATAATATATAATATTAAAAAGGCTTTTTTATATCCCTATATAAAATAGCCTTACTTTATTTCATTGATTAAGATTCTTTTAATACCATTATATTATAAAATAAATAAATTTAATTCATAGCAAAAGCAGCTTTCTTGCTCATAAAAATAAATTATTGTTTTAATAGGTATTGCCTTTCTTTATCTAGAAGCATCTTGATTTAAAATAGCTACTTTAATTAGCTTATTTTATTAATTAAAATGATATAAGCTATTAAATTGTAGTTCTATCTTCTGTATTAAGTAAATACTAATAGAGTTTTAAATTTAATTAGATAGGTTCAGCTGTCTTTTAAGCTAGTAATAGTAATGTTTTATATAAAAGATTCATATAAGCTATTCTTCTTTTAAGTAGTTAAAATTGTTTAATTAATGGCTAAAAATCTAACTAATTAAACAGCATCTATTTACTTTTACTGCTACACTCTAATCAAAACGTCACATATTTTAATTTTCTCTTTCTTAAATAATTAGTTAGCTGCACTAGTCAATAATATCCTTATCTATCACTCTATAAAAAGAAGTTGACTGCCTATGATTATCTTATTTTTAAGGGATTAGATTAGCTTTAGTAAAGTTATTAAAGCTTTAAATTTATAATTTGTGATAATGTTAAATGAAAATAGAGGGAATATAAAAATGAAGTAGGAAGGAATGTCATTTAAAGGTACATTTGATAATTGCTAGAAGTGGAATTTTATATCTTTAATTAGTTAAATAGTTTTATTCAGTTAGTTGTCTACTCCATTTTATTCTATTCTTCTAATGTCTCTTCATCTTAAGTCTTTAGAAAATTATTGCTTATAATACTTTGCTATTCAAGTATGCTTTAAAGACCTTTAACTGACTCCTTTGAATAGAATAGATTTGTACTCAAACTTTGCAATTCTCTATCCTTTTTCCTAATTAAACTAAAATAAGGATGATTTAAAGCTTATTTAGTTGAGATTCTTTTTTGAGGATCTAGCTACATAAGTTGAATGAATAGATCTAGAGCTTGCTTGTCCATTAATGGGAATTTCTCTTGCAAGTTTTAGGGTTTAAACTAAGGAAAATTATTTGTTCAGTATAAGTTTTATTTTATTCCTTCCCACTATATTTCTCCAGGAGTTCCAAATAGCTTAAAAATTTGGACAATTAGTTCTCACTCTGAATCAGGATAAAAAAGAAAATCTCTAAGATAAAATTGAGCCATTATGCATCCAAAGCTTCAAATATCGACTCCTAAGCTATACTTATCTACTCCTAAAAGTAATTCAGGTGCTTTATAGCAAATTGTTTATATTTCCTTTGTCATAGGATTAATTGGAATATTAACTGGTCTAGCAAGTCCAAAATCGCTAAGGCAAACTTTATAACCTTTACTTAAGAGTCTTAATTCATTGGATTTTTGCATATCAACCATAATATTAGAAGGCTTTAAGTCTCTATGAAAAATTCCATGATAGTGGCAATAATTCAAAGCTAATAAAATTTCGTAAAGGAAAACTTTGGTTTCATCTAAGTCGAATTAAGTGTTGCTTAGATATTCTTGAAGATCTTGATCAAGAAACTAGAATTTCAAATAGATAATGTAGCTCTATTATTTTTACTCTACTATAACATCTTAAAGATTAACTATATACTCGTGCTTGAAGTTTTGGAGAATTGAAATTTCTCTTAGTGTAGAATGATGAATTCCTTATAATTCTGCAAACACAAACATCTGCTTTAAAGCTACCACTTCATTATTTTCTAAGTCTAGAGCTTTGTACACAGCGCCATATGCTCCTTTCCCTACTTTCTTTATAATTTTATATTTATTCTAGATTAAAGTTCCTTCCTTTAAAGCTTCTTACTACATATATAATAAGCATACCGCTAGAATTTAAAGGATATGATACAGGATATTTAATATAGGAGCAGTAGAAATAAAAGTGGTAAATATTAGTTAAAGCAAAGTAAAATAGGTAAATAGATTAAATAAGATAAACTTAAATAAGCATCTTATTTATAAGGATACTGCTATTCCATATTTTATCTTTTCGCACTACTATTATATAAGTCTTTCTCCCTCAATAAAGAGCTCAAACTTGTTGAATTAAATACTAAGATAGTCAGGTTAAATAAGTAATATTGTGAAAGGGTTTTATGATTTATAGAGTGTTACTATAATAAATAGATAGGTAAACTAGTACAAATTACATATTATTAAGCAACTATTAGTGATTATAGCTGAGTAACATTTTGTAGTGAAAGGTAATATAGGAGTGTTGCCTATATAGACTAAAGATGATATAGGTAAAGGATAAAGGATTTTAAGGAAAGTTAGTTAGGAAATATTCTTCTTTAATAAATTTTATAAATGTGGACTGACTCGTTTGCAAACCCTTTTCCAAAACGTTAAGACTTAATGAGCCTATCAACTATTACAAATAATGATGTTCCAATTAAAAAAGTGATATAAGGATAGAATAAATCCCTCTAGACTAACGATATAGAAGGAGCAAAAGCAAAGCTTCAAGGATATTAATTCAATAATAAAATAACAACTGTCAATTGTACATAAGACATAGAGTCTGCTTATCCCAAAGTTCTTAAAGTTTATAACAATAAGCCTTGCTTTATTAACCAGCATAAAGACATTGAAAGGTCTTGGCCACAGAAAATAGAATTTATTACTAGCAGAGTTCCACACAATCCCCTTGAACCTAGATATAAGTTACCTACCTTTTAAGTTAGACCCTTTACACCTCCAAAATTTATAAGAGATAATTTAAAACATGATGACATAGAAGGATGTTCGCCAACTTCTAATTTTAAGTGAAAGACAAGGAATAACATGAATATCGACGACATTGAAGGAGCTAAACCTAAGCCAGAAGTTTTCTTAAAGAAGCCAAATTTTATGGATGCAAGAGATATTAGTGCTAATGATTGGAAAACTAAAAGAATTACAAATCCACTTGACCCTGAGTACGAAGTATTTAATGAGTAAGGATCAAAATATAAAATTGGTCAAGTTGAAGGCAGTAAACCCAGAATTGGTCGTGGAATAAAAGAATAATTTTACAGACCCCTTACAACTGAAGATATTGATGGTGCAAAACCAGGAACAACTAACGGTTATTTAAAACGCATTTAGTAAGTAAGAAATTAAATACAAATTTAAGATATTCCAGGAGCTTAGTCTGGAACTTTAAAAAAATCTTTCATCACAAACAGATCTACCAATCCTTTGAATCCTGAGTATCCTTATATAGGATAAAGCTAAGAAAAAGCATAATAGTAATAAAAAATATAGACTGAGGTAAAAAAATAAATGGACTTATAGTTAGAATAATCTAAAGCCTAATTTTTTGCTGTAACTCCACTTCCTGATACTAAAAGATCTCCATTAATTACACAAAAGTAGACTAAAGAAGTTACGAGACCATCATCAGAAGGGTTTTAAGAAAGCGCTGCAAGATTCTTTTGCTCGTCAAGAGGAAAAACGTAATGTTTTATATTACAGAGCATCAGAAGAATAAAAGCAATTCGAAAAAAGTAAAATATAATTTTTTGAGTCTCCGAAACCTAATAAAAACATAGGATCCTTCTATAATGTAACGAATCCTGCTAGCATACATGCAAAGTCAGGTAGGCCACCTTTGCCTACTTAAGTTGATCAAGGATTAATAAAGAACTAATAAGAATTTTTTGCAGATTAAATAGCGACTCCAGTATAAAAGAAAGAAGAGTAGAAAGTTCCAAGCAACTTAACTCAAGATAAAAACTTTCAGTTGAATCAGTCAAAGTTTTTAAATCAAGAGCCAGCTACGTAAATTTTAACTTTTAGTCCTAATACAAAAAATTTATAAATGCAATAGGACACTGCTAGTTTTTACGAAAATACAGGAAATGGAAAAAGCAACAACTATAAGTTTGGATTGTAAAGATAAGATATTGGTAGACCTGTAAAACAGTCTCCAAGTAAAGAATCTGAACATAATAAAAACTAGAATGCTTTCTTCGGAGAATAGAGGTAATTTTTGCTTTACAAGCAATTTATCTATAAAGATCAGCTACGTCTAACTCTTTTAGGAAAAACGAAAACAAATTTTATAGTTAATAAATCATTTAAGTTATCAATTAATATGTCATATTAAGATATTCAATAAGGCTAAACACTATATAAATCTAAGATTTATTAAATTAAAGATCAATGATATCTTAATTGAGAAACTCTATCTTAGAATTTAGATAATCAAATAAAAAATTTCAAATTCATAGATTAATTCTTAATGGCTGGCTGTTGCTAATCTAAACTTCAATAGAATAATGCTTAAGAATTGTTTTCTGGATTAGATAAGTAAAAAAATGACTTGATTTTGAAGCCAGTCGATGTTAAAAGTCTTGATGAAAAGTTTAGGAAGTATGACAGAGTATTTTAAAGACTTAAATCAATGAAAGAAAGGTATGAAAGTTTAAGATAAGAGTTGCTTTAATTAATGGGAGTTGATATTATTCTAGCTGATCCTCAATTAATTGATGTATTAAATAGTTTTGTCTTCCTTTTGTCTGCAAGAACATGTGGTAATATAGAAAAAATAGAACTGAAAGTTTAAAATGAAGTACCTTATATCTTTATGCTTGAAGAGAAACTAACTCCATATGAAGCTTTCAAATACAACAATTTAAAGAACTATTTTTCGTTTTTGGAGCAAACTCTATAGGAATTTGAAAGCGATTTGACTCCATAGATCTAGAAAATTAGCTAAGAAGCTGAAAAGTTGCTTGAATAAGGTCTTGCTTAAATAAATAGCGAAGTTAGAGTTTCTAAGTTACCTATAATATAGCAAAACTTCAAAGAAAACATATGCAAATGCCAAGAATCACCTAAATTTCTAAAAGAGCTAATAGACTAAAAGAATAGTGAGTTTAGTCAATGCTAGACATTTATAAACTACTTTTAAGGTAATTATAGCAGTATAAAAGAAATAGGAAGTTAGGCTAGAGATTGTAAAGAAATAACCGAGATAGTTCTTCACTATTGGCCTGATCAAAAGAGAATAAAGCAAGACTTATTAATAAACCCTCTTTAGAAAAAATAAATAACCTTAGTAAAATAATTAGAGTTAATTGCTTTATCCCCTTCTTACCTCTTCTTATCTATATTATACTAAAGAAACACAAATATAGAAGTTCTGAAGTAGATAAATAACATTTTCATATGCGACTATCGCTTTATCTTATGATATTGTTCTAATAATTCTAAATATTAAGCAGGAGTATCTACAAAAAGCTATTTTATATAAAGTTAGAGTATTGCTGATTGTTATTTTAGTCTCTTTATTGAACAAATTATAATAAGATTTAAGCTACTTGCTATAAAATTAGTGCTTTCTTGATTTAAAAAGGAAGAATATTGTTATTAATTAATTGCTTAATGGAATTAAAGAAAACGTTTAATGCTTTTTAGCTTACAGAAGGAGTTGAGTTGTTTGATAAGAATACTTTAGTTAAATTTCCTTAAAGTAAAGGAGATTGCATATTCAGTGGAGGAATTCTATTATCAGAGCCTCTTTTGCCTAAATATAGATATTATGCTCGGTTTTACTTGATTAGAAATAACAGAGCTCTAATAGGAGTTTCTTCATAATTAATTGATAGTCTTGATAGACATCTTGAAATAACTGGAATTGGACTGAATCTTTATACTGGTAATGTTTTATCGAACCACAGCAATAAAGGATCAAAATTTGGGAAGTTTATGAATCCTGGAGATGAATTAGAAGTTTTCTTTTTTAGAGATGAAAACAAGATGAGGTATTCTATTAATAAGGTAGACTATGAATTCTTTACTGATGATCTATTCTTAAGTGAAAAACTTTACTTTACTGTCACTGGAACTGATACTGATATTCAACTCTAGGAATTAAAAATTTGAACTGAAGAGGATGAAGATGAAAGAGCAGGGAGGTCAAGAAGAGATCTTGATCTATCTTCTGATGAAATACAAGAAGGAGAATCCTAAGAAATCGAAATTTTTGAAAAGCTATTAGATCCAAATTAAGTAGAAGGCAAAAGTTCTCTTAAATTCACCTTAGAAGATAAATCAGAAGAAGAAGATCAGTCAGAATAACCTTTAGAGGAAGATAGTATGTGGGGACATCAAGCTTATGAAAACGAAAAAATACTTGAAGCTAAATTAAAAGCAGAGGAAGATTAGGAAAATAGAGAAGAAGCAAAGAGTTGAAATAAAATAAAAGTCTAACAGGTATTATTAGTAAATGAATAACTATTTAAAGGTTTCGATAAATAATATTAATATATCAATAGTAATAACTAAAAAAAAGCAAACACTCCTTTTCTAGTTAGAAATATCGAAAGAGTTAAGTGTAATATACATATCATTAAGATTCCTTAGTGATGTTATACTTATATTTTATTCTTCAAAATTGCTCAAGTTTGGGAATTAAACTCTAAGGGTAATTATAAATATATTGCTGTTAGATATAAATGATGCTGCTGATATAGATTTAGCGCAGGTAAAATATTTAAATGAAGTTTAAAGAAAATTATTAAAGTAATACTATCTTAAGCTTGCTTAATCATTAAAGGTTTATTTATTGTATCTTCTTCTATTATTTCTGTATTCAGGCTTTTCTGTCATTATTATTTGGATAATAAGAGTAATAAGAGCTAATAAAGTTTTAGATAATGCAAAGACTTAGGGCAACGGCTACCAAAAAGCATATTAGAAAAATATAAAAAGATAATTCAAAGCCTTGATAAGCAATATTGTTAGATCTTATTCAGAATTTCCAAATTTAGAAAAAGAGAGAAATATTTTGAATTCTAATAAATTGAAACTTAAAGGGAAACTTAAAGCAAGTAAGAAAATTAAAAGTAATCATGCATAAATTTTATAATCCATTTAAGCTAAAAATTTGAAGAAATTAAGATTTGAATAAAAGATATTTACTCTTAATAAAGCGATTAAAACAGTTATATAGAAGAAGATAAATATATATCCTAAAATTAGGTGAATTAAAAGTAAATATAATAAAAAATCATTTATATATATTTTTACAGAATTAATACGAATGCTTATATTAATAAAAGGTGAGAAGATGCTAAGTAAGTATTATAAAGTTATTAATTATTATTCAACTAGTATGTTATTTAATTACAATCTGGAAGAATAAGATCGTTTATGTTGAAGTAGTAATCCATTTCCGTCTCCTTATTATTGGATATATCTAATTAGTCTTAATTGCATTAATTTTTATTAAATCCAAAATCATTTATATTAACTGGACTTAGCAAGTTACCTTCGTTTAGCTATCAATCGAGATCTTGATATATATCTCTTTCGAGATCTTCTTCTGCTTGATCAAAGTACTAATATTAATTAATTTAATTTTAGTAAGTGTACTGGTCTTATTTTATTCCGTCTTCTATTTTCACCTCTTACTTTATATATTTATTTTCTACAATTTATTCTACTGTCTAGAATCCTTAGTTTTTACTTGTCTTTTCCTGTGCTTTTAAGTTAGAAATAGTTTAGCATCTATCTCTATTCTTCTCCTATTCCTCTGTTGGCTACTCTCAATTAAATTAATAATCTTCTATATTACGCTTTTTGGATAGTGGAGAGTATTCAAGTTGAAGATTATCAATATCTTGTCCTTCTCTTTTGTTAAAAATTTGTTCGTTAGCCATTTCTATATTAATCTTCTATATCAATTTTTCGACTATTTTTTCTTAATTAGCCTAATTTTCGTTACCCTTGCTAACCTTGTTTATAAGACTATTTCATCTGTTTCTTATTTAGTTTTCAGTTCTCCCTATGTAATTAAAAAGACTTACCTTATAAATACACAGCAAGTTTTGACCATTTGTTTCCAATACCCTTTTATTAGCTTAGCAATATTAAATCTTCTTATAAACTCCAATTAGTTTCTGTATGTAAAGAAAGTTACTAGAAATATTAGGGTTTACATAGTTTTTATATCTTTCTCTTACTATTCTAGCAGTACGATTTGGCTAGCCATTGTGAAATAGCTTATTAAGTTCGTTTGCAATCTTAGTTCATTTGGTTTTGTGCTATTTTACTAGTTCTTGAAGCTTAATATCTTCTTTAGCAGTTCAAAGATAAGTATGTCTCGTAAACTTCTTTTCTTTTTCAGCTTTTGCTACACTTCCTTTTCTTTTCAAGTTACGTAAATTAGGACTGGGACTTCTACTTATTTCAGGGGACAGTACAGACATAGAAGTAAAAGCGAATGATGCATCACTTAGACAATCACTTTCAGTAGTTTACGCTTCTTAGTAATTCAAGTTTGCTGAAGTTAAATTGGACTAGTCAGTCTACATTTCAGGTTCTTCATTAGTTTCCTTTTCAATGAGCTATAAGGTAATATGCAAATTACTTTCTTCCATTTTAAAAATGAAGATTTGATTTTAGAAATCATTTGCATTTAAATTAAAATAAACCCTATCTAATTATGTTTTACAATCATAATCATTCCTTACTATACCTAACCTCTACATTCATATTACTAGTTTAAAACTTTCATTTACCTATTTATTATTTAATTCCCATCTAAATCAACACTCTAGTTAAATGCCTTTTATTCTTATTCTAAAGGCTAAGGTATTTAAGTATAAGATGAGGTTCTTTTTAGTTTGAAGTAAGAAAATAAAGGAGAATATGATAAAGGAAGCAATTGGAGCTTAGTTAATAGTCATAGTATTAGCAGATAATAATGCTTTAATAATAAACATTTAGTTTATTTATTTATTTTAGAAATTAATTATTATAAATGTAGCAGATTGGACTGCAAATGCTCTAGATTTAAAAATAAATTGAGAGATGAAAATTCATTAGAAGAAACTTAATGTGAATTCTTTTCTCTGTCATGATTTTAGCACCTATTATTTTGATTATCTCCTAAACTATTTTTCCTACCAAATGTGATCCCTTTTAAACGAATTTTTTGATGAACTGAACTGAAGTTTAAGTGTGTTTATTATTTGCACTAGACATTTGCATAGTCATCAAAGATTTATTAAAAGTGCAGCTCAGCGACCATCATTAGTTTCTACTTAGGTAGCTCAAAATTTACTTCATATCACTAGAATTTGCATGGCTTGCTATAGGCCTTAATTATCTGCTCAGTAAGGATGATTGTCGAGAAAACGCAAATGAAGCATATTGGCTTTCCATTGGCATAATAATTTCTATTTTTACCTTTGCTTTTCTTCTATTAATCAGCTAGTATGTGGAAAGGTATTATAGAAAGCAAATTTATGAGAACGTATATGTGCAATAAAATTCTGAGTAAGATTAATGAGGAATTAGGTTTTGATACTTCATAATGTCTTATAATTTTATTTTAAATAATCTAAGTTAATTATCCTTAATTTAATAATCTATCAGTAATGCTAATCTCTTTAATTTTCTTTTAGTCTTTAGTCTTTTTAAAATCTTCTATATACTTAATCTATCTTAAGTTATCATCTTTTTTATTTGTTTAAGTCTACTGTTATAGCAAAACAAAAGTAGATCTATTGCATTTCTTGTTACTTTCTATTTCAAAACTCTTGGAAAAAGCATTTATATATATATGCCTAAATTATAATTTTAAAGTTCTAATTAGATTTATTATTTAATAATAAAGCCTAAAACTCCAAGTAGTTATTAGTTTAAGTATATACAATTTAAACACTAGCTCATAAACTAAAATTACTAAGCTTTAGTATAATATAACCATACTGCTAAGTTAAAATTAACTAAATCAGTGATTTAAAGTAAACTGATAAATAATAATTATATATATTAGGCTATTTTTCTTAACTTAGTCAGTTATTATATCTCTTAATAGATGCTTGCTTTATAGATATAATAAATATCAATTTATACCTTCAAATCATAAACTTTCCCTATTTTCTAGATTTAATATACTAGCTATAATTTTATTTCTCTTGAGGTTTATAAGTAAATATATTAGTTTTGTGCCTAAGCTAAGTTAACATTACAAAGTTTTTAATATATATAAATGCAAAATTTATTTAAAAAGTATGCTTTTGATTAAAAGTAAACTAATTAGATTGTAAGCTTCTATTGAATATAGCATGCTAGAAAATTAAGGATCTAGTTGTATTCTATATATAAGCTAAACTATTTGCTTATTTATACTAATCTAGACACTTTTATTTTCTCCCTGTATATTCTATTAAATCACTTCCTATAGTCTCTCTATAACTTCTCAATCTTTTATTTAGTAGGTTTTAGGGAAACTAACTACTCTGCATTAATATAGATATTTTTAATTGGCATAGAGAATAGATTATCTATAGGAGAAGACTTAATTTAAGAATATTAGAAGAGGATTGGAAACTAATTTAAGATAGAAGATAATGAATTCTAGCTATTAATTTAGAAATAAGCAGCATTTAAAGCCTATAGATAAAGTCTAGTTAAGTGGATAATATTAAATATAGGATCAACAAAATAGAAAGTGTTTCAAGAATAATTTATCGATTTTCTCTTTTCATAATCTGTAGCTTCTCCTAGTATAATTTTGAGCTACTATTATATTTCCATTATAGACTAATCAACACTTTTTTGAAGGTTGCTTATTTCAGTCCTAACTAAACATAAATCTTAATTAGTAATTTCGCTTGAATCTCCTTACATATATAAGGATCTCAAATCTCTGAAATAGAAACAGCTTACGTTTTTAGCATTTTGAAATCTGTCTTAGCTTTTAGAAACTTTCCTAGAAAGATGCCTATCTTTTGCTAGCTGGCATTTTTCTTCATTAGTATTTTTATTTTAGCAGCTAAACTTATTAAAGTAGCAGCTTTGCTTTTCATTTTATGTTTAAAATCAATTCTTTTGATAATAAAGTAACTTCTTCTCTCACTTGAGTCCATTTCTAGAGTATTAGTTACACTAACCACCATAGTAGATACAAGCATAACTCCTCAAATGACAACAACAAAAACTACGCATCTTCCTGAGGTAGTAACAGGATAAAAATCTCCATATCCTACTGTAGCAATGGTGACAATAATATTTCACATTGCATTACTCAAATTGCCAAAATCTTTAGCATTAGGGATATTCCAATAAGACCTTTCACATATATGAAGAAAATAGCCAAAAACTATAATAGTAATAACCATAGCTAATAGAACTATCGTATTTGGTATTTCCTTCATTATACATCTCAAAGTGAACATCTTTGATTATTTTGTATTATTCAAGTCGCAAATTCTTTAAGTTCTATGACCTCTAAACTTCGATAAATGGAGGATCACACGTATAAAGTGATAAAGTCGAATACATATTAGAATATCTAAAGGTTCATTGCATTAGTATTCAACTTCGTGGCCTAAAGGAGGGCTATAATTTAAAAAAGTTTTATCTTTTAGAAAATAAATAGGATGTATTAAATTAACCAGCATTTCAAATAGCAGATACTTTCACATTCCTGATGACATTAGAGTTAACTTCTACCCTATTTCTCCTCTGCTTTTCTATCACTGTAATGTTTTAAAAGTTCTTCATACTATTGCTATTTCAAGCTAAATGGTCAAAATAGTCTGACAAATAAGAAAATAAGAAATTATAAAGTCTACATCTTTATGAGTCCCAATAGCGTTGATTCAATCCCATCCATCTTTGTTTAAATTAGTATGTGTAAATACAATATCTTAACTTATTGCACTTGTTACAACACTTATTAGTGCTACAAGAGCGCAAACTGTCTCTGCAACTCTTAATTTTTCATATTCGTTTTATTGAACTAAGTGAAAAAATCTATTGGCTGATATATCTTCGTTATAAATTTAGAAAGATTATCTTGTAGATTTTCTTGATTTTTATGAAAGTTTTTGAGAGAATGTTCTAGTTGATGCTCTCTTCTCTAATATTTTGCTTGGCTATTGAATCATCTGAATAGTTTAAGCTGCCTCATTCTAATTTTGCTGCAATTCATTAGTATTTGAAGAAACTTGATTTTAGGACTAAGTTGAAAATAACGTAGATTAGATTGGGCTAAGCAACTTTTTACCAGTTAGTTCCTCAATTAACTTATTTATTTATTATTCATTTTCCTACGCTTATGCCTCATTCTTTTTAATTTGAGTATCGCCTACTTCTTAGCTCATTTTCTTTAGATACTTTTATATACAGAATATATTAAAGAGATATCTATAACAATGGAGGTTAATTAATGCTTTTAGGATTAAAAAGTAATTAATTTTAATTGTTTAATTCCAATTAATTGTTTAATTCCTTATTTTAAGTATCCTTCATAGGATAAGCATTCTTTTATATCTTTACTTATATTCATCTTTAGTTCTCTAAGTTTAGATTCTTTTATCTTTTACTTTTATATATATACACTAGACTAACTCAATACTTTTATATTTTATTTAATGGACTGGCTTATAATCTAATTTCAGAATATGAAAAGCGTGTATATGGTTCATATCTGGAACTATAAGTAAAATGGAAAAAG
Source organism: Loxodes magnus (assembly GCA_946699065.1). Classification (NCBI taxonomy): domain Eukaryota; phylum Ciliophora; class Karyorelictea; order Loxodida; family Loxodidae; genus Loxodes; species Loxodes magnus. The sequence continues at coordinate 236,334 of CAMPDV010000087.1, read as the reverse complement.
TAAGTTATAAGGCTATAAATTGAAGATATAGAAATATATAATTTTGTATCTATCTAAAATCCTAATTGTTTGTATAGTATTTTAAAAAGCCGTATTAATTATTAAAACTCTTTGAGTAATTAAACTTCCTTAATCTCTTTATTTAATTATCTCTAATTTTGGCTATTTAGTTATATCTTTATTTTAAAGCAGCTTTATTTATCATAATTTACTTAATTTAGCTTTAAACTACCTACTAGCATTATACATAAAATAAAAAGCGTGTGATATGCTGAGCATTCGTTTAAAAGAGATAGTTAAAAAGAGAGGTAGCAAATTATTGATGAGAGCATAAATCTAAATTATTAATTACTTCTTTAATCACTATTAGTAGCTGCTTCTTATATTAGCCTAAACACTTAATTCTATATCTAGTTACATTAGATTTAATAGGTTTTATATGTAAGTTGTATATAAGTAATGATATTAATGGTACATTTCTTTAGTATTTTAAATTAAAGGTAGATTAGTAGAGTCTATTATATATTTAATTTTAACTTTTTATTTAAGTAACTTACTTTCATGATAGTCAGATATTTGCTTTAGGAGATTTCCTATATAATTTAAATAATTAATTTCCTCTATTTATCTTATTTAAACTCTTCAAATAATTGAATATAGATCTACTGTCTATAGAGTACTTTGAGTAAAAATAAGATTAAATAATAACTAGCAAAATATGTGACGAAAGTGATTGTTTATATAATTATATAGTTTAATTTAAATATATTAAAGCCTAGCTAGTGAAGTAAGAGGATGATTCTAATAGCATAGTGATTATAGAAATATTCTATTTATACTTAAAATATAAAGCATACACATTTATACCTTTAAATAAACCACTTCTTAAGCTTTAGTTTGTTCTCTTTAGTCTCTTCATAGGTATAACAATTAAATATATAAAACATGCATAAATTAATTATTTTTAATAGAGCAAATGACTAATTAATTTAGCTATTATAGCTACCTTATTTTAATATTTGCTGCTTTCAATAAAATATGCATAAGCAAAGGAATTATCATTGCTGAAATAAAGTCTTATTAATAAGATAGTAAATACAGATATACTTAGTCAATAATAAAGTGCTTTGTCAGAAGTTAATTCTTCCTACATTTAAATAAGAATGGTTCTATAATTATAGATATTCCAATTAAGCTAGAAGATATAATTCAGTTATCCTTAAATATAAAAAAGATAGTGTATCTATATAATTAATCTCAAATATATGTAGTTATGGGAATTTCCTATAGAGTAAGTTAATGAATTAATTAATTTAAAGATATGAAATTCTTATTGTTATGAACTTTAAGAAGTATATACTCTTACTAACTATATTACTGCATTGCTTCTTATATTTCAAATATTTCCATCTCTTGCTTTATCTATCACTTAATTTATTAAACTTCTTATATTATTCTAGAAACGCATAAGTATGATTGCTAAGTTAACATATTCTAAAGTAAAGAACTAAGAGTCTCATTTGGATAAATTTGTATTTCATAGTAATACTAAAAGTAAAGAGACAATTAGAGAGATTATAGTAATAAAGAATGGTTTATAAGGAAATTAGTGATTAGAAAGGAGTTGAATTTAGTTAGAATGTTAAAATAATAGAATTTTCTCTTTTTAAATCAACCAAAAATGTATCGTCCTTTTACTAACTTGCAGAGTCAAATACGTTCTTCTGCTTCTAAAGCGTCTCATTCCGCTCCTCCAGAATAACATTCGTTTGGAAAAGCTTCTAAGCTGAAGAATACATAGATATAGACAAATTACGCTAATGACTAACTAATAAATTCTTAAGGTCTAAACAAATAAAACATTCAGAAGAGTATCTAGCAAGTAGGTGAAGCTTTATTATTTGGGTAAACTTAAACTTTTAATAAATCAAAAATGACCAATAATGAATAGCCTCTTTAAACCAATCCATTATTCTAAACAAGCTAGGATTTCTTTAAAGCAGAGCTTTCAGACTTGAGAGAAAATATTTATAAGAAAACTAATAAAATCTAGCAAATCTTAAATAGCAAGGCTAAGAGAAATGAAGCTAGATCTATTTCCCCCTTTTCTAAAACTGCCTCTAAAACTATCACAGCAACTACTGCTCATGAATATTAAAAGCCCATTTCTTCTCCTAAGTAGCATCTAGATAATGAATAAGAAATAAGAGAGATTTTAGCAATGAAACTTCAAGAACTGGAAGTATTAAAATAATAAACCAAAAGTAAGGTAAATTAAGTAAATTAAAATAACTAAGAATAAAAGCAACTTTAAGATCAAATGGAGGAACTTGAAAATCTTAAAAGCAAACAAAAAGAGAACACCAAAACATTCTAGTTTTAGTCTTCTAATCTTAACTTTTAGTCTAACTATAACCCTACCTAAAAGCCAAAATCTTAAAATCAAAATTTTTCTTCTCAAAAAGACTAATAAAGAGAGTCTACTCAAAATAATTAGCTGAGAAAAAGAATTAAACTACTGCAGTAATATGAAAGTAGTAAACGAGAATAAAGATCAAATAGAAGCCTGGAAGCAGATTCTAAAGTCTAAAATATTGAATCTGCAAATACTTAAAACGAAAAGCAAATTCTAACAGAAAAGACATAGTTCTAGGTATAATAGCTATCCCATATTTAATAGTTTGAAAACTTAATGCTGAAAAAATAGCTAAATGACCTTTAAGAATAAAGAAACAAAGATTAAAAAGAAATATTCTCTTTAAAAGATGCGCTATTAAAAGAGAAGTAGCTGGTTACAACACTTAAAGCAGATAAGTCAATCCTAAAATAAGCTAAAAATCATCTATAAGATTAATTGGATTATCAAAAGTATGAAGAAACGAATTCTTCGTTGAACTAAACTCCAAATTAAAAAATCTAGGAAGAAAAACGAAAATTAGAGAATTTTAAAGAAATAATGGAATAATAGGGGAATCAGACCATAGAATTGCAAAGAGATAATGAAAAACTACAAAGTGAAATTAAAAAAATGTAATAATCAACAATCAAACTAAAGTAGAGCAATCAATCAATGCTTAACAAAATTGCTAATTTATAAATTCAAAACGGAGAGCTTCAAATCTAGTCTGATCAATATAAAGAAATTAGTTTAAAAGCACAGGAAGAGTAAAAGAAACTTTAAATGGAGTTATCAATTTTAGCAAAGCAATGGAAAGTTGAACAAAAGGGACTAATTTAGTAAGTTTCTGACTTACAAGAAGAAAATCAAAAATTAGTTACAATAAGCACTGACTTATAAAAGGAGATTGATTATCTAGTTAACTAAATGCAGGATAAAGTGGTTGAAATTATCAAACGAACTGAATCCAATTTTGAGAATTAATTATCGATGATAAGCTCTCGTTTACAAGAGAAAGAGTAATATTTAGATAAGATAAACATACTAGTTAAGTAAAAGCTTTAGTCAGATTTACAATCTATTCTAGAGCTTCAAGAATAAATAATAGTAGACGAATAAAATCAAAGCTAAATAAGCTTATCAAATCAAAAATTATATAATTATGAACAAGAAATTCAAAGTTTACTCAAAACTAAGAATGATTTAGAATATATGCTATAGCAAAACCAGGAATATCATACTATTAAAGTAGAAGAGTTGGAATACGATATCTAAGCTATATCAGAAGAAAAAAATTAATTGATTATTGAACTTCAAGAAATGAATCAAACTAACAATCTATTAACCACTTAAATAAACTAGCTAGAGTAAGAGCTTCAATAAAAAGATATATAGATAGATCAAATGTATGGAGAAGGAAAGTATGGTTAGAAATATAAAAAGATTAAAAATGTCTTGAACTAAGATTTAGAGGAAGAAAATGAAATTTTATAAAGTTAAAAAAACGAATTAGAAAGGGACCTAATTTAAGTGCAGCTTTAAGCAACTGAATAGCTGTAAGATTTACAATTGAAATTAGAAGAAATCACTGAACTTTATACTAATTTATTAAGTGATGTTTCTTCGGCCACTTTCTAATTACCTGAGACGTAGTAAATGGTTTGGAATTTAATAAAAGAAAACATGAATATAAAAATCTAGCTTCGTTAGTATTAATCATAAAGTGTTTCTTAGCAAAGTAAAAAACTTTTGAGCAGCAGTAAGTTTGAAGATGATAGTACATAATAGATAAGCTAAAATGCAAATAGAAATATGAATCAATAACAAAATTAAAAGCATCATTTAAGACTAAGAGTTGATAATGCTACTTATCAGCAAACTATTCCACTAACAAATTTTGAAATTTAAGATATGAACTGATAAGTTTAAGTTGAACCCTAAACTTATAATTAATAATTTAGTGAAAATTCATAGAGTTAAGGAAATAAACTTGATTAAATAGAAAAATTGAGTTAAATCATAGACTAATTAACTCAAAACCTACAAGAAAAGTAAGTTGAATATGAGGATTTGCAATTTAAATTCAAATAGCTTTAAGACAAGGTTAGTAAATCTTAAAAAAATGAAGAATTCACCTCGCAGTAGCCAAACGAAATTAATTAATAAGTATAGAACGCAAAAAAAATGATAAACGAGCTATAAAATAAAAATAAGGCTCTAGAGTTAAAATATTAAGATGTCCAAATCAACTTTACACTGCTTTAAAGTGAAATGATTGAATTGAACAAAAAGAAGGAAGAAAGCATGAATTTGAATAAAGAACTAAAGCCATAAAGCAAAAGATATCAATAAGAAAATAATTAATCATTTGAATCAATTGAGATGCTAAGCTCTTAAAATGAAAAAATAAACTAATTTAATTAAAAGTAAGATGAAGCTGTTACAGAGCAAAAGAAACAGTCTATTTAACTTTAATTTTAGCCTTCAAACCCAAAAAAATACCTTTTAAGTTCAAATTAACTTGAAAAGCCTTCATAATCCTAGTCTTTAGAAAGCAAAAATCAGGAGTTATAAAATAAAGTTGATGAATTAGAAACTATAAAATAAAGGCTCCAAGTACAGCTATAAGAAGCCCAATAATAAATAGTGAATAAGAATGTGCAAGTTTAAAATAGCAAGCAATAAAGTGAGACCATTAATGAATAAAACTAATAAATGATAGAAGAAATTTAATAGTTAAAGTACTAAAATAAGCAATTAATATAATAACTTTCTTTACTCAAAAGCCAAATTAAATCTGTAGATTTAGATTAAAATCTGAATGAAATTATTTAACTTAATGAGATGATTAATTTACTCTAAATATAGAATTAAAAAATAAACGATGAAATAACTGACAAATAAATAATGCTCAATTAGGTTTAAATCTAAGTTAAGTAATTATAAGATTAAAATCAAGAATAAGAAAACTAAATGCAAGTTCTCAAGTAAGATGCTATAACTCTTGAGAATTAACTTACGAAATAAGAGAATAAGATTAAGGATTATGAAGTCAATTAATAAAATCAGCATAAAGAAATGCAACAACAAGCAAAGGAAATTAAGAGACTTTAAGAAATCGAACAAAATGATAAAATAAAAATAAAAGAACTCTAAGGCAGTAGTAAAATAAGCAATCAAGTATATAAAGATTTAAATGAATTAAAGAGTTAGTTCAACTAAAAAATAGAAGACTTAGAAATAAAGTAAGCTAGCTTAATTGAATAAATTTAAAGCTTAATTAACGAAAATACGAAGTTGCTTTCATAATAAAATCTATTTAAAGATTAAATTAAGGAAATGACCTAAGAAATTAGCTAAAAGCAACAAAAGGAATTAGAGTAGGAGTAATTAAATGCTAGAGCTAAAAAAGTAAGTGAAGAATTAGAATAAAATCAATAATAGAATGAAAAATATAAAGTAGATATTTAATAAAAAGTAAAATATATTGACTCTCTTCATGAATAGATTAACAAAGAAAAAGATAAATAAGCTTACTAGCAAGAAGAATGAAATAAGATTAAATAATCAATTATTTAAGAGAAACTAGAGCTTCAATAAGGTTTAAGCAAAGCATAAGAATAATAAAAAGCTCTTGAAATAAAGCTTTAAGAAAGATTAAAAGAATAAGACTAGATTAATGTCTTATAATAATAAGCAACTAATTTGGAAAATAATTATTAAGATTTGAATCAGCAAAAATAGTACCTAGAGTTAGAAAATTAGAAATTATCAAAAGAAAAGGCAAAAATTGATAGAGAATTACAAGAAATAAAGGGAAAAAATGAAGAATTAAGCAAATAAAACTAGGAATATATAAAGGAAAAGGATAAATATCTAGATAAAATATAAGCAATTAATTAATTGAATAAAGAGCTTAATGCTAAGGTTGAGTAATTAAATAAAAGCAAGAATGATAATACTGAGGAAAATACTAAACTCTAAATTCAATCACAAGAATTGAACTATCAAATTTCGAGCTAAAAATAATAATTATTAGCTTTTGAAAAACTAAATGAACAACTCTTAACTTATAAAGAGTAACTGATAGATGTGGAAAGGGAAAATTTATTATTAAAAAAGTAATTAGATGAAAAATAAGAAAAGCAAGAGTTTTAACAGTAGTTGAAAGCTAAAAACAATTAAACTTGGGAATAACCTCATTAAGATTAGAATTAAAAAGAGTCAGGAGAAATAATTCCTTAGAGCATTTCAATTTAATAAGAAAATGAAAAATTAACACGATTTACATCTGAATTAGGAATAGCAAAACTAAAACTTGAACAACAAATAATTTAGCTTCAATAAAAGCTAGACTAAAAAGACTAAATAATAAGTAATTAGTAAGAAAATTTAATCCAGTTTCAAGAATAAATCGAAAGTTTAGAGAATTAGATATAGGAATTTTAAGAAAATGGCTTAGAAATTTAAAGTTAAAAATTTACCAAAATGGGGAAAAGTGAAGGTAATATTTTTGACTAGCAGGATTATAATAGTTCACAACAAGAACTATTAGAAGCTAAATAATTAATATAAACTCTTTCTAGCTTAAATAATGTGCTTAAAGAGGATTTAAATGAAAAGCAATATGAGCTAGATTAAATCTAGCAGGAATTAGATTACTATTAAGAAGAAGCTGAAAAAATGAGAATATAATTTGAAGATTTATAGATTGATGACGAAGATTAGCTGAAAAGTAAACTAAAAGAAACCTAAGATTAACTAAGAATCCTTTAGTAATAATTGGAAGAAGAAAGAATAGAAGGTGAGTAAAAAACATTTCAAATAGAAGATTTATAAGAATAGCTTAAGAAATTTAAAAGACAAATGAAGAACGAAGGAAGTAATAAACAGATTATTATCGAAATGTCTTAGTTAAAGGAAGAGAATGAGACACTAAAATGAAAAATAAGTCAGTTATCCAAATAAAATGAATAACTTAAGAAAAATAATGCCTAAATATTATAATCCACATTATAAAAAGAATAGTTAACTCCTTAATTCTTCAGTGATTAAAATAACTTGGAGAATGTAAATAAAGAGCTAGAAATGAAAGTGTATGAAATGACAGAAGAAAAGAAAAAAATATAGAACTTAATGAAATATATATTCCAGCTATATGAAATCCTCAATATTGATATTGTAAATGAGGAAGATTAGGAAATTAGCTTTTCTATATAATTAGAGTACAAACTTAAAGAAATCGTTAAAAAAAGTAAGAAACTGATTTCTTTAATCGAAAAACTAGAAAGTATGACTAAAGATGTTACTAGCGGAAACTTATCAGATAGAATTAAGTTTTTAGTGCTAGCTCATAATGATTATATAGTAGAAGAGATTAATGAAAAAGAAAGCATCAAGTAGCAGTAAATTAGTAAAACTCCTGAACCAGGAAACAAAGATTTATAAAGAAAATATGAATCTTTATAAACGGAATATAACCTAGTAAAGGAAGAGCTAAGAAATTCTTAAGATTAACTAGAAAAAAAAATATAGGAAACGAAAAAACTAAATAAAGAAGAGCATAAAAGATTATCAGATAATTAAACTGATTAAAACTTAATTAACAATTAGCTGCGATTAAGAGAAGAGTAAATATAAATGTTGAGGGAGGATCTTGTGAGGATAGATATAAAGAGTTAGTAAATTGAAGAAATAAAAATTAAACTTGAGGAAAATTTTTTAAATCAATTATTACTTGAGCAAAAAATTAATTATTTATAAGAATAGTTACGAAGAGTTAATGAAACTAATGGCCAAATCGATTAGCTCAAGCATGAAGAAGTCTAATGAGAAGAATTTAAATAATTGGAAGTATAATAAAAAACTTAATTTCAGATGAGCGAACAGAAAAACTAGCAATTTAAAAAAGATAATTTACTTTCTTCTTAAGAAAAAATAAATTCACTTAAATAAGAAAAAAATTAGCAATAAGATCTCGATATAAATATCTTTAAAGATGAATTTGAAAAATAATAGACTCTTTCTTTAAGTGATGATGAATTTAATCAAAATTTTAGTCAAAGTATCGAAATACTCCTTGATAATTACATAATATGCAAAAAAATTAAATTTGAAGAGTAAATTTGATATTTAGTAAAACATGAAAACAATCAGTTTGATTGGTGAATTGAATAAGACTTAAAAGTAACAGAAAGCCAAAGAGGTAACTACATAAACTTAGAAAGAATCGAAATAATAGAAGAATAATTGATCGAAGAACTAAAAAAATTAAAATTTGATATCATAAATTTATTATAAAACTTTACAGAAGAAGAAATTGAAATTAACTAAGATTTAATGACAAAACTATATAGCCTAGTAAACTAGTTATCTCAATCAAGTATTAAAAAAAATAAGCTATTTAATTTATAGATTAAAAGGGAATAAAAAAATGCTTATGTTTAAACAAATCATTGAAATAATTCAGAAAAATCAGATAATTTATCTATAGCAAATGCTCTTGATGCATTGAGCGGAAAAGATCTTACTGAAAAAATGGAAGGAACTTCTTTGGATGTTGAATCTAATAGTAAAAGTATAAATAATTAGAGTTAAAGCTTATTTGATGCAAGTTCATCGGAAGAGGAAAGATCGTCATTTTAATAGCAAGCCTAAAGCAAACTTTCAGCCCAAGAAATATATTAAGAAAGATCAGAATCCAAATCAATTTAAACTGATCTTCTACTTGAACAATAAAGAAATGAAGGTAACACATCTTCTACGGAATAATTTTATAAACTATTAGATAAAATAAAGAAGTAACAAGCAGAGATCCAACAATAGCAATTAGAAAAAGAATAAGTTTAAATTTAAGTAAGTTTCTATTTTAGTTGAAAGAAGTAACTGAGCAGATGAAGGATTACGAAAGAAAATATTAAAGATCTCAAATGTAAAGTGAAGCGTAACTAATAGAACACCTAAAAGAGGTTTTCACCAAATTTTTAAGTCTTATTCCTCCTTTGTAATTTTTAAATACAGGGCCAAAGAAATCGAAGCGATTGTTCAAGTAATTTTATCTATGATGTACTATTCTCCTTCTGAAAAATCGGAAATAGAGAAAGAAAGAAATAAGAATATTAAGAAAAAGAAAAAGAACTTCTTTAAGTCCTGATTTGTATCGACATATATTGTATAATTTTAACTCTAAACTTTTACATTTTAGCCATCTTTATATTTATAATCTAGATTTAGTCTCTTTATATATGAACTTAATTTATAGAATTAATATTTTAAACGTTTCTCAATTATGTGGTAACAGCTTATTTTCTTAAATTAAACTTTAAAGCTTTAAATTCTTTTGTGCTTCATTTTTTATAATAAAAATGCACGCAAGATTTATTTTAATCCTTGCATTTTTCTCAAGCTAAGCTCTTAGCTTAAACTGCCCAGTTTGGACTGCTTCAGATTAAGTATAGTCCACTCTCTGCATACAAGTTGAATAATAGAAATAGGAAGTTTTGGTTAATACTTAAATCAATAATTAGACTGAGGCTTGCTATTTAATTGATATTTTCAGCAGTTCTAATATTGAGGATTAGGTTACATGGCCAGTCGCTCCTTTAAAGGAAAACTAGTAGATAACTAATGAGACTTAACAGGAGAATACAAACTAAACCACAATCCAGGAAACTAATACCATTAAAAGAATAGCTTTAAAAGTTGAATAAGTCACTTAAGCTGACTAATAAACGTCTAGCTATTTTGCCTCAGTTGATAAAAAAACTATTGAAAATCCAAGCAATCCTAACGCTTTGAGTAACGCTTAGTAAAAGCTATGCAACTTTGATTCAACTTACTATTTTAACAAATTCTATTGCGAAGGCTATCTCCTTGATACTTTTTTTTTCTCAGAAGAAAATAACTTAAAAAGGTGGCTTAACTAATCTGGAAATATCAAACCTAAAGACAAAGAAGATGATTGGTCTTCCTGTTCAACGGATGAATAATGTGAGTCTGGAAAATGCTTATGTGTTCCTAGAGTCGAAGGAGATACTAAAAAAAATCAAGGAAGATGCCTGACTTCAGTATATGATGACATCTATGAAGAATTCTTTGAATATACTTGCTATGCTCAAAATAAGACAGATTATGTAAATGATTAATGTCTTTTTAGAGTTTATATAGAATATGGACATGTTGTAAAGTAAATGGAAGAAAATAAGGAAGATAACGTCACAACTGGCTTAGAAATGTTTACTGATGCATAATTATTGAGCAAACAATCTCTTAATTCCCAACTAAAACCTCTCAATTAATATGCAGAACAAAACAAAAGAATATATGAAAGCTTACGAGAAATTGGTCTATCAACTCTTGCTCTAGTTTTAATTATTTTAGGAGTAATAATAGTTTGCCTATTGTTAATATTTTTATGTTGCTGCTTTTGTTGTGCTTCAGCATTGGTTATAGCTTCATCGAAAAACGATAGCGTTGATGTAAACAGATAGTATTAGTCAATTCCCAATAAGGCTTGAAATCTGTTAAAACTCTTACATTTTAACTACTTTAAACTTAATTGTTCTTATCTAATCATCTAATATTTCTTCCAGTCTCTTACTTGCACTTTAATCTAATATTTTAAGAAGCCTTACTAGTTTTCCTCAAATATAACTACTAAAAAATTGAATTACTATGCTAAAATCATTCTATTTAGAGAATAGAAGATATATAAAAGTTAATAAATGCAAACTATTAAAATGCTTAGGCAGTTAGTTTAAATAAAGGCATATAATAACTAAAACTTTTTTCTTTATTTATACTTTATTCAAAATAATATCTTAATAGCTATTTAGATGTAATTTAACTCAATAATTAGAAAAGAGAAAATGCTAGAAGTATAGATTAATAAAAACTAAGTTTGATAATATTAAATTAAGATAATGGTAATTTAATGAAGATTAATAACTATCTCAGTTAGCATAATTAAAATAGGAATGTATATTGCTAAAGCAAATAAAGTACTATTATAAAATGATGATAGCTAATTAGGAAGAGGCGTAGTAAGTTGAATATGCAAATTTTTAAGTGTAAAAAAGGAATTAGTAATAGCTTAAGTATAACGTACTAGTTATATATATATCTGATTAATATAACAATTGCTTACTTAAATAAATTCTAGGTTATTTGATTTTATATTATATAAGCATTAAAGATTAATATCATATAACTATTTTTTAAATATCTTATAATATAAAAGACTTATTGACTGATATAGTGAGATAAAATAATTAAGCATCCAGTTAGAAAATTTTAAATAACTATTAAGTATTCAATTTTTGTATTAATTAGCTGCTATTTAAATTAGATAAAATGAGAATGCTTTAACATTCTTAAGTAGAACAAGCTTTTATAATAGCAATAATATGTTACTTCTAGAAGGTGATATGGATAGGAAGTATTTAGTTGTATATTTATATAGGTAGATAACTAGATAGGATTAGCAGAGTTAATGCCAAATATATCTAATTAGTATTTTCTTTGCCTTTTACTTTAATAATTATTAGCAATAAATGAAAACTTACTGTTTATTAACTTTAAATAGAGTTTCAAGCTCCTTGTAAAGCTTTAAATACTTAAACTAACACTTTACTAAATGGTTTACTAAATAGCTAAATAAAGGAATAGAAAGATATGCTAAGCAGCTGTTAATAGTTATAAGGATGGTTGTTAAGCATACGTATAAAATAAATTTAAAGCAAAATACATTAATTTAATTAAAATGAGCTAAGGATAGTAAGTTTATTATTGTAGGATTATATTGAAGACAACCACGTGGTAGAGAGACTCTCATGGGTTGTTTGATTATGAATCCAAGAATGTTGTAAAGAAATAATTAAGGACTTCAGTAGATTGTAATATTATCAGAGTAGGAAATGAAATTTCAGTAATTTATGATCATGAAAATCTAGCAGATCACCTCAACTAAAGTGGAGGTAGAGTTCTCTGTTGTTTAAGATTAATAGATGGCCGTTTTCATTTATACTAGGCTGAGTATGCTTATGTAGAAAAGCTATGACTAGTAGTAAAGTCTATAAAAAGCTCAAATAACATTAGAGGATATAAATTAGGGGAAGGAGAAATTATCAAGCTTGGAAGGGTGAAATACTGCGTTAAGGAAATTTAAACTAAATTTAAATAACAAAAGCATGGAGATAATGAAAGAAGAAATAGCCAAAATAAACCCTAGCAAGAAATCTAAAAAATATCCAATTAATTTTAGACGAATTGTGCTTATGACTAAGAAAATAGTGTGTAAGTATTTAAATTATTTAGTAAATCAGACGCCGAGTTAACTTCATAGTTTCCATGCAGGATTTGCTGATATGAAAAATATACAATAGAAAATCCTTTGATAACTCCTTGTAAATGCTCAGGAACAATGAGAGCTATCCATTTAAAATGCCTTTAATAATGACTTAAGAATCGTTTACAGATGAAACAATCAGGAAGTTCTATTTCATTTTTTTGAAAAAACTTAGACTGTGAATTGTGCAAAGTTTCTTATCCTTCAGTAGTCAATCTCGAGGGAAAACATATAGATCTAATAGAAATTCCTAAACCAGATTCAGATTTCATTATATTAGAAGCACTCAGCCGTGAAAATTAAGCTACAAGAAGTTTGCATATGATTTCATTGCAAAACAAAAGTGATATTAAATTAGGAAGAGGTCACGACAGTGATGTGAGAATAAGCGACATTTCAGTGAGTAGACTTCATGCTATTATAAACTTAAATTAAGGAGATTTTTATCTAGAAGATCATGATAGTAAATTTGGAACTTTGGCTTAACTCCGTAAGCCAGTAATAATAGGGCCTCATTCAAACTTCTCAAGTAATTATCTAAATTTAGTTTAATTAGGAAGAAGTGTTATTTAGTTTCAAATGAAAAAAAGTTGAAGTTTTATTCCTTCATGTTTGCTCTGCTGTACAAAGCAAAATTAAGAAATATAGTAGTTCCATTAAGAGTCAATTAGAACTGAAGCATCAGGAAACATGTAAAATCATAGTTAGCATAACATCAACATATTGGCATTAAATAACCAAGAAGATAGAAATTTTTTAGAAGTAAGAAATGTACAATAAAGAGAGAGTGAAAGCGGTGGAAACTCAGGATTAGAGTAGGATTCAGACTCTTCATAAAATAGCTAGGAATCTGATGAAAATGGAGAAGAAGAAAGATAATAAAGAGGCGATTAAGTGATAAATTTATCAGAAGAACCTATAGAAAGCTAAAGAATGCAAAGTATTGAACAAACTCAGTAATTTTCAAATATGCAAAACTCACAAGTATTGAATGTACGTCCTATATAGCGAAATTCTACTCAAAACCATATTTAAGCTTAAGATTAGTAAGTCTAGAATATGAATTAAAGAGAATTACAAGAATATACTGAATTGGAAGTACAAGAACTTGCTGTTTTTAGTCCAACTTCAGTAATATAAATGCAAATAGTTGAGCAAGAAAAAGAATAGTAAAAATGATAAAAAGTAAACATTTAACTTAGTGTAATTTTCTTTATAGTTGAATTTTAATTTTCTAAGTAACCTAACAACTAACTAAGATGAACAAATCTTAAATTTGGATAATATTAAATTTTCATGGATTTAGTTTTTTAATATGGGATTTTCATTTTTATAGAAACCAGTACACCTTACTATAAAAATCTTACTTAAGCAATGCTAAAATATTAACTTACCAAGATGTGTATAACTTTATATCTAACTAGATTAATTTGGCTAAAGAAAGAATATAATAGAATGAATGAAAGCGTGATGTCTATATATGATTGTGATGATTAAAGTATAAAAATAAAGGGAAATGCTTTAAATTAAATTTAATTAGTTAAAGCATTGCAATCCATTAAAATAAAATGGAATTCTTAGAAAAGGCTAAAGCTAAAATAAAGGATTAGTTTTGGTCTTCTCCTTTAGAAAAACAATTGAATTAAACGATATCGGATGATAATTATGGATTATCTGCTTCAACTTTATAAGAAATAGCAAATTAAAGTCACAGTTCTATAAATTATCCTGTTATTATGGAGTTTTTATGAGGCAAACTATGCAATTTTCATGCAAGGGAATGAAAGAAGTTGTATAAAGCACTTTGTCTTCTCGAAACTTTAATTAAGCTTGGACCTGACACTGTTATTGATTCTGCTCAAGATCATATGTTTTTCATTAAGAATTTGTGTGATTTTGCTTATAATGATGACGGAATAGAAAGAGGCTAAGGAGGTAAGTTATAATTCAGTGAGAGATAAGGCAGCATTCGTTGTTGATTTATTAGTACATTCTGAAAAATTAGAAATAGAAAGAGAAAACGCTAAGAAAAAAATGTAGAAGATACAAATTGAAGGAGAAGAAGCAGAAGAAATCTATGAACCTGAGGATTATTAAAAATATGTGAGAAGTGAAGTTAAGATTGAAGCAGGTTTTAAAACTTCTTTACAAAATATTGCGTCTAGAATTACTGAAATTACATCAGAAACCGTATCAAATATAGGAGATAAATATCAGGGCATTAAAAATACTATAAATGAAAAAATTTATGGAGTTTCAAGTGATTAAGGTATATAATAAGTTACTGGTTTCAATGATTATAATTGAGGATAACATTATGGAGGATATATCGAACCTTCAAAATAAAAGAAATAAAACCAAAGTACAGCAGCACAAAATACTAGCATGAAAAAACCAAAATAAGAGCAAATTTAACAAAAAAAAGAAGTTAAAGCAATGAATCAATCGGAATCTAGCACAGCTTAGCAATAAAATTAGTAGAAGAAATTAGTTTAATAAATTGATTTCGCAAATTTTCTCGAAATACCTTACCAGAGCAATAATCCTCCTTAACAAGATTTATTTGCTCCTATTTCTAATTAATAACAACAACAAATGGATATATTTAACGAAGTAGGTTAGTAACAAGAAGATAAAAACTTGGATCTCTTTTAATAATAACCATAATAGAGTTAAATACAAAAAACCTAGCAGGAAAAACTTGATCTTTTTGATTTCTAAACTTAAAATGTCCAATAATAGGAAAATATTGACTTATTTTCTTTCCCACCTCAAAACTAAGCTAATTAAGAGAACACTTTCACTGATCTTTTTTAAAATCCTCAAAATAAGCAATAATCCCAAATCTAAGATCCTTTCTAGCAAATTAAATTTCCATAGACTAAATAAGAGTAAAAAGAGAAAATAGTCACAAACTTAAATTTATTTGAGGAGATATTTGATGCCCCTAAAGAAATTTAAAATTTTACCAATTAGAATACAACTTAACCACCATCTAAAAATAAAGAAGATATCTTTGATTTATTTAGTCAAAGTAGCGAAGTTCAGCAAAACAAAATTTAAAGTAACTAGATGCCTGATTTATTTGCGACAATAAGCCCATCTCAAAAGATGTAATAAAACGCTCCTATGGGTAGTTTCTGGGAAAAACATTATAAATAATAAAGCTTTTAAGATTAATAAATTGAATTCGACTTATTTGGGTAATAAACTTAAAAGCAATCTAGTTAGATTCCATAACAATAAAAGCAACAGCAAGCATAAGCTCCTTAGCTACAATTTGACTTATTTCAGAGTTTACCTGCTTAAAAACAATAACAAGCATAAGCACCTAAAATACAATTTGACATAGCTTAAAATACAACTTCTATAAAGCAGCAAAATCTTAAAAAGTTGACTCCTCCTCCAGCTAAAACAGGTGTTAAAGTGTCAGAGAATCCTGTAAAGGAAAAGAAAGATTTGATAGAAACTTTAGAAGATTTTAAAATTTGATTATAATTATATAAGAAATTTATGCTTATACATTTAATTATACTTCACCTATTATTCCTTTTATAGTCTTATAGTACATTTCTCCCTTTAGCTCCTTTTTTATAAACATATGCAGACTAAAGCTTTTACATAAATATTTCCTCTTATATAATGCAAACTTTTAAATGAAATTTAACTCTATTCGCAATAATAATTTTTCAGAAATATCTATTTAGTTATTAAAACGAAATAAATCTGGCAGTTCTAAGAGTAATAGGAAAATCCTTTTAAATTAGTTTTTTGTTAAGGATTACTTTTATTTATCATCTACTACTATGGTCTTCAGGTAATTAAAATAAGAATAATTTTGCTATTTAACAATTTAAAGAGAATCGTTTACTTTATTGGTTTAATTACCAAATGAAAATAACTAAAATATCGTGTAATATTTCATAAATTATAGAAAATGTAATCTCTATAACTTAAAATCACTTACTTTTAATATACTTGCTGTTCATAACAAACTGCATTGACTACCTTAACTTTTATCTGTGACTTAGACTACTTCTTCTTCTTATTTTTCATCGTACTATAATTATATTTTTGCTTTTTAAGTTGTGTATTTATCTTTTCCTGCTTTTCCTCCCTTTTCTTATTTAGGCTTTATATTAAAGATAAAAATCACAAATTAAAGATTTGAATCGATATTGAAAGTAAAATAAAGCTTGTATAGATAGATCTTTCATATAAAAGCCTTCTATAAAGTTAGAAATAGTTGAAATTTCTAATTAAGTAGTAAACAATAAAAGTATCTGATTGTAGCAAGCACTATTTGAGATTCCATATTTAAAAATTATAATTTCCTTAGAGGAATGTAAATGGAAGTAAAGTCTAAAAAGGTCAGAAAAACTTTAAAAGTAATACTACCAACTTCTGACTTAGAAGGAGATATTATTTATAGATCTTAATCAGTTGGAGACTAGCCAGATCGCTTAACTGAAGTGAATAAGTTCGTATTTATTTCTGGTTATTCTGCTGCATGCAACTTAGAAGCCTTGAGGTAAAATAAAATCACTCACATTTTGAATACAGTTAGTCATAAATACCAGAACAAATATCCAGAAGAATTCGAGTATCATAACTTATCATTAAAAGACAGTGCAAAGAATAGTGTTTTATTAGCTATAGAGTATGCTCTTAATCTTATTTAATTAGTCTAAAATTCATCAGGTAAAATTCTAATCCACTGTGAGTAGGGAAAATCCCGCGCTCCTACTTTGGTTGCAGCTTGACTAATGCAAACCTAGAATTTGGATGAAAATGAAGCAGTTACATTTCTTTAATCGAAACGTCCTCAAGTAGATCCAAATTTAGGATTCATGAATTAGTTACAGTTTCTAAAACATCCTAAGAAAGCTATTTTTGGAATAAATCAGAATGATATGAATGAAATTGGATTGAGTGAAGTACAAAATTAGAGTGGAGTAGTCATTTGTGAAGAATAAAAAATAGTTTTTTGGGGATCTCAAGAATCAAAATTAATCTTTTCTTAGCTTTTAAGTCTACTATGCAAATTTTTACATAAACAGGAAATTCAAGAAGTTACTGATTTTAGAGATTTGCAATTCGAACTTAAAGCTTTCTGATGCTAGTTAGCTTTTAAATTATCACTTGAACTTTCAATTTTTGCTTCTTTTTATAAAATTAAAATATTTTCCCTTATTATAGAAAAGCAATAAATGCTAATTAAAATATCTCCCATCTAAATCACTATCACAATTTGTGAAGACATCCGAATTAATTGGTAGTTAATTGAATAATCTTAATATAAAGTACTCTATAGAATATATTTATAATCTTATCTATTTTGAAGTTATACTTTATTATTTATAATTTACTCTTGTTTAGTAGAAATCATAGGGAGTTCCAGTAAATATTAAATAGATTTTAAAAGATACTTCATTTTATTCTCTGGGGTTTATATTTTAATAATAAAAATGGGTGGAACTTGTGCTAGTTGTAAATCGGACGATGTACATACTAAATTCACTAATTTCTGGGATATTGATAATGTGGTTGATCTTAATGGAGACATTGTATCAATGAAATAATTCTAAAACAACGTAATTTTGGTTGTGAACGTGGCTTCGAAGTGCGGTTTAACTGATAATCAATATACTTAGCTGGTTTAATTACATGATAAACTATAGCCAAGAGGATTTGAAATTTTGGCGTTCCCATGTAATTAATTTGCACGGTAGGAGCCTGGAAATAATGAAACTTGCTCAGCTTTTGCAAAAACGAAATTCCGTGCAAAATTCCAAATGTTTGGCAAAGTTGATGTAAACGGTGAAAATGCTGCAGACATCTTTAAGTTCTTGAGAAAAAATTCTAGACTTCATACACATGACGAAATCGCAGAACAAGTAGGATGAAATTTTGGAAAGTTTTTAGTTCATCCTGATGGAACTTTCGCAACTTATTTTGGACCAAAATTCGAGCCAAGAAGAATTGAGGAAGATATTGAGAAATTCTTAGTGGAAAAGAAATGAGACAATAAATATATTTTCATTTTAAATAATTTGAAAATTATACAAATATTATATCTCTTGCTAAGCAAATTATACATTTCATTATTAGCACACTCATCTTATACGTCTTCGTATAGCCATCCTAATTTTACAACCTTCTAAATTTATTAAAAATATATGAATGCTTTTAAAATATGTATAATCTCTCTATTTTTATCCTACTAGATAAGATAAGCAAATATCCCAAAATGCAATAAAAGTAACAGATAAGAGGTTTTTATATGGATTTAGATGATTTATACAAAAGTAAATTTAATTAAAGGTGTGAAAGTAGCTTAATAATATGATATTAATTGTCTGATTAAGAAATGACAAATAATGAATCAACAGATTGTTTAAATAAGGAATGATTTTATAGAGAGTTGTATATTTAAAATTAATTAATTTAAACTTCTAAATAAATGAGGCTAATTTAAATATTTAGTCTAATTTATTTAGTTTAATACTTATAAGGCTTGCATTATAATAAAGTATATAGATTTTGCTTTTACTTAGCAAATAATTTATATATAGGAAAGTACTATGTTTAAACAAATAAGTTAAACTAATCTAGAATCTTCTTAAATAATTTGGAAATTAATATAAAAGATTATACTTTCTATGGTATTAACTCTTACTCTGCTTAACTAAAATTACTAAACAAAAATAAACAAACTTATTTGATAAATCCAGAGTTAATAAGCTTATAAGAAGAGAACTGTATCAATGCATTCTTTAAATATTAGTTTAATAAAGAATAAATAGCTTAATTATATCAATTACTTAAATTATATACTTTATTACTTATTTTAGTAATTAATTGAAATAGTTATACCTAGTATGCGCTAGTAATCTTAATCAATAGATTATTCTCCTACTACTATCATATAAATCTTCTGTTTATTAACCATTTTTTTAATTAAAGCTCTTTTATTCCTCTTTTTTAGTAATATATCTTCTGCATTCGCTTGCTTAAGTTTATTTATTAAGATCTTAGCTTTTATAATTTATAAATTTTATCTGAAGAGCAAGAAGAATTGAGTATATAAAGAATTTGATAAATAAAGAAAGCATTAAGATAACTAAGGAAAGGTTAAAATGTCAATATGACTTGGAGAATGATAAAATGCTAACAGTAAGCTTTACTCAGAATAGCATTTTAGTCAGTATATTAAGATGCTTAATTACCTAAAATTTTAAATGAAGGAAACCTTATGGAGCATTTAAGATTATTATAACCAGTTTGCTAAATACTGTTTTTAATTTTCTAGACTTAAAATAGATCTATTGAGTTTAAATTTAAAGAATCCTATAAATGATTGAAATTTAATAAAATAAGAATAGAAAGGCATTACTTTAAGTTCACTATATAATTCTCTGCTTTCTAATTCTTCCCCCGAATAGTTCAGCTTCAGGCTGGTTTTTACTAAACATAACTGAATTTGTTGTTTTGTACATAGATTTATTTATATGTACTTTTGCTGGAGGAGGTTAACTCCAATTTTAATTTTATGGTTCTATTCTAATTTTGGGTAGATAGTCGCTTTTTGTTACAGATTTACATTTGAAAGGAACTTCTAAAAGACTAATACAAGGATTAAAAAAACTAATATTTGTTCTTGTACTGGCTCTCGATTATCTTGACTTATCTTCCAATGATTCATTCTATTAAGCTAATAAATTTTTTTAATTTCAATTTGGCTATTAGAATTATTCTTTATAAGTGCTTGAAATAGACATATTCTTATACTTTGCTATAGGAATCCAAGGACTTTTGTAAATCTCAGGTTTGGATTGTCCTCAATCAGGATATTAATTGTTGTAACTAGAACTTGCTATAAACTTATTTTATAGTTTTTCCTTACTATTAACTTCGCTACTCTTTGTCTCGTCTTACTAACATTGTTCTTCTATTTAGCTTTGCTCATTTACTTGAATGTTCTGTTTTACTTGTTGCAAATGCTTGTCATCAAAATCTTATCTGTTTGTTGTTTTAGTATCTATGGGAATATTAACTCTCAGTCATCAATCCTTTTCTGTTTTTAATAGAGGATAATCTTAAGTTTTATCTTGCCAATAGTTTTTCATATATTATGTTTAAAAAACAGCTGAGGGATAAAGTCCCTTATATACCATAGAAGGACATATATGCTTCCCACAAGTACATTTATCACAATGGCATCTTCCAGTAAGATGGTAAACTTCAGGAATTATAGGCATGTTTTAATCTTCTAAAATACAAAAATTAGACTCAGGATTAATATCTTCAAATTCTTATTTTTCAGCTTCTTATTTTTAGTTTAATAGTGCTTACTATTCTTCTGAAATCCTTGATAATACACTTAATTTTTCTCATTCCTATTACTCTAACTAATTCTATTAAATTTCATGCTTCAGTTTTTTTCTACTGGTCTTTTTAAGATTCAAATTTTATGGTTTTGTTTCAACGAAGCTTCTACTATGCAAGTCTCTTTAAGATTTAGCTTAAATTCCAGGTTGTTAATTTTATTACTAATTTCTGACAAATATTCTTTTTAATTCACCAAAGTTATTGCTATTATATTTCTAGTTAAGACTCTAACAACTCTGTCTGCTACTACATCTTGATAATGAACTCCTTGGGTTACTTGAAGCTCTGAATTTTTAGTTCATTTAATTTGTAAATTAAAGTAAATATTCAACCAAAAGATTTCTAAATCACTTTTTAATAATAATTCAGTCCTAACAACTGATGAAGGATTTTTTATTTCTTTTATTTTCTTTAGCTGTTCGTAGTTGAACCATTAAAGGAGAATTAATGCCTATTCACTCTTTTAAGTTTAGTAATATCTAAGAATAGTATTTCCTTAATTGGAATTTCGCTTAATCTTCATCCTAAATTTCTCTTATAATGCAAACTATGATTCTATGCCTTAAATAGACAAAGAAATGTATTAAAGATAAATAAATTAGAATCATGAAGACAATTCTAAAGTGGATATCCTTGCTTTTATAATTAGATTTCAGTTAAATCCTAATAAAAATGATATTTAACTACTATATTTAAAAATAATTATTTAAATTAGATTATGATAATTAGTTATTATTTACCTTCTATATCTCCTCTTCTTTTTTAAGTCGCTTATTAATAAAATTATATAAGTTTATTAATATCCTATTCGTAAAGCATCAAATGTCTTAAGTGAGAAGCAGTTAATTCTAAATTTTAAATGATGTACACATCTAAGATAAATAAGCTATGCTTTTTATTTAATATATACTATATTGATTTCAGATTGTATGCTAATACAATTAAAACAAAATTCTATATAAGCTATTATTTATAAATCAAATGATTTAACTTATTTATGCATGTCAAGGGTAATATGAAATATTATTAACTTTATTTACTTACTTGTACCTTTTTTATTATTAATTTGAAATGCTATTCAGTATTTAATTTAAAAATTAAGAATTTTCCCATAAAAATGTGAATATTTAGAGTAAATTTGTCATTAAGTTCTACTGATGAAGAGTTATTGCATAATTATAAGAAAGTAATATCTTTAAGGATTTAAAATTAGTTGGTTTTAACTAAAAATAAAATAGAAAAACTAAAATATTGCTTTTATATATTAACTTCTTAGATTTAGAAGCATGTTATCCATATTCAATACTAGTAACAGCAAACACTTGCTAGATTTGTAAGTTAGATTTATACATTTTTATTAAAAACTGATCTTAATAAAAGTATTAGGTATATAATAGGAAAATAAAAGGATATAATTACTAAAGAATTAAAATTATTAAACAGCAAATATTTAAATTCAACCTAACTGTTTACTATTATTTTTAGCTTTATTATCATTTAAATTCTATATTAAAGCAATTACTTTTTAGTTCTACCTTTATTTGTTTCTATTAATAAAGCTATGATAAAACTCTTACACAGATTTTAATATTTAACATTAGAAAAGAGGTAGATAAACTAAGCAATACTTTTAATTTAAAAGATCCCTTTTTATCTTAGAATTAAATGCATAGAGTATGGTCTAACCTTATTGCTACTATGTTTCCTTAATTTGTAATAATTATATTATTATTGATCTTAAATAGCTTTGAATACTTTTAACTTTAAAAATTAATAGAAATTGTTTATAAAATTAAATGAAGGCTTTTGCTTTTATTAGTATATTATAAAAGCTTAACTTGATATAGAAAGTGAAAGTTGGTTCAATTTATATATAGAGTCTATAGAGGAAGTTGATAGGTTAATTTTTTTAATGTAATATAAACCTTTTAAATTTCTTTAAAAGTTAAAAAGATTGAAAATCAGTTTCACATCAAGAAATACATCAAATATATAATGGTTAAGCTTATACTATTATCAATCTCTGTCATGTATGTGAGACAAACTTATGATTGTATTATGCATTCATTTTTTCCAAAATTTAGCAGTTTTTATTATTAAAAAGGAGTTAATTTATATTTTCATTATAGTTTATCTATAGAAAACTTATTAGATTTAGCTTAAATCTCAAAGACTTAAATACTCCTTATTAGATTGGAAGCATGATATTTATCTAGTAATTACAATTTTTCTACCTTTTAAATAAACTATCTTGAATATCTGGTGAAGCAATCTATACTTCGAAAGATCCAAATATTCCAAAAAATAATTGAATTAAAAATTTAATTTACTATCTCAATCCTTTAACTAGAAACTTTAATAGTTAGCTTAGTAAATCCTCAATTATCAAACTATACATTTAATTTAATTTTTCCTTAATATTAGTTCTATTTATATATAGAACAATTCAAAAATTTAGGGAACTCTTATGTCTTTATTAATTATCTTGCTTTATAAATGATGACATTTGCTAGTTATTGATAATGATAAAAAATCAGAAACGTAGATATTAAAATTTTAGAACTAATAAAATTCGCTATTTGAATGAGACATTAAAAATGCTGAAGAATACCTAAGACTTGTATTTTGATTTGAAGAAATCATAAATAATAGCATACAATATAAAGTAATCTTTTTGACTTTATAATTTGCAAATATACTTAATATATATTCATTTATATAAAAAACATCATAAGATTGCCTTTATCTTTTGCATTGTGATCGGTTTTACAATAAAATCATTTGCTCCATATTATTTGGAAAGATTTATTTTTTATTGGTCATTGTGTCCAGAACATACTATTATTTTGATAGGTCCCTAATAAGATAGCCACTCTTGCTAGCTATCTTTTTCACACTATCGTATTGTTTTTATCACTTCAAGTCCGCTTAAACTTGGAAGTTCCCAATCAGTAGTAACTAAGAGGATTTATTAGTGATTCAAATATATATATTCCCTTAGCTGTTCTTAAGTTATATCATTAAATGTTTAGAATATATAATTATCGCTTACGCTTTGCATCAAGCTCTTTAAAACAATAGCTTAAAAGTTATCATCCTCTATTATAATTATTAAGTTTCTTACTGTAAATAAATTGCTTTATGATTTGCTAAGAAAACTACTCAATGTTCTGTTTACTATTTCCTGCATTTCTTCTTTTTCCCTTTTAATTTAGGCGAACAAATCGTATATTTCTTTAGGCTTTATTGGCTTTGGTATTACTTTTAAAAGGCCAAGCTCTATAGCTTCTAGTTTTTTGATATTATTCAAGTTTTTAGTCATAAGAACAATAGGAGTTTACTTTCAGTTATTGACGATTTCATAGTCAATTACTTTCTAGAAAAGATTAATTCCGTGAATTTCATCAAGTTTTTCATTTATTAGAATGAGATCATAAAAATTCATTCCTTTTGATGCATAAGCTTAAAATGCTTCCTAACTGCAGAGATTGGAAGTAACTTCACATCCAAGAGATTCTAAGATTTTGGTAGATTATTTTAAATCATGTTGACTTGTTTCAACTAATAGAACTTTTTATTCACCCACAAAAAATTAATCTTCTTTTATTTTTTCTAAAGCCTCCACTTCTTAAATTACTTCTAATGGAAGAGTAACTTTAAATTTGCTTCCTTTTCCAACTTCAGATTCAAGCTCTATTTATCCTCCATGTTACTCAAGAATTTACTTAGTGATTCACAGTCCAAGTCCTGTTCCTCCAAATTTGTTAGATATTTTTTCATTAGCTTAAACAAAAGGATTGAAGAGCTTTTATTGATTTTCATGAGTAATGCCTATGCCTTAATCTATTACCTAAATCGTAAGTTTTCCTTATTTTTCATTACCTTAGGAATAAAGTATAGGAAAATTTTTGTTTACTTTGTATTATATTAAAGCTTTATTAACTACTATATTTTGCTTTATTATTGTAGAACGCTTTTTTCTAGTTTTTTCTTTTTCTTTTTCTTTTTATTTCTTCTACAATGAAGAACTATTTTTTTCATTTTTTTCTTTTTCATCCACTTCTTTTTAATTGTTGTCTTACTTCTCGAAAGAAGGAGTATTCTCTCCCTTAATATTTTTATCGGGTTCAAAAAATGAGAAAATTTTTTAATCTTGTATTGGTTGTCCTTATGTTTATGGCTATAAATTGATTCTAGAGTAACACTCTTGATTTATTAATGTAATTTCTTTTTCATTTTAAAAGAAAACATTTTAACTTTTAGTCTTTTTTTAAACTAAAACGTCTGCTTCTTCTTCATTAATATCAAAAGGCGACGTCGTATTGTAATCCTTTTTGTTTCTTTGCTTGATTTTAATTTTTTTGCCAATTAAGGACTAAGAGTATATTAGATTAAGTGAAAACTCTTATTAGATTTCTTTTTAGTTTTAGTATTTAACATAACTTTTTTTTCTATAGGAGTTTCTTCATTACTTCCATGAAGGAGATCCCTTTTATGCTACTATTTAAAACTCATTTTCACTATAATTGTACTAAAGTTGGAAATGAGCTAAATGAAGATTCCATTTGTCAGCTTAGATTTCTTCTTTTTCTTAATCAAGATCTTATTAGGAGCTGGAGTCTAAATTAGGATTTCAATCTATAAGTATTTAAACTTTTCCTTCCTAAGTAAACTTAATAGCGTTTCCAATCAAATTCATTAATATTTGCTGAATCTTCACTTAATCACAAGAAAGTCATTTAGGCACTGAAGGACTAATCTTTGTTTCTAATTCAATTGAATTTTCTAAAGCTTTTGGAATTTTTGATTAGACAACTGCCCATAAAATTCTTCTAATTTAAGCAGGATTTTTAACAATATTAAACTAGCCAGCTGCTATTTTCTCAGCATCCAGCACATTATTTACTTAGTTTAGCAAAATTTCTCCACTGCAAGATATCATCTCTATAAGTTATGCATGACTCTCAGATAGATCACTTTAAGATTATAGTACTTCGATACTTCCCAAAATAGTATTCAAAGGATTCCTTAATTCATGGTTCATGGCAGCCATATATGCATTTTTAGTTTTTTGGAACTGATCTTATCGAATAATAATTTCATTCAAGAATCTTAAATTTTCCTAGTTAAAATTGTTTAGTCAGAAGGCAACAACAAAAACTATTACAGGACATAGACAAAGCAGGAGTTGATATCAAAATTGATTATGCAAATCTAATCTAATCTTATAAAGTTCCTCTATCTATCAATACTCTTTCTCGTAGAAATTTTTAATACATAGATAGTAAAAAGCCATCGTTATGGCAAAAAGAAGGATGATTAGCTTCTAACTTCTTACTAGAAATATAAAAAATAATATTGAAATTGTCAGCCAAAATCCAGCAATTATGGTGTAATCAGGAATTTCTATAGCTAAAACAAAGCAGGAAAAGCAGAAACTTAAATGAAAAAAGAAATAGCTTATAGATATACTTCCTGTTTTTATAATCAGAATGGGTCCAGTTACAATCAGTTACAGGATTGTATTAAGCAAAGCTAATTACGTTCCATGTAGATTTCTAAGTTGCACAATATAAATGGCAATAACAATAACTGTAATTACCAATGAAAGATTGAATGAAAGGGTAAAGAAAGTTAGAGTTTTTCTTTAAAGTAGCTCGGTTTGTACTTCGTCTATATCCTTAACATGCTGACAATAAAGAGCTTTAAATTGTTCCTTTATCTTACGGAAATTTCTTTTGACATAATCCATTAACTTTTATTATTAAATGCTTGAATTATCATTAAATTTAAGTCTAATAAAATGTAGTTATATAATCATCAATAATACTCTTGCTATATTTTTTATTCAGATCACACCTACAAGTGCTTAAAATAATCACATCAAACTTAATTAGTCATTAAAATCTCTTTATAATATAGCTTTTGATAATAAAGAATTAATATCACATCAACTCCAAATACTTTGTTGTTAAGTTCTTAAAATATCATTTTTTAAATATGCATTTTAGAAAATTGCTAAATTAATTACGCTCTATGCTTTGATAATCTCTAAAAATATATTAAAGCATAAGTATCTAAGCATACTAAACTATCTATTTAGCGTTGCGATAAGACAAAATAGCAATTTTAATAAGCAATAAGCTTGATGTTATTTCTTTTCTTTGTAATAAAAGTTTGATATTCTTAATGCCTTTTAAATAGCAAAAATAATTAATTATTATGTTCTTTTTCATAATTTATTTCTTATTAAAGCTATTCATATACTTTATTTACTCTACTTCTATAAATAATTAGCTTAGTTTTAAACAATTATTAGAACACCAATTTTAGCCTTTTATTGTGAAACGCTAAATTTATATAAACTAATAATCTCAGAATTTTTCTACCTAGACCAAATTAAATATTATAGAGTTACTTTAGCCTTTAAAGGTTTTTATCTATTTATTCTAATTAAGTTTAATTATTGCTATCTAAAATAAAGTTTCATGTTTGTTATTAATTTCTAGCTCTTTAATATTAGTCTATCATCTTTATATTAGAATAGCTAGCTCTAGATTTAGAATAATTTGAAACAGCTTTGTAATTATAAGATTATCTAGAATCAATTAAGCCTTTTATTTAATTTTGATTAAGCTTAACTGTAATTTGCTATAAGCTAACTTTTCTCCTATGCTATTTAAATACTGCGTTAATATCATTAAATTATGATATAAAAGTTGATTATAACTAAGTGTGATGTAAAAGAGCTAAGCATTATAAGAACAAATTATATAATAATAATAAAAGCATTACATTTGATTAGAATACGTAAATTAATGCTAAAATAGGTAATTAAAGGCTAAGTAAATTTAAACATTTTACAAGATATTATTTTAAACTTCAATGTTCTAATTAACAAGCAGATCAAACTTTGGTCCAAATTTGAACACATTCCCATCGGAATCTTTACTTAACTTTTTTAATATTCTAGGAGGTTTTTTATACTACTGCATTTTTCCATTTATTTGATCCTTGAGTTCTTTCCTAGAAATTTTGTTTATTTGATTTTCAATGCTTTGGAAGTGAGAAGCACCAATTTACTTTAAATTTGATTTTTTCTATTGAAGCATTATATAGCCAGGCTATGATTGAGTAGTATAAGTGGACATAACTTCTCAATCCTCCTTTTAACTACTAGTTTCCTAATTGACTTAACTTTAATTCCTAAGTAAATGAATGTTTTAAACTGCTCTAGATTTTCTTTTAGGTGGATTTTAAACGGTTGGCTAGTAAATATTAGTGACTGAAAGTAGTTGATCTAGCTATTCAAGAGATTCTAATAGCATTTATTCTTCTTCATTAATGGTAATTGTAGTAGGTCTCTTTTTACTTTTATATAAGATTCCTGCTTTAATATTTCCAGCCCTTATAAGATTGGGATTAAACTAAAGCATTCATAAATATTATTGAATATCAGCTTCTTCTTTGTTTATATACAACATATCTAACTGCTAAATATTTATAGGAGTATCATATTTTTGAAATTGAGCTACTTTTCTTTTTTGCTTAATTTGCTTTATTTTTAAATTTATTCTTTCGCTTTAATTAGCACTCTTCTACTTTTCATTCATGTAATAATTGCATTCACTTTTTAATATTCTATTCTTAAATGGTTAGTTGCTAAAATCTGAGGAAAAGCTATCATTATTATTTTATATAGATGTGTTAGTTGTTGAAATCCTTCTTAAAGGTTTATAGATCCTTCTTTTTGAAGGCCTTATGTTAACTGAGCTTGGTGGTCTTCTCACTTCAGATTTTGGTGTTTATTAATCTACTGAATCGTTGTCTTAGTTATTTTGACGTGAGTCTTTGAATTAAATTGGTTTTAATTATTTTCTTTTCATTTCTCTTTTAGCAGGAATTTTAGATTTCACTTCTTCATTTTGCTCGTTTTTAGCCTTTTAATAGCTATATTTATCAACAGAGTCTTAATTTACTATTTCTTCTTCAATTCTAGTTTAATTAGTTTCTTATTAAGCTTCTTGGTTTCATTTTTGTGAACTGTCGTATTTAGTTAATTGTATTTAGTTTTTTAATTATTCAAATTTTTAATTAAATGACTTACCTAATGTATTTGTCTCTGAAAAGTATTCTTCATCAACTTCTTTTACAGTTCGCATTTTATTAGAATTAGAATTAGAATCGATAGGAGTTTATCTACCTGAATTTGATTTGCTAGATTCGTCAAAATCTGATCTTAACTCCTCTTAAATTTCAGGTTCCTCTTATCCATCAACTATTGATGATTTTCCACTCTAAGGACGAGAGCGTATATTAGATGAAGCAGATTTGGTTCTTTTAGTATCATTGTCATTATCATTCTAAGTCTTCTTAGATTTAAATTGCTAAATTTCCTTTTTAATTTCCTGCTATTTTTAAATTTCTTCTTTTCTTTTAGATATTATTTACTCCATTATCTTTTTTGATTCCTCTTATATTTATTACTGCTTTACTTTACCATATCCCTTTTCCATTTTACTTTTTATTCATACATGATTTAAAGAACTAAGTTCTATTTATTAATAGAAATAATATCTTATTTTATTCATTCCTTTCACTCTTGGCTTAAGATTGCTGCTTCTTCTTAATAGCAGACTAATTGTTCAAATCTCAAAAAGTTTTAATTAGTTCATCATTCTGCAATATAAGGCAATAGCTTTGTTTACAGTGAAGATCAAACTGAATTATTTTGAAATGATAGAAAAGCCTTACTTATGCTAGCTATAGCTAAGATTAATTCCTAGTTCTAGATTTTATTTAAAGAATACCTTTACTAAAGATTTATCTAATCTTAAATTACAACTAGCCTAATTTTACTCCTTTTCTTATAAAGAAAGAGATGCTTCAGCTTTAATAAATTAAATATCTTTAGTATTTAGATGGATTAAAGTAGCTAGAATTAAGAACAGCCAACATAACTGGATGCTTTATAAGCATATTATTTAAATTATATTTCTATAATCTAATTATTTATCAATACTCTCACTTATTTATTTACCTTTCTCTTCTAATAAAGCTTTTTAAACCCAGATTCAATATGCTAAGATTGAAGGATAAAAACTTATTAACGATTTTAAGTAAGATAGAGAGTGATAAAGTATTAAGACTGTGCAGCATTAATTAGTAGAGATAGAAGGAATAGCTTAATAAGAAAGAGGATATTAAATACTTATAGGCTTTAATTATTTCATACTTTAATGCTTGCTCTTATATTTTATTAAGAGCTTAGCTATTAACTTCTTTATATCTTAATACCACATAATTAGCATGAAATAGGAATCTAGAAATTAATTTATAAGCAATCAAAAGAAATAATCAATAAGCCAGATATTAAATATAAATTACAGTTAACTGGATAAGCAAAATATTAGCAAAGTTGCTTAATAATACTATCTATTATATTCAAAACATAATAAATAAAACAGCATTGCTTTATAAGTAGGGCATATATAGCTTGCCTATAATATCTAAACTTAATGTAAAAGTATTACATATCATTTAAATTTTAGCATTAGAATAAGATTAATCATAGATGTGTAATGATACGAATAATTAATAAGTAAGTGACAATATTTAATTTAAATAAATCAGTTCACTTCTTCTAATTATAGAGGCTCTTTCTATCTGCTTTAATGTTCTATTGAGTTAATTCAAATCTCAATATCATTTTTTAGCAAAAGAAGTAACTTTTAAGACTTTATACAACCCTTTTTATTTAGGTTTGTAAGAAATGATTATTCAATTAGAGTAGAAGGAAAAGTCTATAATGAAAAAGATAAAGTAATAATGCTTTCTATGCTATAAAGAAGAAAGAAAATGATTAGCAGTTATATCCTTCTTTAATAAGTTATAATAATAGAAGCCAAAGGAATTTAATAATAATCAGTTAATGAAGAATTTGAACTCTTTTTTCAAGTATCTATTATATGGTTAAATGAATCCAAAATTAGAAAGGATATTATATTTTATTATAATTTATTTAAAGGATTATAGCTTAGAAATCAGGCTTAATGGATATTAAATATAAAGAGAGATAATTTAAAATGACTAACGACTTATAAAATAACTAATAGAATGATTATAGACTATTCTTAAAACTGATATGATAGTAAAAGAGAAAGTAGTAAGTATTGTCTATCGTTAGTTTATAATTATTAAGTTATAATGTTATTTGAAAGGCTAATAGATATAGAAATGCTTCAGACTTATAAAGTTTTAAAATTTAATTTAATCGTTAAAATAATAATGAAGACTCCTATAGAAGTTGAAAAAGAAAAGAAAGAATAGAGAGCGCTTCGATTTGGAAAATAAGATATTAAAACTAAATTGTAAGAAAGAGCTAAGAGATTCAATTTAGTTAGTACTGATGAAGAAATCAAAAAGCAAGAAATAAGAAAATAGAGATTTTCTTTAAATTAAGACAAAACATCAATCACACAGTAAAAACTCTCAGAAAGAGCGAAAAGATTTGGTATTCTTGATCCAAAGGCCGAAAAAGAAAAGAAAGAGCTGAGAAAATAAAGATTCGGTCTTTCTTCATTCAGTGAATAGGAGAAAATGGAAATGAGAAAAAATAGATTCGATGTTTGAATGGTAAATGCTAAAGTTATATAATTAATAAATTTTTCTACTTAACTCCCTTAATATTATAACTAACATTAACTTCCTCATCCCTGTTCTAATCTCATACTCAAAATGATTTCTTTAAGAAACTAACTTTTAATGTTTTTGCTCTTAATAGAATTAAGGAGTGTGGTAATTAAGGAATTTGGAAATATTAAAGCTAATTATTTTACAAAGTAAATAGCATAATAATAATAGATTAATTAGGTACAAATTAAATAATAAAATAAGCTTTCATGTCAAAATAAAAGTATAGAATGATTAGTTAACTAGATTGAATGAGATAAATCGTTATTAATAATACCAAATAATTAAAAATACGACTAGATATTTAAACTTCTGTAATTAATTGCCTACTAATAATTTCTTCTAAAGGTATAAAAACAAATATTTAGTAATACTATAATGCTACCTTAGAGCTTTATTAGAGATAAAATTGAAGGAGCAAGTGTCAGTAGAAAATAGAAGTAAATAATATAGTTTGAATAATATTAGTGAATACCAAGCAGTTATTATTTATTACATCATAATAACCATTTTCTAGACTCCTTTTTTAAAATGAAGAAAGTTACTATTTCCAAAAAATTACCTACCTCACAAAAAATATTTTAAAACATAACTCACGAGACTTTTATGAGCAATGTTTTTATGAAACTATAGTAAGAAAAAGCTTTAAAAGACTAGAAAGACAATGGTATTTAATAGAAGAATAAAAGAAAAATAATTTAAGAAAGCTATCAGAATAATTTGGAAAACTCATTCAGTTTACCTTAACTTTTTCAGAAAAATACTAAAACTTCTATTTTAGACACAAAAAACAGCTAGAAGCTTAAATAAATTCCTTTAAAATAGAAAATAAAATAAGAAAATAAGGAAATTCAAAAAAACAAAATTTAAAACAAAACAATTTACTAGATCATTAACTAGGAAAACTTAAACTAAACATAAGAATGAAAAGAGTCTCCACTGCAGATAACTTGAACTATTTTATCAAAAGGAAAAGATAAGGGAAAGGATGTTTAAAATAAAAAACATATTAAACAATATAAATCCAAAATATAAGGAAAGAAATTTTAAAGTAACACTCAAAAAGTAAAAAATAACAAGTAACAAACTTCTTCTTAAAATAATAGTATTAATTGGATGGGTTTTCAAAGTATTGAATAAACTAAAATTAAAGATCATTCACTGCTTGATTATTCATTATCACCATTAAAGAGAAATATAAACTAAAAAGAAAATTTATTGAAAATGATTTCTATTGATTAAGATGATGAAGATGATAAGCATTAAATTTTTACTAAATCCAAATTTATCATGAAAAGTAGAAGCCAAAAACTTTTTAAATAGTTATCAAGTAATAATGCTTATATAATCTAAAATTTTGATAAAATTCAAATTAATAACAAAAGAAACTATTTAAGTTTAGATTTCCAGTAGCAGATTGAAGAAGAAAGGAAATAAATGGAATAAAAAAAGTAAAAAACCTTATTAGATCTCGTTTTTAAATAAATTTTTAAAAAGGTAATTACTAAAGAAACCAAATAAACTAAAGAATACCAACTAGAGAAACAAAAATAAAAAGTAAAGGAAGAGCTAAAACTAATTTGTACTTTATTTGAAATTGCTTAATGGAATTTGTTTGAACCTTTATTTTTAGAATTTGAATATAAAGCTTCACATTGCTAATAATTGATAGAATAGTATGCTAATGATTTTAATTTTGTTTGGGAATTTCACTCTAAAATGTCTTTATTTTGAATAGAAGTTAAAACTTATAAATAAATATTATAATTAGTACTTGATAGCTAATTCTTCAATTTAAAGAGACCGATTTAACTATCAAAATCAAACTAAACTAGTTAAATAGTTTAAATCGTAAAAGAAACCAATCTAGAATAATTGTGTGAATAGTTGATTTAAATGGTATAGTCTTTCTTAGCCTTATTGATTTAAGATTCGGATTAAATACCATTAGGATTACAATATTTCTTAAAATATTTGATTTAGAATAATTAAGATATTTTGATTCAGTATGTATCTTCCTATATAAAAAATAGAATATGCATTCTTAATGGAATCTAATCATTTCCTCACCAAAAGTAATTTTACCCTTATTCTTATAGAGCAGCCAAAGCTTTAATAGTTCTTTTCTTCTTATTTACCAAATCTTTTATTAGCAAAATTAGTTAGATGCATTCTGAAGAAAATGCACAGAAGAGTTAAATAGAGTAATACGAGAATATGTATATTTTTGTAAGCTTAGTTTAAGGATGCTTTCTATTAGCTTACTAGAATGTTGGAAAAGCAAGTGAGTAGTAGCGAATTGTAAAATATGACTTGACATAAGGAACTTATATGAATCTAATAAGTGTATCTTTTTACTTTATTTAGAAAAACTATGACAAAACTTCAAGCTAGCTTTATTCAATCAAGAACTTAGGATTTATTTTTGATATGTTCCCTAAATAAATAGATAAAATAAAAGAAAGGATAGCTCACTTAGGGAATAAAATTATAGATATGATTGAAAATAAATTAACTTAAATGTAATTAAATTTATTAGTAAAGTGCTATTACATTCCATTGAGGAATATAATCAATCTTTCTAAATTTTGGTTAAAAGTAAAAATTATATCTTTTTATTAGTCTAGAACTATGCTTTTCCTTTTTCACTCTGCTTATATATTTTATTTTTTCTCATTTACAACATTCCTTAAGTTCGAAGTGTCCAATTCAATTAATAGAAGAAATGAGTCCAAAAACGCTTCAAAATAAAAAGTGTAATTTGGTTGAAGCAAAAAGTGTGGAAGAGTTTAGTTTTATAAATGCTAAAATATTAAATATATTCTATTTTAAGCATAATTTGACTCTTTATTCTAAATCAATAGTAATTGGTACTAATTAATATTATGAGCAATCAAAATATTATATGGTTAAAGAATCAACTATATTAAGAATCTTAAATTAACTAGTAAGTAAAAGATGCAATAGTGTAAAAAAGTAAAGTTTATTATTATAAGTAGAGTATAAAGTTAATATTATTACAAAAGATAACCATTATTTAATGCTAGCTACTTACTGTTTTATATAATCCTTACATTTCTTAATCTTCTATGCTTCATCAGTCACTTTAACTTTAGTCTCATTATTGAATCTTATTCTTAAACTTATCCTTTTTATTTTTCTTTGTCTTATATGAATTTAAACTAGCAAATCAATAAAGTCTAAGTTACAAATTAAATTAATTAAAGGAGTATATCTAACTTGTTTTCCTATTTTTTATACAGAAATTAATTTAAATCTAATAAATTGATATGTAAGCCTTTAAGTTCCTTATACTAATAAATGTACTCAATAATATAAATAAAAAGAAGGTTCTTAATATAATATAATGTACAAATAGCTAAATTTAAAATAATCACTTTTTGCAAAGATATCAAATATTTAATATAATTAAGTTTAAGCAATTAAAACTATACAAAATGCTATCTTTTACTTAAAAAAGGATTTTATTTATTATTAAGAAGTTAATTATCGAATAGATCTATTCTAATTGTTGCTTACTTTTTTACTATTATTATTATCTTATTAAGTTACTATCAATCTAACTTTCATATTGCTCTCTTAAAAACTCATTTAACTAGTTTTAGAGCATATCACAAGTATAAATATATGAATTTTTTTTAAATACTTTCGAGAAATTACAAACTTAATTGATTATAAAAATGAATTAAGATACTTGAATTTAATATTTAGTTAGTATATTGAATATGAATAAGTATAACTCATAGGTAGCATTTATATTCTTTACAAGTAGAGTTAAGGATTTGATTCATTTCTTATATTCTTAAAATGATATTAAAGCTCTAAATTAATTATTGAATACATTGCATAATTAAAACATTTATTTAAGATAGCAACTTAATTTATTTATTAGACTTTAAAATAATTTTCCAAACTTTGAAAGTATGGAAATTATTTTCTGATGTGATTTCTTTTTATTTTACAAGCTAATGAGAATTAACTACTAGAAAGAATTGATAACCTATTTTGATTTTTAACTTAATTTTGATTGAGAATTTGAATTATAAGAGATATTGTTTATTAACTTAATTAGATCTTTAAAATTACTAATATCTGATTTTGCTCATTTATCTTTTACTAATGATTGCTTAAATATGAGTATCACATAAAGGATAGCAATCAATAAGAGCTTCTATTTGAATTATAGCTGATTTGCACTTAATTTTTAATGATTGGTTAAATAATCATAGTATATCTATTTTACCTTCCTTATTAGCCAAGATTATTAAAACGAGTATTGAAAGTTATTTAATATTTTTCCTTGCTCATATTATAATACTAAAGCTAATAATTCTTGCTATTTTATTACTAACAAGCACACTATTCACTAAAATTTAATTGGCAATCTTTTAACATTTACCTCTAAAAGCAAAAATATTATTCTTTTATTTATAAATTATTAATTATTTAGCATAGCCTTTCATAGTATCTAAGAAGATTAGTATTTATACTCTAGCTTCATTTTTAAAACTTAAGATAATACTCTATAATTGAATAAAAGAAATAACGTATCTATTAGTTAACTATTATGCATAATTATGCTTTGGGACATTTAGACATAAAATATAAATTAGGTAGATTTAATAAATACTTCAAGTTAATTATTAATCTAAGCTTCTTAGATATTTTAGTATGAATAGATTTTTTCTTAAACCATAGAACTAAAATGATGCTATTTCATTTAAAGTAAAACTATTTTAAACTTAGTAATCTAATTTATATCTTTCTTATGATTTATGCTTCTAGTAGATTTTGGTATGCATAGAGTTAGCATTTAGTATTTAGTAGTAAATTTAAGTTCTAGACTATTTAGAGATTATTTTATTAAAGTAAACCATGAAAATCTTTCTTAAGAAGATTAAGATACTTCAAATTATCTAAACTGTTATCTGGTTATGAATGCTAATACTAGTAGTAGTACTTTCTCATAAATACAGGTTATTTATAAAGTTAAGAGATCATAGCTTTTCTTTCCTTATTTGCTTAGATTCCTATAAATGAGATTAGCAATGAGCTCAATGTAGTCTAATTTAATGATAATATTAAATATTATATAGTTTTAAAAATGATTTTAGGGTAAAAGGCGAATAATTGATAAATAAATTGAATAAATAGATGAAATATCTAAATGCTGAAGGGAAATTTGATAAATTGAAACTAAAAAGTAAATTAATTGCTTGTAAAATTAATGAAATTAAGGATAGAGTTTATCAAAGTAAGAAAATAAAGGCACAAAGGATTAAACTCAAAAGTGAGGCATTGCTTCCCTTGTGGAATATTGGATCATAATAAATTCCATGGCTGGCATCGAAATAAGACAATTCAATAATATTTTGCGAACCAATGGTATCGATTTTAGCTTCTTATGGTTTATTGTCAGAAGGATCAGTCTAATTGAAAATTACAGTTTCCTGGGCAAAGCTAGCACTAAATTCGTTAAGGTTATTTTTTTTTCTACTAGTACCTAATTCAAAAAGATTCTATGAATTTCCTTCCTCAGTTACAATAGTTAATTTTAACTAATTCTTTTAATCTCTCCATGGCCATTAAGTCAAGCGTATATCCATTTTAACGTCTCCAGATTAAATATCAACTTTATAACCAATGTATTATCCAAAATTACATGATTTTTAAGTTTCATTGACAAGGTAAGCTTAAATTACTCCATCAAACTAATAGCCTAAAGAAGTTAAGCAGTTACTACAAACATACTTTAGAGTCATTACTTATTAGCTTTTTTTGCCACCATCGCATAATAATATCTCTTCACTTTCTCTCAAAACATAGGTTTGTTTATTCAAATCAGCATGTTAGTTACCGCTTGATTCGTTTAAATATGTAAAAGCAACATGCAAATAGCCTTGCACTTCTAAACTTATGTCTAATAAATAAAAGTCTGGAACATTTTGGCTATAAAAAACTCTCATAGTTTTTGTAGATAATTCTAAATAGTCAGGAGGTACTGGATCAGTATTTTAAGTGTATACAGTTGGATCATAATAAATATAATTTTTAAAATATGGAAATTCAAATTTTTGATTTGGACTGCTTCCAGAAGTTGAAATTATAATATCTGCTTGTTTTCCATCAACAATAGCAGTTTCTGGATATTAAATTTAGAAAGTTCCATATTTTTCTTTTTTGGTTAGTAATCTGGCATATTGTAAACTTTTTTAATCATTTTCCTCTTTTACGAATATATTTTATGTAAGCTTTGATCTGTCTGATTAGAATGACCATTCATTAAACTCAAAGTTAAATTTAAAAGCTCCTGCCACGACGGCTACTTATTATCCTCTTATGGTATAATTTCCTCCTTCATTGAAAAGGAAAACATCAATTGATCCATTAAAATTGAATACTTCTTTTGCGTCTTTAATTGAGCAAGGTTCACATTTATAGTTAATGAAATCTACATAAACATCAGACCCATCTTTAGTGATATTTATTTTTCCAGTTGAAATCTTCACTTCTTTGGAAGATTGCCAATCAAACTTTCTGCTAGAAGTTTCTTCTAGAGAATCAATTCTTATTCTAACTTATGATTAATCAAATAGATTTTAAATAACCCAATTAGCTGAGTTACCTTCTTAAGTAACTTTAAAAGTGGATGTTTCCCATTGAATTGAAGTTGCATAAATTATGGTAATAAAGAGCAGAATTATTGTCTTCATTTATATGCTAATCTATCTTTCCTTCCTTATAAAATGAATAAAACGTCTAAACGTTTGGCTTAAATTAAGCTTATTTCTGATTTATTTTGTAAGTTGAATTAAACTAACTAAGACTAAAGAATTAAAGCTTAATTGTTTAAAAGAGTAATTTGAATCCTTTCTTTTTAATCTATTTTAATCATTAGCATAAGAAGCTATGCAAGCAAAGCTAATACTAAGGATAAGTAAATGTATAGTTTATAAGCAAAGAAAAGTATCCTAAGCATCATTCTTCATTATTGCTGATATCTGTAATAAATACCAAATTTAATCCTCAGCACTGCAAATTATAATTACACTCTCATAGATTTTGCTATATAAACACTATGACAAGTAATGCTTTAATGTTTATCTGAGACTATTGAAAGCTAAGGTATAAACTAAGTTATAGTAATTAATTAATTGTCCAATGAATGGAATATTCTCAAGCCTTTTTGATTGATTAATAGTTAAGAAGGAATTTTTGTATTATAAATAGCCAAAGTTTAAGATGAGATAAAGTTAAATAAAGAAAATAATTAAAGTCTCTCAAAAGACAAGTTTATTCTTAATTTTGGGAATATAGTCGGACCACTCAAACTAAAAGTCCTTTAATTCATTTCTTTTATATTGAGGCTAAACTTAAGAAATATCTAGTAAATCAGTTCTAAACCCGTTTGTCACTGTATGAGAATCGTGCTAATTAATATCCAATTTTCTGAGAATTCTTTTAAAAGTTTCTATTAAAGCATTGAGCTCGTGCTCTGCAGGCTTAATGTCATTGTTGATGTCAATTCCTTGTAAAGAATTAGATTAAAAGGCATTATTGACTAAGACTGAACCTACTTCAAGTACTTGAGATAGTGGCTTGATAATCCTGGTACTTAGGAAAATAACTAGTATAACAACAATAATATAAAAGAAGAAGCTTATTGTCAAGCAAGTTGACAGAACTAAGTCATAAGTATCCTAGAACTCTTAATCTAGCCAGTCTAAAGGTTCATAAAGAACTTCTTTAGAGTAAAATATCATTAATATTCCCAAAGAATAGCTCTGTATAAGAAATACTTACTGGTCTATTTTGGTAATCAAGAGCGTATTGGAATTTTCTGACAAAGAAATAACTAGTACCATTACTTAGTTTGTAAGTAAAAGTTTTGTCTTCAGATATTTCTTTATTAAATAAAGTGTCTATTCAGTATTTGTAACTAAATCCTGTCAATGATTCATCGTAAATTCTATCACTCCCTGCTGAAGTACTTCAAATTGGAACAGTATTCGCAATAGTACCTCCGTAAGTTACAAAAATAGAAAAGCTCCCTCTTCCCATATTGAAGCTCTAAATAGTTTAGGAAAAATAACTTAGAAGGATATCTATTCCTGCCGCTCCAAAAGCTTGGTCTCCTTGGTATAAAGCTTCAGAAAAGGTGATAATAATAAGTTATTAAACTCCATATTATTAATATGGATTGGTTACATAAATAGTATTATTTGGTATTTTAAAGGATGAGTAATACCACTCTCTTGTAATAGGACTATACTAGTAATCAATTATTCTTCCTGGGTATAGATAGAAACTTGGATCTTTTTCAAAGCCTACAAAGATGTTACTAATAGGTCAAGTTTTGAAAGAGTTTGCATAGTAGTCATATATAGAGCATTTTGTCATTATTTAAAGTCCTGCTTCTGATTATTCTTCAGAAGCTACTGTTGATAAAAATGCACCATAATCAAAACTAATTTCAATATTTTCACCATAAAGTATTTTAGTTTATTCATTATACTTCAAATTAGTATCCGGCAATTAGTCATGTTAATAAGCATTTCTTGGAGGTACTATGTATCCTTTATTTCCATCTAATTCAAATATATCCTAAGTCACTTTAACTAATAAATCAAGTCTAGAAAATCCCATTTCAAAAAAGTTTTACACTACTATTGAATTTATATCATTATAGGATTTCATATGCTGAATAATTTACTTCTTTAGAGTATCTCTAGCACGATCATTTGCATCTTATCCAAGAGCATCTAAAATCACAATAAAAATGCCAAAAAGAACAAAGATAACAATAGCAGATGCAAGTACGAAATAAAGAACCATCTTCAAGGTAAGAGTTCTGTTTTCAATTTTGAACCTCATTTTTAATTAATTAATTTGAAAAATAATAACTACCTATCATTATACCTCATTTTGTCCTTTTATTAAATTGAAATAGACTTTAACTTCTATCTTCAAGTTAATAATCCAACTATTACAACTCCTTATTATGTAGTCTCAACTTATCTACCAATCGCTTACTAATGCTACGCAATCCTTATTTATGCCTAAATTTGATTTTCTCTTTATATATTTTCATAAATATTATATTCAAAAGCTTAATTGAGATATTAATTTAAACTTAATACAGCTGATGGAATATTAACTTTTCGTTCCTTTTTGATAAACTTTAAACTTAAACATATTTGAATATGCATTAAATAAAAAGAAGCCTATTATCTTATAAATAATAACCTATTTAAAGAAAATTGAAGCATTTTAAAGTAAAACTCTATTTCATGCTTAGCTTTTACAAGTTTAGATTATAGATTGCTAGCATTGTTCACTTTAATATTACTTTATACTTGCTTTAGCTTCTTTCTTAAGATTAGACTCTATTTTTCTACAGCTTTAATTATAATTTATGCTATTTATATAGATTAATACATAAGCTTGCTTATTTTTGTTGCTAATGATCCTTCGAAAAATCCTGCTTCTCGTCAAAATTAAGAAATTCACTTTTTGTAAAGATTTTCAGGATTTATATATTTTAACCTTCTTTTTAATGAAGTTACATTTTAGATAAAATAAGACTATTTCCAAAATACAGAGGGATAAATTAGGGAATTATGTTTCAAGCCTTCTAAGAAAATGCGAATAGAATTGTTAAATAAAGAAATAAAGTTTGAATATAAATGAAGCAGAAGCTTAAATAAAAGCTATTCAAATGATTTAAATAGAAATGCGTTAAGATATAAGAAGATTGCTAAATCACTCGTTTAGTAATTAATAAAAGGAATAAGCAAAAATAACTCTAAACGCTGAAAATGATGAATGACTTGATTATATATTATGTAAATTTAAGTGTTATAGTCTATTTTAATTAATTAAAATGGGAAGCTTAATTTGCAAATAAGAGTAAGGCACTACAGATTTTAGTCCAAAAAACAAAAAGAATGGAAACAAATTTAGAAAGGAAATACTTAATAGAGTAGAATCTGATCAAATTTCTATACCTAAATTAAATTTAAGTTTGGCACATGAAATTTAAACAGAAGAAAATTACTCAGAAGAAAAAAATGATGCTTAAAATTCGGAGGCCAAACGAGGACTCCAATTAAATCCTAAAGAATTTTAATAGTTTTATTACGTTCCAAAATAAAGAGAGATGCATAGATAGAGTACTGAGTTGACTCCTATATTTAGCTACATAGCTCAAAAAATTTAGAACAAAAGCAAATATTAAGTTCTAGAAATAAAAAAAGAACAACTTGAAAATGAGTCTTCATTTAAAGAAAAAATGCAATAATACCTTAATTTTATTCACCCAAATATAATTTAGCTTGAAGAATATTTCCGCTAAAGTAATTGCTATTACTTAGTTATGGAATACTACGAAGGAGGAAGCTTGCAGGAATTTATAAATGAAAGAAAAGAAAATAATTAATTTTTTTCAGAGCGAGAAATTCAGGGTGTTGCGTATCAATTGCTGAAAGCTTGCTCTTATATGCACTGGAATGGAGTTACGCATAAAAATATAAACCCTAAGAGTATTTAGCTTGTAAGTAAAAAAGAAAAAAGTTTGTAGTAAATTAAAATTTCTAATTATTTCTAAGTAGAAAATTGCTTGAATAACTCTCTTAATAACTCTAATAGTCTACATTTTCAAGCACCTGAAGAAATACTTAGAAAACAGGAAAGTAATAAAATAGATATTTGAAGCATAGGAGTTACAATTCTTTATCTATTAACAGGTCAGAAATTGCTTAGTGACTTATCCACATAAGAAGACTATGTTAAATTGTACAATAACTCTTTTGATATCAAAAAGCATGCTTAACTAGAAGGTCTCTCTGAAATGCTGACTTGAATGATAACAAAAATGCTAGTAATAGATGTAAATAACAGAATAGATGCTATGGAAGCTCTTAAGGTTTTAAGCTTTGAAATGTTGTCAAACACTGGAAGCATTTGAATATATAGTCCTTTATTTTATAAATATTGCATAAAAAAGCTTGTCTCTTTATTAATTAACCTCTTCATGAGAATTATAGAATTTTTAATATCCCTTAAAATAACTAACACATAACCAATTCATTAAACTTAAAAATTACTTCAGCTATTTTTTGGATAACCTTTAATCCTCTATCAATAATCTTACTAGACAAATCACATTAAGATATAAGCTTCGTTAATATAATAAAAGGTAAAGCTTAGAATTAAAATGTTTGCTTTATCAAATAAAGATGAATAAATACATACAGATGTTATTAAAATAGAAGTATCTTTTGACTTTTATTCAATCTAAGGCTATAGAGGTAAGTATAGTATTTAAATTAATATTTTCTTTTTCATATTTATACTCTAGTATTATTTGTCTGAGCTAATTATACTTTTTATGCTTTTATGCACACAAAATTTTTTCTTAAATATGTGAGATTTACAAAAAATGTAAAGCAATTATCAGAGAATTTTTATTAATAAGAAGGAAGTATGCTAAATTATTAGAGCATCTGGTATTCTATCTTATATTAAGTACTTCTAAATAATGCTTGTAAATCATTTATCATTTGATGATTAAATTTAAATTAATGGAATGTACTTTGCAACTTATTGAGAAGCTTAAATTTCTAATAAATCATAATAAAAAGAGTATTTCATATTTTATCAAAAAAGCTTATTTATACTTCAAGTCTAGTTCCCAGGATTGCTATAAATTGAGGATGACATTTTTAAACTAGTTAAGAAAAATTATATTAGAAAAAAGGTTATCAATTATATTACCTCAGCATATAAAATCAAATACTTTATTAGAATTTTATCTTTAAAATTTTTAATTTATAAACTTAATTATGATTTCTAACACTACTGAGTGCTGTTTTATTTAAAGACTTTCAAAGCAAATGATGCTATAAGAAATAATTTACTGAACTTTGTAAATTACTTATTTGTAATAGATAATCAAGAATTTAATAAAGCACCACATGATAAGTTTAACTTTAAGATTTTTACTCTTTTTATAAAGAATAAAGACTTATTAAATTTATATTTAAGACTGTTTTTATATTATAATAAAAAATAATAGCTCTTCTAAAGCTATTTATAATTACTATTAAAGCACTGTCTATATTTCTTATCATCCTTTAATTTTAATGCAATTTTTCTCCTTTATCTCAGTCTAAATAGTTAAAGCTTTTTGTAAATAGCAATATGCGTGAGTTTTTGCTTTCAAATTACACTTTACTATTGAATTTTCAAGCATGTATGCTAGTGTAATTCTTAACTTAACTTTATATTAGCCATAAAATATCCCTATACTATTTTTGATTAATCACTTAGATCTTCACTGAATGTAACTTAATTATATAGTTAATGCTAAATTCTCCAGATAATCATAGAAGAATTGAAAATATGAAGGCAGATATTGTCAAATAGTCTTAGGTAGTAATTACATAAATTCTAAAATACTTTTTTTCTATTTATTTCAGCATCTTAGGAAATCAGTCTCCAACTATCTCACCATCTAAATCCTATAAATAATTAACCTTAAAATTACTATCATATTTGTTAGAATCCAGTTTATTTTAGCTGGATAAAGACTTCTAAGAGAAAGACTTTATAAAAATAAAGAGTTAAATAG
This sequence comes from Loxodes magnus, assembly GCA_946699065.1. Taxonomy (NCBI): domain Eukaryota; phylum Ciliophora; class Karyorelictea; order Loxodida; family Loxodidae; genus Loxodes; species Loxodes magnus. Next base: position 191,856 of record CAMPDV010000087.1, on the reverse strand, counting down.
TTGAAGCTTTAAAAGAAATAGTGTTTAGTTTAATTAAATAGAATTCTAGAACATAAAGAAGAAGTTTAATAGAATAAAAATATAAGAAATAGTATGATATAACGCTATCATAATTACCATCATTAGTTTCAATATAATCACTTTAAAAAGATTTAAATTCCCTTATTAGTTTAATTGTTATAATTAAAATGCAAAGACACCAAGATATGTTTACACGTATGGAGCAGTTCCACTAAAATATTTCCAAATAGTTTAATCAGATGGCGAATGAAATGTTTAGAGGCTTTGGAGATTTTGGAGGAGGGTTTGGCAGAAATATGCTGCAAGATAGTAACTTTGATAGGAATGATAGATAAATATAAAACTTTATGGCAAGTGGATTTGATTCTGGTATGGGAAAAGGCTAAGTAATGAGAAAAGTTATGCATTCTAATTAATATTATGACTAAAATGGAAAGCCTTAGATAGAGAGATATGAATCCCATTCAATTGGAGCATATGGAAAAAAAGGAGAAAAGATTTAAGAAAGAAATTAAAGATATGAAAATTCTCATACATGTTTGTAAAAAGAAGCTCATGAGAGAAATCTAAATGGACAAGGTAGAAAAGTAGTGAAGTAAAGAATTGGAAATGAATTTCATTAAAATGAACTTTACAAAAATTTGGCTGAAGAAGAAGTTAAAGATTTCGACAGAAGATGGAATTAAGTTGCCTCTGAAATAAATTTTGGATCAAAGAAAGCTCTTGAAAATCCGACTGGAAATATGTATAGTTCACAAAGAAGTAATACATTCGCAAATAGCAAGTCTTTTAAACAGAGAAACTAACCAGAACGTTTTGCATTATAAAATGATTATATCTAGGAAGATAGAAGAGGATAATATATTCCCCCTTATTAGAAACAAGAGAACTAGCCTGTTCCATATTAGCGTTAAAGACCCTAACAACAACCTTTGCAAAACGCTCTTGAGTATTAAGATCCAGCAAGAAGGGATATTCAGCCAATTATGTTACCCGATAGAGATTTACAAAGATAACATGAGAGACCAGGAGCTATACCAAGAAACTAATAATAAAGACGACCCTAAAACATCGAAAGATAAATGTAAAGAGTAAATCCACCTAACAGATAAGGAGCCTAATAGCGACCATAGAGATTTGTAGCTACACCTTCAAATCCTGCCCCTGCCCCAGAGTTTTGATCATAATAATAACATCTATTACAACTATAAAAAATTGATAATATCTTATATTATAAAGTCTATCTTCTTTAAAATACGATTAAAGCTGCTTGCTCATTAACACTAAAATTAGAAATTATGCTTTATATCTATCTAAATAAAAGCATATATTTCAATTTAAATAAACAAATAGCACTTTTTTACTTTATATAAGCAGCTTTTAATTTCACTTCATAGATTCTAATTTAAAAATAATAAGAGAATTAGTACTTTTAATTATTGATTTTAGTACATTTATATATTAGTATCTCTTTACAGATAATAAAAGTTATTAATAAAATAGTTATTTGAAATGATATAAAGGGCAATATTCATAATTAGGTAATTTCATAAATTGAGAAGAAATACATAAAATTAGATAAAAAGGAATTAAGTTTTTCATGGTTTAGCTAATCTAAGTAACTTTTATTTATCCTTATTACAAAAATTCTTAAATTTTGTTATTGATCAGATAGGAGCCAAACCATTTTAAATTTAAAATAGTTATATTATTATTTATTAATCTCAATGATTATAATAAAAAAGCAAAAGTTTCGAAGTTAAGTATATATGGTTTTTATCTTTTGGTAGCTAAAAAACCTATTAAAATATTAAATTCTTTATAGATATAGAAACAAGTGAAGTTACTTAGAAATTATAAAATCTGTCTCAAATCAGATGAACTATAGCTTCTAGCCCCTAAAGATAAAAGAATAAGCAGATTTAATCACAATATAATTAATTTTTGGCAATCCTAATAAGTTCTTAAATTTTTCTTCCAGTTAAAGCCTAAAATTAATTAATCTCCCAAATTATAGTAATTAGTTCAAATATTTTAAATTCATTCTGCACCAAATTATATATTTACTGAATGTTCCCTCAAAATATAAATAACTGAAGATAAAGAAGAAATTATAAAAAATAAAATTGATCTAAGTAGAATATCTTTTATAGTAGCTTAATATAGTTTCATAATAACCTTTTATTATAAAGCTTCATCTATTTTTCAAATATCTATATACAACTTATAGCTACTCAAATTAGCTAAAAGAGATATTTATTATATTAAATAGCATTCTTAAATAGTTTAGCATATTAAATTCAAATATAGACTCTTTCTGTTCTAATTTAGATATAAGAGCTAAAAATTAAATAATTTAGTCTTCTTTATTTACAAAAAGAATTTAGGATAACTAATATCTTAGAGCTGTGAATAATAGCTAGATTTAAATAGAGCAATTTATAAACATAAGAAAATAATATCTATTTATAACTTTTATAATCAGAGGGAATCTTATTCAATATTTCATAAGATCGTCTATTTTTATTTGATGTAAAGCAATAACCAGATGAATAAATAAGAGTTTGCTTTTAAGAAACAATTAAGATAAAAAGTAATAATTAATAAAGGAATATTAAAATATTTGGGTAATTCAAATAGTTATCATTATCATCAATAAATATTTATTTTATGTTTCTACCTTCTTTTTAAGTTTTATCTAAACTATCTATGTAATTTAAATATATCTATTTCCATGTTAATCTCAATCTTCATTCAAGAAATTCTTTCACTTAATTACTGTAATATTTCAAAAATTAACTAAGCTTGAGAAATTTAGTTGGTTCTAGTATAATAGAAAGTATTATGATTAATAGGATAGATTACAAGTTGAATTATTAGTCTTGTTTATAGCTAAGAAAACTACCTAGAATTTTCATTTTGATGCTATATTAAATAATTAAATTAAATTTTGAATAATTATTTAAATGGCCTCTCGAATTCCTTGCACAATGGCTAGACTGACAGGCTCTATGTTTGTCCTATTCGTAATAGTGGTTATTTCCTTTGTTTACTACCCATATGTATTTTTCACAATAATGCCTATGCTTTAAAATGATGGAACTTTTATACCTTCTATTATTCTTCTTGTTATTTTTCATATGCTGCTTTTTATGCTACTCTGGTCTTTTACTCAAGCTGTTTTTACTGATCCAGGATAAGTTCCTCCTTATTGAGGCTTTTTTATGGGTGATCCAGAGCATAAAAGAAGAAGATATTGTTTGATGTGTCACGTTTTCAAACCTGATCGTTGTCATCATTGCTCAGCTTGCAATAGATGCGTGCTAAATATGGATCACCATTGTCCTTGGATTAATAATTGCATGGGTTTTTACAACAGGAAGTTTTTTATGCTTTTATTGTTTTACACTTTGGTAACAATTTACTTTGTTGATATAACAATGGCTAGTAAGGTTTATCAAACTGTTTAATATTTATTCTTTGATTCTAGTCCAAATGCTTTTCCTTCAGTGCTAATTTTGTCTAGTTATGGAATCTGTTGCATTCTAACAGTAATGCTTTCCCTTTTCTTCAAATTTCATGTTTCTCTAGTTGTTTAAAACTCAACTACTATTGAATCTATGGAAAAAAAGTAGCCAAACCATTAAGTAACTACTTCTTATGATATGGGAGTTTGGAGTAACTGGATTTAGGTATTTGGGAAAAATGGCTGTCTTTGGTTTTTGCCGATTTTTGGTTAAAGTGGAAGACCAGTTGGAGATGGTGTAGTTTGGCCATAAAGATTCAGGTAATAAGTTCATGAAGAGCATGAAGATGTTCCAAGCAACGAGGCTGAAGGTAGACGTAACTCATCTCTTGCATAATCAAACGTCTAAGAAGTAATATCTCCAAAGCAACCTAAACCTAATAAGTTTTAAACCGAAAATGCACAAAATGTTTAAACCTCTTAGACCATACAGCAATAGAATATTAAAAGTAACTTATAAGTTTATTAGCAATAGAGCTAAGCTTAGAAGAAAGACCATCTTGGAAGAGTAAGAGAGTAAAATCCAGTCTAATAGAAGCAATAAAATTCATTTCAAATGAACTAAGCTCAGATGCTTTAATAATAAACATCTCTTAAAGATTACCAGAAGCATAACACTACTAAAAAGGATAATTTCCAGACAGAACAATTGAGAAAATCGGGAGAAACTATTCCAAGTCCAAGAGAAACTCCAAAAAAACCTGAAGTGAATAACGAGCCTCTTCAAAACAAAAAGAAAGTAGCTAAAAAGTGATTTGGTATATATTTATAGAACTTTTATATTATTTCAAATTCTAATTTTACTTATAACCTTTATCACTCCAACCATCTTCTTATTCCTTTATTTGATTCATTAAATTAATTAAAGCATTTAATTTATATAAGAGCAGCTAACATTTTATAATTAGCTTAAGTTAAATAGAACTGCTATACTTAAAGGTTTAGGCTAATAGTACATATTATAATAATAATTAGCATAAGCAAGAGGTTGCTCTTTAATTTATAATAGCATGCTTAACTTGCTAAGAGATTAATACAGTCAATTTAGTTATTTAGAACTACATCATTTCATTTAACTTAGATTATATTGCATTATTCTAGATAGGCATAAATTGCACTATACAAAAGCATGCAATTAAAAATAAGAAAGAAAGCAGATGAAATGTAAGTAATAAACTAACACTATTAAAATAAGAAGATTAACCAGCTAGGAGAAGGAATAAAGTTAGGAAATCAGTTATATAGTTATATGAAAGAATTACTAAAGACTGTTATCACTATGATAATTATTAGTATTAACCAGTAAGGAAAATTTCTAACTAAAAGAGTATAGTAAGGAATTTTAATTCGTTAAAGCTAATAGAGGACATTATTTAAATAACTTAAAGATAGCAAAAAGTTTATTAAATAAAGAAATAATAAAACTTAAAAAATCATAAAGATAAAAATGAATTCCTTTTAACTAGAAGATTATAGGCTTTAATAATAGTAAAAATATAAGCAAAATCAAGATACTTTTTAAAAGTAGATTAAAGAACAGTAAGAGGAAGAATAAAAAAAGGCTGCAATAAAACCTATTATTTCTAACGTAGTAGGAGGAATTAAAGTTAATTAAGAAAATCCATTATAAAGTTAAAATTTTTACTATTCTGAGAACTAATAGCTTTCTGATTTAACTACTGATAAATATTAAAAGCAAGGAGATTTAGAAAAGTAACTTTATGATAATTTCGATCAGGAAGAAATAGTTTTTTAACAATTTCAAAAGGAATAATAAGACAAAGATGAATAACTAGCAAGATAACTTCAAAATGCTGAAGAATATGCTTTATTTTAAGGCTAATATGAAGAAACTAAAGCTTTAAACTCACGAGAATTGCAAAGAGAGACAAATCAGGAAATATTTTAGGGACCCTAAGAAATATAATAACCATTGCTGCTACAAAACTAAAATAGGTGGAACAAAAGAAATTTATTTTTATTTGTTTCTCTACTTTTGCTCATAACTGCAGTGATAATAATTACTTTTATTTGAAACAATTTTAATATATTTTTATTTTATATTTGGTATTTGCTTTCTAAAATGAAGAAAAATAAAAAACCTGCAGTGCCCACTTAAAAATAGACCGCAAAAACTCAAGGAAAGGTAGCTAAGCCTCCTGCCAAATAAACTGCCGCTCAGCCAATATCAATAGATGAAAGCTTATAAAATTTTTTTGCTGCATATGCTGACAAATAAGAAAATAAAGTAACAGTTGCAGGATTAACTTAATTATGCTAGAGTCTAAACATCGATATAATGTCTGATTTAGCAGTTTTAGTAATAATGTGAAGATGTTAATGTTAAAATTATGGTTGTATTTCTCAGTCAGAATGAATGAAAGGCATGAAGGAAATGAAAGTTTAAAATGTTTAAACTTTATAGTAAAAGTTACCTGAAATTCGATAAGTAGCTTAAAATTTTAAAGGAGCTGAGTTTAAAAGTGAGTATTTAACATAGGCTTTTATAGATTTATGTTTCAATTCACTTGTGAAGGAGGCAGCAAAACGCTTGAAATAGAAACTGCTTCAAGATTATTAGAGCTTTTATTAGGATGGAAGTTTAAATCCATCGCCAAATTTAATAATTTTTGTCAAGAAAAAAATGTGAAACGATTGGTTCTTGATCAATGGATGAGTTTATTAGATATTCTCTTGATAATAGGAGATAACTGGAATTAGTATGATTCAGATGGAGCATGTAAGTTTAAATTATTAAATAGGGCCTCTTATTATTGATGAGTTTGCTGAATGGATGGCTGCTCAAAAGTGATGAAAACTATTTAAAGTTTTTTAAATATAAGCATTTTTAAAGAGAGCTTATAAATTAAATTATTCAATAAATGAGAAAAAAGTACAAAAGCTTATATATTTTATCTTTAAAATATTTATGCATAAAATTTAATTTTTATATATGCCTTTTTCAATCTCTTTTTTACAATTCTGATCTTTAAAATCAAGAATTTATCTTTAAATCTTTATGAAAATACTTAAAATTTGAGTTATTTTTAACAGAATCATTTTAAGATCGATAGGCTAGATAACATTCAATAATTAAATGTTCCTTTGGTGTAAAGATTTAATATTTATCATATTCTCAGACTTTACTATCATTTTTGCACTGCTTAATATACAAATATTTTTCCTTTATTAGTCTAATTACTCTATATCAAAGAAATTCACTACTAAATTTTTTCTAGAAGTAAAAGGTTTAATTTATATTACTTTCTCTAGCAATATAATTTTATACTTAATAACTCAAAATTTTCTTAGAACAATATATGAAAGATCTAATTATAAATTTCTCATTTCTGCTCAATAAAATGGTTAGTATTTTAATACTAATTCAATATCTTTCAATTAAATCTAGATTTATCTCTTAAGATTTGAACGCATGTTTATTTATAAGATTTTAGCTTATTTAGTTTGCTAGTTTACTATTTAGAAGTTATATTTTTATTATTTAATTTATGATAAAGTTGCTTATAATATAAGTGTATTAATGTTTTGATATCCAATTATATTGAAATTATAAATAAAATTATTGCTATAGAACTAAAATAAGCTTTGCTTAACTTTATGTATATTAATTAAGTTGGTAATTCCATTTTGCATCTAAAGCAAAATAATTAGAAGAATTTAGTTTTATTAGCTATTTAGCTTTGTGAGTGAATTTATTATGACAGCTGCTTATAATTTTCCTTTGGAATAGAAATTACTTGATTTATGATTAAATAAATAATCTTTAATAATTAAGTTAATTTTGGTTGTTTAATCATAGTTAGAGCTATATCACTAACTATATTTAATAAATGTATAATTCAAACTTACTTTTTTAATTATTCTTTAGATGCTACTTTTAGATAAGATTCTATCATCATAGATTTTTGCTTACATTTAGAATTTACCTATAAACTAACTAATCAAGTTAAAATTCTAACTTCATTCTATTTAGTTTTTATGAGAGAAGCCTTATTTAGATTAGTAGAGATTACTAATTGCATTAAATAAAGAAAGGAATAAGATGAGTAGTTTGTATGTTTAAATGTATAAGCAATAAGTGACTTGATAAAGTGGAAATTTAATTTATTAATTTTAAACTTCGTGGTTATAATTAAAATGTTTAACATGAAGGGAGTTCTTCTATTAATCGCTTTTGCTACCTGTTTTTCTAAACCACTTCCTGTATTCGAATTTTAAGGATAAGATACAGCTGAAGATCATTTCCGCTTTGGATTTGAATATGGAAGACGTTTTGCTTCTGTGATTTTTGATAGACTTAATGAAAGCTAAACTATGCATTAGATGGCTGGTTACCAATAGACTTAAGAAGGTAATGAAATGTATTAAGATTTTCTTAAGGCTCACTAAAAGGCTTTCCCTCTTTATATGACTGAATTGGAAGGAGTTGCTCGTGGAAGTAATATTAGTTTCGAATGGCTATTTTTAGATATGCTTGAAGAAGAATATTCTTACTTGATGCCAATGAAGAACAGAAGAAGAGATGGATGTTCTGACTATATGCTATGTAATGACGATTACTGTGTTGATGGTCATAACGAAGATAATGATTTCAACAATGTAGGAAGAATAGGCATTTTAAGGGTTTCATTTGGTAAGAGAAACAAATTCACTGCTTTTTCCTATTTAGGATAATTACCTACTGGAGGTTTTGGCTTTAATATGCATGGAATTGCTTTTACATTAAATTGGATGGGTCCTAGTTTTATGAGAAGAGGTGGTCTTGGTAGAGCTTTTGTTAGTAGAAATTTGCTAGATGCTGAAAATATTCTTCAAGCTTTTCATATTATTAACTAGCCTAACTAAGCAACAGGACATAACTATTAACTAATGAACTATTATGAGCCTCAAATATATAATATAGAGTTCCATCCTGAATAAATCTTATCTATAAGGTCTATCAAAAATACCTAGTTTTTCCATGCAAATTAGTATCAAACTCTAAATGTCGATTAGTTCTATGGAAACAGTTCCGTTCATAGGATAGCAAGAGTTAAGCAGATGAAACCTCCCACTACACCTGAAGAAATCGAAATGATTTTAGGTGACTAATTTGATTCATCCTATCCCATATTTCATGATGAAATCAGTCATCAAAAGGGAGAATTAAGTGATTGGACTGTTACTAGTGTATAGTTCGATCTATATAAGAAAAAGCTGCTTATATTCGAAGGAAATCCTAAGAATTTGAATGTAAGCCTGACTTTCGATTTATTAGAATGGATAGGAAGTAAAGATATTAAATTCATGAAATGAATTGATCAACATTAATAATACAATTTAGCTAACACAAATTTCATATTTTTTAAGCTATAAAATCAAATAAAAAACAAGCTTCTTAAATCTTTACTAATATACTATATATTATTTATACTTTAAATATTTTGATTCTGCTTTTTAAATATCATATTTTAGGTCTTTCATTTAAATTTATTCAATAAAAGATATTTGCACTTATATTACTAAACTATTAAAAAGAATAATAATAGCAAAGATAAAATTTTGTTATAAGAATAAATTTCTTAAATAATGAAATGATAATAGAACTTTGATGCAAGCAATAATAATCATTACTAATTTTTATTTCTATTTATCATCTTTTATTTACCATATAATATCTCTTTATGGATTTAGTGATTAATAAAAAAAAGATATTTCTTTTCAATCCAATTTTTATTATCATTTGCATCTGTCTAAAGCAGAAAGTAAATAGTTCTAAATTTAAGCTCTAAGTTTGCTTAGATAGGGATAATCCTTTAACATGATAACTTTTTATCTTTATTATGATTTGTATGATAAAATTGAAATTTCTAAGAACTGAAATTTTTTATTTTGACCAAGTATTTAATATATATCTCTATATTAAGCCATTACTTATTGAAGTATTTAGAAAACTGCTCTTTATATTTGGTTTATATAAGATTGCTTTATTATTTACAAATCTTATAATCTGTCTGCTAGAAAATAAAATAACTATATAGATAAAAATTTTAATTTTATTCAATATGAATTAGCTTATATTGTCTAACTTTCACTTTTCCTACGATTTTAGTTAAAATTTTGCTTTAAGATTTAAAAATTAGCTGCTTAATAATGTAGTAATAATTAAGCTTTTAAGAATTTCTAATTAATACTTTTATGATTGATCTGCAAATCTTTAAAACAGGATATTCCTCATAAATTTAGCCTTTTATTTTGAATCAAATAAATCTTTAAATTATAAATGAAAGAAATTTTATTAATGACTATAGATATAGGAGATGGTAGATTAGAAACATTTTCAGTTAGATCTAATGACAATCCTTAAATACTAGCTTAGCAATTTTGTGAAAAGCACTTCCTTCCGTCTGAATACATAGATACTATAAGTCAGCATATTCAATTGAATAAAGCTAATATTTTATATGGTTTTAAAGATAATTGTACTTAAGAATCATCCTAGTATCTTGCTAATTAGAACCTTATTAAATTTGGTTAGCAACCATGTAGCATCAAAAACTCCTAGAAGAGCAGTTTAACCCAAATTCTTATTAATAATTCCTCCTGTTACTCAAAGCGATCAGTTTCACCTGAGCAATCACTTATGGAATGAGATAAAAATAGAAGAGGAAAAATAGACCTTAAAAGAATATAAAAGTTAAGAAATTCCACTAAAAATTGTACTTTTTCTCCTCAAATATCTCCTCGCTCATAAAAAATTGTAACATAGAATTAACTTAGAGGCAAAGCTCCTACTTATGATGTATTATATAAAGAGGCAGAAGAAAGGAATTAAAGATAAGAAAAAGTAAGAAAACATGCTTTGAAATTCGAATTCACTTTTAAGCCATAAATAAACAGTCCAGCAAGAGATAAAACTCCTTATAGTGATTAAAGCGTTTTTGATAAGCTAAACTAAGATTACTAAAAAATTTAAGATAAGCTAAACAACTTAAGGATTCAGTAAAAGATGCAATAATAAATTGACCAGCGTACAGGTTAGCAATTATTCAAGCCTTAAGTAGGTAAATCTCCTAGAAATCGAAGTCCGATGGCAGGAGAGTAACTTGGAAATCATTTGTATTAAGAAGCTTAAAAGCAATAGTAGAATGTAAAAAATTTATAAAGATCAATTTAATAACAATGAAAAACAGAATAAGAAAGACAGCTTTCAACTAGCAGATCAATTAAACTGGTATAAAAAAGCACTTTCAAAGCAATTTCATAAATATTTAAACTATTAGACAGTGATTATGATTAATAGATCTCTAAAAACTAAATTAACTACGACTGAATGAGTAAGGCTTAAACTTAAATTTTGCAGCCTTTACTCAATAAAATAATTGAATCAAACTAAGTCTGGAATTTTAAATAGTTTTGTAGTGAAATGAGCTAATTATGAAAGGTAAATTTATTATTTAGAAACTTTCTATTCCTGAAAGATCTGCTTTAGATGTTTGTAAAAAGAAGTAAGAAAATTATAAAAATCCTTAAGAAACTTTCAAAGTAAGTATTAAATTTAGCCTAAAATAAACAAAAATGCTTCATAACTAACAAATAAATATAAAGCTAACATAAAAAACCACCTATATGATATGAAAACGTGGTAAAGCGAAGGAATAAGATAGATAAATTAAAAAGATAGCCAAATATGCTTAGCAATAACTATTAAGTATAATTAATAGATGAAAGTTATTAGTTAAAAATAAAATATCCTTTTAATTAAAGAAACTTAAACAAATGTATTTATATAAATAGAGATAAAATATTTTACTATGTAAAGCATTATACCATAAAAAAACTACAATATATTAAATTTGCTTAGTATTAGTTATAAAAAATGAAAACATTTGTTAACTAATAGGTTAATCCTTCAATTATAATCACATAAATACAACGAAAAATATTCGCCTGATAAGAAAAACTTCCTTGATAGCTAAGATAAATTTGAATTAAACTAAATTAATAGTTTTAGAGATTCTTATAGTACAAAAACAACTTAGATATGAACACAACTACATAAATTATGAAACCTTTGGATTAAAACTAGCAATAAACAATAACTTTAAGAATATTATGAAAAAATATTGAATATAGTTTAGAAATCGGTAAAAATAGTTAACTTGAAGACATCGAAATAGAAATTAGTAAAAAGATAAACTTTCAAGTTTGCTTTTTTAACATTTTATATGGAGGAGAATAGTTAAAATAAAGCCATATTAAAAACAATTTCCTTTGCGACAATTCATTATTGTATTTAGTATAAAAATATGAAACATTAACAATCAAAAATTAATAAGGATAGATTTTTAAGTTACCAGTGAATCCAAATTTTTCAAAGCAAGATTTATAAGACTTCATAAAACGTTAATTTGGACATGAACCTGATTAATATTTTTTGAATTCAGATGGATAATTCTTAGATTCCAACTTTTAGATAGAACAACTTTTAAACTAAAGAAAAAATCCGACTATTCATCTCTTTTTAATAAATAATTAATAAGAGACTAAGGAAAATCTTAAAAATCAAGAAAAAAACTAATCTGAGTCTTTAAAGGAAAATGAGTTAAATTTTGAAGAAAAAGGAAATTAAAAAGAACCTTAATAAATAATCTCAAACTTTAGTTCTCTATTAACCCTTATTAGAAAGGGATTCTCTTAAAAATAAAAAATTTGTTTTTAAGGCCTTGAAAGTTGGATATAATGAGTTTATAAATCTATAGCAAGATAAATTTAGAGTTCACTCTAATTTCTATATTATTATAAGATAAAATGATTAGGAAAAAATGATTAAACCTAAATTTTATCTTATAATTTGGAAATTAGAAGAAAATCCTAGCCAACTTAGATTTAACCTGTTAAAGTATAATCTAAAAATAAAGAAAAATAAGATAAAAGTGAAAAATTATAAAACCTTAATTGATAAAATGAGGAAGTAAAAAGACAATAGCATTCTTATTCAAAATAAATGAATAACTCACTGAGAAAATACCAAGAAGAAAGTTTTTAATAACCAAATAAGTAAAGTTTTATAATTAAAAGAGAACATATTTTACTTTCTTTGAACGAACTAAAATAATAAATTAGTTAAACATACAATATCAGCTAAAATGAATTTAGTCTTTCTTTTAAATAAAAGCCTTTAAAATAGACCTCTAAATTAAAGGACTATGGTATAAAAATATAAGATATAATATAAATAAATTTTAGATTATAAGGGGGAAATCTAGAAGCTTTTGCTAGATTAAAAAAAAAGAATCCAAGTTAGTAAAATAGTTTGCAAAGCAGCATAAAGACTTATTCTGAAGAAAATAAAGGATACGGATATATTAAGTTTAAAATTTAAGGTAAGAATAAAAATAAAATAAAGCATAATTTTTATCAAAAAACAGGAAAAGAACTTAAACCTTGCAATGTGCTTCAAATAGAAGATCCTTTTTAAAAAAAATCCTATATTGTAGAGTTCTAAAGATGTAAGAAAAAAGAAATAAATATAAACATTATAAGTAATACTTCAGATAAGGAAGTTGAGGATCTTTTGATATGAAAATTGATACTTTCTTAAACTTATTCAATTCAATTTAATGAGTTTAAATATCTTACATTCTATGTGTTAATTGCAATTAAGCACAAAGAATCTTATATCTTCATATCAATCTTTCTATTAAATATTTAAAATAAACTACAATTTTTATTAAGATTGGATGAAAAATTCAAACAGCTTTGAGCTAATATAAGATAAATACTATCTAGTACTTATAATTTAACTATTAAATCTTATTCAATAATATTCTAAGTACTTCTAGTGGTATAATGAAATTATTTTAATCGTTATCATCATTTTTCTTATTCTCTTTATTACTAGTGGAGTATGCTTCTATTTTGGTAAATTTATTTATAAAGATTGAGTTGTCATTAAAGCAGAAACTTTTAAAAACAAACAATTTAGGAAATGAATATGATAGGAGTTTCATAATTTGATTCACTTACTAGATAGATTAAAAGTAGTTAATTTTAATTAAAGCTATCCTTTATAAATAATAGAGGAGATATAATAGTAACTAATAATATGGTATAAGATTAGAGGGAATAGAGAGTTATAAGCAATAAAGATTAGTTATGTTATTTATTTCTTGCTAGTAAATGTATAGAAATACTTTAATATGCTTTATACAATGCTGAATATTTGTATATCAGTAATATCACTTAAAAATGATGTAGAAGTAATCAATAACTATCTTTAATTTGATTATTTCAATTTTATTTCTAGTCTCCTATTCAAACAGTTAGACAGTAGAACTCACTTATGTTCCGAAATACGGCATGGATAAGGCTCCTAACTTGTAAGGAATAGTAAAAGGTGCTGATCCTTCTAAGCATTATGTTACAGTATATTTATTTGTGGATGCATGGTATACTAAACCAAACTTTTCTAAGGCAAAAACTAAAATTTATGCTAATGGAACTTTTTCTGTGAACATTCATATTTCATAGTGAGATAAATTCGCATATAGAGTAGCTGTAATACTTTTCCCAAATACTGTTAATGTTACTAAAGTTTTAGTAGATGGGTTAGGACACTTTCCACTAAGCTTTCAGTAAATGATGTTAGCATATGCAACAGCATAAAGAGGAACTATTCATTGGGCAAATTTAGATTGAATTCGAAAAGACTTTGATTATAGAGTTCAGCCAGGATGGAATTATTGGGAAAAGGATCTAGTGACAGTTGATAGTGCAGGAAATCTAAATTTGAAAATATAGAAAATAAATGGTAATTTCTATGATAGTGAAATGTGAAATCAATGTGAGCAAATATTCCATGAATGCTTTGGCTATGGAACTTATTCTTGGGATATCGATAGCACAATATTTTATTTGGATACTTCTGCTGTACTTGGATTATTTACATATGATTTTGGTTCACCAGATACTTTCTATAATGAAATAGACTTTGAGTTTTCATATTGGATTTCTTTAATCACCAATAGTTAATTTATAGTATAAGGAACTTCACGACCTCATAGATTCAGACTTAATGAAGATGTTTAAAAAATAACAGCTTAATGGGAATGGCTTCCAACTGGGATAACTTTTAGAGTTATCAATAGACAAACAGCAGTTATCATTGAAGAATTTTAATGGCCTGACCAAATCCCTTTTTCTCCGAAAGGTTAAGAAATACATATTTAGCTTTGGTAGTACTAAGCTACAGATTTGGCTCAAAAGGAAAGTGAGCAAGTAACTATAAGTGGATTTTCTTACGAAGATTTAGATGGAAATATTTATGGAAGCTAAAATACACCCAGTTAAAGTGTTTTACTAAGTCTTGCTTTAAGCAAATTAAATAATTAAAACTGTAAACTTGAAGAAGAGAAGAGAGAATAAATGGAAAAGTAAAGACTCATTTAATAATCTGAAAGGTAAGCTTTAACTTTAGATGCTTGAATGAAGCTTGTAATAATGAAAAGATTAGTGTAGATAAAAATTTAAATTCTGAGCTACATTAATTTTTACAAGCTGATAATAACCGTCACATAAATGATTAGCTGCTTTAGGAAGAGAAAAAACTTCAAAGCACTAAAACATCTTAGAAATGATAGATTTTTTTAATTATCTATTGAAATAATACTTTGATCTCGTTATCTTATTAACTATATAAAAAAGATACAAATTAAAAAATCTAATAGTTACCATTAAGTTAAAGTGTCAAAATTCTTAAGCATTCATACCAAAGAACTTCAATTTTATAGTTTACAATAAACTAAAGCATGAAATAAGATTTTTTTCTTTAAAAGTATTAAGTTGCTAAAAGTAATAAATGAAGAGACTTAAATTAATAGACAAAGTATTTTAAAAGTTAGAACTCTAACAAGATAAATAGTTAGAAAAATGCATACAGTTTATTATTTGAAAGGCTATATTAAGATACTAAGTTAAAATATTCATTTAATAAATGTTAGCATTATTATGCTTTTTAGATCTACACATTTAAATAGATTACTTCCTATATCATCAAATAATCTTATTAGAAAATGAAGATTAAAGTTATAAATTTTACTATTTATTAATAGAACATTTCTATATTAAAATTATTACTAAAATTAAAGTAAAACTAGCATATCTATTTTATTATCAGCATCTCTTAAGACATTTGTATATAACTTCTTCTTTTTAGTATTTAATATTCTCTGCTATTATAATTGCAGTCCTGTTTTATTTTAATTAATATATTTCATATAAATAAAACAGTTTCTATCTAAGTAAACCCAACTTCTCTATAAATATTAAGAACTTGAATATTCCAGTTTGAAATAAGATAAAATACAACCAATATTTAATCTTAATTTAGTAGGGAGTTAACTAGTTACTTTTATGTGTATTGCTTTATTTAAACTTGCTTTATGAAATATTATTTTAATCTATAGCAGAAGCTAAATATTTAAATACTATCTTCAAACAAAGGTTCTTTTATAGATTTTAAATAACTAGATTATAAAATAAGGTATAAGTTTAATACACTTAGTTATCAATCAAGAAAGTAGAAAATATTAAATCTAAACTATTAATAAATCAAATAGAGCGAGATAAAATGCTACATTTGAATAATTCACTAAATCAAAACCTAGATTGTTTTATAAATTTAAGTGTATTTTTAAGAAAATAAGAGCTTCGCTTATTAAAGGAAAATTTTAAACATTATGAATATTTAATCATATACTAAAGCTAGCGATTTAGAATACCTATTTTTTAATAGCTTTAATTTATTCTTTGCTTAAAAGTCAAAAGCAAACTTTGGGAATTGAAAGAGAAATAGAGATTCTGAATAATTTTTATAAAAGCTGTAATTTACAGATTTTGTAAAACATAAACTTAAACTGTTGTAAAATAAGCTTATTATCTACATTTAACTAATTTTAATAATTAATTAAAAGATTTATGAGATAAAATGAGCTATTTAATTTGAATCTTAATTACTTTAAACAGAACTATTCTTTTATACTATTTGCAAGGCAATTTACTTAGGTAATTTTAAAACTTCACAGATATTATAAGCTTTCTATGAATAGAACTAAACGATGTTTTAGGTATATTTTATATCTAATACTTATAGGAGCCTATTTAAAGCTCATTGTCCAATTAAATATTCTATCACTTTATTTACTTCTCCAATTTTAAAAATATACAAGTTTTAGTCAGCAAGCTTAAAAGAATATTAAGAGTACAATCTTAAATTTTAGTTATTGAATGTAGAAATTCTGAATTTACTTTCAGCAGTTGTAAACAAAATGTAAATGAAGTTAATATTTAAAATACTGTTATTTAGCTATGGATATGATATAATTAGTAATACTAGCTATAATTTTAGCAAACCTTATATTTTCATACGGTTTATAGAACTAAAGAAAGTGATGCTCTAAATAATATAATTTTAGGTTTAAAAATAGGATATATTAATATATGGAATAAAGAAGCTTTTTTAAATCAAAACTAGAGTATAATAATTAAACTATTAATTTATGAAAGCTATTCCAACTTAAAGGTAAGTTCTTGTGCTTCTATATGTTACTATAGATTCTTTCGTAGTAGCATACTACAATAGAAGCTTGTATTTTTAATTAAAAGCTAATCTTTATTTTATTTTCCTATTTATTTATCTCATTCAATTTTTTCGAAATTAAGAAAAATGTTTATAGGAGAGTCTTTAAAATAATCAAATGTAAAGAGAAAAAGTTAATTAAAAAGATATATAACTTATTAAAAGTAAAGATAGTGTATTTCTATATATAAAAACTATTATTATAAAATATTTCAGTTTTAGATTCAAAAATACCAATCATGCCATTATTTATTTGAAATTTCTCAAACTTAAATACTTTTTTCTAGATAAATATATTTTTTTGAGTAAGCATCTATAATTATATAAATGTGGATATAAAAAGAGCAAAGAAAACGATAAATTGGTAAAATAAGGGATTTATTATAATGGACACGATAATTATATATTTCACATAAAATCATTAATCTTTTATAGAGTCTAATTATTTAATTAAAGACATAAATACCTACAGCAATGGTCGTTTTATTATTTGCATTGAGATATTAACTTAAGTAATGGAATCAAATTGAAAGGATTAAACAATAAATATAAGATGTACAAATTATAAAATTTTTTAGGTTAAGAAAGGGTATAAAATAGATATTTTCTAAGCTATTGATAGAAAAATAGTGATCTTAATAAATAAGAAACATTATAAAATTAGCTTAAATTTATTATTTCCACTCCCCTTATTTAAATTAGACTTATTTCACTATCTTTCTCTCTTAGATGCAGTGATAAAATTTACAATTTAATTATAAAGCTTTTACTCAATCACCAAAAAAGAGATTAGAATAAGTAATAAATTTTATAAAGTGAGAAGGAGTTTAATTTAAATTAATTAATATAAGAAGATATTCTAAGTATTAAATACCTTTATATTAGTTATGTTTATTATATATAATTAATTCGTCCTACAAAAATACTTGGACTAGCTATTTTTAATTTATGCAATTATTTATTAAATCTATTATTTTAAAATTTTATTGTACAGACAGAAATAATTATCACAATTACATAGCTAAATTAAGCAAGAATATCATATAATTGTGTATAAAACTTTTTAATTAAATATGAAATATGCTTATGGATTGATGCTGAAATTATAAGAATACACACTAGAGATGAAATATCTTCTGAACAGGAATTTTTTTTTATTTTAAGAAGTTGTTTGCATTTTATTGCCAAAATTAAATGTAATAAAAAATGTTTTAGAATGATTTATACCAAAGCTATGAATAGTGAATTTTAACCTTGTTAAACTTTTAATTTTTTGCATGCTATTCAAAAAATTAAGTGATTGAATATTTTTAAGTAATAAGTCTGCATGATTTATTGACTTTTTTTGATTTAATTTTTTAGCTTCATTTTTTGATTTTTATATTATCTTTTGCAAACGATAAATTTTATTTATCTTGGTTAATTAAAAATAGAAAAAGGTAGCAAAATTAAAGAGCAATGATTTAAGCTACTCTTGTGCTTTAAGATATATTATTTATAAATAAATAAATATTTTTATACTTTATATCGTTTTTATAATAATGCTATATCATTAATGTTCTTATATGTTTAATAGATAATCAAATTAAAATAAGTTAGTTGCTTTCTCGTTATTCAGTTATTATTAAACTCTTCAATCTATATTACAGTTTCATCTTTTGCTTCATTTTATTTTTATTTTTAATCTTAAGATTATTCTTTTCTCTTAATATGAACTTAAGAACTTGATTTAGAAAATTAGCTATTATCTTAAGGAATTTTTTCTACTTTAATAGTGAAGGTTTATTATTTATAAGGTAGAACTCCTATCTAGTTTACTTTAATTTTTTATTATTATTTAACTTTACTTTTGGGTGTATTCTCATGAGATAAGTAAGTAGTTTTATCAAGTAGTAAACTAGCACCTTTTACTTATGTTGTGTTGTTTTTATCTGATTCTCTTATATCCATCAAAGCAAAACGTTTTATTCTTTCTTATCTGGCCAAATGGAAAATTCAATTTTTTAATACATCTCATTGCTTTTTTTCTTTTTGCTCTTCCTTTTTGTTATTTATATGCCAGAATAAAATTTCTAAACTTTGCATCAATCCTCCAATGGCAACTAAAATTCCAACCCAAGATCCAATTAGTGCTGAAATGAAATCAAAGACTGTAAATTTTAATGCTCTTATAGTTTTCATACCACTATCCAACTAATCTATCGAAATTTAACTTCTAAGTCCTTCGGTGATTTACACTTCCGAGGCTTTAAAAGTAGATCCTAATTAAATTTTGCTCTGACTAGTTAAATGATATCCTGTTGATTTATCATATTCAGATTAATAATCTGATTCAAACACAGAAGGTATACCTACTATAGTAGCAATTGTAGGAGATGGACCTCTAAAAATCATGGACTATGGTGCTGAAACCTCTAATACTACTGTACTATGTGATTAAGGAATAGAGGAAGTAGATGTTATATTAAACTAAGTTCCTGTAGCAAAACTTCCTTTTTCTCAGATATGAAATAAAATTTCAGCATTGCCTTTAAGCTCGCATTAATTGCATTTAACCTAAATAATACATTCATCATGCTCTAACTTGCATTAGGTTGTGACTAAATATTGCTCATATTTTATTCTAATAAAATAAATGCTCAGTTAGTCAACACACTAGCCTCATTCCGAACTATTAGTTTTAATGCTCTAGACACAATTTCCTCCGTATTAGTAATAAGTCAACGTTATTATGAAGTCACCTTATATCTATGTATAATCCTCAAGTAAAACCAATAAAGGAATTAAGGCTTTAGTTTCTCTTATATTGTTATAAAAGAATTAGTTCATATTAAATGAGAAGAAACAAATTGAAACAAATATAAAAATCACTGAAAATACTCCCCCTATTATAGTTTTTTTCCTTCTCATTAGCTTTTATTTATAATTGTGCTTTTATTAGTAAATATCAATCTTTTTAATTCAACTCTGGATTTTTTCTGAATTCATTGCAATTATAATGATTACAATGAATATGAATATAAAAAATGAGACTACGTATAGAGAGTTGCTCATTGCTTTTTTAGATTAGTTTTTATAAGAATGTGGCTAATCAGAATAATAGGAATTCTATATTTCATATAATTAAGGATAAATTGTTCCTACGCTACATACATAAGGTAACGGACATTAAAGACATTCAGCTAATCCTTCTTATGGTCCATAAGTTCCTTCAGCGCAAGGTTCGCAAAATTTAAAATTTTAAGCTCCTTAGCGATTATTTTAGGTACCTTTATCACAAGGAGTGCATATTTAGCTAGAATTACCAGATCAATAGTATCCTGCAGGACAAGGTTAACATTGTCCATATTCATCTTTATAAGTTCCTTCACTACAATCTCATCCACATTCTTCAGGTGGACAATCAAATGTATACATATGAAATTAATTTTATCCTCGTTCAAACATTGCCGCATTATTTACTACAGCAGTTCCTCCAAACATAAATAACGATCTTTTATAATAAACTAAACTCTAGCCTAAAACTTTATTAGGAGAAGCTCTAGATTCTCTATTGAATTTATGATGAAGATACTATCCCGTATCTAAATTAATTTCTATTAAATTATCTAGTAAAATATCCCACCAAGTTCCACCATATCAAATTACCCGATTTCCTGATGCTGTCGTTCCAGTCATCGATACAGCATAAGTTAAATCAGTCTAATTAATTAATCTTCATGTATTTTTATCTAAACTATAAGCATAAACAGCATCAGTTGGAGTTTAGCTCGTTGTTTCTCCTCCAATTACATAAAATATTCTGTCTCTTATGTAAGCCTTACAATATACAGTTCCAGGTGGACCTGAAGGGTCCTTAAGCGATAATGATGTTCAAGTATAAGAGCCAAAATCAAATTTAATTAATTCTTAAGACAGACCATTTTATCCCTGACCTCCAAAAATTATAAAATCGTTTTTAGAAATTGTTCCACATGCTCCAAATCTTCCCTCAGGAGGTTCAGAAAAATATTCTTATTTCCTTCATGTAAACTGAACAGTATTAAAAAGATACATATCGTTATAAATTTGCTTATTTACTCCATTTCCTCCTCAAATTACTAGATAATTGCCATGAGTTGATGAAACATGTTTACTTCTTATTGCTGGTGGATCTCCAATAACATTTGGCTAAATCCATGTTTAATATTTTAAATTAAAGGCTCAAATTTCATTATTTTTCACCTTATTATTCTCCCCACCAAAAACATACATAAATGTTGAGATTATATCTGCTGAATGAAAAGTTCTTGGTCCAGGTACTATCATTGAAGGATAAACGACTTCTCATTTTAATGGCTTCTTAGTCATATCTAATTTAATCATATCATTTCTTATATAAATTGCACTCCAGCCACCAAAGGCATAGAAAGTTTGATTATAAAATATTAAAGTGTTCTCTTCACGCAAAGACATTTATTCATTCTCAATTTCTACAACTGATCATGTTAGCTTATCTAAGTCTTTATAGTCGCATCTTCACAGCTGGCATTAATCATTCTAGGCACTATAATTTCACCCTTGGCCAAAGTACCATATCTTGTTTTTAAAATCATTATATGAACCTTGTAAATTAGTGAGTGTAGGTCAAGGTCCAAATATTGGTTTTCTAAGTCAGACTTTAGAGGTTAGATTTAAAACATGCATGTGTCTATCTTCGATATATGGCAAATAATCTCCATTTTTAAGTAAAATAAGGCCATTTCCAATATATGTAAGATCTGGTGACCATTAAGGCTTTGGCTTATCTCCAGTTGTTTCTAATTTAGTGAATTTTCAATTTGGAAATCTCAGTTCTCACAATTCTTCTGATCGCTCATCTCTACCTATCCCTCCAAAAATAAGCATCTTCCAACTGCTTTCACTATCATCTCAATATGTAGTACATCCCATTCTCATTTAAGGAGTAGGCGCAATTCCCTAAACCTAGATTTTGGTTCAATATTAATCTTTAATATTAAAAACTCAAACATCATTTTACATTCCATTATTTGTTTTTCCACCATAAAGAATAAAAGCGTTTTACTCTTCTAATTTGGTAGTACAATAGTTGATTCTAGCCGCTGGAAAGTTATCATCAGATAAAGCCAATCTTGTTCAAGTCATTTCTGTAAAATTGAACTTTCAAGTATCATCCAAAAAACCTGATTCACTAGAACCATGGGTTACAATAAAAAACCCCTCCGAAAAATATTGATAACTAAAAAAATATCTTTACTAAGGTGGTGTTCCAGTAAAAGGATGCAAAGATCATTCACTCTTGACAAATTTAAAAAGACATAACACATAGATAATTAGCAGCATTTTTATTACAGTAAAGCAACTACCCTTTTAAATTGAACTTAAAATATAATAAATTAAATAAAGATTTAATTTAATTAAATAAGCAAAGCTTATAAATAAATTTCTTATTCTTAATATTATTTAAAACTATCTAATTTCTTTTTCAAGGCTTTTGTTAAGTAGATTTGCGTTTTCATTCACCACTATTATTAGTATAAGCTCCTTATTCATAAAATTTAAAATCAACTTTCTAATTTTCTCTATAAACAGAACTCACTTTTTATTCAATTTTTAAACTGGAAAATTGTTGGAGATTCTCAATGCATATGAGATATTATCTTCAAATTTTATCGAAATATTGAAAAGCTTTGCTGTTTATATTTTATATGCTTTCATATCTAAATAAATAATAATCTAGCTTAAGAAATTAGTTCAATAGCTTAGGATTACTAAATCTGATTTTATGACTGTTTTTATATTAATCTACATATAAGCTGTTATAGCTAAATTTTATCCCTAATCAACAGCAATTTATTTTGTTATATATTTGCTAATTTTTGAATTAAGTAATTAGGTCAAATATTTTTGTCTCATCTTTTATATTTGCTTGTAAAAGAGGTATAGCTTGACTTCACTTTAATAATAAAGCTAAGCTTTATTTATTTATGAACATAAATTACTTCTATTTTCAATTCTGAATCTAATTTAAGAAATTTAGTTAACTTATTTTCCATATTTATTGCTTTCGATTTTTGAGTAATGTTTGGAGAATTAGTCAGATATTGATGCAATTATACTTTAAATTACATCATCTAATAGCTTTTATTTATTTTATTATTTTTCCCCTGGTATTACAAAGATTCACCTTTTTCCTTTAATAATATAATAAAATAAAACTTTACTTTAATAAAAATTTTTGAACGAAGATTCTGTCTTAAATCAATTCTTCTTTAATTAAAGTTTATAAATGCTATACTTCTAATCTCATCTTTCTTCCCCCTTCTTCTACCTTAATATATGGATTCAAATTTTTTTGTCTTGTAATCTAATAATAAAATATTTATCCTCCAATTTTGTATATTATTTTTTCACTTAAACGTATTCTATACAGTGTATTGTTATTATTTATTTGAATATAATATTTTATCTAATTATACATTCCAATGTAATCTTCATTTTTAAACTTCACTTAATTGATCTATCTTCTTGATAAAACCATAATATTTTTATTCTAGTTCAATGACTTATAGAGCTATTTATTATTTCCATTTACTTAATTAAACAAAATAAGTACTTTTGTATAATAATATCTATTATTTACATTTATTTTCTTCAAATTATTATGCAATATGCATAACTAATCCCAAGAAACTACGAGAATGTATTTTTTTATAGAATATCAACAAATAATTAAACTTAAGAAATTAGATATTTATAGTATATTATAATAATACCTTTATACCTTTTTCATTTCATTAAATTCTATATTATCATCTTTCTAATTATCATATACCTAAATTTTTCCTTCTAAGATATCTAAATTTAAGATTATTTATTCTTTTATCAAGTTTTAATATTAAATACTGCTCTCTTCTTAACATTTGCCTAATATGCTAAACTTATAACTTTTTGAATTAAGTTAAATATGAATTAATATATGATATTAGAGTGAATGCTGGTGGGTATTTTCTATTTGCAGGTAAAATTTATAATTTTCATATTATAGATATTAGATTTATTTTCTATCTTCTTATTCCTTTACTAACTATTCATTTATTCCAAGGATAGAAGTACATATATAATCCCATTAAATATTAAGCTGTCCATTAATGACTAATCAAATTCTAATTTAAAAAATTAGCTTTATTTCGTAAAAGTTATTTGGAGTTTTCTTATTAGAGTACTCTCTAAATATTAATTCTATTTTAGCTATGATTTAATATATTTAATTTAACTAGTAGCTAAAAATTGCATAGTCATCTTTTATCAATCAACTTAAGGAAGCTAGAAGATCCTATTTATCTAATTTTATTAATAGGATAATTAGCTTCTGTTTTTTTAAATAAAGGTGTTTTATATATAAAGTAAACTAAAAGATGATACTTGCTAGCCTCGTGAAATTGTATATAATGCATTACAAAGGTAAGCTTTCTTAAAATGTGTACAATTAATTTCTTTAATAAAACGATAGAAAACTATTAGAAATGGATTAATACAGATTGTAGAATTATTTGAGGCTTGCTGACGAAACTTATTGCTTGTTTAAAAATAAATTGCTTAATTAAGCTGCTTCAATAAATGCTTTTTTATAAAATAAGTTATAGCAAACCTCTTAGTTTATAAGTATATAATAGACTTTAACTAATCAATCTAATAGTCTTTAAGATTATTTGTAGTGATCTTTATAAAAATAAAGAAAATTAAATCTAAACACTAGGTTTTCAATATTAACAATACAGCTTAAATTAAACGCCCAATAGTTAAGCATTATTTTATTAACTGATTAAAGATACATAAACACAGGTAGTTTCTAATTGTTTAATGCTGGAAATGTTTGAAGTTTGATTATTTAAAATGATGAAGCTACAAATCTAATATAAGTATAAAATAGATTTTTTCTCTTTTTTAAGTCCATTTTATTTACTTTTAACTAGAAAACTTCTTTATGAATGTAGATCTTAAACTTCCTTTTTCTTACTCATATAATAGTTTGTTGAATAATATTATCTCCTAGATTTGAGAGTGACTAAGAAGAACTTAGCAATAATAGTACTTTAATTCTAATAACGAAGAAAGCATATAAATGATATAAAGATTTATAAATATGCTAGTTATTATCTAAAAATAGCATTGAAATTAGTTGATTTTCGAGTTATATATGAACAAAAAACTACTAAAAGAATATCTTTTACTAAGCCATTAGGAGGGAATTTAAAATTATATAGTTTAACCAATTTCTACAACAATCCCTTAAGTTTGAAAATCAGTTTAAGAAATATTGAGATTAAGAATCTTTCTTGTAAAGCTTTTGATTGTAAATAAAAATAAAGAAATGAAGATTTAATTGCTATTAGTTTATTATTATTCTGGCTTAAATTAGTTTATCAACTGAATGTAGAGAGAATTTTAGATAAGCATTTCTAGTCTGAATGTAAATTTAACTATGCGTATTTAAATTAATAATTAGTCTACAGCTTTTCTATTTAAGCAGCTTAAATTCCTTTTATTATATTTAGTTTTTAGATCTTTTAATTAGAGAAATAGAAAGCAGTTCTATTAACTTTACAGATTTAATTGATATAATCATAGACTAAATTAAGTATTTATTTAAGATTATCAAATAAGAATGAACAATTAAAGTCAAATAGAACTTAAAATTTATACTAAGCATAGTTTTAATTATAGATCTACTCTTGATATTATGGCTTACTAGAGTAGGTGTTTTAATATATACATGCTTAATACTATGAAAATTGAAAAATAATTAAAGTGTTTAAAACTTATCAGCCGAAAGATAGAAAGATTATACTAAATGGATAATATGGTTCATAAGCTAGAATGTAAATTATTCATAAGATAGAAATAAATTAAACTGTTTATTTCAATGTCTTCATATGCTTGTTAAGAAAACAACTCTTCTTAGATTAGTTTTCCTTTAAGAAAAAATAAAATAAATCTAGTAAAAGAAAAAACTTCAACTTTCAAAGTGCTTATGTAAAAATTGATAGTTATTCTAGTTCTCTTTTTCATATATCTTTGGAATTAAGCAACTAAAACTAGAAAAAATTAAGCTATAAATAAAAAATACATTGATGCTTGTTAATTAAATTAAAGCTAAGAACACTATAATATATATGAATAAATATTTGAATAATAAAATAACTTTAAGAGGTAATAAATAGATAAATATTATAGTTAAGCTTACATTCTTTAATTAATTTTAGGTAAATAAAAATTAAATTTTAAATACAATTCTGCTTTAAAATCTTAAAAGTCTTTATTATTTAATCTACTAGCAATTTGAAAATTTAAATATATCAAATGAAAAAAATTAATCTTAGATAGTACAGAAAAAACAAAAAAAGGAATTTGGTGTCAAAATGGAAAGTAATTAAGTATCTAAAATATAAATAAGAAAGGTTAGAAGAAAGGCAAGAAGAGAATAAGAAATAAATTAAAAGTCACCTGAATCTTCTTCTTTTTTTAAGGAAAATAATTACAAGAACCTTCAGAAAATACTTTATTAAGAGAAATCAAAGGTGAAGTTTGATGAGAATAGTTTGAAAAAATGAAATAAACTTAAAAATAGTAGGATAAGATAATATTAAATCTTGTGGAGAGTATAAGAGAATTAATAATAATAAATATCAAAGTTCTAGATTTAGAAACTGCTTACTTGAGAAAACAACTTGTAAAAAAGTCAAGTAGTAATAGAGCAGCTATGACAATAATCATAATCCACCTTAATTTAGAAAGCATCAATGATAACTGATGAATCTTAGAAAGATAAAGTCTAAGCAGCAGAAAAGGGGAATGGGGAAATTTAAAATCTAGGAATATTTAAGAGGATAGAAAAATTAGAAAAAATTTTGTGGAAAAGCAAAAATCAAATAAATTGGTTAAAAATTTTACCATTAAAAATTGTTAAAGCACTTACTCAAATATGCAATATTTAAAACCTTAAGAAATATAAATTTTGCATGGACCTTACAAAATTATATATTGTAGATAATAAAATTTACAAGAAGAAATTGGGAAATAGAAGGAACCTTTTCAAAGAAGAAGAGAAGTGATTACCAGTTATTCAGAAAAAGATGTTGCGGATTCCAACTACATTAAAAAATTGGCCCCTGAACTTATTGAAACTTAGAAATGGTAAACTTTAATTGAAATAATAGCTGATATTATAATTATATAATAACGATATTGGACTTGGCTTTTATTTACTGCAATGAAAGTTAAAAAAAAAGCGTATAATTAAATTTATATAAATAATTTTCGTCAAATTTATAAAGGAATAAGAAGGAAAAATAAATTTATAGTCTTAGAAGAGAATTTAGCAACTATTTCCATTTGATCCAGCTCTCTCCGAAATTAAAGCATTAGTACTTCGTTTGTCCGCCATCCTTATACTCCCTAGATTCATTTATCCTTTTGGATTCTACTTCAATTTATATTGTATTTTTATATTATTGAGTCATAAAATTTCTTCTTTTATAATGTCCCGTCCTTTCTGATAAAGATTAGAAAAGTTCGTCTACTGTTTATTTATTATACATTCTTTCAATTTCGATTTTCTTTCAGTAATGGATCTTCTAACATATATAGCAACGAATCTTTCTACAATAAAAATTCAACTTATTTACATCTTGTTATTATTATACAGATTCAATTTCTATTGGAATGCTTGATTACTAATCTTATGGTTTTTAAATTACTGCTGTTTAGTATTCTTGCTTTTCTTAAAATTATTTTTTTAGATTAAAATTAAGAAAATTTGAAGTAGAACATTTAATGAGCTTCATCAAATTATTTATCAATTTATTCCAATTTAATTACTATTTATGATTAAATTTTATTGAGTATTTATTCTATAGATGGAAATTATAAGTCTAAGCAATTAAATCAATTTTTCTAGATAATTTTCTAGTGTTTCTATCCTTTATCTTTTCTATATTAATTCGTATTGTACATTAGATACTCGTAGATGCATTTATTCTGAGAAAATTTACTTATATTATCTTTCTTCAGATTTATGAGGCAATTAATCTGATAGGTTAGTCTCTTCTTCTTGTTTTTAATAAATGAGCACAGAGAGGATCATTTTTTAGTCGCCTTTTTATTTATGCATAATAATTAAAGAAATTGCTTAGCTTCATATATTATAAATATCAGTAAGATTTCTAAAAATATAATGATAAAAAAACCCTCTAATGTAAGATGATCAGCTTTGATAACAATTAAAAAAAAAAAAACATTTAAAAAATAGAAAAATTAATAAATAATTAGAAACTGAAAAATATCTGCATGTCTATTTAGAATATAAAATGTAAATTTATTCTATGTAAAATTTTAACTATTCTAAAAATGACAATAAAAGCTTTGTCCTAATAATTACTCGTAAAGAAATTTGATTTGGTCATTATTTTCGACAAAAACTTTTCTTAAATATTAACAATTCTCAACATAGAATTTTTAGTTTGATACTGTGTCATGCATAAAAAAAATGTTGAAGAACTTATTCAATTTCGAAAGCATGCTTTGATTGATATAAATATGATAATATGATATAGCGTTAAAACAGTAGCGATCTCTCCGGACCAGAAATGGATAGTCTCTGCAAGTTCTGATAAAACGATAAAAGTCTGGGATTTCCAGACTGGAAGCTGTTTGAGGACTTGTACGGGACATGCGGACTCAGTTAGATCTATTGCGATCTCTCCGGACCAGAAATGGATAGTCTCTGCAAGTAGATATAAAACGATCAAAGTCTGGAATTTCTATGCTTTTTCTGTTTTCTATAGTTTTCATTTTTTTCTTTTTTTCTTGCATTTTTCCATTTTTTCTCAAAATTTTTGTTTTTATCACAGGCATATTTTTTTTATCTTTCTTAATTTGAGTTTCTATTTTTAGGTATTTTATAATCTTTTTTTGCCTGCTTATTGTTAGTCTCAACGTCTTTTTTTTAACATTTTTTTAGAAAACAAAATCTTTACAAAACACTTTTTCTTATTTTATTTTAAAATATTTTAAACTACTTTCTAAATTTTTTAACTTTTTTTATACTTTTATTCTTTAAATAACTTTTTATTATTTTTTTATTTTAATTATATTTAGAATGCTTATAAAAAAGAATAAAAAACTTTTTCTATGTTTTCAATTTAGCTTATTTTTTTAAAATCACTTTGTATTTATAAATCTTAATTTTTCTTTCAATAGAATATTAATAATTATTTTTATAATAATTTGATCCATAACATTTCTTATTATATCGTGTTCAAAAGTAAATTCATAATGATTAAGTTTTTCTTCACTTATTAAACTTTAGCATATTCAAAGTTAATGATAAGTCTTATAAGATATATTCTAATATTTTACTAGATGATTTTTTTTTAATCTTTATAAATACATCTAAGTTTTTTTAATTTCGATCTATAATGATCATCATTATCCAATTTATATTTATAATATTCATCGTTTAATATTTATTTAATAGTATTGACTTAAAAAGAACCTTTAGCCTTGCGAATTAGCTATTATTTAAATAATAGATTTGTTTTAAATTTACTTTTAAAGGGCATATTCAAATCAATATCTTCTTTTTTCTTTATTTTTTGCCTTTTAATATTTTTTCTTGATATTGCCAATCTAACTTATCTTTAAAACTTTACTCAAGTTTATCTAAAATCCGAAGAAAATATTTAATTTAAAGCAAAGGTCTATTTGTCTATTCCTTTAGATAATGAAACTAAAGGAATGCAAAAGGTTGTAATTTAAGCAAGTGATTATCTAATTTTTGAATTATTATAGTCTTTGTGATATTTAAATTTCCATTGTTAGAAATCTTCTCTGTATTAAGAGTGACTAAGTTATTAGCATTGAAAACCTAGAAATTTATATATTTACATTACATTTTACTAATATATTTTTATTGCGATTTCTCTTTTTATATCTATAGACTCTATTAAATTTTATAATAACTAATTCAAGTTTTATGTATAAAAAATCTTATGATTTTACTTCCTAAACCTAGTTTTTTATTTAGAAGATTTAATTTTTAGCTTTTACATCTTTTTATTATTTCTCTAACTAATTTAAATTTGATTATTCGTTTATAAAGTATTAATTTCCTAACTATCTTAAAAATTATTGAATCAAATTTTATATCGTTTTTCCTATTTTTTTAGGAGTTAACTTAAGAAACTATTTATGGTTTTTTTGTTATTTCACCTCAAAAAATGGATTTTTTCTATAAAGACAAATATAATTATTTATGCATGAGTTTATAGATCTACATAGAACTTACTTTTATTTAATACTACTATAGTTACACATGCTAGGTATCTAATATCACTTTTTATTATAATACAGTTTAAGAAACCTTCATTAATACAACCTTTTAATTCTAATGTAGTAGTAGCCATTATATCTCTATCTGATCATTGGTTACGCAGAGCCTTCATATTGTTCTTAAACTACAACACATAAAAGCACTTTTTATTTTGATAAAAGTCTTCTGCTGTTTCTTGAGTATTACTCTTCTCCTCTTCTTATCCTATAACCTTTTTTCTATCTCCTTTATCAATCCATTATAACCAAGATTTCTTCATCTAATAGAAATTTTTTTCTTTTTATGTTAGTTTCATCAATTACAAGACGCTGAAATTTAGTATCTAGCATAAAGTAAAAATTCCATAAAATATCTTAATTAAAAGTTCTAATTTCCAAAAGCTTAGTTATTTATTGCTTCGCATAAAACTAATTATCTAATTTATTCTATTAATGCTTCTTTATTTCTTTCTAGTGCTCTCTATCTTCTAAAAATACTCTTCTTGAGTAAAGTATTACTGTAATTAAAATACTCATCCTTCGTTTAATTTTGTTGGTGTCCTATTATATACTTTATTTAGTATCTGATTTAGTTTTAGTTAAATATGAATAGGAATATAAGAGCTTAAAGTCGTTATCTTAAGAGAATTATACTATCTAGTTAAATCCTTAATTCTAAATAACTTTATAGAAGATAAAGTATCTCACTGCTAGAAAAAGGCTTTAGTAGCTAAATGGTTAGAGTGAAAGTAGAAAAGATTATCTGGAAAGAAACTAAAGAATCGCTTGAAAATTTTTAACCTTTGCAGTTATAAGAAACAAGAGTCTATTAATGGCAAGCCTCGAGTTAATTCCTTTGATAGTAAATTGTTTAGCATCCACAAATTAATTAGAGGAAAGCTATAATAAAGTTGCAAGCTAATTGATAGGAAATATCTGAAAGCATTGAAATGGTTTGTGGCAATAACTGGAAATAAAAATTTAAATACCAGAAACTTCAAAAGTCAAAACTCAGATCTATCAAACCTAAAAGAAATTATGAATAGAGGGAGTTAAATAAAAAGCTTGGAAAGATAAAAGAAGAAACAGTGTTAGGTATTTATTTAGTTAAATTAATAAATATATTCCTTTAAACTCTTATAATAAGCTCTATTTATAACCTTTTAATTAACTCAATAGATTATCATATGCTTCTATATCTCTCTTTTAGTAACTAATAATAGCATTATATTAAATTAAGAAGCAAAGAACTAACTTCTCACTTTAATAATATAATAGTTAAACGTAATTAAGAAACATAAATAATGAGACTAAGATTAATAAAAGAAATCTAATAAAAAATTTGAACTAAAGCTTAATAATAAATAGTAGAAGGCTATTTAATTAAAGAAATTAAGTAATGTTTAAATAATGCTATAGTCATTACTAATTAAATAATGCTCTAATTGTATTAAACAAGCTTACTTATTTCACTTTAAATAAAAAATAAAAGATACAGTTGAAAAATAGAAAACTTAGAGATCAACTTATGATTCTTATTTACTCTTAGCTCTTCATAAACTGACTGAGAAATGGGCTTAATTTCTCTCAACTTAGAATTAATGATAAGTTTAAGATATTAAAGAGATAAAAAATCAGAATTAACTAATTAGAGTGATAAGGATAAATAATAAACATAAAAAACTACTCAACCCTAAATAAACAATTTATTCTTCCAGACTTTTTTAACAAATACTGGAAATTATTGAAGCTAAAAGAGAAATAAAATTGATTGAAAGAATAATGTATAAACTTTGACGGAACATTAAAGACATAAAATACTCAGAAAAAAGAAAATTAAGCAGTTAGGGATAAATTAAAGATAGTTCTTTTATCAGTACGTATTATTATTCGAGCGAAAGGGAAAAACTTAAGAAAATTCTTTAGAATTCGCTCAATAAAATTTTAAAATGTTATAGAAAATTTAAGAAAAATAAAAGATTAGTTGCAAAACATTAAAATAGTTTTTCCTTTAACTGGAAAAGTATAGAAAAAAGTGATTTATGAAAGAAGCAAGAAAATTATGGGCAAAAATTCAAATAAAGCGCAGATTCATATGAGACTAAATTAGATAATTAATAAAATGATTTCTTAAACAATTTTGTAATTTGCATTTATAAGGAAAAAATGCAGAACGTATAAGAAAAAACATTATAGAATCAAAGTAAATTTCTTAATCAATCTATGAAAACACCAAAAATTAACTTTTATCCTTCCAAAAAAGAAGATCTTAAAGAAACTGGTTTTTGTGTGAAATTCTTAAATAATATTTACCAATAGACTAAAAAGGCATAATGAAATTAATAATAGTGGGCAAATTTACAATTTTCAAGTAAATAAATATAAATAGATGGTTATAAGTAAATAGTAGCCAGTTTTATTTAGTAATTAAAAGTCTAAATTAGAGATTTAAATTAAACTTAAAGAAGGATTATAAAACTAAAATATTCTTTTAGTTAATCTCATTATTAAAGCCACTATTTTAATTAGAATCTTTAATAATCTTAATTGTCTAGTTATCTTTAACAGCATTTCAAATAAATATTCACTTATTATTATTTAGATTCTAGTAAGTCATATTGCTATTATTATAATCATTAATACCTAATAATAATTCCCTTGTTTGAGATAATAATACTGCTTAATTTAAGCAAGAATATTTGTAAAAGAGAGCTTTAATCTTAAAATAAAAGGAAATTGTCTTTAAATTTTAAATGCAAATGAAATTGACAGAAGCTAGAGATATGAAGCCTTAACCAAGAAGTTACTATATCTAAAAAGAAAAAACTAATAATGCATAAAGTCTCCTATAATTATGGCTATTTAGATTGGTAGCTAATAATCTTAAACTTCTTTATTTATAAATGTATGCTCTTTTATTAATCATTATTGCAAGTGAATAATCTATCCTACAAAAGTCTTTAGTAGAAGAAAAAATAAGTATTATATAATTTATGAAGTTGGTAAAGGATTCAAAAATAATGACTTATAGAAACTTTCAAAAAGCTATTATATTAGAGGCATATTTAGCAAAAAAAACAAATAATAGGAATCTATGTAATAATAGAGAAAAGTCTAACGAATATAAGATATTATATTTATATAGTAACGATTCTTCATTTCACTTTTACAATAAATTATTTAAGCAAATACACTTTAAACATTTACTCTCTTATTTGTTTTATATTAACTACATTTTAGTTCAAGAGCTTTAGATAAATTTTGGGAAAACATTATAAAAAAGACAAAAATATATGAAATAAAAATTTAGCAGTATAGATAATAACCATTAGAGATAGATTAATATTAAATTTAAAATTCTACAGTTTAATTAAGATATTTTTATACTATTTTATCTATAAATCTAAATAAATAAGTATATTAGCATAATTAATGAAGGCTCTTATATATAATTCTATCAACAAGTAGTCTTTTAATTAGGTTTAATTTTTTCTACCTTGGTAAAATAATAATTGTTTCTCCTTTCTGTCTAAAAATAATAATAATTCTCTTTGTTGGTTTAGGTTTTTCATCTTTTGATTTTAAGTTCTACATTTGTTAAGAAATACAGACTTTTCTGTATTTTTAAGAATTATTTTAGAAAATTATTTTTTCTATTCTATCTTTAATGTCAGTAAGCTAAAAACTTAATGTCTCAAATTTGAATTGCTTATTGCTTTAGAGAAGAGAGAATTAGTTCTAATTCAATTAAAAACTTTAATATTTAATATTCTTGTTATATTTATAGCTTAAACTAAAAGAGTTACATTATATCTCATTAACTAAACAGGTAAGCATTTAATTTTATTGATAAATGCTTTATAGTTGTGATTATATATTCTCTATGCAAGTTAAGTCTAAACTAAGATTCAATTAATTGCTTTTTGTAGAACTAAATAGATTTTAAGAATGTTCTAAGATTATGTTGATTGTACTTTTTTTAAATAAAATTTAGGAGAATAGGGTTTATGTTCTATTGGGTTACTAAAGTATTCTAAAGTTTCTCTATATCTTAGAAAGTTTTAAGATTTCTCCTTTACAAGTTTAGCCTAAAGATTTTCTTTCCAAGGACATGATTGACTGATTATGTAATTTATCTTATATTTATTCCCTTCAGATTGAACTATCAATGCTAGTAGGACTTAAGTAAATTGTCTTATGATTGCAAATTAAAGCTCTTAATATTGTTCTTGATACCCTAGGGAAATTCCTTTATTACTATAATCTTATAGATTTTAATAATTTACTTAAAAGCTAGATTTAAACATGTTTTATGGTTCTTTAAGGTTCTATATTTTGATAATAAAATTGAATTTAAAATTAAAGAGTGAAATTTAAAGAATAAAGGGAAGTTGAATCGTTAATGAATAGCTACAACAAATAATTATGATTAAAAACTGAAGAGAAAATTAAAGCTAAAGAAAGGGAAGCAAAAATGGACTAAAGATGCCTTGATTGGGGTATCTAAAGATTAAGAACTTTATCATGCGTAATATTCTTGAAACTTTAGTTAATGAATTAACTAGATTTTCCTAAATTTGCTATTTTGTTTATTGATGTAGAATCTTAAGCTAGCCTTATACTAAGTAACAAGGGTATTTTGAAGCAATATTTATCTCTCAAAACCTCTTCTTTATGACTCACTCACCATTGAAAAAATTTTGCTACTATAATATGGTTAAGCAACTATTAAGGTTTTAATTTTCTTCTAATGTTTGGTATTCTAAACTGACTAAAGAAGAAAAAGAGAAGAAGATTCTGTAATAATCTCAAAGCTCAAGGCGATAAATTTAAGTTGAAATTCGCTTTTTTAGTTCTGTTATTTAGTTAATAAAAATTGTTTCTATTAAAGAATTTACTGAGCAATAGATTCTTCGACTCAACTATTTATTCTTCCTAGGTTATTGACTGAAGTTCTAGAAATTTCCATTAAGTTTAACGTATTCTTATCTTGCTAGCTTTGAATAGCTTAGCAATCTTAGTTGTCGTTTCTATATTTATTAGCCCTGAGCTATTCATTTTAAGTAAGCACGCTTACATTCTTATTAAGCTTAGTCTTTATTCTCACAGCTTGATGGAATGAAATATTTGTCTAAGCATTTATATACTCTGCTAACTTGCTTTCTGTTTTAACTATTCTTCTAAGAAGATGAGATGAATCAAAGTTTGCTTGACAAATTTTCGGCAGACATCTACTCAATTAGCTAAAAGAATCTGCAAAGAAAGGCTACTCTCTTTAAAAATAAACTTCTTAAGTAATCCTCCTATATCCAGGAAATATATACCTCTAATGACTTTCTTCTCTTGATATTTGATCGATTCAGAGGATAGCTGCTTTTTTTGCTTGAAAAGTTAGATTATTAATTATAAATCAAGGATAGTTAGTTAAGACACAATACCAAAAGTAAGATTTTCTCTTAATTAGATTTTTAATTTCCTCGCACCTACCAACATATTAATGTCTTTTAACAGAATTTTTCTCTTCTTTTAATCTTCAAGAATCTAAAATTTTTCTTTACTTAGCTTATGAAAATGGACAACTAGTTAGATTTCTTAAATTTCTATAAATCTATGCTTCAAAAATTCTAATTTGCAATGTTCTCAAATTTCCTTGTAAAATACTTACAAGTTAGTACTAATTAATAAGAATTTTCTTTCTTAGATCAATTTTATGATGCTTAGTTTTTTTGTTTAATTTTAGCTCCTTTTTGCTTAGTAATCTTAGATATTTCAAAGTAACTATTTTATCAATTTTTTTCAATCTCAAGTCTTGGATCCTGCAAAGTATTTTTTAATTCTAGCTTTAACTATTTTTCTGTTTATCTTCAATAAAATGATTGAGGTAATTAATTTCCGTTATATACTGGGTAAAATCTTTATTTCCTCAATAAGACTTAATCTGAACTTCCTATCTCAAAAAAGCTTTAAAAATATCCAGAGGAACTGAAGCTTTAGAATAATGAGAGGGCTACTTAAGTCTTAAAATGTTAAGTCAATCTTTAGCTATAAATTGGTTCTTAGCACTCTTACTGAGGTTAGTATACGCTGTCTTACTAAATATCTTCATCTCTTTATCTTAATCTTATTTTGATATTATGGGATAGAAGCTTCTAAAAGTCTAGTAAAGTATCATTATCGTATTAGCTTAGCTGATTAATAATTAAAGTAATTCTATGCCTTTTTTATATAATTTCCCTCAATCTTAAGATAATTTTATTTATAAAGTGAAAGTTAAATTAATGCATAAATAATGGATTTTAATAACTTACATAAATAGTACTAGGATAAATTAATCTTTAGTTTAAAATAGTTATTAAATACTTGCTTAACCTTTGAGTTCAGCTTTTAAAGTTAATCATTCAATTATTAATGTGACTACTAATAATCATAGTACAGTTAAAATTAAACAAGGTTTCATTTTAAGTAGTTTCTTTTGTTATTATTTCTAAATGATTTCCCTTAGTAGTTCAGTTTCATTAGTCTATTTCTTATATAATTCTTATTGCATCTTGAAACTCTAAGGTTAGTATCTAATATTAATTATTTGGCTCTTCTTTCTTTTGTTTTTTATATATTTACATTATTATTAAGCTTGCAAAATGATCTCATAGATATGCTTTAAAGATTATCTTTATTATTACTAATTTATTCATTTTATCTTAAAATTAGTCTAAAGAGCTATGTTTATACAACCTTATTGCAGGTTTATTTATAAAAGATTTATATTTTTTCATATTAAATGACAAGAAGGTTGCAAGTAGCCTATATATATTTAGCAATTCTTTTAAATTTAATAGTTATTCAAAATTTTCAGGTCCTTAATAAATGAACTCAAAAGGAGCTTTCTAATTTTACAAATATAACTTAAAATAATTATTTTAAATTTATTGCAAATAGTCTTGGTATAATGAAAAATAATTACGATCTAAAGGTTAAAAATAATTTAGTTGGAGCTACAATATTGAAAAAATCAGCATCATGTTCTTTTAATTTATTTATGTTTTTTTAGAACAATTTACTTCTTAATAAATGATATCATTCTCATAGCAACTTTTATTTTTTCTATTTTCTTCTCTTTTTATATTATATTTAATGTTTATTTAATTAACGCCCTTAAGAATCGAAGTTAGCAAAAATTTTGAACTTCAATTATTAACAAAAAAGAGATAAAAGCAATTATTTTTAAAGAATTTTTTCTTTATATTTTGCTTATGAATTATGTAATTAACTAAATAAAAGTCAAATGTTAAAAATATTCAATTTTTTTTAACTAATAAAGATTTTATTTCCATAACTATTATAATTTTCTTAAGTGTATCATTATAAAAGGTTAATTCTTTTAGATGAGAGTTTTAAGAAAGCATGATGGATAAAAGCTATTAAATGTAGTCAACCTTTTTTTTAGATAAGTTAGTTTTAATTTAATAATCTAATTTCCATTTTATTATCTTAATAATTTAAAAGTTTTTAAAAAAGTGATCTTTACTATTAATCTGTTTTCTCTATTTTATGATTTTAGAATCTATATTAATTCCTTTTTGATTTTAATATCTTTGAATTTTATCGTTTAATGAACTTCCTTAAAGTCGTAATGAAAATATTTTAGATTTTTAATTAATTTGCTTGAGGATTTCATCGTAGGTATATTTAAGTTTAAATGTTTATTAAGAATTCTAAACTATTAATTATTATAGATTTAGTATTTTTAGTTACCTAAATATTCTTATTATATTTAAAAGATCATAAACATTTTAAAAAAGTGAATTATTTATTTATTTATTAATTGATGAATCATTAACTTATTTGTTAAAGATAAAAGCTTTTTAATTTTATTCTACTTAGGCTTATAATATTTATGATTTTTAAATATTTTGTATGTTTCATATATTCAAATTTTAATTATTTTATAGAATACAGCAGCATAATCATTCTACAATTGAATTTAAGATTAGTCTATTATTTTTTTAAAGGAAACTAAATTATATTTAATCTTTTTCTTCATTAAACCATTTTAAGTTTTAACATTTTATTATTGAATTTATTGTTAATTATTTATGGTTTTAATGAATTCATTTCTGTTTAATATTATTTGAAATAGTTTACTCTTATATATAAGGTTGTTCATTAATTTTTTTTGTATGATTGTTTGTATTTATAATAATAATAATAATATACTTAAAGTTAGTAGAGTTTTGCATTCTCTGGAATTGCAACCAGTTCCTGCGGACAGCTTTTTTAACGTGGGCGTGATCCACGACCTTTTTATTAAGTGGAAGGTTACCACTGTAACCGTTCAAGTGGTCTTGCAAAAAGCTTTTATTTGTAGATCCCTGTTGGAGTTATTCATAGTTTATTGAGTTGTCTCCATGTTCTTTTCTGCTCTTATTCGTTTATTTTCTTTCACTATCAACAGTTTTTTAAAATATGTTGATTTGATTTGCAACATCAACAAAGTTTGTATTATTGTCTTTATTTCGTTCTTTTTTATGATAATTTATTTTCTATATTTTCTAATCTTTTAATGAAACTTGTATCAATCATTTCTTTTTCTGGATTCAATTCTGTTTTTAATTCTATTGGTATTTTTTCTATTTCCATTTTTGTGTCGTATTTAAAATTTTATTATGATTAAGTTCAGAGTTATTCTTCCGTTATTAATTTGCTACAAATAAGTTATCTTCTAAGTATTAGTAATTCGTTGTTCTAATCTTCTATATTACTCATTAGTTCCCGTATTTTTTCGCCTAAGTTGTAAGTTGTTTCTTCATAATTTGAGATTACTTTTTACATTTGGTCTAATTAAATTTAAAGTTTTTGATTAGTTTCGTTTTTAGGTTAATTTATCTCTATTTATCCTACCATAACTTTACCTTCTGAAGAAGAGCTTGACTCCTCCTATTGTTATTATTTTTTCTAAATTTCTTTTGCCGCTTTTCTCTTTAGGTTTCTAAGTTAATTTTTTGAGAGTCGAAGAGATTAATCCATTTTTTTTTTTTTTTTATTGTTTGTATTTATTTAATTTATCTTTCTTAATTTTAGTTTAAGACTTATCTAATTGATAAAGCTCATATATGTATAGTGTTTCAAAAGAATTTTATTAAGTTTGCTAATTTTTTAAAAAATTATTTACTTAATAGTTGTAATGTTTTATCTATAAAGTGATTTTTGAAAGTGTTTTTTTAGAATTAAGGCAGTTCAAAGTTTTGGTAAAATAAATATATTAGTTTATGTTTTCGTTTTTTATAATCTTAGTTATTAAAATTTAAAGGTCTTGTTCTTTAATTTATAATTAGAGTGAAGTAATTAAAAACTTAAAGTTTCTACTATTCATTGTATTATTAATTTTTTTCATTGATTCTGCTATATCACGAATTAAGTGTTAATTTCATTATATAAAATTGTTGTTTAATTTTTAAATAAAAATGTTAAAGGCATATTAAATATTTTTTCTATTTTTATTTAATTAATTGATTTACTAATGAAGTTAGTTAATTTATTTACTGTCCATTTTTAATTTTATTTAATTTAATGATTATCTGTTAGATTCTTTTTGTTTTATTGCTTTTTTTGTTTTGAACAAAATTTGTTTTGCTAAGTTAATTTTTATGTTTGATCACAGAGTATAACCTATTTATCAATTTATTTTGTTTTGTATCGTTTTTTTCTTAAATTAATTTCATTTTATTAATCTAAAATTTTAATTTCAAAAATTTTTGTTTATTTTAGGTTTAAATAAATATTATTAAATTCTGGTATTTTTCTATTTTTAAGATTAAATTTCAAAAAAATTATAAAAAATCGTTTCGACAATGGAGTAAGAATACTTGATACAAGCATCAAAAATTCAAAAAGTTCAAGAGATAGCTAAGGGAGGTTTTGGAATAGTTTATAAAGGGCTAATGTAGGGTTTTGCTGAAGTGGCGATAAAAGAGTTATACAATTAAAGTATTTCTCAGGTAGCAAGGAAAGAGTTAGAGTAGGAGATATCAATAGCCTAGAAATTGCATCATCCAAACATAGTTTAACTATATGGATACTGTCCTTAGCCTTTATGTTTGGTAATGGAATACTTGCCGTACAATCTGTTTGATTTGTTGCATAACAATTAACAATTAGATTGGAATCTGCGTTACAAGATAAGTATAGAGATAGTTATGGGTTTAGAGCATATCCACAGTAAAAATATTATCCACAGAGATCTAAAGAGCAACAACGTATTGTTAGACGATAAATTAAAAGCTAAGTTAACTGATTTTGGCTTATCGACAATAAGGGTTGAATCAAGGTCCTAAGAATTCACTAGTTAGGTGGGTAATATTCGTTGGATGGCGCCAGAGTTAATGTGTATGAAGCCAAAGTATAGTAAGCATTCTGATATATTCGCTTTGGGAGTCATTTTTTGGGAAATAGCAGCAAGAAAAATACCTCACAAAGAGGCTGACGACTTGTCGATAAGAGAAGGTATCAAAGCTAGTGAGAGAGAGGACATGCCTGAGGAATGTCCTTAAGACTACAAAACTTTAATCGAAAAATGTTGGGCATAAAATCCTAGCGACAGAGCAACGCTAGAATTCTTGCAAAACTCGCTAATAGCCAGCCTGAATAAAAAACAAATCCCCAAAAAGGACTTACCGATCGAAAATGTTCAACCAATGTTATAAAATCTAAGACTTGAAAACGTCGAAGAATCGAAAGTTCTTCTTAAGCAGCAAAATTAAAAATAAGAAATCGTATAAACTTAAACTTCGCAGAAAAAGCAACTTGAAATAAGATACGACAAATCTCAAGGTAATTATTCATTAATTTAGATTAAGTTTTTACGGGACATACGCACTCAGTTAACTCTATAGCGATCTCTCCGGACCAGAAATGGATAGTCTCTGCAAGTTCTGATAAGACGATCAAAGTCTGGGATTTCCAGACTGGTAGCTGTTTGAGGACTTGTACGGGACATACGCACTCAGTTAACTCTATAGCGATCTCTCCGGATCAGAAATGGATAGTCTCTGCAAGTAGAGATACGACGATCAAAGTCTGGGATTTCCAGACTGGAAGCTGTTTGAGGATTTTTACGGGACATGCGGACTCAGTTATATCTATAGCGATCTCTCCGGACCAGAAATGGATAGTCTCTGCAAGTTCTGATAAAACGATCAAAGTCTGGGATTTCCAGACTGGAAGCTGTTTGAGGACTTTTACTGGACATACGTCCTCAGTTTACTCTTTAGCAATTTCTCTGGACCAGAAATACATTATTTCTGCAAGTGAGGATAGGACGATAAAAGTCTGGGATTTCCAGACGGGAAGCTGTTTGAGGACTTTAACTGGACATGCGAACGGAGTTAATTCGATAGCGATCTCTCTGGACCAGAAATGGATTGTATCTGGAAGTGCAGATAAGACGATCAAAGTCTGGGATTTCCAGACTGGACAGTTGATTCGGACTTTGGTTGGGCATTCTCTCTATGTGTACAAAGCTTTAATAACTTCGGATAATGGATTTATAATATCGACTTCACATGATTCGACAATCAAAATTTGGAATTTTAATACTGGTGAGTGTATATAGACATTGGCAGGGCATGTTGGATATGTTTTTGCTTTGGCATTGAGTGTGGACAACAAGTGGATATTATCTGGTGGTGAGGACAGAGTGTTGAGGAAATGGAGGATAGCGACATGAGCAAGTATGTATTAAGTTAATATTTTTGATTAAGTTCTAATATTTAAAATTATTTTAAGTTATTGCTTTAAGTTCTTCCTTTAAGTTCTTCCTTTTAAGTCATTATTTAAGTTCTAATATTTAAAATTGTTTTAAGTCTTTCTTTTAAGTTCTTTCTTTAGTTTTATCTTTAAGTTATTTATTTAAGTCATTTCTTTAAGTTATTTATTTAAGTTATTTCTTTAAGTTCTTTATTTAAGTCTTTCTGTTAGTTAGAAATTCTAAGTCAAGTATATTTAAAGAGTTTAAGGTTTTTTAAAGTTATTTATTAAGTATATTTCGTTTTTTTTCAAATTAGTTAAGTATATTAGAAATGTTTAAGTAAATTATATTGTTCTTTTAATTATATAAGAACAAATCTGAGTAAAAGTAAGTTATTAAAATAATATTAAGTCTTTATAATTTTATTTAAAAGGGGCTAGATAAAAATTTTGAAGCTTTAGGATTTTTATAAATAAGTATATTTTATTTAAAAGGGTCTAGATAAAATTTTTGAAGTATAAAAGATTTTTTAAAGAAGTTTTTTTCTAAATAGTGAGCAGAATTTTTTTAAATTCGAGTATATTATTTTTTAATTTGTATTATTTCAAGTGTTAGTAGTTTTTTCAAAGTTTTTTTTCTAAGCAA
This sequence comes from Loxodes magnus, assembly GCA_946699065.1. NCBI lineage: Eukaryota > Ciliophora > Karyorelictea > Loxodida > Loxodidae > Loxodes > Loxodes magnus. Next base: position 148,911 of record CAMPDV010000087.1, on the reverse strand, counting down.
GTGTGAGTATTTTTATATTATTTCTTATTAATTTCAATAATAATAATATTTTTCGATATAAAAAGAGGTTCAGACTGTTTTTTTTAATATTTTTATGAGTTTAGAAGCCTTGAAAATGGCAAAAAGTGTGAAAGTCTTTTTTTGCTCAGCGTTTTACACTATAGGGCTGAGTTGGGACGGAACAAGTTGGGGGATTTCGGGATAAGTAGAGGGTCAGAAAGAAATAATCTTTTTGAGAAAAAGTTTTAAAGTATAAAAGGTTTTTGAAAAAAAGGGAATAAAAAAATTTGAAATAATTTTTTTGAATTTGGTTTTGAAAATTTTAGTTTTGGTTTTGAAAATTTTGATATAGGGTTTAAAAATTTTGAGTATGGTTTTGAAAATTTTAGTTTTGGTTTCGAATTTTTTTTGATTTTGGCTGTAATAATTATTTTTTTAATGGGTTGTGATAAAAATGTTTCGATTTGGCTCCGATATTTTTTTTATTTAATTTGTAGAGTTAAATAAAAGGAGAAATATGATCATACATCAGCTTTAAATTGAAAAATAAAAAAGGCCTTTTTTTGCTCAACGTTTTACACTATAGGGAGGAGTTGGGACGGAACAAACTGGGGGAATTCGGGATTGAAAAAAGTGCAGAAAGGAATAATTTTTTTTGAGAAAAAGTTTCAAAATATAAAAGGGTTTTGAAAAAATGGCAGCTATTTTTTTTGATTTTGATTTTGATTTCGAAATTTTTTGAGGTTTGATTTGAAAATTTTGGTTTGATAAATTGTTGATTTTGGTCGTTAGAAATTTTAAGAATTGGGTTTTGTGTTTTTTTTTGATTTTTAGAGCTTAACAAAAGGGCGAAAAAGATTATTTAAAGCATTAAATCGTGAAAAATTTAATTTTGTTTTTTTTATCAGCTTTTTACACTGCAAGACTTTTTTCGGACGGAATAAACTTAGATCTTTGAACTTAGATATTTTTTAAATGTATTTTGGATATCAGTAGAAAAATAAACATGTTTCTATGCAAAAAAAAGTAAAAAATTTTATTTGCTAAGAGTTTTGTACAATAAGAGATTTTGAGGACGGAATAAACAAAAAAAAATAAAATGCATTAAAGCAGTGCAAATTAAAAAAAAAAGTTTTTATAAATTGCAAAAAAAACTTGCAAAAAAAAACAAAAAAGCCTTTTTTCGATATGAATTTTTCGCTAGAACTAATATTTGGGGTGGAAAAACGAAAAAAAAATTAGACTTAAACTAAAAAAAGCGAAAAAAATTTATTGCTTAATATTAAAAAAACAAATAAATAAAAAAAAATATACATTACAATTATAAATTTATAAATAAGAAGTAAAAAAAAATCAGAAAAAGTCTTGACAATAAATTAAAAAAAACTATTATGATAAATTATAAACTTTTAAAAATCACTAAAAATTGATTGAAAAAAATAAATGTAAAAAGTCAAAAAAAGTAATAAAAGAATAGGAAAATTCAGTTAAATGAAAAAACAATTTTTTTAAAAAATATAAAAACAATTACAATTAAAAAATACAAAAATAGATAGAAACAAAATAAATTCATAGATAAAATGAAAAAATGAAAACTATAAAAATTTAGTAAAAAAATAAAATCTAAAATTTCAAAAATGATTTAAAAATATGAAAAGGAATAAAACTAAAAAAAAGCATAAATGAGTAATAAAAGAGTCTGAAAATCAGTTTGGTAATTATCAAAAACTAGAAGCAAGAGAGATTTCTAAGAAAAGTGAGTTAGAAAGTAAAAGAGTCTGAAGATCAAGTTAGGTAATTATCAAAAACTAGAAGTTAGAGAGATTTCTAAGAAAAGTGTAATAAAAAGTAAAAGAGTCTGAAGATCAGTTAGGTAATTATCAAAAACTAGAAGTTAGAGAGATTTCTAAGAAAAGTGTAATAAAGCAAGTAAAAGAGTCTGAAGATCAGTTAGGTAATTATCAAAAACTAGAAGTTAGAGAGATTTCTAAGAAAAGTGTATTAAAGCAAGTAAAAGAGTCTGAAGATCAGTTAGGTAATTATCAAAAACTAGAAGTTAGAGAGATTTCTAAGAAAAGTGTAAAAGCAAGTAAAGCAAGTAAAAGAGTCTGAAGATCAGTTAGGTAATTATCAAAAACTAGAAGTTAGAGAGATTTCTAAGAAAAGTGTATTAAAGCAAGTAAAGCAAGTCAGTTAAATTATCAAAAACTAGAGTCTGAAGATCAGATTAGGTAATTATCAAAAACTAGAAGTTAGAGAGATTTCTAAGAAAAGTGTATTAAAGCAAGTAAAAGAGTCTGAAGATCAGTTAGGTAATTATCAAAAACTAGAAGTTAGAGAGATTTCTAAGAAAAGTGTATTAAAGCAAGTAAAAGAGTCTGAAGATCAGTTAGGTAATTATCAAAAACTAGAAGTTAGAGAGATTTCTAAGAAAAGTGTATTAAAGCAAGTAAAAGAGTCTGAAGATCAGTTAGGTAATTATCAAAAACTAGAAGTTAGAGAGATTTCTAAGAAAAGTGTATTAAAGCAAGTAAAAGAGTCTGAAGATCAGTTAGGTAATTATCAAAAACTAGAAGTTAGAGAGATTTCTAAGAAAAGTGTATTAAAGCAAAAGCAAGTAAAAGAGTCTGAAGATCAGTTAGGTAATTATCAAAAACTAGAAGTTAGAGAGATTTCTAAGAAAAGTGTATTAAAGCAAGTAAAAGAGTCTGAAGATCAGTTAGGTAATTATCAAAAACTAGAAGTTAGAGAGATTTCTAAGAAAAGTGTATTAAAGCAAGTAAAAGAGTCTGAAGATCAGTTAGGTAATTATCAAAAACTAGAAGTTAGAGAGATTTCTAAGAAAAGTGTAGAAAAGCAAGTAAAAGAGTCTGAAGATCAGTTAGGTAATTATCAAAAACTAGAAGTTAGAGAGATTTCTAAGAAAAGTGTAATAAAGCAAGTAGAAGAGTATGAAGATCAGTTAGGTAATTATCAAAAACTAGAAGTTAGAGAGAAAAGTGAGGTAGAAAATAAGAAAATCAGTTAGGTAATTATCAAAAACTAGAAGTTAGAAGATTTCTAAGAAAAGCGTATTAAAGAAGTAAAAGAGTCTGAAGATCAGTTAGGTAATTATCAAAAACTAGAAGTTAGAGAGATTTCTAAGAAAAGTGTATTAAAGCAAGTAAAAGAGTCTGAAGATCAGTTAGGTAATTATCAAAAACTAGAAGTTAGAGAGATTTCTAAGAAAAGTGTATTAAAGCAAGTAAAAGAGTCTGAAGATCAGTTAGGTAATTATCAAAAACTAGAAGTTAGAGAGATTTCTAAGAAAAGTGTAATAAAGCAAGTAAAAGAGTCTGAAGATCAGTTAGGTAATTATCAAAAACTAGAAGTTAGAGAGATTTCTAAGAAAAGTGTATTAAAGCAAGTAAAAGAGTCTGAAGATCAGTTAGGTAATTATCAAAAACTAGAAGTTAGAGAGATTTCTAAGAAAAGTGTAATAAAGCAAGTAAAAGAGTCTGAAGATCAGTTAGGTAATTATCAAAAACTAGAAGTTAGAGAGATTTCTAAGAAAAGTGTATTAAAGCAAGTAAAAGAGTCTGAAGATCAGTTAGGTAATTATCAAAAACTAGAAGTTAGAGAGATTTCTAAGAAAAGTGTATTAAAGCAAGTAAAAGAGTCTGAAGATCAGTTAGGTAATTATCAAAAACTAGAAGTTAGAGAGATTTCTAAGAAAAGTGTATTAAAGCAAGTAAAAGAGTCTGAAGATCAGTTAGGTAATTATCAAAAACTAGAAGTTAGAGAGATTTCTAAGAAAAGTGTATTAAAGCAAGTAAAAGAGTCTGAAGATCAGTTAGGTAATTATCAAAAACTAGAAGTTAGAGAGATTTCTAAGAAAAGTGTAGAAAAGCAAGTAAAAGAGTCTGAAGATCAGTTAGGTAATTATCAAAAACTAGAAGTTAGAGAGATTTCTAAGAAAAGTGTATTAAAGCAAGTAAAAGAGTCTGAAGATCAGTTAGGTAATTATCAAAAACTAGAAGTTAGAGAGATTTCTAAGAAAAGTGTAGAAAGCAAGTAAAAGAGTCTGAAGATCAGTTAGGTAATTATCAAAAACTAGAAGTTAGAGAGATTTCTAAGAAAAGTGTAGAAAAGCAAGTAAAAGAGTCTGAAGATCAGTTAGGTAATTATCAAAAACTAGAAGTTAGAGAGATTTCTAAGAAAAGCGTATTAAAGCAAGTAAAAGAGTCTGAAGATCAGTTAGGTAATTATCAAAAACTAGAAGTTAGAGAGATTTCTAAGAAAAGTGTATTAAAGCAAGTAAAAGAGTCTGAAGATCAGTTAGGTAATTATCAAAAACTAGAAGTTAGAGAGATTTCTAAGAAAAGTGTATTAAAGCAAGTAAAAGAGTCTGAAGATCAGTTAGGTAATTATCAAAAACTAGAAGTTAGAGAGATTTCTAAGAAAAGTGTAGAAAAGCAAGTAAAAGAGTCTGAAGATCAGTTAGGTAATTATCAAAAACTAGAAGTTAGAGAGATTTCTAAGAAAAGTGTATTAAAGCAAGTAAAAGAGTCTGAAGATCAGTTAGGTAATTATCAAAAACTAGAAGTTAGAGAGATTTCTAAGAAAAGTGTATTAAAGCAAGTAAAAGAGTCTGAAGATCAGTTAGGTAATTATCAAAAACTAGAAGTTAGAGAGATTTCTAAGAAAAGTGTATTAAAGCAAGTAAAAGAGTCTGAAGATCAGTTAGGTAATTATCAAAAACTAGAAGTTAGAGAGATTTCTAAGAAAAGTGTATTAAAGCAAGTAAAAGAGTCTGAAGATCAGTTAGGTAATTATCAAAAACTAGAAGTTAGAGAGATTTCTAAGAAAAGTGTAGAAAAGCAAGTAAAAGAGTCTGAAGATCAGTTAGGTAATTATCAAAAACTAGAAGTTAGAGAGATTTCTAAGAAAAGCGTATTAAAGCAAGTAAAAGAGTCTGAAGATCAGTTAGGTAATTATCAAAAACTAGAAGTTAGAGAGATTTCTAAGAAAAGTGTATTAAAGCAAGTAAAAGAGTCTGAAGATCAGTTAGGTAATTATCAAAAACTAGAAGTTAGAGAGATTTCTAAGAAAAGTGTAATAAAGCAAGTAAAAGAGTCTGAAGATCAGTTAGGTAATTATCAAAAACTAGAAGTTAGAGAGATTTCTAAGAAAAGTGTATTAAAGCAAGTAAAAGAGTCTGAAGATCAGTTAGGTAATTATCAAAAACTAGAAGTTAGAGAGATTTCTAAGAAAAGTGTAGAAAAGCAAGTAAAAGAGTCTGAAGATCAGTTAGGTAATTATCAAAAACTAGAAGTTAGAGAGATTTCTAAGAAAAGTGTATTAAAGCAAGTAAAAGAGTCTGAAGATCAGTTAGGTAATTATCAAAAACTAGAAGTTAGAGAGATTTCTAAGAAAAGTGTAGAAAAGCAAGTAAAAGAGTCTGAAGATCAGTTAGGTAATTATCAAAAACTAGAAGTTAGAGAGATTTCTAAGAAAAGTGTATTAAAGCAAGTAAAAGAGTCTGAAGATCAGTTAGGTAATTATCAAAAACTAGAAGTTAGAGAGATTTCTAAGAAAAGTGTAGAAAAGCAAGTAAAAGAGTCTGAAGATCAGTTAGGTAATTATCAAAAACTAGAAGTTAGAGAGATTTCTAAGAAAAGTGTATTAAAGCAAGTAAAAGAGTCTGAAGATCAGTTAGGTAATTATCAAAAACTAGAAGTTAGAGAGATTTCTAAGAAAAGTGTATTAAAGCAAGTAAAAGAGTCTGAAGATCAGTTAGGTAATTATCAAAAACTAGAAGTTAGAGAGATTTCTAAGAAAAGTGTATTAAAGCAAGTAAAAGAGTCTGAAGATCAGTTAGGTAATTATCAAAAACTAGAAGTTAGAGAGATTTCTAAGAAAAGTGTAATAAAGCAAGTAAAAGAGTCTGAAGATCAGTTAGGTAATTATCAAAAACTAGAAGTTAGAGAGATTTCTAAGAAAAGTGTAGGTAAAGCAAGTAAAAGAGTCTGAAGATCAGTTAGGTAATTATCAAAAACTAGAAGTTAGAGAGATTTCTAAGAAAAGTGTATTAAAGCAAGTAAAAGAGTCTGAAGATCAGTTAGGTAATTATCAAAAACTAGAAGTTAGAGAGATTTCTAAGAAAAGTGTAGAAAAGCAAGTAAAAGAGTCTGAAGATCAGTTAGGTAATTATCAAAAACTAGAAGTTAGAGAGATTTCTAAGAAAAGTGTATTAAAGCAAGTAAAAGAGTCTGAAGATCAGTTAGGTAATTATCAAAAACTAGAAGTTAGAGAGATTTCTAAGAAAAGTGTAGAAAAGCAAGTAAAAGAGTCTGAAGATCAGTTAGGTAATTATCAAAAACTAGAAGTTAGAGAGATTTCTAAGAAAAGTGTAGAAAAGCAAGTAAAAGAGTCTGAAGATCAGTTAGGTAATTATCAAAAACTAGAAGTTAGAGAGATTTCTAAGAAAAGTGTAGAAAAGCAAGTAAAAGAGTCTGAAGATCAGTTAGGTAATTATCAAAAACTAGAAGTTAGAGAGATTTCTAAGAAAAGTGTATTAAAGCAAGTAAAAGAGTCTGAAGATCAGTTAGGTAATTATCAAAAACTAGAAGTTAGAGAGATTTCTAAGAAAAGTGTATTAAAGCAAGTAAAAGAGTCTGAAGATCAGTTAGGTAATTATCAAAAACTAGAAGTTAGAGAGATTTCTAAGAAAAGTGTAGAAAAGCAAGTAAAAGAGTCTGAAGATCAGTTAGGTAATTATCAAAAACTAGAAGTTAGAGAGATTTCTAAGAAAAGTGTATTAAAGCAAGTAAAAGAGTCTGAAGATCAGTTAGGTAATTATCAAAAACTAGAAGTTAGAGAGATTTCTAAGAAAAGTGTATTAAAGCAAGTAAAAGAGTCTGAAGATCAGTTAGGTAATTATCAAAAACTAGAAGTTAGAGAGATTTCTAAGAAAAGTGTATTAAAGCAAGTAAAAGAGTCTGAAGATCAGTTAGGTAATTATCAAAAACTAGAAGTTAGAGAGATTTCTAAGAAAAGTGTAGAAAAGCAAGTAAAAGAGTCTGAAGATCAGTTAGGTAATTATCAAAAACTAGAAGTTAGAGAGATTTCTAAGAAAAGTGTAGAAAAGCAAGTAAAAGAGTCTGAAGATCAGTTAGGTAATTATCAAAAACTAGAAGTTAGAGAGATTTCTAAGAAAAGTGTATTAAAGCAAGTAAAAGAGTCTGAAGATCAGTTAGGTAATTATCAAAAACTAGAAGTTAGAGAGATTTCTAAGAAAAGTGTAGAAAAGCAAGTAAAAGAGTCTGAAGATCAGTTAGGTAATTATCAAAAACTAGAAGTTAGAGAGATTTCTAAGAAAAGTGTAGAAAAGCAAGTAAAAGAGTCTGAAGATCAGTTAGGTAATTATCAAAAACTAGAAGTTAGAGAGATTTCTAAGAAAAGTGTATTAAAGCAAGTAAAAGAGTCTGAAGATCAGTTAGGTAATTATCAAAAACTAGAAGTTAGAGAGATTTCTAAGAAAAGTGTATTAAAGCAAGTAAAAGAGTCTGAAGATCAGTTAGGTAATTATCAAAAACTAGAAGTTAGAGAGATTTCTAAGAAAAGTGTAGAAAAGCAAGTAAAAGAGTCTGAAGATCAGTTAGGTAATTATCAAAAACTAGAAGTTAGAGAGATTTCTAAGAAAAGTGTATTAAAGTAAAAGAGTCTGAAGAGCAAGTTAAAGATTTCTAAGAGTGTAATAAAGCAAGTAAAAGAGTCTGAAGATCAGTTAGGTAATTATCAAAAACTAGAAGTTAGAGAGATTTCTAAGAAAAGTGTAGAAAAGCAAGTAAAAGAGTCTGAAGATCAGTTAGGTAATTATCAAAAACTAGAAGTTAGAGAGATTTCTAAGAAAAGTGTATTAAAGCAAGTAAAAGAGTCTGAAGATCAGTTAGGTAATTATCAAAAACTAGAAGTTAGAGAGATTTCTAAGAAAAGTGTAGAAAAGCAAGTAAAAGAGTCTGAAGATCAGTTAGGTAATTATCAAAAACTAGAAGTTAGAGAGATTTCTAAGAAAAGTGTAATAAAGCAAGTAAAAGAGTCTGAAGATCAGTTAGGTAATTATCAAAAACTAGAAGTTAGAGAGATTTCTAAGAAAAGTGTATTAAAGCAAGTAAAAGAGTCTGAAGATCAGTTAGGTAATTATCAAAAACTAGAAGTTAGAGAGATTTCTAAGAAAAGTGTAGAAAAGCAAGTAAAAGAGTCTGAAGATCAGTTAGGTAATTATCAAAAACTAGAAGTTAGAGAGATTTCTAAGAAAAGTGTATTAAAGCAAGTAAAAGAGTCTGAAGATCAGTTAGGTAATTATCAAAAACTAGAAGTTAGAGAGATTTCTAAGAAAAGTGTAGAAAAGCAAGTAAAAGAGTCTGAAGATCAGTTAGGTAATTATCAAAAACTAGAAGTTAGAGAGATTTCTAAGAAAAGTGTAGAAAAGCAAGTAAAAGAGTCTGAAGATCAGTTAGGTAATTATCAAAAACTAGAAGTTAGAGAGATTTCTAAGAAAAGTGTATTAAAGCAAGTAAAAGAGTCTGAAGATCAGTTAGGTAATTATCAAAAACTAGAAGTTAGAGAGATTTCTAAGAAAAGTGTAATAAAGCAAGTAAAAGAGTCTGAAGATCAGTTAGGTAATTATCAAAAACTAGAAGTTAGAGAGATTTCTAAGAAAAGTGTATTAAAGCAAGTAAAAGAGTCTGAAGATCAGTTAGGTAATTATCAAAAACTAGAAGTTAGAGAGATTTCTAAGAAAAGTGTATTAAAGCAAGTAAAAGAGTCTGAAGATCAGTTAGGTAATTATCAAAAACTAGAAGTTAGAGAGATTTCTAAGAAAAGTGTAGAAAAGCAAGTAAAAGAGTCTGAAGATCAGTTAGGTAATTATCAAAAACTAGAAGTTAGAGAGATTTCTAAGAAAAGTGTATTAAAGCAAGTAAAAGAGTCTGAAGATCAGTTAGGTAATTATCAAAAACTAGAAGTTAGAGAGATTTCTAAGAAAAGTGTAGAAAAGCAAGTAAAAGAGTCTGAAGATCAGTTAGGTAATTATCAAAAACTAGAAGTTAGAGAGATTTCTAAGAAAAGTGTAATAAAGCAAGTAAAAGAGTCTGAAGATCAGTTAGGTAATTATCAAAAACTAGAAGTTAGAGAGATTTCTAAGAAAAGTGTAGAAAAGCAAGTAAAAGAGTCTGAAGATCAGTTAGGTAATTATCAAAAACTAGAAGTTAGAGAGATTTCTAAGAAAAGTGTATTAAAGCAAGTAAAAGAGTCTGAAGATCAGTTAGGTAATTATCAAAAACTAGAAGTTAGAGAGATTTCTAAGAAAAGTGTAGAAAAGCAAGTAAAAGAGTCTGAAGATCAGTTAGGTAATTATCAAAAACTAGAAGTTAGAGAGATTTCTAAGAAAAGTGTAGAAAAGCAAGTAAAAGAGTCTGAAGATCAGTTAGGTAATTATCAAAAACTAGAAGTTAGAGAGATTTCTAAGAAAAGTGTATTAAAGCAAGTAAAAGAGTCTGAAGATCAGTTAGGTAATTATCAAAAACTAGAAGTTAGAGAGATTTCTAAGAAAAGTGTAGAAAAGCAAGTAAAAGAGTCTGAAGATCAGTTAGGAAGTTAGAGAGATTTCTAAGAAAAGTGTATTAAAGCAAGTAAAAGAGTCTGAAGATCAGTTAGGTAATTATCAAAAACTAGAAGTTAGAGAGATTTCTAAGAAAAGTGTAGAAAAGCAAGTAAAAGAGTCTGAAGATCAGTTAGGTAATTATCAAAAACTAGAAGTTAGAGAGATTTCTAAGAAAAGTGTAGAAAAGCAAGTAAAAGAGTCTGAAGATCAGTTAGGTAATTATCAAAAACTAGAAGTTAGAGAGATTTCTAAGAAAAGTGTAATAAAGCAAGTAAAAGAGTCTGAAGATCAGTTAGGTAATTATCAAAAACTAGAAGTTAGAGAGATTTCTAAGAAAAGTGTATTAAAGCAAGTAAAAGAGTCTGAAGATCAGTTAGGTAATTATCAAAAACTAGAAGTTAGAGAGATTTCTAAGAAAAGTGTAGAAAAGCAAGTAAAAGAGTCTGAAGATCAGTTAGGTAATTATCAAAAACTAGAAGTTAGAGAGATTTCTAAGAAAAGTGTAGAAAAGCAAGTAAAAGAGTCTGAAGATCAGTTAGGTAATTATCAAAAACTAGAAGTTAGAGAGATTTCTAAGAAAAGTGTAGAAAAGCAAGTAAAAGAGTCTGAAGATCAGTTAGGTAATTATCAAAAACTAGAAGTTAGAGAGATTTCTAAGAAAAGTGTAGAAAAGCAAGTAAAAGAGTCTGAAGATCAGTTAGGTAATTATCAAAAACTAGAAGTTAGAGAGATTTCTAAGAAAAGTGTATTAAAGCAAGTAAAAGAGTCTGAAGATCAGTTAGGTAATTATCAAAAACTAGAAGTTAGAGAGATTTCTAAGAAAAGTGTAGAAAAGCAAGTAAAAGAGTCTGAAGATCAGTTAGGTAATTATCAAAAACTAGAAGTTAGAGAGATTTCTAAGAAAAGTGTAGAAAAGCAAGTAAAAGAGTCTGAAGATCAGTTAGGTAATTATCAAAAACTAGAAGTTAGAGAGATTTCTAAGAAAAGTGTAGAAAAGCAAGTAAAAGAGTCTGAAGATCAGTTAGGTAATTATCAAAAACTAGAAGTTAGAGAGATTTCTAAGAAAAGTGTAGAAAAGCAAGTAAAAGAGTCTGAAGATCAGTTAGGTAATTATCAAAAACTAGAAGTTAGAGAGATTTCTAAGAAAAGTGTATTAAAGCAAGTAAAAGAGTCTGAAGATCAGTTAGGTAATTATCAAAAACTAGAAGTTAGAGAGATTTCTAAGAAAAGTGTAATAAAGCAAGTAAAAGAGTCTGAAGATCAGTTAGGTAATTATCAAAAACTAGAAGTTAGAGAGATTTCTAAGAAAAGTGTAGAAAAGCAAGTAAAAGAGTCTGAAGATCAGTTAGGTAATTATCAAAAACTAGAAGTTAGAGAGATTTCTAAGAAAAGTGTATTAAAGCAAGTAAAAGAGTCTGAAGATCAGTTAGGTAATTATCAAAAACTAGAAGTTAGAGAGATTTCTAAGAAAAGTGTAGAAAAGCAAGTAAAAGAGTCTGAAGATCAGTTAGGTAATTATCAAAAACTAGAAGTTAGAGAGATTTCTAAGAAAAGTGTAATTAAAGCAAGTAAAAGAGTCTGAAGATCAGTTAGGTAATTATCAAAAACTAGAAGTTAGAGAGATTTCTAAGAAAAGTGTAGAAAAGCAAGTAAAAGAGTCTGAAGATCAGTTAGGTAATTATCAAAAACTAGAAGTTAGAGAGATTTCTAAGAAAAGTGTAATAAAGCAAGTAGTTAGGTAATTATCAAAAACTAGAGTTAGAGAGATTTCTAAGAAAAGATCAAGTAAAAGAGTCTGAAGATCAGTTAGGTAATTATCAAAAACTAGAAGTTAGAGAGATTTCTAAGAAAAGTGTATTAAAGCAAGTAAAAGAGTCTGAAGATCAGTTAGGTAATTATCAAAAACTAGAAGTTAGAGAGATTTCTAAGAAAAGTGTAGAAAAGCAAGTAAAAGAGTCTGAAGATCAGTTAGGTAATTATCAAAAACTAGAAGTTAGAGAGATTTCTAAGAAAAGTGTAGAAAAGCAAGTAAAAGAGTCTGAAGATCAGTTAGGTAATTATCAAAAACTAGAAGTTAGAGAGATTTCTAAGAAAAGTGTATTAAAGCAAGTAAAAGAGTCTGAAGATCAGTTAGGTAATTATCAAAAACTAGAAGTTAGAGAGATTTCTAAGAAAAGTGTATTAAAGCAAGTAAAAGAGTCTGAAGATCAGTTAGGTAATTATCAAAAACTAGAAGTTAGAGAGATTTCTAAGAAAAGTGTAATAAAGCAAGTAAAAGAGTCTGAAGATCAGTTAGGTAATTATCAAAAACTAGAAGTTAGAGAGATTTCTAAGAAAAGTGTATTAAAGCAAAAACTAGTAGAAGAGAGTGTATTAAAGCTGAAGATCAGTTAGGTAATTATCAAAAACTAGAAGTTAGAGAGATTTCTAAGAAAAGTGTATTAAAGCAAGTAAAAGAGTCTGAAGATCAGTTAGGTAATTATCAAAAACTAGAAGTTAGAGAGATTTCTAAGAAAAGTGTATTAAAGCAAGTAAAAGAGTCTGAAGATCAGTTAGGTAATTATCAAAAACTAGAAGTTAGAGAGATTTCTAAGAAAAGTGTAATAAAGCAAGTAAAAGAGTCTGAAGATCAGTTAGGTAATTATCAAAAACTAGAAGTTAGAGAGATTTCTAAGAAAAGTGTATTAAAGCAAGTAAAAGAGTCTGAAGATCAGTTAGGTAATTATCAAAAACTAGAAGTTAGAGAGATTTCTAAGAAAAGTGTAATAAAGCAAGTAAAAGAGTCTGAAGATCAGTTAGGTAATTATCAAAAACTAGAAGTTAGAGAGATTTCTAAGAAAAGTGTAGAAAAGCAAGTAAAAGAGTCTGAAGATCAGTTAGGTAATTATCAAAAACTAGAAGTTAGAGAGATTTCTAAGAAAAGTGTAGAAAAGCAAGTAAAAGAGTCTGAAGATCAGTTAGGTAATTATCAAAAACTAGAAGTTAGAGAGATTTCTAAGAAAAGTGTATTAAAGCAAGTAAAAGAGTCTGAAGATCAGTTAGGTAATTATCAAAAACTAGAAGTTAGAGAGATTTCTAAGAAAAGTGTAGGTAAAAGAGTCTGAAGATCAGTTAGGTAATTATCAAAAACTAGAAGTTAGAGAGATTTCTAAGAAAAGTGTATCAAGTTAAGATCAGTTAGGTAATTATCAAAAACTAGAAGTTAGAGAGATTTCTAAGAAAAGTGTAGAAAAGCAAGTAAAAGAGTCTGAAGATCAGTTAGGTAATTATCAAAAACTAGAAGTTAGAGAGATTTCTAAGAAAAGTGTAATAAAGCAAGTAAAAGAGTCTGAAGATCAGTTAGGTAATTATCAAAAACTAGAAGTTAGAGAGATTTCTAAGAAAAGTGTAGAAAAGCAAGTTAAAGCAAGTAAAAGAGTCTGAAGATCAGTTAGGTAATTATCAAAAACTAGAAGTTAGAGAGATTTCTAAGAAAAGTGTAATAAAGCAAGTAAAAGAGTCTGAAGATCAGTTAGGTAATTATCAAAAACTAGAAGTTAGAGAGATTTCTAAGAAAAGTGTATTAAAGCAAGTAAAAGAGTCTGAAGATCAGTTAGGTAATTATCAAAAACTAGAAGTTAGAGAGATTTCTAAGAAAAGTGTATTAAAGCAAGTAAAAGAGTCTGAAGATCAGTTAGGTAATTATCAAAAACTAGAAGTTAGAGAGATTTCTAAGAAAAGTGTAATAAAGCAAGTAAAAGAGTCTGAAGATCAGTTAGGTAATTATCAAAAACTAGAAGTTAGAGAGATTTCTAAGAAAAGTGTAGAAAAGCAAGTAAAAGAGTCTGAAGATCAGTTAGGTAATTATCAAAAACTAGAAGTTAGAGAGATTTCTAAGAAAAGCGTATTAAAAAAAGTAAAAGAGTCTGAAGATCAGTTAGGTAATTATCAAAAACTAGAAGTTAGAGAGATTTCTAAGAAAAGTGTAGAAAAGCAAGTAAAAGAGTCTGAAGATCAGTTAGGTAATTATCAAAAACTAGAAGTTAGAGAGATTTCTAAGAAAAGTGTAATAAAGCAAGTAAAAGAGTCTGAAGATCAGTTAGGTAATTATCAAAAACTAGAAGTTAGAGAGATTTCTAAGAAAAGCGTATTAAAGAAAGTAAAAGAGTCTGAAGATCAGTTAGGTAATTATCAAAAACTAGAAGTTAGAGAGATTTCTAAGAAAAGTGTATTAAAGCAAGTAAAAGAGTCTGAAGATCAGTTAGGTAATTATCAAAAACTAGAAGTTAGAGAGATTTCTAAGAAAAGTGTATTAAAGCAAGTAAAAGAGTCTGAAGATCAGTTAGGTAATTATCAAAAACTAGAAGTTAGAGAGATTTCTAAGAAAAGTGTATTAAAGCAAGTAAAAGAGTCTGAAGATCAGTTAGGTAATTATCAAAAACTAGAAGTTAGAGAGATTTCTAAGAAAAGTGTATTAAAGCAAGTAAAAGAGTCTGAAGATCAGTTAGGTAATTATCAAAAACTAGAAGTTAGAGAGATTTCTAAGAAAAGTGTATTAAAGCAAGTAAAAGAGTCTGAAGATCAGTTAGGTAATTATCAAAAACTAGAAGTTAGAGAGATTTCTAAGAAAAGTGTATTAAAGCAAGTAAAAGAGTCTGAAGATCAGTTAGGTAATTATCAAAAACTAGAAGTTAGAGAGATTTCTAAGAAAAGTGTAGAAAAGCAAGTAAAAGAGTCTGAAGATCAGTTAGGTAATTATCAAAAACTAGAAGTTAGAGAGATTTCTAAGAAAAGTGTAGAAAAGCAAGTAAAAGAGTCTGAAGATCAGTTAGGTAATTATCAAAAACTAGAAGTTAGAGAGATTTCTAAGAAAAGTGTAGAAAAGCAAGTAAAAGAGTCTGAAGATCAGTTAGGTAATTATCAAAAACTAGAAGTTAGAGAGATTTCTAAGAAAAGTGTAGAAAAGCAAGTAAAAGAGTCTGAAGATCAGTTAGGTAATTATCAAAAACTAGAAGTTAGAGAGATTTCTAAGAAAAGTGTAATAAAGCAAGTAAAAGAGTCTGAAGATCAGTTAGGTAATTATCAAAAACTAGAAGTTAGAGAGATTTCTAAGAAAAGCGTATTAAAAAAAGTAAAAGAGTCTGAAGATCAGTTAGGTAATTATCAAAAACTAGAAGTTAGAGAGATTTCTAAGAAAAGTGTAGAAAAGCAAGTAAAAGAGTCTGAAGATCAGTTAGGTAATTATCAAAAACTAGAAGTTAGAGAGATTTCTAAGAAAAGTGTATTAAAGCAAGTAAAAGAGTCTGAAGATCAGTTAGGTAATTATCAAAAACTAGAAGTTAGAGAGATTTCTAAGAAAAGTGTAATAAAGCAAGTAAAAGAGTCTGAAGATCAGTTAGGTAATTATCAAAAACTAGAAGTTAGAGAGATTTCTAAGAAAAGCGTATTAAAGAAAGTAAAAGAGTCTGAAGATCAGTTAGGTAATTATCAAAAACTAGAAGTTAGAGAGATTTCTAAGAAAAGTGTATTAAAGCAAGTAAAAGAGTCTGAAGATCAGTTAGGTAATTATCAAAAACTAGAAGTTAGAGAGATTTCTAAGAAAAGTGTATTAAAGCAAGTAAAAGAGTCTGAAGATCAGTTAGGTAATTATCAAAAACTAGAAGTTAGAGAGATTTCTAAGAAAAGTGTATTAAAGCAAGTAAAAGAGTCTGAAGATCAGTTAGGTAATTATCAAAAACTAGAAGTTAGAGAGATTTCTAAGAAAAGTGTATTAAAGCAAGTAAAAGAGTCTGAAGATCAGTTAGGTAATTATCAAAAACTAGAAGTTAGAGAGATTTCTAAGAAAAGTGTAATAAAGCAAGTAAAAGAGTCTGAAGATCAGTTAGGTAATTATCAAAAACTAGAAGTTAGAGAGATTTCTAAGAAAAGTGTAATAAAGCAAGTAAAAGAGTCTGAAGATCAGTTAGGTAATTATCAAAAACTAGAAGTTAGAGAGATTTCTAAGAAAAGCGTATTAAAGCAAGTAAAAGAGTCTGAAGATCAGTTAGGTAATTATCAAAAACTAGAAGTTAGAGAGATTTCTAAGAAAAGTGTAATAAAGCAAGTAAAAGAGTCTGAAGATCAGTTAGGTAATTATCAAAAACTAGAAGTTAGAGAGATTTCTAAGAAAAGTGTAATAAAGCAAGTAAAAGAGTCTGAAGATCAGTTAGGTAATTATCAAAAACTAGAAGTTAGAGAGATTTCTAAGAAAAGTGTATTAAAGCAAGTAAAAGAGTCTGAAGATCAGTTAGGTAATTATCAAAAACTAGAAGTTAGAGAGATTTCTAAGAAAAGTGTAATAAAGCAAGTAAAAGAGTCTGAAGATCAGTTAGGTAATTATCAAAAACTAGAAGTTAGAGAGATTTCTAAGAAAAGTGTATTAAAGCAAGTAAAAGAGTCTGAAGATCAGTTAGGTAATTATCAAAAACTAGAAGTTAGAGAGATTTCTAAGAAAAGCGTATTAAAGCAAGTAAAAGAGTCTGAAGATCAGTTAGGTAATTATCAAAAACTAGAAGTTAGAGAGATTTCTAAGAAAAGTGTAATAAAGCAAGTAAAAGAGTCTGAAGATCAGTTAGGTAATTATCAAAAACTAGAAGTTAGAGAGATTTCTAAGAAAAGTGTATTAAAGCAAGTAAAAGAGTCTGAAGATCAGTTAGGTAATTATCAAAAACTAGAAGTTAGAGAGATTTCTAAGAAAAGTGTATTAAAGCAAGTAAAAGAGTCTGAAGATCAGTTAGGTAATTATCAAAAACTAGAAGTTAGAGAGATTTCTAAGAAAAGTGTAGAAAAGCAAGTAAAAGAGTCTGAAGATCAGTTAGGTAATTATCAAAAACTAGAAGTTAGAGAGATTTCTAAGAAAAGTGTATTAAAGCAAGTAAAAGAGTCTGAAGATCAGTTAGGTAATTATCAAAAACTAGAAGTTAGAGAGATTTCTAAGAAAAGTGTATTAAAGCAAGTAAAAGAGTCTGAAGATCAGTTAGGTAATTATCAAAAACTAGAAGTTAGAGAGATTTCTAAGAAAAGTGTAGAAAAGCAAGTAAAAGAGTCTGAAGATCAGTTAGGTAATTATCAAAAACTAGAAGTTAGAGAGATTTCTAAGAAAAGTGTAATAAAGCAAGTAAAAGAGTCTGAAGATCAGTTAGGTAATTATCAAAAACTAGAAGTTAGAGAGATTTCTAAGAAAAGTGTAATAAAGCAAGTAAAAGAGTCTGAAGATCAGTTAGGTAATTATCAAAAACTAGAAGTTAGAGAGATTTCTAAGAAAAGTGTAGAAAAGCAAGTAAAAGAGTCTGAAGATCAGTTAGGTAATTATCAAAAACTAGAAGTTAGAGAGATTTCTAAGAAAAGTGTAGAAAAGCAAGTAAAAGAGTCTGAAGATCAGTTAGGTAATTATCAAAAACTAGAAGTTAGAGAGATTTCTAAGAAAAGTGTAATAAAGCAAGTAAAAGAGTCTGAAGATCAGTTAGGTAATTATCAAAAACTAGAAGTTAGAGAGATTTCTAAGAAAAGTGTAATAAAGCAAGTAAAAGAGTCTGAAGATCAGTTAGGTAATTATCAAAAACTAGAAGTTAGAGAGATTTCTAAGAAAAGTGTATTAAAGCAAGTAAAAGAGTCTGAAGATCAGTTAGGTAATTATCAAAAACTAGAAGTTAGAGAGATTTCTAAGAAAAGTGTATTAAAGCAAGTAAAAGAGTCTGAAGATCAGTTAGGTAATTATCAAAAACTAGAAGTTAGAGAGATTTCTAAGAAAAGTGTAATAAAGCAAGTAAAAGAGTCTGAAGATCAGTTAGGTAATTATCAAAAACTAGAAGTTAGAGAGATTTCTAAGAAAAGTGTAGAAAAGCAAGTAAAAGAGTCTGAAGATCAGTTAGGTAATTATCAAAAACTAGAAGTTAGAGAGATTTCTAAGAAAAGCGTATTAAAAAAAGTAAAAGAGTCTGAAGATCAGTTAGGTAATTATCAAAAACTAGAAGTTAGAGAGATTTCTAAGAAAAGTGTAGAAAAGCAAGTAAAAGAGTCTGAAGATCAGTTAGGTAATTATCAAAAACTAGAAGTTAGAGAGATTTCTAAGAAAAGCGTATTAAAGCAAGTAAAAGAGTCTGAAGATCAGTTAGGTAATTATCAAAAACTAGAAGTTAGAGAGATTTCTAAGAAAAGTGTAGAAAAGCAAGTAAAAGAGTCTGAAGATCAGTTAGGTAATTATCAAAAACTAGAAGTTAGAGAGATTTCTAAGAAAAGTGTAGAAAAGCAAGTAAAAGAGTCTGAAGATCAGTTAGGTAATTATCAAAAACTAGAAGTTAGAGAGATTTCTAAGAAAAGTGTAGAAAAGCAAGTAAAAGAAGTTTTAATGATTGAATTCGATATTTTAGTCAAAAATCGAATATTTTTTTCTGAAAAAAAGATAAAGAAAAAAATTAAGTTTATTGTATTTAAAAGAGCTCCTGTGTTCACTTTTATTATTCCGTCTCTTTCCTTGACTAAATTGCTGTGTAGGACTACATCAGTTCACCATTCTTGTCTTCGAAAATCTACTAATTATCGTTAAAGTTTCTCCTTCCCTTTTATAAAATTCCTACTTTATTGTGATTTTGAATTACTTTTTGTATACGTATTCTGTTCTTGTTGTCCATTTTCTGAAAAGTGGTCTAATATTTATTACTTTTTAATTTTTTCAAATTCTTGCTTCTTCTGCATTTTTTCCTACAAGATTTTTCTAGCATAACTAGCACGAATCTTTTTCAATAAAAATTTTCTTATTTATTTCTAATTATTAGAATACTGATTCGATTTCTATTTGGATATTCTATTATTAATCTTATTAATCTTATAATTCTAAAATTATTAATTGTTTTTATTCTTTTTTCTTAAATTTGCTTTATTTAGATATCAATTTATGAATATCACAAAAAAAAATGGAATATTCTATTCGCCTTTCCAAAAGCCAAATTGAGAACGCAAAAAGTAAGACGCGAAACAAATGTAGAGACACCAACAAGAAAGTGATAAATCAAGTTCCTCCTCTGAAGGAAAAATCATAATCGGAACATTAGAATCGAATCCAGTAAAGGTATAAAAACAATCCGAAATATAAATATAGCTTGACCAAATGAAAACAATAGTACAAAATTATTAGGAAGCAATTTACAACCAATGGGAAAAAATAAGTGAACTAATGAATACTATCAAAAATTTAAATAACGAGCTTTTAATAATTAGACGATAATTGATTTAGAATAATCTAGTCACGGAATAGTAATATATGAATAATCTCAATCGAATTTTAAGCAAGAACAAAATATGATTATCGAAAATGTTTCTACATAAGCAAACGTTTAAGAAAAATAGAATGACTAAAAGATTAATTTAGATTTAATCAAAAGAATCGATTAACTTGAAAAAAAAGTATTTCTGAAGATCCTCTGTGGTTCCATCCACATAAAAAAATGGCGTGGTATCCATCCACGCTAAAAAAATGGGAGCAAAAACCTGGTTGAAAATCCAGGGAATGCTAAACTTTAATTACTTTTAGTTTACTATTATTATTATATCAATTTAAGAAAAATGAAATTGGAACATTTGAGGGACTTTTTTAAATTATTTATCAATTTATTCCTATTTAATTACTATTCACAATTAGATTTTATTTAATGATTCATCTATGAATGGGAATTAAAGGTTTAATTATTCCATTAATTTTTCTTGTATGTTTTCTAAATTTTCTATCTTTTATCTTTGCTTTTTCAAGTCATATTGTATTTTTGATTTCCTTTGCTGAACTGATTTTGCAATAAATTCTTTAGATTATTAATCTTTATTTTATTAAGGCTATTCTTTAATTAAATTAGGTTATTCTTATTTTTTCAAGTATTCGTTAATAGAGGTCTAATATTTCTTAGGTTCCATTTTATTTAATAATATAGATAAGTGTTGATTTTTTTCAATAATTTAATTAAATGGTTAACATAGTAATCATCTAAATTATTTTAATAAGATCATTATTTCTTTCGTTTAAACATTTATTTAATTGATCTATTTTTGTTAAAAGTAAAGATAAAGAGCTTTTAATTTTTTTTTGCAATTTCTCCTTTTTTAAATCATATTTTAAGATATATTACATTTTTAATAGTAGATCACTGTTTTTTATTATAGAAAATCTATATGCAGGATCGTTTTTCTTTTTGCTATTAATTTTAAAATGTATTACAAATTAATTACTACTTTCACCGTTTAAAAGTCAATTTTAGTTCTATCAAATTTTTCTTTGGAAGTCTTTTTCATTTTCACATAAGGCCAACAATCAACTTTAAAACTTGCTCCGTTTATTCTGTTCCTATAAAGTAAATTGGATAGCTAGTTTATGATTATAAAATTTCAATCATTATGAGACTAAATTTTCTACACTTGGTTTACTTTTCTTCATTATTTTTGAAATTATTTATATAGGTACTTTACAAGTCTTTTTCTTATTTTTAATCAAAGTTATTTCCACTCCAATTTCTGAGTTATAAGCATGGAGATATGAAAGTGTTTATTTTAACATTTTAATCTGCATTTTAATATGAAAATTATTCCTTTCTTTAAATAGTTATTATTTCGATTTAATTTAGTAAAAAATGTCAAAAAAACTCAAAACGGAGAGTAAAATAAAGAATGTATGATATATTGGATCAAAAATACTTAATAGTTATATTTTAAAATAGTTTTAAAGATATCTAATAATTTTATAGGTTTTGATAATTAAAATAATTATTCTCTTATAAAATTAAATTTGAAGTAGTGAAATTAATTATCTCTTAGTTATATTAAATCTATTTTTGTAGATATTTTATTATTCTCTTAAGTTTTAATATTATTTTAGATTCTTTATTGTGGTAATTTATTATATAATAAGAAAGATAATAAAAATAAAATTTTGTATTTAAAGTTTTATTATATTAATCTTTATATTTGTATTAATTATCTATTATTTAACTTTAATTTTATTTATATAGATTTTACTTTATTTTATTGAAATTAAAATATGTTTGAATTTTTAATGTTGGTAGCATAGTAATTTAAGTCTGGTTTAACTTAACTAGTTTCTAAATATTAATAGGGTTATAGTATGATTTGATAATTTAAATAATGAATATTTGTATTATAATAGATAATTAATTTTTAATGTTTTTTAATTAATCTAAAATACTTATAATAGCAAAATGGAAATATTGTAGTTATTTTTATACTATTTAATATGCTAGCCTAAGCATTTTGTTGTTATGCATAATTTTTGTTAATAATAGTATTTGTTTATTTACTCTAGCTAATATTTGGTTTGTTTAATGATGATATACTAATTGAATAATGAATAATTAGAGTAAATAAAGGTAATTTAATGAATTAATTGGTTATTAATTTAAATTAACTAAGTATATAAAGTTTTGATTGGTATCTAATTTAAGTTAAACTTAAATTGTATGGCTTCTAAAGTATTTGATCATTTAACTTTTACTTATTTCTATATTATTACTTTCTTTTATTTTTCTTTTTGGTATTATTTTATTAATATTATAATATATAGTTTTGAAATACTAATATAAACTAAAGATACCATTAGCATTTATAATTTAAAGAAATATTTATGTTAAAATACTATAATTTAAAAGTTTAAATCATATTTCTGGTTTAAAGAACTAACTATTTAGTACATTTTTTAAATAAAACTATTAGTTTAGTATACTTCTTAAAAGATAAAAACAAGCTATTTTATTTTAAATAGTTAATAGATTTAATTTAATAAATACAACATATTTATTTAAATATAAACCTATTTTCATTTATTTTTAATTCGATTTACTATTCAATTACATAATAATTAGATATTAGCAATATATATTATATCATATATTTATAATATCATTTTTAATTATTCATAGATTCAATATTTCTTATGCTATTTTAATTAACATATTAAATTTATATTTACTATCTAGAGAATATTATTTTGCTACTTTTCATTTATTTAAATATTACTATAGTTTAATAGAAATTTCATTATTTTTAAATTGATAAATAATATTCTAATTATTTAATAATCATTAATTATACTTTATTTGTATTATTTTATTTTGCTTATTAGTATATTTAAAACCTAAATATACTAATATTACCATGCTCCTTAATATTCAATTATAAAGAAATTATTTATAGACTATATGTTATTTCTTTAGAGATTTAGTTATTATTATCTTATCATTTTCTATATCTATTTTACTTGTAACTTTTGCAATTTTAAATTTTCTATTACTTATTTAAATTTCATTTTTTTAATTAAATATTAAGATATAATCAAATTTGAATATACTCTAAAAGCCTCTTTGAATATTATAATTTTTTAATTTTTATTAAGCATATTAATATTAGATTTAATGAAGTATTTAATTTATAGCTTTTTTCATTTTAACATTTATTTATCATCAAACTATTTTATAAAATTATATCTTAAATTATTTATATTAATATTAATTTAATCTTCATTTTTTTTTAATATTAATCATATATTTCTTCCTTGTATATTTCAATTTTTAATAATATCAGCAAAATTTGATTTAAATAAGATTGAAATTTAATAATATTATATAGTTGTTCGAAGGTGAACAACAAGGTCATCTTCATCAGAGGTTGGGGAAGTTAAGTACCCATAATCGACTTTATGTCTTCCTCTGCTTTGGTTTGGCCTCGAGACATAAGATTCTTAGACCTTCGACACTGGCTTGGCTTAGTTTATTTTTAATTCTGGAACGAAAAAGAAGTAATATTGCGAGCTTCATCAGAGGTGGGGAATTTAAGTACCCATAATTGACACATGTCGTCCTCTGCTTTGGTGATGCAATGAGACACAATCCTGCCATGTCCTTGGACCTCCAGCAAGTATTAAAGATTACGAGTATTCTAAAATTATATCAGTATTGAACATTTTTATCAGTACTGAATAATTATACCAGTATTGAACAAGGTCCACCAGTATCTGATAATTTTATCAGTAAGAAACATTCTTGTCAGTATGAAACATTTTTTAAAGAGCTGCGCACCAACGAGAGTGCTACGCGATCTATAATCAAATTTATTTATTTATTTATTTATTTTATAAAATATTAAATTACTTAATATTTCCCTATTTTTAATATATTTTGCTTATAAATTTAAATTTTATATTTTAATTTATTTACCAAATTTATATTTATAACTACATAACTATTATTTTAATATTAACAAGCTTTTTAATTAGATGGAGATTAGTTTAATTAATTTAAATTTTAATTAGTTACTTTTAGTATTATAATTTATTTATTTTCATTAATTTTTTTATTTATATGCTTTTAATTTACTAAGCTTAGTTAATTTATATCATTCACATATTTTTATTATTCTTAATCTATTTATATTTCCCTTGTTTAAGCTTTTAGATTGCTTATTTGGAGAGAAATATCTTAATATTTTAAGATTAATTATAGTGTTGAGTGTTAATAAGTAAATTTAATAAAAATAAAATTTGATAAAACATTAGAGCAAAAACAAAAAAAGGCTATTATAAATAAATAAATAAATAAATAAATTTGATTATAGAGCGCGTAGCACTCTCGTTGGTGCGCAGCTCTTTAAAAAATGTTTCATACTGACAAGAATGTTTCTTACTGATAAAATTATCAGATACTGGTGGACCTTGTTCAATACTGGTATAATTATTCAGTACTGATAAAAATGTTCAATACTGATATAATTTTAGAATACTCGTAATCTTTAATACTTGCTGGAGGTCCAAGGACATGGCAGGATTGTGTCTCATTGCATCACCAAAGCAGAGGACGACATGTGTCAATTATGGGTACTTAAATTCCCCACCTCTGATGAAACTCGCAATATTATTTCTTTTTCGTTCCAGAATTAAAAATAAACCAAGTCAAGCCAGTGTCGAAGGTCTAACGAGACCAAACCAAAGCAGAGGAAGACATAAAGTCGATTATGGGTACTTAACTTCCCCAACCTCTGATGAAGATGACCTTGTTGTTCACCTTCGAACAACTATGGCGGTTTTAAAAAAATAACAAATATTAATAAAATATCTTTGATAGAGCTAATTTAGTATTAAATAAAATGATATATATATATATCTTTATAAAATTTTAGATATTTAATAAAGTTAGTAGAAATAAACTAAGAATATGTTAAATAAAAATTTAAAGCTTATAAAATTAAAAGAAATTAGGCTACTCAAAAATCTATTTTAATTTAAATTTTTTTTATCAGTCATTTAAGACTTGGAAAATAAAATAAAATTTAAGAATAGGCTGCTAATCACTTAATTAAATTAAAAATGAAAAACATTTCTTTAAGATTAACTATCTAGCTAGTTTTAATAATTTTTTGTTTAATGAAAATAATTATTTTTATATTAAGCATCTTTATAGAACTGTTTATATAAAATTTATAAACTGCTATCATAATAATCTTCTTTAAAAGAGTTAATTTAATTTTACAATTAAGCTTTACCCACATTTATAATAAATTACTTTTTACTTTTTTGCTGATTAAACTATTTCTCCTAATTTATGTTTTACTTAATTATAAAATTCTAGTACTTTTTAATTTTAGAAAATAGCTTTAAAAATAATTTTAGATTTTATCAATAAATATTATGTATTTTAATCTTGAAGGAATTTAGTTAGCAGTAATACAGCTTACTATATCAACTAATTAATCATTTTTTCTTTTAAAATTATCTTCACCTTTTTATTGATAAAAATCAAAACTTATTAAATTTAGAGAACTAAAGAAATTAAGTAGTTTAATAGCATAGCTAACTTAATGAAAAATAAATTAAAATACTAAAGTCTAAAAGGATATAAGATTAAAATAATAGTTAACTGCTTTAAATATAATTTAATTACTAAATAGTAAATAATATATCTATTAAAGTTTAGAAATACAAGATTAGTAGATAATATTTATCATACTATCTATAGCATAGAATTATCTATATATGATAAATAAAATATTAAAATCGTTTAAAAACATTAAATCAAAGATAAAGTTGAAATCAGCAATTAAAACCTTAATCTAATTTTAAACTAAAACTAATTATCTAAAAATAATTTACATGGAGGCAACTAAATATCTTAAATAAATTTATAGAAATTAAATTGTTTTTTATTTAAGAAATTAATGAAATAAAATATAAAAAATAAAAGGAAATTAAAAGATTTTTTTGCAAAAATACAATTAGATAAAAAGCAGTTATAGGTTAAATAAAATTCATTTAATAAATATTTGTTTAAGATTCCAAATAAGAAGAATATTCAATGAGTATTTATAATCTAATAGTAATTATTTGTGCATGCTTAATTAAATTAAATTTGTTATTTATAATAGATAAAATAGAATTTAAGTTAAATCAAAAATATTTAAAAGATAAGAAAATTTTTCAAACATATAAAGAAAAAGAAGTTAGTTGCATAAATAAAATTAATTTTATTTAAAAAAATGAACAGAAAATAGAAATTGAAAGTTTAATATAAGGAATTAAAGGAATTTATCTCTTCTCAACCGATTGATAACAATTAAGCTATGTAAAATAATTCAGATATATAATTTCAATATAAAGCAGCAAAGAAATTCTTTTTGTATAGAGTTAGATAAATTTTAACTTTAAGTGTAATTAGTATATTAATTAATGCAGATCTAAAGTCTAAGCAAACTTAATACTAAAAGTTTGTAACGAGATATGATATATAACTTGATAAAAAGCTAGGAACTTGAAGATCCTATAAATAAGAAGAAAGAGTAGGTAACAAATTAACTATAACTTTTTTTAATTAAAACAGTCAAAATGAAGAATTAGGTTAATAGTAAGAATAGAGTTAAAAATCTCATATTCATATTTAAAGTTAGCTAAAGTAAAAAAAGATTTAAGGTAAATTCATCTTTTAGATATTAAAAACAACCAAACAAGAGATATAATAAATTACTAAAAAGTTTATTTTAAATTAAAATTAGAATCCTTAGCCTTCCTTTATAATAAATTTGTCTTAATTTAAGAGGAAAATTTAATATAGCTATCTTAACAATATGAGATGGATAGGGAGAATTAGGATCTACTAATTACACTTTGTAAAAGAGTAACTTGTGATAGACTAAAGAGAGATGAGTTCTTTAAAATATTTCCTAATTTCTTTCACCTTCATAAGATATAGTTGAATATTTAAAAGGATAAACAATAACCAGATCAATAACCTTTAAATTCATAGAGCAAAAATCGAGTAGAGAAAGAATGGCTGGATTTGAAATAATATGTCTAACTATCTAAGCTTTAAGTCTAAATTTGTTAAGGAATTTCACTACTGAGATTTCTTAGAAAGAAAACTAAACCTTCGAAGACTATAACTCAAGGTAAAATAATTCTACATCAGAATAAATGACAAGAAAAATACACTTCAAGTGAAAATAGAGCTTTTGACTGATGAAAAATAAATCTTTAGAGGAAGTAATTTTACTCGAGAGAGTAGAATGTTTCTAGTAGATTATTCAACCATATTTAAGATAAAATTAAGATATTAAAAGGTATTCAGAAAGGAGATACTAATAAAATTCAAATTCTAGCGGATTTTAAAAAAGTACTGGTACATAAAAGCAGATATTCAAGTTCAATGAAAGGTATCTTTTTAATTCAATTAAGATAAGTTTGTTTAATAAGTCGGTGTGTTGGGGAATAATAGAATTGCTTTTAAAGTTTTGATATATGAGATCTTAAAATAAAAACAAGCTAATATGATGTTATAACTATTTTCTAAGGAATATAGCATCTTAAGTAACTACTACATTAGGAAAAATAGGAAAATAAATTAAGTATTTTTAATAGGATACATTTGCAAAACTAGTCAATTTAGAGTTAACTTGATATTAATCCAAAACGAACATAATCATCTTAAAAGTTTAAAAAATTGAGTAAGAAGTTTAGAAGATCTTTTTAAAACTCTGAAACTGAGGAAAAGATAAATAAGTACTCATAGAATAAAAAAATGAAATATACAAGTAGACGAAATAAATTAGCATCTCAAAACATAAAAGAATAAAAGCTTGTACAAATTATCTAGGACTAAATCCTTTACATAATTTCATTTAAGAGCATTTCTTAAAAGATCCTTTAAAACAGAATTCCTCTTATAGAATTTTTGACATTGCAAGAAGCTTCAAGTGACCTTTTTTAGTTAAAAAAGACTTGCAATATTTAGAACGCTAAATAAATGCAAATAAAACCTTTTAATTGCTAGAAAAATGCGATTCTAAGCTTTAACGATGAATTTGGAGAGAAGAATAAATTCTAAAAAGCAACACGCAGACATTATGGGGAGAACTCTGAATTATATATCAATAATAAACAACTCTGATACTAAACTGAATATTGAATCAATTGCTGGCTTAAATTCTTTCAAAAGCTGAAAATAATAGGGATATATAATTAACAAGACTCCGAAAATTAGTTCTTTCTAGCTGTAAAAGAGGAGTGATGATATACCAGCCAATATTACAAATATTTCAAGTGCAAATTATAGAAACTTTTCCCTATTCTAAAGCAGAAAGAGCAATCTTTAATAATATTAGCAAAGCTTACTAAGTCCTTAGAAGAAGAGCTAGTTTTCCTCAAAATATTTTACAAATAGAAAGGAAATTTTCAGGGAAATAAATAGATTATTTTAGGATTACAATAACATTTTTTGATTGTACTACTAAAGAATGTAACCTAATGTATTCTCTCCTTAAGGTAACAAGTAGCAAATCACAGTAATTCAAAATAAGACCTTAATAAGTCAAAGTCTTACATTAGCGAAACAAGTGAAGAATTAAGGTAAGAACAAACTTACTTAGAAAGAACATTTAAAGTAATCTTCTACAAGTATCTTCAACTTATCCTTAGAAGGAACTAACTAATCAAAAGCAAGAAAAGGAGATTTACTAAAAGAATACCATCAGAATAAGAGAATACGTAATTACTCTTTATAATATCAGGATAACTGTAAAAGCTAATCTTGGCGATCTTTAATAGCAAACATAAAACATTCAGCCTTTGATTAATTATTTTAGACTCAATTAAATCAGATTCTTTTAAGAATAAAATAATATAAAAGGAAATAGTCAATTCCAATAGATTTCTTAATACGACATGTAACTAGAGCAGATACTATTGAGATCCATAGTGATGAATTAGCAATTTAAAATATTATAACCTATTTTAAACTAGGCTATTAGTAAACTTGAACGAGGTTTTGCTAATGGGATACTTAAAAAGAGATATTTATCGTAGCAGCTAAGTATAGTGTAAAGAGTATTTTAATGTCTAGAAGAAAAAGAAGGTAGCTTGTCTAGTAATAGTATTTCCAAACTATCTTTTGTGCTGTGAAAGTGATAAAGTACAAGGAAGTGGAGAGATGATTAGAAACTTGCTGAAGTAAATCAAATACTCTTAAAGAAACAGAAGCACTTCAAGAAATAGCTATTTGTATTCTACAAAGTAGCTAAATAAATTTAGCATTGAAATTTCTTCAGATAAAAGAAAAGAGTAAATATTACAGTAGAGACGACCTAAAGAGTAAACTTTCTTTATTTTTCTTATTCATTTTATAAAATCGATTAAAGATATTCTCCAAATAAAATGGTTAAACATGAAAAGACACTATAATAAAATAAGTTTAGAGGATTTGAAGTGACTAACTTTAACTAAATTCGTATCAAAAGTATCTTATGTCATTATTACTTAACTGTGAAGATTCTTTAATATTTATTTAAATTTATTAGTCTTTGTCTCATTATTGAATTATATTACTAAGTAATCTTTCTAACTTTAATATCTTCGATATAAGATTTCATTCTTACAATAAAATAATTCGTTATCATTTAACTGTCATTAATACATAATAAAATAAGTAAATCACTTTAAATAAAAAGATCTAAGCGACTCTTTATATATTTAGGACTGGTTTTACATCATTAGTATCTCTATTATACTCTTAAATAATTAAAAAATATTGTATTTATAAAATAGACATTTTAGTATATTAAAGCCTGCTTTCAATGAAGAGATCTTTAATTTATCTTAGTATTATAAATATCCATCTTGTGAATGTTTAATAACAATCTACTAATTTAAAAAGCCTTAGAAAGTTATCTTTCATATAGTAGCATTTATTAACTTAATAGCTTCTATTATATATAATTAAACTAAATCTTATCTTATTAACATTTACAGCTTTTAGATTTATGATAATTATTTATAGATATTCCTTATCGATATTTTGCTTACTAAGTAATTATAGAGCTGTTTTTATAAATTGATATCATCTTTAAACAAAATATTACTTCTCTAACTTCTTCAATTGCTAGCCTAAAAAATCAATATTCTATCATCTAAATTGAAATACCTTAAGGTATTAAGACTATCAATTTAACTACCTTAGACTTTTCTTTCAGATTCGGTAGAAGGTTGCAAATATAAGATATAATGAGTAGAGTGGAATATTTATTAAGATGTTCTGCTATTGATACTAAAACTGGTAAATATGCTGCAATTTAGATACTAAAAGTTTTTGAACATAAGATACATGCTAAGAAGCTCTTAAAAGTAGAAAGATATAAAGACTTCTTAAGCATAGAAACATATTAGTACTGTTCTGATATTAATCTATCTTAAGACAAGGAAATAGCAGATATATATATTCAATTTTTAGCTAAATTAGTGAGAATAGATAGAGCTGATTATTAATCATGATAACTAGCCAATAATTGATTATTATAATTTGATATTCTCGTGATGTTATCAAAAGGAATTAGTCCTAAAGTTTTAAAGCCAATAGATGTTCTCAAGCAACTTTAAAGATTTTATTTAAAAATTTTTTGCATGACTATTATATCTTTTAAAGCTTTTACTTTATTCAATTAAAATGATAAACTTAATTTTATATTTTTCAGCCCTAGATTAATTTAAGTTATGACTTAAATTAAATCAAAATATTTTTTAAAGTCTATTTAATTAAGTGACTATATCTCCTTATTTTTTTGAAGAACTTTTTCAAAATTATCTCTGAGCTCTCATAAGTAACTAGGCACTAAGAATTAAAAAATCTTATTATTTCATGTGATTTGTTTTTTACTCTTGTTTATTATATTTATTTATTTCTAATATTCTTGAATCCTCCAAATATTTTAAGGAGTTAGTGGCTAATTTTTTTCACTTCCTACCAATTTAGCCCTTTATTTTAGTTGCAGTCATTTAAAATCGCTACAACAGTTTATTATTATTTTTTGCTTAAATTTAGCAAATTTTTCTACAATCTTTATTTTGCACTAATTGGCACGCTTCCACCTAGCCAGAATATTCTTATAGTAAACTGAGTATTTTATTTAGATTTTTCAGCAAGATATATTAGGAACTGTGAGTTTTTCTTTTAGTGAAATTTTGTAACAATTTATATCTTTTTCGAATATAGTTTCAGATATCTTTTATCAGATAATCTCCCAAGCCCTATTAAGTTATTTAAAGTTGTTTTCTACAATTTTTCTTAATTTTATTTCTCAAGAATCTTAAATCAAAATTCCTAAGAATTACACAAACTTAATGTTCATTTAAGTTTGAATGCTAAAAGTTCCAATTCAGTCTACTTTAATTTTTGGGTGTTCAATTAGAGCTACTGATTACTCAATATTATTCAGGAGAATTTTCTTTTTTATGCTAAATAAATAATCCAGATGCTTCTAAAGTTTATTTAGGAAACTACGGGGTCTTCTTCATATTTATATAAGGACTATTTTCAGTCGGTAAATGTTCTAAAGTAACCAATCTAACTTTTTAAAAACTATCGATATTCTTCCTAGCACTTAGTCCCATGAATCTACTTTTTAATTCTTCAGAATTGACTAAGAAACTTATAATCTTCACTTAAGATTATAATTTTTCCTTCCAAGCCTTACTATCTCTAGTTTTACTAAGCTTTCTCTACTTTATTAATTAGAGCTGGACTCTATATATTATCTTACAAATTTCAAAATTAATTGTGAGGAATTAAGAACACTTGAAGTCGAGTTTTTTAAAAGAAAAATCTTCATTTCTAATATATATTTATAGATACTTAAAATTTAGCTGCCAAGTAATAATTATCTCTTAGAATCTACTTTAAAGCTCATAATTGCTTTTTAGACTGTATAGCTGCTATTTTTTTCAGCTTGCTATTGAACTAATTCATTTTAACTTTTAAGATCTAAAAGCTTGGCATGTTCTATAATAAAAAGGGATTTTTCTAGCATCTAAATAAATAATACTTACAGTATTCTTTAGTTATAAGATATGCATAAACTCTACTTTTTAAGAATTAAATGTGACTCAGTTTCATTTAGTATTTGCGGGAAACCTTAGTGTTTTTCGAAATTTTGACTGTTATGAAAAATTCAGATTCTTCCTAAAACATCTTCAAGTTTGAAAAATTTTGGGCATATTTCAATTTTTACTAAGATTAGGCCATCTTTAAATCACGGAACTAGTTCTACTCTGATTAGAATCTTCAGATCTTATCATTTTTTGCCTTTACTTATTTTTAGATTGAAATTTAGTGCCAGAATTAATGTCTTTTGCTACTCTCTACTACTATAAATATTATACTTTTAAGGAGATTCCTTTTTTTTCTTGGAGATCAAAGGTAATTTAATCTTTGATTAATAAAAGCAAATCCGCTGAAGACATCTCTTGATTTCCTAATTCTATTTTAGCTCCAGCTCTTTTTACTTAGATTGGGTCTTTCTAGTATTTTTAATTGCAAAACTTTCATATGGACTATAGAATAAGAATCCTGTATCAATTTAATTATTTTAACTAGAAAGGATAATCTTTCATCTCTTCTTTATTTTCTAAATATTTGCTAATCTTTCCTTTTTGATATAGATTAGTGTTTCTATGTTGTAATTTGAATATTATCCATTTTATTTGATTTTCAAATATTTAAAATTAACTAGAATTAATAAAGTTATTAAGCTAGATTACATCTAAAGCAAATTTTTAGAGTAATATTAAAGTTATTTAGTTGTATTACTATATATTTTAATAAGAAGTATCTAAAACTAAAGGAAGATCTTAACTCTATAGAAATAATAATCACCATTCTAGTTTTAATATTCTAAGTTTTATTTTTCTGTTGCTATTCTAAATCTATAAGTACCTCTTATTTTTATTTAAGTTCTTTCTTATGAGCCAACCACATAAATAATTAAGGCTCAACTTGTATATTCTATTAATCAATCTTATATCCAAAATTAAGCCTCTATTTAAATACTATAGGTAATAAATGTATAATTGTTTGCTATATTAGTGATTATATCTATACTCTTATATTAAATTATTCTAATTGTGCATCATGCACAGTATTTCCTTTATTTAGTTATAATACTTTATTATTTTAGCTATAGACATTTCCTTATAATTAAATGCATTTAATAGTTATAGATTATTTAGTGCTTCTTTTACCTATTATCTATAAAGTTTATATTTTAAAGATTGCTAAGAATAATAACTTAAATATAGTTAAATTAAAAATTTATATTCTGGCATTTATCTTTTTTACATTTCTTCAGTTTTTGCAAGATCCAAAGGTAAGTTTTATAATCCTAATTTAAAATAAAGATATCTTAAATAGTTTTGTCAAATAGTTGCTAAAAATCCTCCAGACACTTTCTATCAGTACATGCTAACAAAGTTTAACTAGAGAAAATTAAATTTGCTTTCTAGATTGATTTAATTTTAGCTGTTTTTTCTATGTCTTATTTCCTATATTTTTTCTTACATTAAATATCTTTCTTTAAATTTTATTTTTATCTTTCTATTTATAGAATTGAATGTTGTAGCTCATTTTATGGTCTTAAGTTAGCTTAATTTATTTATTTTTGCTAATTTTTCAATTATTTAATGAATTATTTCTTTTTATGTTGATTCCTCTATATCTCTAATTAAAATTCAAAATGATTATAGCACTTTCTATTTATTTAAGCATCTTAGATTTTGTTTTATCGAATATTTTTAGTGTTTTATACTTATTCTGCTCAATTAATTATTCTTCTCTTTCAAATTAAAATAGCTTCCAATAGTTTCAGTAAATCCTTAAAGTCTTAAGATTTTAACTTTCTAATATCTATTAATATTTTTAGATTTATGACTTAAACTTTCTTTTTCCGAATAGTTTCTTAGTTAGTTTAGATGCAGATAAGACTTTAATTTAAATTTCTAAAGTATTGAAACTTTGATTGCTCCCAGTTAATGACTTAGTATTTTGAATTAAAGTGAAATAGGAAGTTTTCTTTAATATAATTAAGATATAAATTAAAGATATATTAATATATTAATAATAGAAATACTTTTAGTTTAATAGTCTACTAATTATTATCTTCCTTATTATTTAAATCATACTAACTCTCTTTATCTAACTTTAAATCTCATTATTATTATTTTAATATAACTAATTACTCCAAACATTATTAGATAAATCACTAACTAATTTATATTCATAATCAAACATTAAATGCTAAAGCAAATATATCTTTATTTAGATTACTTCAACAAAGATACAGAACAATATCAAAAATGAGAACATTACAATTATAATG
Organism: Loxodes magnus; assembly: GCA_946699065.1. Lineage (NCBI taxonomy): Eukaryota > Ciliophora > Karyorelictea > Loxodida > Loxodidae > Loxodes > Loxodes magnus. The sequence goes on along the minus strand of CAMPDV010000087.1, from coordinate 115,574 downwards.
AAGCAATGAGCAAGCATTAGAGGGAAGCTAATAAAAATGATAAATAAGAAATATTTCAAAATTAATATTTTAAACTTTCTATACTTTAAATTCTTAGTAATTATGGATAAAGTTACTAAATTTAAGAACTTTAAAATATTTAAAGGTTATATAGTATTTGTTTAGTCAATCTACGACTAATAATAAATTTTTAATGTTTTAGAAATGTGTTAAACATATTTTTAATCCCTGTATTTTTAGTAATCTTCTATAGCACTTTAGTTTGAAAAAGATCTTGAATTGTAAAAAATCCCTATATAAACATAAACTATGAAAGACAAATTTTAAATATCAACTCGTTGTTAAGGTATGATTCTTCACAAAGGTTTATAAATCCTTTTTATATAAGTCTTTTCTAAAATATGAGGTTCAATTTTCAGAACAATTAACTTGCACAATGTTTTAGTTTTAGATTCGTATAGATAATAATAACAATTTTTATTAATATCATTTATTTATAAATATTATTTCTTATTCTCCATTTGTGGGTAATTCACATAACTTTGGCTAGTTTAACTTCGTTCTTTTACTTTTAAAAATAAACAATTTAATTTTAAACTTCTATGATAGCACTTATTCCCTTTATATATTATACATAGTATTTTCAATACTGTTATCATATAATCTATATTTTAGTTAAATGTCTAGTCATTGTTTATTTAGTAATCCTTTTATAAAAAATAACTTATGCCTTATTTTATACATTATTCAAACTTTTATTGTTGTTATAACTTTAAAATTTGATCCCAAACTACTTCTATATAAATAGATTAATTTGAGATTACTTTGTTAATATCTTGCATTCAATTAAATGGCTACTACGAGCAAGCTGCTTTTATTGCAGAGCCTAGACAAATGAAAAAAGTCAAATACTAATGTGTTGTATTATAGCTAATTTTCAATCATATTTTTAAATTAGCTTTAACTAGTTAAGATTATCTTTCAGAGGATTAATAGCTTACTAGAACTTTGTCTTAAATTATTTGATGCATTTATCTTTGCTCTTATTAAATACCTATGCATTCACAGATTTTAAACCAAATTTATGTATTGCTCATTTTATAATAATATTAATTTTAAGTTTTCCGTTTTAGGAATTTCCAACTCCGTCAGGAAGACAGCATTCATGCTCCCTGCTGTTAAATAAAAGAGTTCGGGTCGCCCAATTTTAGCGAGATTGGGAACTCGGATTTTTCCAGGTTTTCCCTCCTTTAACTTGCCTTGGTTCCATCTTAATCTTTTATATTGAACCATCCGGGTTGCAATACATTCTTTTCATTCTTTTCATTCTTGCTTATTCTTTTTTCTTCTTTTGTTGTTCTTTAATCCAATAGTTTCTTTATTTCTATTAGAATTCCTAACACTTCCGATAAAAATGTCATGCGCTTCCACAGCAGAAACATTTCTTTTTTATTTTGAATTATTTTCCTTGATTTGTTTGCTCTTTCTAGGCTTCGATTTCCATTTGTATAGCTCCAGTTTCGCTTTACTCTTTCTTAAAAGTTTACAATTTCTCTTCTACTTTTACGAGTCTATTATCCAGTTCAGTCTGTTTCTAAAGCTAGTTTTAGGATTCGTTAATCTGACTTTGTGAGATATTCCAAAAGGCGTTAAGATCTCTTTCCTTATTGCTCCTTTTATTTAATATTTTTTACATATTTTTTATTTCTAACTTTAACATTAAGTTTATTAAATAGCTTAAAATGTTTTCTTGATCTAGCAAACAAATAGCAATAGATTCATGTATTTTAGTTATTTTTATAATTTCCTTGCTAATAAATTTTTCTTTTATATAAAAAGAATTAACATCTTTATAATATCAATCACTTAACTTTAGTATGTTAATTTATCTTTAGTATCTTAAAGGTAATCACTATTTAATAGATTTTTTATTAAAATTGTATATATTAATAATAATAAAAAATAGCGGTAATCTATTTTTATCCTTGACTTGACTTTTAAAATAACTAAAATGTTTTGAATTATAATTTAATTGCTTGATTATCTTCTTAAAAGAATTAGGAAAGCTTTATTATTAATGCCTATCAATTATAAGTAAATAATTACTTATAGATATTTTTATTCTAAATGGTTGCTTTTTAATATATCTTTCTATAGCTGTCTATTAAGCTATTTTTGATTTAATCTTTTTCTCTGAGATAATATTTTGTTGCTTTTAGGTGGCTAAACACAATATTTTCTTTTACCTAAAACTTTTATCTTTTATTTTCCAAATTTATAGCTTTAATTTCCTTCCAAATTATACAACCTAAATTTTAAAATAATGATACTTCATTATCATATACATAGAAGCCTCTTTTTATAGACAAATTAAAAGAAATAGTTTCTTTTATTAAGATAAATGCATATTTACTATGAATATACTAACTTGAAAGGTTAGTATAATAATACTTATTAAGCTTTCAATTATAATTTAGGTAGTTTAATCAGTTACTTTTACAATCTCTTAATTGAATTTAAGAGTTATAAGCAATTAAGATCTTTAGTAAACTTAGACTCTTTATTAAGGTTATTTCTGTCTATAGAACTATAAATTGCTTTTAATTTTAAAATGCTTATGGTTTTAATACTCAAAGACATTTAATTAACTAGTTAAAAATAGTAGAATAATGTCTTTACTATGAGATTATGGGTTAATAATATTCACATAGAGTAGTCCTTAATAAAAAATCGGATATATAGATACTGAGTTGTCTTAAATGAATGAGGACCAAATCATTATTGAAGCAAGAGGAATTGATCTGAGGTAGAATTTGGATGTATAAAGAAATAACCCTTTAAGCAGAAGATTTATATCATCTTATAAAGAAATCTTTTTAGTTTAATACTTAAATATCTAGCTTTGCTTCCTTAAGTAGTTTTTGGCTAGCTTTCAGAGTGAATAGCAAATGAACTAAAAAAAATTTGAGAATCAAATATGTAAAGCTTTATATTTATAGGTATTAAGAGATTTGTCTTAGCTAAAATACTAAGCTAGAGTAACTAAGTCAGAGATAATAAAACAAAATCAGATCTTAATTATATTTTGAATGAGAATAGTTTTAGAAGTTCTAAATCAGTCTATAAGATTTTAAACTTAAATCAGCAAAAACAAAATCACTGCAAGAACTTTTTAATTAGATTAAAAATGTTTGAGCGGATTTAAAAGGAGAAATAGTGATTTAAGTTCTAGTAGCAGTAATTTTAAGTAAATTGCTATGCAAAATTAAGAAGGGTAAATTTTATCTAGCAGAGTTAAAAGAAGCTTGACATAGAGGTAGGCATTTTATAAAAATTAACCAATTTATTTATATTTTTGCCTGCTATAACTTCTAATAACTAGAGTAAGAAGAAATAACTCTTTAGATCTATTTATAAAAACAGAGCTCGGTTTTAAGAATCTCCTCAGGCTTGCCTGAATTAATTGAAAACCTAGAAGATAACTTACTGAAGAAATGACAAAAAACATATGCAAATGTAGAATTAAGTTCTTTAAGGAAAGAGAGTTATTAACACTTAAAACTATGAGTTTTTTACATAGTATCTTATATACCTTCTGGCAATTATCGGAAATTAAAATATTAAGAGATAAAGGAAAGCACTGAATAAAATGAAAAAGAGTAATTCTTCAGAATAATAGCTTCAATGAACATTTTAAGAATGAGAGTGTTCTTAAGAACAAGATTCTAAAACTGCTTCAAATTAAAGAAATTTCTAGTCATAAGATAAAAATGAAGCTAAAAAATCTTAGCTATTTTTAGAAAATTTAAGCTAGCATTTTAAAAGCTAATGCATTTTAAAGAATTCAGCTTTGTAACATCATAAGCAAACTTTTGAGTAATTTGACAGCAAATCTGCCATTTCTATTACCAAATAATCAGAAAAATTGGATATGCAGTTAAATTTAAAAAAATTAGTCAAAAAAGTGGAGCTAGTATAAGCTTAATAAAGGTTATTAAGCTATTCAACTTATCTTGCTTTATCTATCTCCCTTCAATACTTTTTAACGAAACTTCCTTACTCTGTTTCAAAAATTATCGTCATTTTCTTATCCTTAACTACAAATCTTTTTAGTTAATAGAATTAAGGCGTATGGTCTATACTTTTCATTACTTACTAAAATAAAAGTTCATTTTCTTTTTGATTTTATTTCTCTGCTTCATTAAATAAGCAAGAGTTTGTAGTATAAGCTCTATTTTTTTGAGTTTCTGCTATTAATAATCAACTAATAGAACCATAGAGGTCTTCATAATTTTTAAAAATATAATCATTTTGGAATTTTTTTAAGAATTAGCTTTCTTTTTCTATCTTAACAGAAATTTAGCAACACCAAGATTTTAGTTTCTACAGCTATAATTTTAGATTCCAAGAGAAGATAATAGATTTTTAGCTTAGTAAAGAAAATAAAGATTTGATTTATTTAATATTAATAACTCTTTAAACAGTCTATAAACTTGTTAAAATAATAATATACTAAGCAATAAGATAATAAGCAAACGCTATTCATATTAATACAATAGAGATTAGCTATTTAATAAACTTTAAACTCTTAATATCAATATGATTAAAGGGCTTTATTACTTTAATAATAGCTTTAGTAATAGATAGTAAATAGTAGTATTATAGGTATGTTTAGAGTAATCATTTTAATAATAATAACTTTAACTAAAGCTATACTTATTTAAATATAATAGCTATTAACTTTAATTATGATAATAGATTATATTACATTAGATTAAGTTACTTGCTTGATTTACTTTTAATCTAGTTTAACAAATCTTTTACCTAGTTTAATTTTTAAGCTGTTCTATTGTAAATAAAAGGTAAAGTGGCTCTTTAATTTACTGTCTCTTTAATTCGATCTTTAAAGATCATTTATAAATTAGGAATTAAGGTATATTTAGTTAACCATTTTTAAATAGTAACTTAAGTTCCTTTGCTTATATTAGCTTAGTTTACTTCAATTATTAATTTCTATCTTTTGCCAAATATCTTATGTTGATTCTTATAAAATACTGAAGTTATTAATTTAAAGTTGTAATGATGATAGATGAATATCATATTATTTTAACTTCAGAAAGTGCTGAAGTTAATCAAGGATCTTTTAGTATTTTCTTGACATTCGGTCGTTTGCTAAAGTTTAATACAAGCATTCTATTTATAATAGCCTTTGAAATTTCGATCAAGTATTCTCCGAATGTAAAATCACCTTTCATAATCTAATTGTAAAGTTCTTTGCCAGTTTTCCCTTTGAAAGAATAAAATTCATTAAAGATAACAAAAATAAGTACTCTAATCGCTCAAATATATTCTGGGAAGCCGCTATGCTCTTTATCGCCAATTATTTAAGGTGATATATAACTAAATGGGCATAAAACTTTTCCAACTTCTAACTAGGTGGAATTTCTGTTGAAAAGCCAAAGTTAATAAGCTTGACGACTAACTAATAATCCGATTTATTATTCTAAAGCAGAAGATTTACTAGCTTAATGTCTCTATGCGCAATGTTTAAATCATAGCAATAATCCAGAGCTTATAGCAGCTACTTAATTATTATTTTTGCGATTTCTTCTGGAATCTGCGTTTAGTTTGTTTATGAGAAATATATACAATTCAGGTCCATCCATATATTCAGTTACCAGATTATTTGCTTATTTTAACTAACTACCTCTTATAGCTTCGCTACGTTAGGATACTTTAGCTTTTGTAGTACTAAAATTTCTCATTTACTGATTTCATTCTATATGTATCCATATGCTTAAACTTTTCATATACTTTTATAGCCACTTTTTGTTCACTGTACTTGTTTTTTCCATAAATTAGAGACGCATAAGCACCACGTCCAATTAATTTCCCTAGGCAGTAGTTATTAAGTGAGATTTTGCTCCCTGTAAAATTGCTGAAGGATTTAGAATCAGCTTATTTAACTTATTTATCAGCTGGTTTTTCTTTCTCTACTTTATTGTTCTGAGCAAAATTTAACTGCCTCATATTGTATATTCCTGGATTATTTTTTCCTTTATTATCTTCTTCTAATTTTGAACAAAATACTTTGCTTAGATTTAATTTGTTGCATTTGATAGGAGACATTTTTGTTGTTTATGGAAAAAGAGAAGACCTGAAACTGGTATCAGGAGTAAAAGATGGAAATTAAAGAGGTAGACTTCACTCTGAACCCAAGCGACTGATGTTATTTTCTGCTTTGCTATGTAGGTAGCTCTGTAATATACTTAGTTTATTGAATGTAATTTAAGGCAGCTGATTGATTTCCTCACTGTTATTCTCTTCTTTGGCAGTCTATATTGGAGTAGTTCTTATTTCCTCTTAGTTTATACTCTCTAATATATTCTCAAAGTAATTATATTCTGCTTAACTTCTTTAGACTTCTTCGGAATTCGTTAGAGACTTGTTTCCCTTTCATTATTTTTGGAATTTGATACTTCTGCTTCTTTGGTGAGTTCATTATATCTAAAAAAAGATGTTCAATTAAGACTTAGCTAAGTTGCCTTGATAATTATAAAGGTTTTTTTTAACTATGTATCAGATAAAGGGCGTTGCTAAGCTTTTTGCCTCTGTTTGAAAATATATTTGCTAGGCATAATTTACTATGACTAAAACGAGTCAATCTTGTTGATTTCTTTAAGATAATATTCTTTCCTCTTCACAGTGTTAGAATTAGACTTGTAAATAGCTACTAGAAACTAAGGAATTAAGTATATCTCTTCATTGAATTTTAAATTTTTCCCTACAGTTTATTTAAGAGCAGTCTTATTAGAAGGCAAGTTACTTCGAACTCCTATTCCGTTTCTATAATTTACAATAAATAATCTTTATGGTAGTAAGTTGTTGAACTGTCATAGCAGAGAGTTGTTTTATGTCTTTTTTTTGAATGTGATTAGTAAATGATTCTAGAATTTAGAGCTGAGAGTAGCTAATTATTTACTATTTTATCTCTAGTTGAATATTTAATTACCTAAATAGAAGAATTAAGCGATAGATGTAGATTTTATTTTCTAATTATTATAATTGTTCTTCAATTCCATTTTTTTAATATATTTGTTTTTAATATTTAATATTGCATTAAAAATTTATTCTTCTCATTATTATTTTGGTTGCTAGCATATGTTTCTAAAGGATTAATAGCTTTGTTATGAGATAAAGATCTAGCACCCTTATTAGAGCTATAAAATAGTTATTTGGCTTAATTAACAACTAAAGATTAATAAAGACTCCTTAGACTCCTATATCAGCAAATGTACTAATCGATCATTATCTTAAATAGCAACCCACCACCCAATTCTTCCATTTAAATCCCCATATAAAAAAATCGAAATTCCCTTAAACCACATACTATTATTTCTATCTTAACTAGATAACACTAAGAGAATTTTAAATATTGCAATGCAGAGAGTTAATTAAAAATAAAGTAGCCAAATAATAATTTAATTTTAGAAAGTAAATCATAAGACTTTACTCTTATTACAATACTTAACTCTACTTTCTTATTAACTTTTCATTCTTTTAGTCATTCAATCATATCTGAGAACATTAAGTAAGTATGATAATGAAAGTACCTTAACTATTAAAGGGTCATCAAGAAAGGGCTTTTTTACATTATCTCTTATTTGGAACTTAAATAGACAAATTAACTCAAATAAATAGTCAAAAACTAAAATTTTAGGGATAGAAATAATAGATTGATGAAAAGATATTATCTTAATTCTTAATTATCTTCTTAAGCAGAGTGAATGCATAGGATAGTGCAAGATTAATTCTAAGTTTAAGTATTAAAAAAGATTCACAATTAAAAACACTGGAAATGATAAATATGAATACTATAATGCAGAATTATAAATACTTTATCAGACTTTTTTATTATATAGTAAGATATTTTTCTGGTAGGGTGTGAGGATGAGGCTGAACAACTAAAAAATCACAAAATTAAATTGATCTCTATTTTGATTATAATAATAATATCATTAATTAATAGAATGTCAAGCAATATTATAAGATCAATAAAGATATAAATGATAAATATTAAAATATGTAGATAGCTCTACAGATTTGAAATAGTCTCTCGATTATCAACGTGCAATCCAAAATTTAGTTGAGGACTATTCGGATAAGCACTCAAGGACGTGTAAAAGTTAATTTTATGAAGTAATAAAAAGATCAAACTACGATAATGAAATTTTTTAAATATTCCCATAATTTGTGTATGTAGGAAAAAGAAGTAAGGAGTTGCTGGATAAAAAAAATGGCATGGAGGAGCTTAAAAACAGCCAGGAAAACTCTTGAATTCTTGAAATAATCACTCCCAATTCAAAAGCGTGTTTTCGATAGATAGAGCGTAAAATATCCATTCATAAAGCATAGGAGTTGTTAATTTCAATATATATCTAAAGTAAAATAAAAAAATTAAATTTTCAAAATAAGAGATGTGCAAAAAGATGAAGTAATTAAGTAATTTCTCTAATATTTAACACGAAAATACGAATAGTGCATTAAAATAATTAAACTGCTTCCTTGTAGAATTATCAATATCTTTTCAATAACAATAATCAATCGAGAATTCGCCTAAATAAAAGAATGACAATAAAAGATGTAATCTAAACTCGCTGAAAAAAGAAAGATCTAATAGTTTTAAGAAATCATTAAGAATTATCAATTACATTGGAAATTCGGTATAAGCACTTGCTTGAGTTAAATAGAGTTGAGTCTACAGCATTTTGGAGCAGTAAAGCAGACAGATATACAAATTGTAAAATAAACAACGTGAGGGAATGGAAATATATCCACATAATTAGAGCTACGTAATGAAGAGAATTAAAAAAATCTCAAGAGAATTAAGTTTAGAAGGATGGATTACTAAAATCAGTCATCCAACTTTTATAAATATGAAGCATGCTAAATATCTGAACTCAAACGAAATAATGCAGAAGGAATGAAGATATAATAGACATAGTCAAAAAGGCCGAAAAATTGTAAATGCAAATTTTTCAATAAGTAAATAGAAGAGAAGCTTCCTCTAAAAGAAGTAAGAATTTGGAAAATATAGAAGAAGGAAATAATGTGAAAGTAATGAGAAAATAGCATAATAATAAAAGGTAAATTTGAACAATAAAAAGTAAGAATAAGTTCAATTTATATTGAACCTATTCACAGACAAAGATTATCTTTTGGAAGCGCAAAAAGTCATTTAAATGAACGAGATATGAGAAAACATGACTTAGACTTTCTTGGGAAGATGCAAAACATGAAGTAAAACATAGTAGTAAAATAAGGTAGAAAAACAAGAATATAATGAAGAATAGAAATTTTTTAATAGAATAAAGATCGTTACCAAGAATAAACACAAATAAAGTATAATTACAAAAAAGAGAAAAATAGTTATGCAATTAAAAAACATGACGCAATAGAAACCACAAACGCTAGAAGATTTTGAATTTTGTAACTCAAAATAAGCTAGATTTAAAAAGAAGAAATCTAAAATAAAGAAATAATAAATCAGATATAAGCAAGCATGATATTTTTAAATCAACTAAAATTAGGAACAGTAAACGTAAGAGGAATCAAGTCAAACAAAATAGAACTAAGTAAATTCTTGCGAGACAAAGAGATAGATTAATTAGCGATTTGAGAAATTTTTTGTGAATAAATATCGAAATACCAAAGATCTTTGGTTATCAGGTAATAAAAAAAACAGGGTAAATAAATACAGTAAGGGAGTAACCTTCTATAAAAAGAGCAAATTATGAAAAGAATAAAAGAATGAGATGCAGTTGGACTTAATCAAGCTGAAATCATTTAGGGAGGAAGAATAATATGCTTGTGAGAGGATAATAGGATAGTAATAATAAGTACATACAAGCCCACAAAGCAGAGCTAAAATAGTTAAATCCTTTTTATGTGGAATTAAGACATTTTATACACATGACAATTAGTCATGGATTATAGACATTAATTCTAGGTTATTTTAATGCGCATATTCTGTAATTCTTACCTTATGATCTAAATCCAGCAGGATAATAATTAACAGATTTAATGAGAGAATTTAAACTAAATGCAAAGATCCAAGATCCAACTTTCGTCGATACATAAAGAAAAAGAAAATTAAAAATTGACTACTTTCTAACTGATCAATTTGTTACTCTTTAAACAATTAATACTAAATATTACCAAAGAAGGGTTTATTTACTTAAATAGTCGAAGATCTATGATTTTTAGAATGTGAATAAAATTGATTTCGACCTATTGTTCATAGGATATTCTATGTTTCAGTTTTTTGAAACAGCACTATATAAGATTCTTTAAGTTGTTACGGTATTTTCTCCGATTGTAAAATTTTCTGTATTTTTTTTGCTGCTAAATTTAAAAGATTTTCACCACCTGCTTATATTTAGTCTGATTCAGCAGCCTTTCATTTACTTAGTTTATTTATATAATTTATTATGTCTTTTATCTGAATCTTTATTTTAGTTTTATTTTTTAATTGATCCGGTAATCTGTTTTCACCTTTCTTGTATAGTTCTTTTCAGTAATTTTAAAATTTCTAAATGTTTTCTTCGTTTAGTAGTATTCAGAAAGCATTTTTTCTTTACTTGAACCACTTTTATATACTTTTTGAGGTATCATTTAGGCTTCCTTGATTTCTCTGATCAAGAAAAGTATTGAATTAGTTTCTTCTGTCTTTTCTTTCTTATATTCTGTATCTACTTCTTTCTTCCTGTCTCAATTTTATTTACCGATCTATGTAAAAGCTTCCTTCTTTTATCAACCTTTTAACCTGCTTCACTTATTTTCTAAATTATTTCCTTAGTCTTATTGTTTCTATAGAGTATTTATATTTTCTCATTGGATATGCTATATATATACATGTTTCTTAGATTCTTCCTTACTTTTTTTCCTATCATTTCTAATAGAAATGTTTGCTGTCTAGATTTAAAAAATCTTAATATTCTATCTTTTCTGCTCACTTTTTTATATTTTTCTGAACTTTTTGTCGTTTTAATCATTAGTCTTTTAAATTTTGCGTTTTACCTAATTTTCACAATAGCTTTTATATTTAATTACTGTTTATTATTAAATTTTATATAATTTTTTCTTTAGGAGAATTTTAGATCAAGTTATCGATCAATTTTTCTTGCTTGTTTTCTATTTTTCACTTTTTTTATTCTTTTTTATTCTTTTTAGATATTAAATATTTGTTTCTTAATTGGAAATGCTTAAGATTTTTGAGACTATTTTCTTACACTTAATAAGTATTAATATATAGATTAGATTATTCTTTTTGCTTCTTAACAAGTTTACCAAGAGGGAAACTATTTCTTAGGTGATATTTATTGTTATTATTTAGCAAACAACTAAAAATAGAAAAATAATAACCATTTAAGCGGATTTGGAAAAAGATCAAAATTAATCATAAATCAATTCTTAAAAAAGCTAAATTCAAGAAATCTAGAACTTTTATACTAATAATAGATGCTTTGCAAGAAAGGTTTTTATCTTAATTTCTAGTAAATAAAATAAGATCCAAAAACTCGAGAAAAAGAAATAAAATTTGCTAAAAGGATTAAGGTTTACAGAACAAAATTAAATAGTTAAAACTATTATCCTAAGCTAAAATAATAAAAAGAGTTAATAAGTATATTTTTCAGTAATTTAAGCATCATTGATAGAGCTAAAAAGAAATAACAACTCCTCTTAAAAATTAACAATCATCATTGATTTGCAAAATTCAACATGTATTATAGAAATTTTAAGAAGTTAGAAGTTAATAGACATAAATTTAACAAAATTTGAATGAAATAGTAATAAGAAATTAGATAGATAAATTATTATAGTTTATAGATTAAAAAGATAAATATTTATCTCTAAATATTCTGAATAATTTCATTTATGTATATATTATTTTTTATATAAACTAATTACTAAGAAACTATTTTAATTTAGTTTTGTTTATAAAATAAAAGCTTAAAGTATTAAACGGATGATTAAATAAAAGTGAAAAATTTAATTATAAATGGCAGTTTCAAAATAATAATTATGTATTATTTAACATTTCATTAAAAGGGTGTATAAAGAAATAAAATTTTTCTTATTAAAAGGCTTTTAAATTAAAATCAAATAAACTATAATAAATAAATGCAAAATGAAGTTTTGTAAAAAGAATATAAATTATTTTATATAATTTTTTATATAAATAAATAAGATTAGAGAGCGCGAAGTACATCAATGGCACGCAGCCCTTTAATAAAGTTTTTTAAATTTAAAAAATTATTTTATGAAGTCTTCAACTGTGCTAGCGTTCTTTGTGAATCTTGTCTATTAATAAGTATGATGGAATGCTCCCTAAGAGACTTTAGTATCTGGCATCTTTCATTAAGAACGTTACTTGATGCCTCTTTAGTATTTGCCTTCTCTCTCGGCTCACACCAAGTTTCTTGTTTGGTTCTTCGCCTATTGGCACTTGCTGATGACTGATCTAAAGTCAATGCCAGTTGAAGGATTGCTCCTCCCTATTTTTTTATATATAATAATTATAAACTGATCATGTGATAGTGAACGATAGTAGCAAAAATACATGTATACACAAATGAACAAATGGATAGAATATCTATATTGTAAATCTTATATCATTATAAGAGATCATTTGAACGTAAAAAGTTTGCAAATTTCACTGCTCATAATAATAGATTATTTTCTGATCATATTCTAATTATTGTCAACTTTATCTATAATTTTATAGTTTATTGGGAAAAGCTTACAAAAAGTAAATATATAAATGCAGGTTATAAGATGCAATAGATCGGAAAAAATATTAAGAATCTTTCCTAATAACTTAACTAGCATTCTTTTTTGATAGATTAAGATAATCTTGAAGATTAAAATAACCTCATCAAAAGTAAAATTTAAGATAATGCTTAATTGACATTGGAGATGTTATTTCAGTCTCAATTTAAAACAAAATAATTCGAGATCTTACTTAGAAATATAAAGAGACAACAATTAAGTAAAGTAAAAATCTAAAACTAAATTGGATGAAAAAACTGAAAAATTGCTAGACTTCATGAGACAGCGCAAAGAACTTGAACAACTTAAAGTGAACTTTGGAAGAAAAAAAATGAAAAAAAAGAAGTTCAACTTAAAAATTGAGATGATAATGAAATGTTTCAAAATACTAATAAAATTTTAAAGCTTTGAAGCGAAACAAAAAAAGCAAATAGTATCAAATCAAAAAAAAATAATCTAAAAGATCATAGTTTGTAAGAAAATCTTGAATAATTCACTTATCATAAAAATCAATAACATAAAAAAAAAATTTAAAAAAAATAGCTATTAATTGAAGAACTTAAAATTTTCGAAATGTATTAGAAAATAGTTTTAAACTTATTTTTTAATCAGAGAAATAAAATGAAAATCTGGGTTGGTACTAAATTTGATAATACTGATTGAAAGAGAAAATACCTTTATTTTTTTTCGTACAGAGGCTTGTACGTGACATGTGGACTCAATTTACTCTATAGCGATCTCTCTGGACCAGAAATGGATTGTCTCTGCAAGTTCAGATAAGACGATCAAAGTCTGGGATTTCTATACGTATTTTTTTTTAATCTCAAGTTATTACTTTTTTTTCTTTTCTTTTTTCTAATATTTAACATTTTTTTTTCTAAAAAGTTTTTACTTTTTTATTTACATTTTTTTTTCATTTTAAAGCCTTTAACACATCTGACGAATCAATTTTTTAACTTTTATAACAATAATTTTTTTTCATTATTCTAAATTTTTATTTTTATCCATTTTATTGAATGCTTTTCGTTAGTTTCAACTCTTTATTTTTTTCATTTTTTTAAAAAACGAAAGCTTTAGCAATTTGCATTTTACTGATTTTTTATTTGTAAAACTTTTTAAACTACTTTCTAATTTATTTAACTTTTATTATACTTTATTACTTTTTTAATAACTTGCTTTTATTTCGCTATTTTATTTATATTTAGATTCTTATTAATAAGAATTGAAAACTTTTTTTTATTTTCAATTTAGCTTTTTTAAGTAAATCACTTTGTATTTATAGATTTTAATATTTCTTTTTATAGAAAATTAATGATAATATTAATAATATTTTGATCCTTAGCATTTCTGATTATATCTTGTTCTTAAGTTGATTCATAATAATTAAGTATTTCTTCACTTGTTAAACTTTAGCATATTCAAAGTTAATGATAAGTCTTACAAGATATATTTAAATATTAAACTAGATGATTTTTCTTAAATCTTGATAAATACATCTAAGTTTTTTTATTTCGATCTAAAATGATCATCTTTATCCAATTTAGATTTGTAATATTCATCGTTTAATATTAAATTAATAGCTAGAGACTTAAAAAGTTCTTTTATCCTTGCGAATTAGCTATTATTTAAATAATAGATTTGCTTCAAATTTACTCTTAAAGGGTATATTTAAATAAATATCTTCATTTTTCTTTATTTTTTTTAATAGTATTTCTTATTATTGCCAATCTAACTTTATCTTTAAGAATTTGCTCAAGTTTATCTAAAATCTGAAGAAAATATTTCATTTTAAGCAAAGGCATATTTGTCTATCCCTTTAGATAATGAAACTAAATGTTGCAAAAAATTGTAATTTAAGCAAGTGATTATCTAATTTTTGAAGTATTATAGTCTTTGTGATTATTAAATTTCCATTGTTTAGAAATGTTCTCTGTATTTAGAGTGACTAAGTTATTAGCATTGAAAACCTAGAAATTTATATATTTACCTTACATTTTACTAATATATTTTTATTGCGATTTCTCTTTTTATATCTATAGACTCTGATAAATTTTATAATAACTAATTCAAGTTTTATGTATAAAAAAATCTTATGATTTTACTTCCTAAACCAAGTTATTATTTAGAAGATTTAATTTTTAGCTTTTACATCTTTTTGTTATTTCTCTAACTTATTTAAATTTGATTATTCATTTATAAAGTATTAATTTCCTAACTATCTTAAAAATTATGATTTCAAATTTTAAATCTTTTTTTCCTATTTTTTTAGGAGTTAACTAAGAAACTATTTATGGTTTTTTTGTTATTTCAACTCAAAAATTTGATTTTTTCTATATAGAAAAATTTAATTATTTATGCATGTGTTTATAGATCTTCATAGAACATACTTTCATTTAATAATACTATAGTTACACATGCTAGGTATCTAATATCACTATTTATTATAAACAGTTTAAGAAGCCTTCATTAATACAACCTTTTAATTCTAATGTAGTAGTAGCCATCATATCTCTATCTGATCAATGGTTACACAGAGCCTTCATATTGTTCTTTAAACTAAAACACATAAAAGCGCTTTTTATTTTGATAAAAGTCTTCGGCTGTTTCTTGAGTATTGCTCTTCTCATCTTCTTATCCTATAACTTTTTTTCTATCTCCTTTATCAATCCATTATAACCAAGATTTCTTCATCTAATAGAAATTTTTATCTTTTTATGTTAGTTTCATCAATTACAAGACGCTGAAATTTAGTATCTAGCATAAAGTAAAAATTCCATAAAATATCTTAATTAAAAGGTCTAATTTCCAAAAGCTTAGCTATTTATTGCTTCGCATAAAACTAATTATCTAATTTATTCTTTTAATGCTTCTTTATTTCTTTCTAGTGTTCTCTATCTTCTAAAAATACTCTTCTTGAGTAAAGTATAACTGTAATTAAAATACTCATCCTTCGTTTAATTTTGTTGGTGTCCTATTATATACTTTATTTAGTATCTGATTTAGTTTTAGTTAAATATGAATAGGAATATAAGAGCTTAAAGTCGTTATCTTAAGAGAATTATACTATCTAGTTAAATCCTTAATTCTAAATAACTTTATAGAAGATAAAGTATCCTACTGCTAGAAAAAGGCTTTATTAGCTAAATGGTTAGAGTGAAAGTAGAAAAGATTATCTGGAAAGAAACTAAAGAATCGCTTTAAAATTTTTAACCTTTGCAGTTATAAGAAACAGGAGTCTAATAATAGCAAGCCTCGAGTTAATTCCTTTGATAGTAAATTGTTTAGCATCCACAAATTAATTAGAGGAAAACTATAATAAAGTTGCAAGTTAATTGATAGGAAATATCTGAAAACATTGAAATGGTTTGTGGCAATAACTGGAAATAAAAATTTAAATACCAGAAACTTCAAAATTCAAAACTCAGATCTATCGAACCTAAAAGAAATTATGAAGAGAGGGAGTTAAATAAAAAGTTTGGAAAGATAAAAGAAGAAACAGTGTTAGGTATCTATTTAGTTAAATTAGTAAATCTATTCCTTTAAACTCTTATAATAAGCTCTATTTATAACCTTTTAATTAACTCAATAGATTATCATATGCTTCTATATCTCTCTTTTAGTAACTAATAATAGCATTATATTAAATTAAGAAGCAAAAAACAAACTTCTCACTTTAATAATATAATAGTTAAATGTAATTAAGAAACATAAATAGTGAGACTAAGATTAATAAAAGAGATCTAATAAAAAATTTGAACTAAAGCTTAATAATAAATAGTAGAAGGCTATTTAATTAAAGAAATTAAGTAATGCTTAAATAATGCTATAGTCATTACTAATCAAATAATGCTTTAATTGTATTAGCCAAGCTTACTTATTTCACTTTAAATAAAAAATAAAAAATAAAAGATACAGTTGAAAAAATAGAAAACTTAGAGATCAACTTATGATTCTTATTTACTCTTAGCTCTTCATAAGCTGACTGAGAAATGGGCTTAATTTATCTCAACTTAGAACTATCGGTTAAGCTTAAGATATTAAAGAGATAAAAAATCAGAGTTAACAAATTAGAGTGATAATGATAAATAATAAACATAAAAAACTACTCAACCCTAAATAACCAATTGATTCTTCAAGACTTTTTTAAAATACTAGAAATTATTGAAACTAAAAGAGAAATAAAATAAATTGATAGGATAATGTATAAACTTTGACGGAGCATTAAAGACATCAAATACTCAGAAAAAAGCAAATTAAGCAGTTAGGGATAAATAAAGATAGTTTTTTTATCAGTACGTATTATTATTCGAGCGAAAGCGAAAAACTTAAGAAAATTCTTTAGAATTCGCTCAATAAAATTTTAAAATGCTATAGAAAATTTAAGAAAAATAGAAGATTAGTTGCAAAACATTAAAATAGTGTTTCTTTAGCTGGAAAAGTATAGAAAAAAGTGATTTATGAAAGAAGCAAGAAAAATATGGACAAAAATTCAAATAAAGCGCAGATTCATATGAGACTAAATTAGATAATTAATAAAATGATTTCAAAAAGAATTTTGTATTTTGCATTCATAAGGAAAAAATGCAGAACTTATAAGAAAAAACATTATAGAATCAAAGTAAATTTCTTAATCAATCTATGAAAACACCAAAAATTAACTTTTATCCTTCCAAAAAAGAAGATCTTAAAGAACTGGTTTTTGTGTGAAATTCTTAAATAATATTTACCAATAGACTAAAAAGGCATAATGAAATTAATAATAGTGGGCAAATTTACAATTTTCAAGTAAATAAATATAAATAGATGGTTATAAGTAAATAGTAGCCAGTTTTATTTAGTAATTAAAAGTCTAAATTAGAGATTTAAATTAAACTTAAAGAAGGATTATAAAACTAAAATATTCTTTTAGTTAATCTCATTATTAAAGCCACTATTTTAATTAGAATCTTTAATAATCTTAATTGTCTAATTATCTTTAACAGCATTTCAAATAAATATTCACTTATTATTATTTAGATTCTAGTAAGTCATATTGCTATTATTATAATCATTAATACCTAATAATAATTCCCTTTGTTGAATTAACAATACTGCTTAATTTAAGCAAGAATATTTGTAAAGGAGAGCTTTAATCTTAAAATAAAAGGAAATTTCTTTAAAATTTTAAATAGAAATGAAATTAATAGAAGCTAGAGATATGAAGCCTTAACCAAGAAGTTGCTATATCTAAAAAGAAAAAACTAATAATGCATAAAGTCTCCTATTATTATGGCTATTTAGATTGGTAGCTAATAATCTTAAAATTCTTTATTTATAAATGTATGCTCTTTTATTAATCATTATTGCAAGTGAATAATCTATCCTACAAAAATCTTTAGTAGAAGAAAAAATAAGTATTATATAATTTATGAAGTTGGTAAAGGATTCAAAAAAAATGACTTATAGAAACTTTCAAAAAGCTATTATATTAGAGGCATATTTAGCAAAAAAAACAAATAATAGGAATCTATGTAATAATAGAGAAAAGTCTAACGAATATAAGATATTATATTTATATAGTAACGATTCTTCATTTCATTTTTATAATAAATTATTTAAGCAAATACACTTTAAACATTTACTCTCTTATTTGTTTTATATTAACTACATTTTAGTTCAAGAGTTTTAGATAAATTTGGGAAAACATTATAAAAAAGACAAAAATATATGAAATAAAAATTTAGCAGTATAGATAATAACCATTAGAGATAGATTAATATTAAACTTAAATTTCTACAGTTTAATTAAGATATTTTTATACTATTTTATCTATAAATCTAAACAAATAAGTATATTAGCATAATTAATGAAGGCTCTTATATATAATTCTATCAACAAGAAGTCTTTTAATTAGGTTTAATTTTTTCTACCTTGGTAAAATAATAATTGTTTCTCATTTCTGTCTAAAAATACTAATAATTCTCTTTTTTGGTTTAGATTTTTAATCTTTTGATTTTAAGTTCGATAGTTGTTAAGAAATACAGACTCTTCTGTATTTCTAAGAATCATTTTAGAAAATTGTTTTTCTGTTCTATCTTTAATGTCAGTAAGTTAAAAACTTAATGTCTCAAATTTGAATTGCTTATATCTTTAGAGAAGAGATAATTAGTTCTAATTCAATTAATATTTAACATTCTTGTTATATTTATAGCTTAGACTATAAGAGTTACATTATATCTCATTAATTAAACAGATAAACTTTTTAATTTTATTGATAAATGTTTTATAGTTGTGATTATAGATTCTCTATGCAAGTTAAGTCTAAGCTAAGATTCAATTAATTGCTTTTCGTAGAACTAAATAGATTTTAAGAATGTTCTAAGATTATGTTAATTTTACTTTTTTTAAATAAAATTTAGGAGAATAGGGTTTATGTTCTATTGGGTTACTAAAGTATTCTAAAGTTTCTCTATATCTTAGAAAGTTTTAAGATTTCTCCTTTACAAGTTTAGCCTAAAGATTTTCTTTCCAAGGACTTAATTGACTGATTATGTAATTTATCTTATATTTATTCCCTTTAGATTGAACCATCAATGCTAGTAGGACTTAAGTAAATTGTCTTATGATTGCATATTAAAGCTCTTAATATTGTTCTTGATACCCTAGAGAAATTCCTTTATTACTATAATCTTATAGATTTTAATAATTAACTTAAAAGCTAGATTTAAACATGTTTTATGGTTCTTTAAGGTTCTATATTTTGATAATAAAATTTAATTTAAAATTAAAGAGTGAAATTTAAAGAATAAAAGGAGGTTGAATCGTTAATGAATAGCTACAACAAATAATTATGATTAAAAACTGAAGAGAAAATTAAAGCTAAAGAAAGAGAAGTAAAAATGGACTAAAGATGCCTTGATTGGGGTATCTAAAGATTAAGAACTTTATCATGCGTAATATATTTGAAATTTTAGTTAATGAATTAACTAGATTTTCCTAAATTTGCTATTTTGTTTATTGATGTGAAATCTTAAGCTAGCCTTATACTACATAGCTAGGGTATTTTGACGCAATATTAATCCCTCAAAACCTCTTTTTTATGACTCACTCACCCTTGAAAAGCGTATGCTACTATAATATGGTTAAGCAACTATTAAGGTTTTAATTTTCTTCTAATGTTTGGTATTCTAAACTGACTAAAGAAGAAAAAGAGAAGAAGATTCTGTAATAATCTCAAAGCTCAAGGCGATAAATTTAAGTTGAAATTCGCTTTTTTAGTTCTGCTATTTAGTTAATAAAAATTGCTTCTATTAAAGAATTTACTGAGCAATAGATTCTTCGACTCAACTATTTATTCTTCCTAGGGTATTGACTGAAGTTCTAGAAATTTCCATTAAGTTTAACGTATTCTTATCTTGCTAGCTTTGAATAGCTTAGCAATCTTAGTTGTCGTTTCTATATTTATTAGCCCTGAGCTATTCATTTTAAGTAAGCCCGCTTACATTCTTATTAAGCTTAGTCTTTATTCTCACAGCTTGATGGAATGAAATATTTGTCTAAGCATTTATATACTCTGCTAACTTGCTTTCTGTTTTAACTATTCTTCTAAGAAGATGAGATGAATCAAAGTTTGCTTGACAAATTTTCGGCAGACATCTACTCAATTAGCTAAAAGAATCTGCAAAGAAAGGCTACTCTCTTTAAAAACAAACTTCTTAAGTAGTCCTCCTATATCCAGGAAATATATACCTCTAATGACTTTCTTCTCTTGATATTTGATCGTTTCAGAGGATAGCTATTTTTTCTCTTGAAAAGTTAGATTATTAATTATAAATCAAGGATAGTTAGTAAAGACACAATACCAAAAGACATATTTTCTCTTAATTAGATTTTTAATTTCCTCACGCCTACCAACATATTAATGTCTTTTAACAAAATTTTCTCTTCTTTTAATCTTCAAGAATCTAAATTTTTTTTTACTTAGCTTATGAAAATGGACAACTAGTTAGATTTCTTAAATTTCTATAAATTTATGCTTAAAAAATTCTAATTTGCAATATTCTCAAATTTCCTTGTAAAATACTTACAAGTTAGTACTAATTAATAAGAATTTTCTTTCTTAGATCAATTTTATGATGCTTAGTCTTTTTGTTTAATTTTAGCTCTTTTTAGCTTAGTTATCTTAGACATTTCAAAGTAACTATTTTATCAATTTTTTCAATCTCAAGTCTTGGATCCTGCAAAGTATTTTTTAATTCTAGCTTTAACTATTTTTCTGTTTATCTTCAATAAAATGATTTAAGTAATTAATTTCTGCTATACTGGGTAAAATCTATATTTCCTCAATAAGACTTAATCTGAGCTACCTATCTCAAAAAAGTTTAAAAAAATACCCGGAGGAACTGAAGCTTTAGAATAATGAGAGGGTTACTTAAGTCTTAAAATGCAAAGTTAACCTTTAAGCTATAAATTGGTTCTTAGCACTCTTACTGAGATTACTATACACTGTCTTACTAAAAATCTCCATCTCTTTATCTTAATCTTATTTTGATTTTATGGGATAGAAGCTTCTAAAAGTCTAGTAAAGTATCATTATCGCATTAGCTTAGCTGATTAATAATTAAAGTAACTCCATGCCTTTTTTTATATAATTTCCCTCAAACTTAAGATATTTTTATTTATAAAGTGAAAGTTGAATTAATGCATAAATAATGGATTTTAATAACCTACATAAATAGTACTAAGATAAAATTAATCTTTAGTTTAAAATAGTTATTAAATACTTGCTTAACCTTTGAGTTCAGCTTTTAAAGTTAATCATTCAATTATTAATGTGACTACTAATAATCATAGTACAGTTAAAATTAAACAAGGTTTAATTTTAAATAGTTTCTTATGTTATTATTTCTAAATGATTTCTCTTAGTAGTTCAGCTTCATTAGTCTATTTCTTATATAATTCTTATTGCATCTTGAAACTCTAAAGTTAGTATCTAATATTAATTATTTAGCTCTTCTTTCTTTTGTTTTTTATATATTTCATTATTATTAAGCTTGCAAAATGATCTCATAGATATGCTTTAAAGATTATCTTTATTATTAGTAATTTATTCATTTTATCTTAAAATTAGTCTAAAGAGCTATGTTTATACAACCTTATTACAGGGTTATTTATAAAAGATTTATATTGTTTCATATTAAATGACAAGAAGGTAGCAAGTAGCCTATATATATTTAGCAATTCTTTTAAATTTATTAGCTATTCAAAATTTTCAGGTCCTTAATAAATGAACTCAAAAGGATCTTTCTAATTTTACAAATATAACTTAAAATAATTATTTTAAATTTATTGCAAATAGTCTTGGTATAACGTATAAAAATTACGATCTAAAGGTTAAAAATAATTTAGTTGGAGCTACAATATTGAAAACATTAGCATCATGTTCTTTTAATTTATTTATGATTTTTTAGAACAATTTACTTCTTGATAAATGATATCATTCTCATAGCAACTTTTATTTTTTCTCTTTTCTTCTCTTTTTATATTATATTTAATGTTTATTTAATTAACGCCCTTAAGAATCGAAGTTAGCAAAAATTTTGAACTTCAATTTTTAACAAAAAAGAGATAAAAGCAATTTATTTTTAAAGAATTTTTTCTTTATATTTTGCTTATGAATTATGTAATTAACTAAATAAAAGTAAAGTGTTATAAATAATCAAACGTTTAGACAAATAATAAATATTTTATTTCCATAACTATTATTATTTTCTTAAGTGTATCATTTTAAAAAGTTAATTTTTTTTAGATGAGAGTTTTAAGAAAGCATGATGGATAAAAGCTATTAAATGTAGTCAACCTTTTTTTTAGATAAATTAGTTTTAATTTAATAATCTAATTTCCATTTTATTATCTTAATAATTTAAAAGTTTTTAAAAAAGTGATTTTTACTATTAATCTGTTTTCTCTATTTTATGATTTTAGAATCTATATTAATTCTTTTTTGATTTTAATATCTCTTGAATTTTATCGTTTAATAAACTTCTTTAGAGTCGTAATGAAAATATTTTAGATTTTTAATTAACTTGCTTGAGGATTTTCATCGTAGGTATATTTAAGTTTAAATGTTTATTAAGAATTCTAAACTATTAATTATTATAGATTTAGTATTTTTAGTTACCTAAATATTCTTATTATATTTAAAAAATCATAAACATTTTAAAAAAGTGAATTATTTGTTTATTTATTAATTGATGAATCATTAACTTATTTGTTAAAGATAAAAGCTTTTTAATTTTATTTTACTTAGGCTTATAATATTTATGATTTTTAAATATTTTGTATGTTTCATATATTCAAATTTTAATTATTTTATAGAATACAGCAGCATAATCATTCTACAATTGAATTTAAGATTAGTCTATGTTTTTTTTTAAAGGAAACTAAATTATATTTAATCTTCTTCTTCATTAAACCATTTTAAGTTTTAACATTTTATTATTGAATTTATTGTTAATTATTTATGGTTTTAATGAATTCATTTCTGTTTAATATTATTTGAAATAGTTTACTCTTATATATAAGGTTGTTCATTAATTTTTTTTGTATGATTGTTTGTATTTATTTAATTTATCTTTCTTAATTTTAGTTTAAGACTTATCTAATTGATAAAGCTCATATATGTATAATGTTTCAAAAGAATTTTATTAAGTTTGCTAATTTACTTTAAAATTATTTACCTAATAGTTGTAATGTTTTATCTATAAAGTGATTTTTGAAAGTGTTTTTTTAGAATTAAGGCAGTTCAAAGTTTTGGTAAAATAAATATATTAGTTTATGTTTTCGTTTTTATAATCTTAGTTATTAAAATTTAAAGGTCTTGTTCTTTAATTTATAATTAGAGTGAAGTAGTTAAAAACTTAAAATTTCTACTATTCATTGTATTATTAATTTTTTTCATTTATTCTGCTATATCACGAATTAAGTGTTAATTTCATTATATAAAATTGTTGTTTAATTTTTAAATAAAAAAGTTAAAGGCATATTAAATATTTTTTTCTATTTTTATTTAATTAATTGTTTTACTAATGAAGTTAGTTAATTTATTTACTGTCCATTTTTAATTTTATTTAATTTAATGATTATATGTTAGATTCTTTTTGTTTCATTGCGTTTTTTCTTTTGAACAAAATTTGTTTTGCTAAGTTAATTTTTATGTTTGATCACAGAGTATAACCTATTTATCAATTTATTTTGGTTTGTATCGTTTTTTTCTTAAATTAATTTCATTTTATTAATCTAAAATTTTAATTCCAAAAATTTTTGTTTATTTTAGGTTTAAATAAATATTATTCAATTCTGGTATTTTTCTATTTTTAAGATTAAATTTTTAAAAAAATTATAAAAAATCGTTTCGACAATGGAGTAAGAATACTTGATACAAGCATCAAAAATTCAAAAAGTTCAAGAGATAGCTAAGGGAGGTTTTGGAATAGTTTATAAAGGGCTAATGTAGGGTTTTGCTGAAGTGGCGATAAAAGAGTTATACAATTAAAGTATTTCTCAGGTAGCAAGGAAAGAGTTAGAGTAGGAGATATCAATAGCCTAGAAATTGCATCATCCAAACATAGTTTAACTATATGGATACTGTCCTTAGCCTTTATGTTTGGTAATGGAATACTTGCCGTACAATCTGTTTGATTTGTTGCATAACAATTAACAATTAGATTGGAATCTACGTTACAAGATAAGTATAGAGATAGTTATGGGTTTAGAGCATATCCACAGTAAAAATATTATCCACAGAGATCTAAAGAGCAACAACGTATTGTTAGACGATAAATTAAAAGCTAAGTTAACTGATTTTGGGTTATCGACAATAAGGGTTGAATCAA
Source organism: Loxodes magnus (assembly GCA_946699065.1). Classification (NCBI taxonomy): domain Eukaryota; phylum Ciliophora; class Karyorelictea; order Loxodida; family Loxodidae; genus Loxodes; species Loxodes magnus. Next base: position 90,870 of record CAMPDV010000087.1, on the reverse strand, counting down.
GGTCCTAAGAATTCACTAGTTAGGTGAGTAATATTCGTTGGATGGCGCCTGAGTTAATGATTATGAAGCCAAAGTATAGTAAGCATTCTGATATATTCGCTTTGGGAGTCATTTTTTGGGAAGTAGCAGCAAGAAAAATACCTCACAAAGAGGCTGACGATTTGTCGATAAGAGAAGGTATCAAAACTGGTGAGAGAGAGGACATGCCTGAGGAATGTCCTTAAGATTACAAAATTTTAATCGAAAAATGTTGGGCATAAAATCCTAGCGACAGAGCAACGCTAGAATTCTTGCAAAACTCGTTAATAGCCAGCCTGAATAAGAAACAAATCCCCAAAAAGGACTTACCGATCGAAAATGTTCAGCCAATGTTTTAAAATCTAAGACTTGAAAACGTCGAAGAATCGAAAGTTCTTCTTAAGCAGCAAAATAAAAAATAAGAAATCGTATAAACTTAAACTTCGCAGAAAGAACAACTTGAAATTTAATATAACAAATCTCAAGGTAATTATTCATTAATTTAGATTAAGTTTTTACGGGACATACGCACTCAGTTAACTCTATAGCGATCTCTCCGGACCAGAAATGGATAGTCTCTGCAAGTTCTGATAAGACGATCAAAGTCTGGGATTTCCAGACTGGAAGCTGTTTGAGGACTTGTACGGGACATGCGAACTCAGTTAACTCTATAGCGATCTCTCCGGACCAGAAATGGATAGTCTCTGCAAGTGGAGATAAGACAATAAAAGTCTGGGATTTCCAGACTGGAAGCTGTTTGAGGACTTGTACGGGACATACGGACTCAGTTTGATCTATAGCGATCTCTCGGGACCAGAAATGGATAGTCTCGGCAAGTAAGGATAATACGATCAAAGTCTGGGATTTCCAGACTGGAAGCTGTTTGAGGACTTGTACGGGACATGCGGACTGAGTTAACTCGATAGCGATCTCTCCGGACCAGAAATACATTGTTTCTGCAAGTGAGGATAGGACGATAAAAGTCTGGGATTTCCAGACTGGAAGCTGTTTGATGACTTGTACGGGACATGCGGACTCAGTTAGATCTATTGCGATCTCTCTGGACCAGAAATGGATAGTCTCTGCAAGTTCTGATAGGACGATCAAAGTCTGGGATTTCCAGACTGGACGACTGATTCGAAACTTGGTCGGGCATTCTCTCTATGTGTACAAAGCTTTAATAACTTCGGATAATGGTTTTATAATATCGGCTTCACATGATTCGACTCTAAGAATTTGGAATTTTAATACTGGTGAGTGTATATAGACATTAACTGGGCATGTTGGTTGGGTATATGCATTGGCATTGAGTGTGGACAACAAGTGGATATTATCTGGTGGATAGGACAAGGTGTTGATGAAATGGAGGATAGCTACATGAGCAAGTATGTATTAAGCTAATATTTTTGATTAAGTTCTAATATTTAAAATTGTTTTAAGTCTTCCTTTTAAGTTCTTTCTTTAGTTTCTTTCTTTTAAGTTCTTTATTTAAGTCTATCTTTAAGTCTATCTTTAAGTTCTTTCTTTAAGTCTAACTTTAAGTTATTTCTTTAAGTTATTTATTTAAGTCATTTCTTTAAGTTCTTTATTTAAGTCTTTATTTAGTTATATTTTCTAAGTCAAGTATATTTAAAGAGTTTAATGTTTTTTAAAGTTATTTATTAAGTATATTTCGATTTTTTTCAAATTAGTTAAGTATATTAGAAATGTTTAAGTAAATTATATTGTTCTTTTAATTATTTAAAAACAAATCTGAGTAAAAGCAAGTTATTAAAATAATATTAACTCTTTATAATTTTATTTAATAGGATCTAGAAAAATTTTGAAGCTTTAGGATTTTATAAGTATTTAATTATTTAAAAGGGTCTAGATAAAAATTTTGAAGTATAAAAGATTTTATAAGTATTTAATTATTTAAAAGGGGCTCGAAAAATTTTGAAGCTTTAGGATTTTTATAAATAAGTATATTTTATTTAAAAGGTTCTAGAAAAAATTTTTAAAGTATTTAAGTCTTTATAAAGTTTTTTTTTCTAAGTAGTGAGCAGATTTTTTTTTAAAATGAGTTTATTATTTTTTAATTTGTATTATTTCAAGTGTTAGAAGTTTTTGCAAAGTTTTTTTCTAAGCAAGTGTGAATTTTTTTAATTCTATTTCTTAGTATTTTCTATTATAATAATACTTTTCGATATTAAAAGAGGTTCTGACTGTTTTTTTTAATATTTTTATGAGTTTAGAAGCCTTTGAAATGGCAAAAAGTGTGAAAGCCTTTTTTGCTCAACGTTTTACACTATAGGGAGGAGTTGGGACGGAACAAACTGGAGGAATTCGGGATTGTAAAAAGTTCAGAAAGGAATAATTTTTTTTTGAGAAAAAGTTTCAAAATATAAAAGGGTTTTGAAAAAATGGCAGCTATTATAGATTTTGATTTCGAAATTTTTTGAGGTTGGATTTGAAAATTTTGGATTTGATAAATTGTTGATTTTGGACGTTCGAAATTTTAAGAATTGGGTTTTGTATTTTTTTTTTATTCTTAGAGCTAAAAAAAGGGCGAAAAAGATTATTTGAAGCATTAAATCGTGAAAAATTTAATTTTGTTCTTTTGCTCAGCATTTTACACTGCAAGACTTTTTTCGGACGGAATAAACTTAGAATTTTGAACATTAATTTTTTTTAAATGTATTTTGGAAATCAGAAGATAAAAAAACAAATTAATTTGCAAAAAAAGTAAAAACTATTATTTGCTGAGAGTTTTGCACTACAAGAGATTTTAAGGAAGGAATAAATTAAAAAAAAATAATAAGCTTTAAAGCAATGCAATTAAAAAAAAAGTTTTAATAAATGGTAAAAAAACTTGCATTAAAAAAAAATAAAGAAACCTTTTTTTGATATGAATTTTTCGCTAGAACAAATATTATGAAAGAAAGAACGCAAAACAAATTGATTTAAAATTAAAATAAGCGATAAAATTTTATTGGTTAATATTTTTTAAAAAAGAAAACATAAAAGAAAATATAAATTGCAATATATAAATTTTTACATGAAAAGTAAAAAATTAATTAAAAATAGTCTTGAAAATAAATAAAAAAAAAACCATTAAGATAAAGTATAAACTTTTAAAAATCACAAAAAATTGCTTGAAAAAAATAAACGAAAAAGTAACTAAAAGAATAGCCAAATTCAGCTACATGTAAACACTAATATTTACATCTAATCGATAAACATAGAATAAAAAATACAAAAATAAATAGAAAAATTATAAAAGTAAAGATAAAATAAAATAATGAAACTATCAACATTCAGAGAAAATAAACTCAAAAATTAAAAAAAATGATTTAAAAATATGAAAAGGATTAAAACTCAAAAAAAGCATAAAAAAGTAGAAAGAGAGTCTGAAGATCAGTTAGGTAATTATAAAAAACTAGAAGTTTAAAAAGAAAGATTTCTAAAAAAAATGTAGAAAAGCAAGTAAAAGAGTCTGAAGATCAGTTAGGTAATTATAAAAAACTAGAAGTTAGAGAGATTTCTAAGAAAAGTATATTAAAGCAAGTAAAAGAGTCTGAAGATCAGTTAGGTAATTAACAAAAACTAGAAGTTAGAGAGATTTCTAAGAAAAGTGTAGAAAAGCAAGTAAAAGAGTCTGAAGATCAGTTAGGTAATTATAAAAAACTAGAAGTTAGAGAGATTTCTAAAAAAAGTGTAGAAAAGCAAGTAAAAGAGTCTGAAGATCAGTTAGGTAATTAACAAAAACTAGAAGTTTAAAAAGAGAGATTTCTAAGAAAAGTGTATTAAAGCAAGTAAAAGAGTCTGAAGATCAGTTAGGTAATTATAAAAAACTAGAAGTTAGAGAGATTTCTAAGAAAAGTGTAGAAAAGCAAGTAAAAGAGTCTGAAGATCAGTTAGGTAATTAACAAAAACTAGAAGTTAGAGAGATTTCTAAGAAAAGTGTAGAAAAGCAAGTAAAAGAGTCTGAAGATCAGTTAGGTAATTAACAAAAACTAGAAGTTAGAGAGATTTCTAAAAAAAGTGTAGAAAAGCAAGTAAAAGAGTCTGAAGATCAGTTAGGTAATTAACAAAAACTAGAAGTTTAAAAAGAGAGATTTCTAAGAAAAGTGTATTAAAGCAAGTAAAAGAGTCTGAAGATCAGTTAGGTAATTATAAAAAACTAGAAGTTAGAGAGATTTCTAAGAAAAGTGTAGAAAAGCAAGTAAAAGAGTCTGAAGATCAGTTAGGTAATTATAAAAAACTAGAAGTTAGAGAGATTTCTAAGAAAAGTGTAGAAAAGCAAGTAAAAGAGTCTGAAGATCAGTTAGGTAATTATAAAAAACTAGAAGTTAGAGAGATTTCTAAGAAAAATGTAGAAAAGCAAGTAAAAGAGTCTGAAGATCAGTTAGGTAATTAACAAAAACTAGAAGTTAGAGAGATTTCTAAGAAAAGTGTATTAAAGCAAGTAAAAGAGTCTGAAGATCAGTTAGGTAGTTATCAAAAACTAGAAGTTAGAAAGATTTCTAAGAAAAGTGTATTAAAGCAAGTAAAAGAGTCTGAAGATCATTTAGGTAATTATCAAAAACTAGAAGTTAGAAAGATTTCTAAGAAAAGTGTATTAAAGCAAGTAAAAGAGTCTGAAGATCAGTTAGGTAATTATAAAAAACTAGAAGTTTAAAAAGAAAGATTTCTAAGAAAAATGTAGAAAAGCAAGTAAAAGAGTCTGAAGATCAGTTAGGTAATTATAAAAAACTAGAAGTTAGAGAGATTTCTAAGAAAAGTATATTAAAGCAAGTAAAAGAGTCTGAAGATCAGTTAGGTAATTAACAAAAACTAGAAGTTAGAGAGATTTCTAAGAAAAGTGTAGAAAAGCAAGTAAAAGAGTCTGAAGATCAGTTAGGTAATTATAAAAAACTAGAAGTTAGAGAGATTTCTAAAAAAAGTGTAGAAAAGCAAGTAAAAGAGTCTGAAGATCAGTTAGGTAATTAACAAAAACTAGAAGTTTAAAAAGAGAGATTTCTAAGAAAAGTGTATTAAAGCAAGTAAAAGAGTCTGAAGATCAGTTAGGTAATTATAAAAAACTAGAAGTTAGAGAGATTTCTAAGAAAAGTGTAGAAAAGCAAGTAAAAGAGTCTGAAGATCAGTTAGGTAATTAACAAAAACTAGAAGTTAGAGAGATTTCTAAGAAAAGTGTAGAAAAGCAAGTAAAAGAGTCTGAAGATCAGTTAGGTAATTAACAAAAACTAGAAGTTAGAGAGATTTCTAAAAAAAGTGTAGAAAAGCAAGTAAAAGAGTCTGAAGATCAGTTAGGTAATTAACAAAAACTAGAAGTTTAAAAAGAGAGATTTCTAAGAAAAGTGTATTAAAGCAAGTAAAAGAGTCTGAAGATCAGTTAGGTAATTATAAAAAACTAGAAGTTAGAGAGATTTCTAAGAAAAGTGTAGAAAAGCAAGTAAAAGAGTCTGAAGATCAGTTAGGTAATTATAAAAAACTAGAAGTTAGAGAGATTTCTAAGAAAAGTGTAGAAAAGCAAGTAAAAGAGTCTGAAGATCAGTTAGGTAATTATAAAAAACTAGAAGTTAGAGAGATTTCTAAGAAAAGTGTATTAAAGCAATCAAAAGAGTCTGAAGATCAGTTAGGTAGTTATCAAAAACTAGAAGTTAGAAAGATTTCTAAGAAAAGTGTATTAAAGCAAGTAAAAGAGTCTGAAGATCATTTAGGTAATTATCAAAAACTAGAAGTTAGAAAGATTTCTAAGAAAAGTGTATTAAAGCAAGTAAAAGAGTCTGAAGATCAGTTAGGTAATTATCAAAAACTAGAAGTTAGAGAGATTTCTAAGAAAAGTGTATTAAAGCAATCAAAAGAGTCTGAAGATCAGTTAGGTAGTTATCAAAAACTAGAAGTTAGAAAGATTTCTAAGAAAAGTGTATTAAAGCAAGTAAAAGAGTCTGAAGATCAGTTAGGTAGTTATCAAAAACTAGAAGTTAGAAAGATTTCTAAGAAAAGTGTATTAAAGCAAGTAAAAGAGTCTGAAGATCAGTTAGGTAGTTATCAAAAACTAGAAGTTAGAAAGATTTCTAAGAAAAGTGTATTAAAGCAAGTAAAAGAGTCTGAAGATCAGTTAGGTAGTTATCAAAAACTAGAAGTTAGAAAGATTTCTAAGAAAAGTGTATTAAAGCAAGTAAAAGAGTCTGAAGATCAGTTAGGTAATTATCAAAAACTAGAAGTTAGAGAGATTTCTAAGAAAAGTGTATTAAAGCAAGTAAAAGAGTCTGAAGATCAGTTAGTTAATTATCAAAAACTAGAAGTTAGAAAGATTTCTAAGAAAAGTGTATTAAAGCAAGTAAAAGAGTCTGAAGATCAGTTAGGTAGTTATCAAAAACTAGAAGTTAGAAAGATTTCTAAGAAAAGTGTATTAAAGCAAGTAAAAGAGTCTGAAGATCAGTTAGGTAGTTATCAAAAACTAGAAGTTAGAAAGATTTCTAAGAAAAGTGTATTAAAGCAAGTAAAAGAGTCTGAAGATCAGTTAGGTAATTAACAAAAACTAGAAGTTAGAAAGATTTCTAAGAAAAGTGTATTAAAGCAAGTAAAAGAGTCTGAAGATCAGTTAGGTAATTATAAAAAACTAGAAGTTAGAGAGATTTCTAAGAAAAGTGTAGAAAAGCAAGTAAAAGAGTCTGAAGATCAGTTAGGTAATTAACAAAAACTAGAAGTTAGAGAGATTTCTAAGAAAAGTGTAGAAAAGCAAGTAAAAGAGTCTGAAGATCAGTTAGGTAATTAACAAAAACTAGAAGTTAGAGAGATTTCTAAAAAAAGTGTATTAAAGCAAGTAAAAGAGTCTGAAGATCAGTTAGGTAGTTATCAAAAACTAGAAGTTAGAGAGATTTCTAAGAAAAGTGTATTAAAGCAATCAAAAGAGTCTGAAGATCAGTTAGTTAATTATCAAAAACTAGAAGTTAGAGAGATTTCTAAGAAAAGTGTATTAAAGCAAGTAAAAGAGTCTGAAGATCAGTAAGGTAGTTATCAAAAACTAGAAGTTAGAAAGATTTCTAAGAAAAGTGTATTAAAGCAAGTAAAAGAGTCTGAAGATCAGTTAGGTAATTATCAAAAACTAGAAGTTAGAGAGATTTCTAAGAAAAGTGTATTAAAGCAATCAAAAGAGTCTGAAGATCAGTTAGTTAATTATCAAAAACTAGAAGTTAGAGAGATTTCTAAGAAAAGTGTATTAAAGCAAGTAAAAGAGTCTGAAGATCAGTTAGGTAATTATCAAAAACTAGAAGTTAGAAAGATTTCTAAGAAAAGTGTATTAAAGCAATCAAAAGAGTCTGAAGATCAGTTAGGTAGTTATCAAAAACTAGAAGTTAGAGAGATTTCTAAGAAAAGTGTATTAAAGCAAGTAAAAGAGTCTGAAGATCAGTTAGTTAATTATCAAAAACTAGAAGTTAGAGAGATTTCTAAGAAAAGTGTATTAAAGCAAGTAAAAGAGTCTGAAGATCAGTAAGGTAGTTATCAAAAACTAGAAGTTAGAAAGATTTCTAAGAAAAGTGTATTAAAGCAAGTAAAAGAGTCTGAAGATCAGTTAGGTAATTATCAAAAACTAGAAGTTAGAGAGATTTCTAAGAAAAGTGTATTAAAGCAATCAAAAGAGTCTGAAGATCAGTTAGTTAATTATCAAAAACTAGAAGTTAGAGAGATTTCTAAGAAAAGTGTATTAAAGCAAGTAAAAGAGTCTGAAGATCAGTTAGGTAATTATCAAAAACTAGAAGTTAGAAAGATTTCTAAGAAAAGTGTATTAAAGCAATCAAAAGAGTCTGAAGATCAGTTAGGTAGTTATCAAAAACTAGAAGTTAGAGAGATTTCTAAGAAAAGTGTATTAAAGCAAGTAAAAGAGTCTGAAGATCAGTTAGTTAATTATCAAAAACTAGAAGTTAGAGAGATTTCTAAGAAAAGTGTATTAAAGCAAGTAAAAGAGTCTGAAGATCAGTTAGGTAGTTATCAAAAACTAGAAGTTAGAAAGATTTCTAAGAAAAGTGTATTAAAGCAAGTAAAAGAGTCTGAAGATCAGTTAGGTAATTATCAAAAACTAGAAGTTAGAGAGATTTCTAAGAAAAGTGTATTAAAGCAAGTAAAAGAGTCTGAAGATCAGTTAGGTAGTTATCAAAAACTAGAAGTTAGAAAGATTTCTAAGAAAAGTGTATTAAAGCAAGTAAAAGAGTCTGAAGATCAGTTAGGTAATTATCAAAAACTAGAAGTTAGAGAGATTTCTAAGAAAAGTGTATTAAAGCAAGTAAAAGAGTCTGAAGATCAGTAAGGTAGTTATCAAAAACTAGAAGTTAGAAAGATTTCTAAGAAAAGGGAGGTAGAAAGCAAAAGAGTCTGAAGATCAGTTAGGTAGTTATCAAAAACTAGAAGTTAGAAAGATTTCTAAGAAAAGTGTATTAAAGCAAGTAAAAGAGTCTGAAGATCAGTTAGGTAATTATCAAAAACTAGAAGTTAGAAAGATTTCTAAGAAAAGTGTATTAAAGCAAGTAAAAGAGTCTGAAGATCAGTTAGGTAGTTATCAAAAACTAGAAGTTAGAAAGATTTCTAAGAAAAGTGTATTAAAGCAAGTAAAAGAGTCTGAAGATCAGTTAGGTAGTTATCAAAAACTAGAAGTTAGAAAGATTTCTAAGAAAAGTGTATTAAAGCAAGTAAAAGAGTCTGAAGATCAGTTAGGTAATTATCAAAAACTAGAAGTTAGAAAGATTTCTAAGAAAAGTGTATTAAAGCAAGTAAAAGAGTCTGAAGATCAGTTAGGTAGTTATCAAAAACTAGAAGTTAGAAAGATTTCAAAGAAAAGTGTATTAAAGCAAGTAAAAGAGTCTGAAGATCATTTAGGTAATTATCAAAAACTAGAAGTTAGAAAGATTTCTAAGAAAAGTGTATTAAAGCAAGTAAAAGAGTCTGAAGATCAGTTAGGTAATTATCAAAAACTAGAAGTTAGAGAGATTTCTAAGAAAAGTGTATTAAAGCAATCAAAAGAGTCTGAAGATCAGTTAGGTAGTTATCAAAAACTAGAAGTTAGAAAGATTTCTAAGAAAAGTGTATTAAAGCAAGTAAAAGAGTCTGAAGATCAGTAAGGTAGTTATCAAAAACTAGAAGTTAGAAAGATTTCTAAGAAAAGTGTATTAAAGCAAGTAAAAGAGTCTGAAGATCAGTTAGGTAATTAACAAAAACTAGAAGTTAGAGAGATTTCTAAGAAAAGTGTATTAAAGCAAGTAAAAGAGTCTGAAGATCAGTTAGGTAGTTATCAAAAACTAGAAGTTAGAAAGATTTCTAAGAAAAGTGTATTAAAGCAAGTAAAAGAGTCTGAAGATCATTTAGGTAATTATCAAAAACTAGAAGTTAGAAAGATTTCTAAGAAAAGTGTATTAAAGCAAGTAAAAGAGTCTGAAGATCAGTTAGGTAATTATAAAAAACTAGAAGTTTAAAAAGAAAGATTTCTAAGAAAAATGTAGAAAAGCAAGTAAAAGAGTCTGAAGATCAGTTAGGTAATTATAAAAAACTAGAAGTTAGAGAGATTTCTAAGAAAAGTATATTAAAGCAAGTAAAAGAGTCTGAAGATCAGTTAGGTAATTAACAAAAACTAGAAGTTAGAGAGATTTCTAAGAAAAGTGTAGAAAAGCAAGTAAAAGAGTCTGAAGATCAGTTAGGTAATTATAAAAAACTAGAAGTTAGAGAGATTTCTAAAAAAAGTGTAGAAAAGCAAGTAAAAGAGTCTGAAGATCAGTTAGGTAATTAACAAAAACTAGAAGTTTAAAAAGAGAGATTTCTAAGAAAAGTGTATTAAAGCAAGTAAAAGAGTCTGAAGATCAGTTAGGTAATTATAAAAAACTAGAAGTTAGAGAGATTTCTAAGAAAAGTGTAGAAAAGCAAGTAAAAGAGTCTGAAGATCAGTTAGGTAATTAACAAAAACTAGAAGTTAGAGAGATTTCTAAGAAAAGTGTAGAAAAGCAAGTAAAAGAGTCTGAAGATCAGTTAGGTAATTATAAAAAACTAGAAGTTAGAGAGATTTCTAAAAAAAGTGTAGAAAAGCAAGTAAAAGAGTCTGAAGATCAGTTAGGTAATTAACAAAAACTAGAAGTTTAAAAAGAGAGATTTCTAAGAAAAGTGTATTAAAGCAAGTAAAAGAGTCTGAAGATCAGTTAGGTAATTATAAAAAACTAGAAGTTAGAGAGATTTCTAAGAAAAGTGTAGAAAAGCAAGTAAAAGAGTCTGAAGATCAGTTAGGTAATTATAAAAAACTAGAAGTTAGAGAGATTTCTAAGAAAAGTGTAGAAAAGCAAGTAAAAGAGTCTGAAGATCAGTTAGGTAATTATAAAAAACTAGAAGTTAGAGAGATTTCTAAGAAAAGTGTATTAAAGCAATCAAAAGAGTCTGAAGATCAGTTAGGTAGTTATCAAAAACTAGAAGTTAGAAAGATTTCTAAGAAAAGTGTATTAAAGCAAGTAAAAGAGTCTGAAGATCATTTAGGTAATTATCAAAAACTAGAAGTTAGAAAGATTTCTAAGAAAAGTGTATTAAAGCAAGTAAAAGAGTCTGAAGATCAGTTAGGTAATTATAAAAAACTAGAAGTTAGAGAGATTTCTAAGAAAAGTGTAGAAAAGCAAGTAAAAGAGTCTGAAGATCAGTTAGTTAATTATCAAAAACTAGAAGTTAGAGAGATTTCTAAGAAAAGTGAGGTAGAAAGTAAAAGAGTCTGAAGATCAGTTAGGTAATTAACAAAAACTAGAAGTTAGAGAGATTTCTAAAAAAAGTGTATTAAAGCAAGTAAAAGAGTCTGAAGATCAGTTAGGTAGTTATCAAAAACTAGAAGTTAGAGAGATTTCTAAGAAAAGTGTATTAAAGCAATCAAAAGAGTCTGAAGATCAGTTAGTTAATTATCAAAAACTAGAAGTTAGAGAGATTTCTAAGAAAAGTGTATTAAAGCAAGTAAAAGAGTCTGAAGATCAGTAAGGTAGTTATCAAAAACTAGAAGTTAGAAAGATTTCTAAGAAAAGTGTATTAAAGCAAGTAAAAGAGTCTGAAGATCAGTTAGGTAATTATCAAAAACTAGAAGTTAGAGAGATTTCTAAGAAAAGTGTATTAAAGCAATCAAAAGAGTCTGAAGATCAGTTAGTTAATTATCAAAAACTAGAAGTTAGAGAGATTTCTAAGAAAAGTGTATTAAAGCAAGTAAAAGAGTCTGAAGATCAGTTAGGTAATTATCAAAAACTAGAAGTTAGAAAGATTTCTAAGAAAAGTGTATTAAAGCAATCAAAAGAGTCTGAAGATCAGTTAGGTAGTTATCAAAAACTAGAAGTTAGAGAGATTTCTAAGAAAAGTGTATTAAAGCAAGTAAAAGAGTCTGAAGATCAGTTAGTTAATTATCAAAAACTAGAAGTTAGAGAGATTTCTAAGAAAAGTGTATTAAAGCAAGTAAAAGAGTCTGAAGATCAGTTAGGTAGTTATCAAAAACTAGAAGTTAGAAAGATTTCTAAGAAAAGTGTATTAAAGCAAGTAAAAGAGTCTGAAGATCAGTTAGGTAATTATCAAAAACTAGAAGTTAGAGAGATTTCTAAGAAAAGTGTATTAAAGCAAGTAAAAGAGTCTGAAGATCAGTTAGGTAGTTATCAAAAACTAGAAGTTAGAAAGATTTCTAAGAAAAGTGTATTAAAGCAAGTAAAAGAGTCTGAAGATCAGTAAGGTAGTTATCAAAAACTAGAAGTTAGAAAGATTTCTAAGAAAAGGGAGGTAGAAAGCAAAAGAGTCTGAAGATCAGTTAGGTAGTTATCAAAAACTAGAAGTTAGAAAGATTTCTAAGAAAAGTGTATTAAAGCAAGTAAAAGAGTCTGAAGATCAGTTAGGTAGTTATCAAAAACTAGAAGTTAGAAAGATTTCTAAGAAAAGTGTATTAAAGCAAGTAAAAGAGTCTGAAGATCAGTTAGGTAGTTATCAAAAACTAGAAGTTAGAAAGATTTCTAAGAAAAGTGTATTAAAGCAAGTAAAAGAGTCTGAAGATCAGTTAGGTAATTATCAAAAACTAGAAGTTAGAGAGATTTCTAAGAAAAGTGTATTAAAGCAAGTAAAAGAGTCTGAAGATCAGTTAGGTAGTTATCAAAAACTAGAAGTTAGAGAGATTTCTAAGAAAAGTGTATTAAAGCAAGTAAAAGAGTCTGAAGATCAGTTAGGTAATTATCAAAAACTAGAAGTTAGAGAGATTTCTAAGAAAAGTGTATTAAAGCAAGTAAAAGAGTCTGAAGATCAGTTAGTTAATTATCAAAAACTAGAAGTTAGAAAGATTTCTAAGAAAAGTGTATTAAAGCAAGTAAAAGAGTCTGAAGATCAGTTAGTTAATTATCAAAAACTAGAAGTTAGAGAGATTTCTAAGAAAAGTGAGGTAGAAAGTAAAAGAGTCTGAAGATCAGTTAGGTAGTTATCAAAAACTAGAAGTTAGAGAGATTTCTAAGAAAAGTGTATTAAAGCAAGTAAAAGAGTCTGAAGATCAGTTAGGTAGTTATCAAAAACTAGAAGTTAGAAAGATTTCTAAGAAAAGTGTATTAAAGCAAGTAAAAGAGTCTGAAGATCAGTTAGGTAGTTATCAAAAACTAGAAGTTAGAAAGATTTCTAAGAAAAGTGTATTAAAGCAAGTAAAAGAGTCTGAAGATCAGTTAGGTAGTTATCAAAAACTAGAAGTTAGAAAGATTTCTAAGAAAAGTGTATTAAAGCAAGTAAAAGAGTCTGAAGATCAGTTAGGTAGTTATCAAAAACTAGAAGTTAGAGAGATTTCTAAGAAAAGTGTATTAAAGCAATCAAAAGAGTCTGAAGATCAGTTAGTTAATTATCAAAAACTAGAAGTTAGAAAGATTTCTAAGAAAAGTGTATTAAAGCAAGTAAAAGAGTCTGAAGATCATTTAGGTAATTATCAAAAACTAGAAGTTAGAGAGATTTCTAAGAAAAGTGTATTAAAGCAAGTAAAAGAGTCTGAAGATCAGTTAGGTAGTTATCAAAAACTAGAAGTTAGAAAGATTTCTAAGAAAAGTGTATTAAAGCAAGTAAAAGAGTCTGAAGATCAGTTAGGTAGTTATCAAAAACTAGAAGTTAGAAAGATTTCTAAGAAAAGTGTATTAAAGCAAGTAAAAGAGTCTGAAGATCATTTAGGTAATTATCAAAAACTAGAAGTTAGAAAGATTTCTAAGAAAAGTGTATTAAAGCAAGTAAAAGAGTCTGAAGATCAGTTAGGTAGTTATCAAAAACTAGAAGTTAGAAAGATTTCTAAGAAAAGTGTATTAAAGCAAGTAAAAGAGTCTGAAGATCAGTAAGGTAGTTATCAAAAACTAGAAGTTAGAAAGATTTCTAAGAAAAGGGAGGTAGAAAGCAAAAGAGTCTGAAGATCAGTTAGGTAGTTATCAAAAACTAGAAGTTAGAAAGATTTCTAAGAAAAGTGTATTAAAGCAAGTAAAAGAGTCTGAAGATCAGTTAGGTAGTTATCAAAAACTAGAAGTTAGAGAGATTTCTAAGAAAATTGTATTAAAGCAAGTAAAAGAGTCTGAAGATCAGTTAGGTAATTATCAAAAACTAGAAGTTAGAGAGATTTCTAAGAAAAGTGTATTAAAGCAAGTAAAAGAGTCTGAAGATCAGTTAGGTAATTATCAAAAACTAGAAGTTAGAAAGATTTCTAAGAAAAGTGTATTAAAGCAAGTAAAAGAGTCTGAAGAACAGTTAGGTAATTATCAAAAACTAGAAGTTAGAAAGATTTCTAAGAAAAGTGTATTAAAGCAAGTAAAAGAGTCTGAAGATCAGTTAGGTAATTATCAAAAACTAGAAGTTAGAGAGATTTCTAAGAAAAGTGTATTAAAGCAAGTAAAAGAAGTTTTAATGATTAAATTCGATATTTTAATGAAAAATCGAATATCTTTATAAGAAAAAAAACAGAATAAAATTAATTTTATTGCCCTAGAGAAGAGCTTCTTTTTTACTTATATTATTCTTGCTCTTTCCTTGACTAAATAAATTTGTAGGACTGCATCAGTTTGCCGTTCTTCTTCGAAAATCTTCCAATTATCGTTAAGGTTACTCCTTACCTTTTATAAAATCCTACTTTCTTGTGACATTTAATTACTTTTTGTATACGTATTCTGTTCTTGTTGTCCATTTTCTTAAAAGTTAGTCTAATATTTATTACTTTTTAATTTTTCAGATTCTTGCTTCTTCATGCCATTTTTCCTGCGATTATTTTTCTAGCATAACTATCGCGAATCTTTTTCGATAAAAATTTATCTTGTTTATTTCTAATTATTAGAATATTTATTCGATTTTTTTTTGGTTGATTATTATTAATCTTATTGATCTTATAATTTTTAAATTATTACTTGTTTTTATTCTTTTTTCTTAAAGTTGCTTTATTTAAATATCAATTTAAGAATAACACAAAAAAAATGGAATAATCTATTCTTCTTTCCAATGCCAAATTAAAAACGCAAAAAGGAAAGCTGCGAAACAAATGTAGAGACATCAACAAGAAAATGATAAATCAATTACCTCCTCTGAAGGAAAAATCATAATCGGAACATAAGAATCGAATCCAGTAAATGTTTAAAAATAATCAGAAATCTAAATATAAATTGACTAAATGAAAACAATAATACAAAATAATTAGGAAACAGATTACAACCAAGGGGAAAAAATAAGAGAACTAATGAATACTATCGAAGATTAAAATAACGAGCTTCTCATAATTAGACGATAATTGATTTAGAATAATCTATTCACGGAATAGTAATATATGAATAATCTCAATCGAATTTTAATCAAGAACAAAATATGATTATCGAATGTGTTTCTACATAAGCAAACGTTTAAGAAAAATAGAATGACTAAAAGATTAATATAGATTTAATCAAAATAATCGATTAACTTGAAAAAGAAGTATTTCTGAACAGATTCAAGAAAAAACAAGGCAAACAATGTTATTATTGTAATTCAAAGTGACACTTATTACAAAATTGCGATTAGTGAAGATAAATTTAGATAAAAGAACAATAAAGAACGTTAAGCATACTCAGCAGACTCTGAATAACCTAAACAGGGATTTACAAGAGAAAACTATTCACATAAAAGACAGAAGATCCTCTGTGGTTCCATCCACATAAAAAAATGTCGTGGTATCCATCCACGCTAAAAAAATGGGAGCAAAAACCTGGTTGAAAATCCAGGGAATGCTAAACTTTAATTACTTTTAGTTTACTATTATTATTATTATATCAATTTAAGAAAAATGAAATTGGAACATTTGAGGGACTTTTTTAAATTATTTATCAATTTATTCCTTATTAATTACTATTTACTATTAGATTTTATTTAATGATTCATCTATTGATGCGAATTATAGGTTTAATTATTCCATTAATTTTTCTAGTAAGTTTTCTAACTTTTCTATTATTTATCTTTGCTTTTTCAAGTCATATTGGATATTTGATATCCTTTGCTGAACTGATTATGCAAAGGATTCCTTAGATTATTAATCTTTATCTTATTAATTCTATTTTTCAATTAAATTAGGTTATTCTTATTTTTTCTAGTATTCGTTAATAAAGGTCTATTATTTCTTAGGTGCCATTTTATTAAATATAATTGATAAGTGTTGATTTCTTTCAGAATTTAATTAAATGGTTAACATAGTAATCATCAAAATTATTTTATTAAGATCATTATTTCTTTCGTTAAAACATTTTTTTAATTGATCTATTTTTGTTAAAAGTAAAGATAAAGAACTTTTAATTTTTTTTTGCAATTTCTCCTTTTTTAAATCATATTTTAAGATATATTACATTTTTAATAGTAGATCATGGTTTTTATTATAGAAAATTCATATGCAGGATCGTCTTACTTTTTGCTATTAATTTTAAAATGTATTACAAATTAATTACTAATTTGCACCTGTTAAAAGTCTATTTTAGTTCTATCAAATTTTTCTTTGAAAGTCTTTTTCATTTTCACATAAGGCCAACAATCAACTTTAAAACTTGTTCCGTTTATTCTGTTCCTATAAAGTAAATTGGATAGCTAATTTATGATTATAAAATTTCAATCATTATGAGACTAAATTTTCTACACTTGGTTTACTTTTCTTCATTATTTTTGAAATTATTTATATAGGTACTTTACAAGTCTTTTTCTTATTTTGAATCAAAGTTATTTCCACTCCAATTTCTGAGTTATAAACATGGAGATATGAAAGTGTTTATTTTAACATTTTAATCTGCATTTTAATATGAAAATTATTCCTTTCTTTAAATAGTTATTATTTCGATTTAATTTAGTAAAAAATGTCAAAAAAACTCAAAACGGAGAGTAAAATAAAGAATGTATGATATATTGGATCAAAAATACTTAATAGTTATATTTTAAAATAGCTTTAAAGATATCTAATAATTTTATAGGTTTTGATAATTAAAATAATTATTCTCTTATAAAATTAAATTTGAAGTAGTGAAATTAATTATCTCTTAGTTATATTCAATCTATTTTTGTAGATATTTTATTATTCTCTTAAGTTTTAATATTATTTTAGATTCTTTATTGTGGTAATTTATTATATAATAAGATAAATAATAAAAATAAAATTTTGTATTTAAAGTTTTATTATATTAATCTTTATATTTTTCTTAATTATCTATTATTTAACTTTAATTTTATTTATATAGATTTTACTTTATTTTATTGAAATTAAAATATGTTTGAATTTTTAATGTTGGTAGCATAGTAATTTAAGTCTGGTTTAACTTAACTAGTTTCTAAATATTAATAGGGTTATAGTATGATTTGATAATGTAAATAATGAATATTTGTATTATAATAGAGAATTAATTTTTAATGTTTTTTAATTAATCTAAAATACTTATATTAGCAAAATGGAAATATTGTAGTTATTTTTATACTATTTAATATGCTAGCCTAAGCATTTTGTTGTTATGCATAATTTTTGTTAATAATAGTATTTATTTATTTACTCTAGCTAATATTTGGTTTGTTTAATGATGATATACTAATTGAATAATGAATAATTAGAGTAAATAAAGGTAATTTAATGAATTAATTGGTTATTAATTTAAATTAACTAAGTATATAAAGTTTTGATTGGTATCTAATTTAAGTTAAACTTAAATTGTATGGCTTCTAAAGTATTTGATCATTTAACTTTTACTTATTTCTATATTATTACTTTCTTTTATTTTTCTTTTTGGTATTATTTTATTAATATTATAAGATATAGTTTTGAAATACTAATATAAACTAAAGATACCATTAGCATTTATAATTTAAAGATATATTTATGTTAAAATACTATAATTTAAAAGTTTAAATCATATTTCTGGTTTAAAGAACTAACTATTTAGTACATTTTTTAAATAAAACTATTAGTTTAGTATACTTCTTAAAAGATAAAAGCAAGCTATTTTATTTTAAATAGTTAATAGATTTAATTTAATAAATACAACATATTTATTTAAATATAAACCTATTTTCATTTATTTTTAATTCGATTTACTATTCAATTACATAATAATTAGATATTAGCAATATATATTATATCATATATTTATAATATCATTTTTAATTATTCATAGATTCAATATTTCTTATGCTATTTTAATTAACATATTAAATTTATATTTACTATCTAGAGAATATTATTTTGCTACTTTTCATTTATTTAAATATTACTATAGTTTAATAGAAATTTCATTATTTTTAAATTGATAAATAATATTCTAATTATTTAATAATCATTAATTATACTTTATTTGTATTATTTTATTTTGCTTATTAGTATATTTAAAACCTAAATATACTAATATTACCATGCTCCTTAATATTCAATTATAAAGAAATTATTTATAGACTATATGTTATTTCTTTAGAGATTTAGTTATTATTATCTTATCATTTTCTATATCTATTTTACTTGTAACTTTTGCAATTTTAAATTTTCTATTACTTATTTAAATTTCATTTTTTTAATTAAATATTAAGATATAATCAAATTTGAATATACTCTAAAAGCCTCTTTGAATATTATAATTTTTTAATTTTTATTAAGCATATTAATATTAGATTTAATGAAGTATTTAATTTATAGCTTTTTTCATTTTAACATTTATTTATCATCAAACTATTTTATAAAATTATATCTTAAATTATTTATATTAATATTAATTTAATCTTCATTTTTTTTTTAATATTAATCATATATTTCTTCCTTGTATATTTCAATTTTTAATAATATCAGCAAAATTTGATTTAAATAAGATTGAAATTTAATAATATTATATAGTTGTTCGAAGGTGAACAACAAGGTCATCTTCATCAGAGGTTGGGGAAGTTAAGTACCCATAATCGACTTTATGTCTTCCTCTGCTTTGGTTTGGCCTCGTTAGACCTTCGACACTGGCTTGGCTTGGCTTCGTTTATTTTTAATTCTGGAACTAAAAAGAAATAATATTGCGAGCTTCATCAGAGGTGGGGAATTTAAGTACCCATAATTGACACATGTCGTCCTCTGCTTTGGTGATGCAATGAGACACAATCCTGCATTGTCCTTGGACCTCCAGCAAGTATTAAAGATTACGAGTATTCTAAAATTATATCAGTATTGAACATTTTTATCAGTACTGAATAATTATACCAGTATTGAACAAGGTCCACCAGTATCTGATAATTTTATCAGTAAGAAACATTCTTGTCAGTATGAAACATTTTTTTAAAGAGCTGCGCACCAACGAGAGTGCTACGTGCTCTATAATCAAATTTATTTATTTATTTATTTTATAAAATATTAAATTACTTAATATTTCCCTATTTTTAATATATTTTGCTTATAAATTTAAATTTTATATTTTAATTTATTTACCAAATTTATATTTATAACTATATAACTATTATTTTAATATTAACAAGCTTTTTAATTAGATGGAGATTAGTTTAATTAATTTAAATTTTAATTAGTTACTTTTAGTATTATAATTTATTTATTTTCATTAATTTTTCTATTTATATGCTTTTAATTTACTAAGCTTAGTTAATTTATATCATTCACATATTTTTATTATTCTTAATCTATTTAAATTTCCCTTGCTTAAGCTTTTAGATTGGTTATTTGGAGAGAAATATCTTAATATTTTAAGATTAATTATAGTGTTGAGTGTTAATAAGTAAATTTAATAAAAATAAAATTTGAAACACATTAGATTAAAAATAAAAAAATGGTATTAATAAAATATCTTTGATAGAGCTAATTTAATATTAAATAAAATGATATATATATATATCTTTATAAAATTTTAGATATTTAATAAAGTTAGTAGAAATAAACTAAGAATATGTTAAATAAAAATTTAAAGCTTATAAAATTAAAAGAAATTAGGCTACTCAAAAATCTATTTTAATTTAAATTTTTTTTATCAGTCATTTAAGACTTGGAAAATAAAATAAAATTTAAGAATAGGCTGCTAATCACTTAATTAAATTAAAAATGAAAAACATTTCTTTAAGATTAACTATTTAGCTAGTTTTAATAATTTTTTGTTTAATGAAAATAATTATTTTTATATTAAGCATCTTTATAGAACTGTTTATATAAAATTTATAAACTGCTATCATAATAATCTTCTTTAAAAGAGTTAATTTAATATTACAATTAAGCTTTTACCCACATTTATAATAAATTACTTTTTACTTTTTGCTGATTAAACTATTTCTCCTAATTTATGTTTTACTTAATTATAAAATTCTAGTACTTTTTAATTTTAGAAAATAGCTTTAAAAATAATTTTAGATTTTATCAATAAATATATGTATTTTAATCTTGAAGGAATTTAGTTAGCAGTAATACAGCTTACTATATCAACTAATTAATCATTTTGTCTTTTAAAATTATCTTCACCTTTTTATTGATAAAAATCAAAACTTATTAAATTTAGAGAACTAAAGAAATTAAGTAGTTTAATAGCATAGCTAAATTAATGAAAATAAATTAAAATACTAAAGTCTAAAAGGATATAAGATTAAAATAATAGTTAACTGCTTTAAATATAATTTAATTACTAAATAGTAAATAATATATCTATTAAAGTTTAGAAATACAAGATTAGTAGATAATATTTATCATACTATCTATAGCATAGAACTATCTATATATGATAAATAAAATATTAAAATCGTTTAAAAACATTAAATCAAAGATAAAGTTGTAATCAGCAATTAAAATCTTAATCTAATTTTAAACTAAAACTAATTATCTAAGAATAATATACATGGAGGCAACTAAATATCTTAAATAAATTTATAGAAATTAAATTGTTTTTTATTTAAGAAATTAATGAAATAAAATATAAAAAATAAAAGGAAATTAAAAGATTTTTATGCAAAAATACAATTAGATAAAAAGCAGTTATAGGTTAAATAAAATTAATTTAATAAATATTTGTTTAAGATTCCAAATAAGAAGAATATTCAATGAGTATTTATAATCTAATAGTAATTATTTGTGCATGCTTAATTAAATTAAATTTGCTATTTCCGAAAATCTATTTACAATAGATAAAATAGAAATTAAGTTAAATAAAAAATATTTAAAAGATAAGAAAATTTTTCAAACATATAAAGAAAAAGAAGTTAGTTGCATAAATAAAATTAATTTTATTTAAAAAAATGAACAGAAAATAGAAATTGAAAGTTTAATATAAGGAATTAAAGGAATTTATCTCTTCTCAACCAATTGATAACAATTAAGCTATGTAAAATAATTCAGATATATAATTTCAATATAAAGCAGCAAAGAAATTCTTTTTGTATAGAGTTAGATAAATTTTAACTTTAAGTGTAATTAGTATATTAATTAATGCAGATCTAAAGTCTAAGCAAACTTAATACTAAAAGTTTGTAACGAGATATGATATATAACTTGATAAAAATCTAGGAACTTGAAGGTACTATAAACAAGAAGAAAGAGTAGGTAACAAATTAACTATAGCTTTTTTTAATTAAAACAGTCAAAATGAAGAATTAGGTTAATAGTAAGAATAGAGTTAAAAATCTCATAGTCATATTTAAAGGTAGCTAAAGTAAAAAAAGATTTAAGGTAAATTCATCTTTTAAATATTAAAAACAACCAAACAAGAGATATAATAAATTACTAAAAAGTCTATTTTAAATTAAAGTTAGTATCCTTAGCCTTCCTTTAAAATAAATTTGTCTTAATTTAAGAGGAAAATTTAATATAGCTATCTTAACAATATGAGATGGATAGGGAGAATTAGGATCTACTAATTACACTTTGTAAAAGAGTAACTTGTGATAGACTAAAGAGAGATGAGTTCTTTAAAAATTTCCTAATTTCTTTCACCTTCATAAGATATAGTTGAATATTTAAAAGGATAAACAATAACCAGATCAATAACCTTTAAATTCATAGAGCAAGAATCGAGTAGAGAAAGAATGGCTGGATTTGAAATAATATGTCTAACTATCTAAGCTTTAAGTCTAAATTTGTTAAGGAATTTCACTACTGAGATTTCTTAGAAAGAAAACTAAACCTTCGAAGACTATAACTCAAGGTAAAATAATTCTACATCAGAATAAATGACAAGAAAAATACACTTCAAGTGAAAATAGAGCTTTTGACTGATGAAAAATAAATCTTTAGAGGAAGTAATTTTACTCGAGAGAGTAGAATGTTTCTAGTAGATTATTCAACCATATTTAAGATAAAATTAAGATATTAAAAGGTATTCAGAAAGGAGATACTAATAAAATTCAAATTCTAGCGGATTTTAAAAAAGTACTGGTACATAAAAGCAGATATTCAAGTTCAATGAAAGGTATCTTTTTAATTCAATTAAGATAAGTTTGTTTAATAAGTCGGTGTGTTGGGGAATAATAGAATTGCTTTTAAAGTTTTGATATATGAGATCTTAAAATAAAAACAAGCTAATTTGATATAATTATTTTCTAAGGAATATAGCTTCTTAAGTAGCTATTACATTAAGGAAAATAGGAAAATAGGAAAATAAATTAAGTATTTTTAATAGGATACATTTGCAAAACTAGTCAATTTAGAGTTAACTTGATATTAATCCAAAACGAACATAATCATCTTAAAAGTTTAAAAAATTGAGTAAGAAGTTTAGAAAATCTTTTTAAAACTCTGAAACTGAGGAAAAGATAAATAAGTACTCATAGAATAAAAAAATGAAATACACAAGTAGACGAAATAAATTAGCATCTCAAAACATAAAAGAATAAAAGCTTGTACAAATTATCTAGGACTAAATCCTTTACATAATTTCATTTAAGAGCATTTCTTAAAAGATCCTTTAAAACAGAATTCCTCTTATAGAATTTTTGACATTGCAAGAAGCTCCAAGTGACCTTTTTTAGTTAAAAAAGACTTGCAATATTTAGAACGCTAAATAAATGCAAATAAAACCTTTTAATTGCTAGAAAAATGCGATTCTAAGCTTTAACGATGAATTTGGAGAGAAGAATAAATTCTAAAAAGCAACACGCAGACATTATGGGGAGAACTCTGAATTATATATCAATAATAAACAACTCTGATACTAAACTGAATATTGAATCAATTGCTGGGTTAAATTCTTTCAAAAGCTGAAAATAATAGGGATATATAATTAACAAGACTCCGAAAATTAGTTCTTTCTAGCTGTAAAAGAGGAGTGATGATATACCAGCCAATATTACAAATATTTCAAGTGCAAATTATAGAAACTTTTCCCTATTCTAAAGCAGAAAGAGCAATCTTTAATAATATTAGCAAAGCTTTCTAAGTCCTTAGAAGAAGAGCTAGTTTTCCTCAAAATATTTTACAAATAGAAAGGAAATTTTCAGGGAAATAAATAGATTATTTTAGGATTACAATAACATTTTTTGATTGTACTACTAAAGAATGTAACCTAATGTATTCTCTCCTTAAGGTAACAAGTAGCAAATCACAGTAATTCAAAATAAGACCTTAATAAGTCAAAGTCTTACAATAGCGAAACAAGTGAAGAATTAAGGTAAGAACAAACTTACTTAGAAAGAACATTTAAAGTAATCTTCTACAAGTATCTTCAACTTATCCTTAGAAGGAACTAACTAATCAAAAGCAAGAAAAGGAGATTTACTAAAAGAATACCATCAGAATAAGAGAATACGTAATTACTCTTTATAAAATCAGGATAACTGTAAAAGCTAATCTTGGCGATCTTTAATAGCAAACATAAAACATTCGGCCTTTGATTAATTATTTTAGACTCAATTAAATCAGATTCTTTTAAGAATAAAATAATATAAAAGGAAATAGTCAATTCCAATAGATTTCTTAATACGACATGTAACTAGAACAGATAATATTGAGATCCTTAGTGATGAATTAGCAATTTAAAACGTTATAACCTATTTTAAACTAGGCTATTAGTAAACTTGAACAAGGTCTTGCTAATGGGATATTTAAAAAGAGATATTTATCGTAGCAGCTAAGTATAGTGTAAAGAGTATTTTAATGTCTAGAAGAAAAAGAAGGCAGCTTGTCTAATAATAGTATTTCCAAACTATCTTTTGTGCTGTGAAAGTGATAAAGTACAAGGAAGTGGAGAGATGATTAGAAACTTGCTGAAGTAAATCAAATACTCTTAAAGAAACAGAAGCACTTCAAGAAATAGCTATTTGTATTCTACAAAGTAGCTAAATAAATTTAGCATTGAAATTTCTTCAGATAAAAGAAAAGAGTAAATATTACAGTAGAGACGACCTAAAGAGTAAACTTTCTTTATTTTTCTTATTCATTTTATAAAATTGATTAAAGATATTCTCCAAATAAAATGGTTAAACATGAAAAGACACTATAATAAAATAAGTTTAGAGGATTTGAAGTGACTAACTTTAACTAAATTCGTATCAAAAGTATCTTATGTCATTATTACTTAACTGTGAAGATTCTTTAATATTTATTTAAATTTATTAGTCTTTGTCTCATTATTGAATTATATTACTAAGTAATCTTTCTAACTTTAATATCTTCGATATTAGATTTCATTCTTACAATAAAATAATTCGTTATCATTTAACTGTCATTAATACATAATAAAATAAGTAAATCACTTTAAATAAAAAGATCTAAGCGACTCTTTATATATTTAGGACTGGTTTTACATCATTAGTATCTCTATTATACTCTTAAATAATTAAAAAATATTGTATTTATAATAATAATAATAATGTAAACTAAGAATTTTAAATGTTTTGCTTTCCCTGGGCTTTCAACCAGGTACATACTGACATTTTTTTATACGTGGATTTATACCACGACCTTTTGTGTATGTGGATGGTTACCACTAAGAATTTCCATCTTTTCTAACGAACAATTTTTACCCATATACTCCAGTCTATGTTATAAATAGTTGATTAAGGGCCCTTCATGTTCTCTATTCTTCTTTTAGTTTAAGTTATTTTCATTCTAGGCATTGTCGTAGTAAGTGAAATTTAGAATTGCAGTACCAGCAAGGTTTATACTATTTTTAAGATTATTTAAGAAAAACTTTTTTTTCTAGTTTATCAATTCTCTTCAACAAAGTTAAGTCGATAATTTCATATTGTTTTTCTTGATCTTACTTTTAAGAAGATACCTTTTCTATAATCATATTTTATTCTTGCTTGAAGTTCGATTGAGATTATTCATAGAGTTATTATTCAGTGACTAGGTTATTCTTGATTAGTTGACGTCTAAGTATCGTTAATTCATTATTTTGATCATCTATGTTATTCATGAGTTCTCTAATTTTTTCCCCTTGATTAAAGATTGTTTCTTCATACCTTGAAATGAGAGCTTTCATAGATTCAAGTTAAATTTGAATATTTGGATTGCTTTCGGTTTTGGATTCGATCATCTCTACTAATCCAACCATTATTTTTCCTTCAGATGAAGAACTTGATTTTTAATCTTATTGCTGCTTTTTCATGAGTTTCTTCATCGCTTTCTTCTTAGCATTTTTTAACTAACTCCTTGAAAGGCGAACAGAATGCTCCATTTTTTTTCTATAAATATTGTATTTATAAAATAGACATTTTAGTATATTAAAACCTGCTTTCAATGAAGAGATCTTTAATTTATCTTAGTATTATAAATATCCATCTTGAGAATGTTTAATAACAATCTACTAATTTAAAAAGCCTTAGAAAGTTATCTTTCATATAGTAGCATTTATTAACTTAATAGCTTCTATTATATATAATTAAACTAAATCTTATCTTATTAACATTTACAGCTTGTAGATTTATGATAATTATTTATAGATATTCCTTATCGATATTTTGCTTACTAAGTAATTATAGAGCTGTTTTTATAAATTGATATCATCTTTAAACAAAATATTACTTCTCTAACTTCTTCAATTGCTAGCCTAAAAAATCAATATTCTATCATCTAAATCTTAATACCTTAAGGTATTAAGACTATCAATTTAACTACCTTAGACTTTTCTTTCAGATTCGATAGAAGGTTGTAAATATAAGATATAATGAGTAGAGTGGAATATTTATTAAGATGTTCTGCTATTGATACTAAAACTGGTAAATATGCTGCAATTTAGATACTAAAAGTTTTTGAACATAAGATACATGCTAAGAAGCTCTTAAAAGTAGAAAGATATAAAGACTTCTTAAGCATAGAAACATATTAGTACTGTTCTGATATTAATCTATCTTAAGACAAGGAAATAGCAGATATATATATTCAATTTTTAGCTAAATTAGTGAGAATAGATAGAGCTGATTATTAATCATGATAACTAGCCAATAATTGATTATTATAATTTGATATTCTCGTGATGTTATCAAAAGGAATTAGTCCTAAAGTTTTAAAGCCAATAGATGTTCTCAAGCAACTTTAAAGATTTTATTTAAAAATTTTTTGCATGACTATTATATCTTTTAAAGCTTTTACTTTATTCAATTAAAATGATAAACTTAATTTTATATTTTTCAGCCCTAGATTAATTTAAGTTATGACTTAAATTAAATCAAAATATTTTTTAAAGTCTATTTAATTAAGTGACTATATCTCCTTATTTTTTTGAAGAACTTTTTCAAAATTATCTCTGAGCTCTCATAAGTAACTAGGCACTAAGAATTAAAAAATCTTATTATTTCATGTGATTTGTTTTTTACTCTTGTTTATTATATTTATTTATTTCTAATATTCTTGAATCCTCCAAATATTTTAAGGAGTTAGTGGCTAATTTTTTTCACTTCCTACCAATTTAGCCCTTTATTTTAGTTGCAGTCATTTAAAATCGCTACAACAGTTTATTATTATTTTTTGCTTAAATTTAGCAAATTTTTCTACAATCTTTATTTTGCACTAATTGGCACGCTTCCACCTAGCCAGAATATTCTTATAGTAAACTGAGTATTTTATTTAGATTTTTCAACAAGATATATTAGGAACTGTGAATTTTTCTTTTAGTGAAATTTTGTAACAATTTATATCTTTTTCGAATATAGTTTCAGATATCTTTTATCAGATAAACTCCCAAGCCCAATTAAGTTATTTAAAGTTGTTTTCTACAATTTTTCTTAATTTTATTTCTCAAGAATCTTAAATCAAAATTTCTAAGAATTACACAAACTTAATGTTCATTTAAGTTTGAATGCTAAAAGTTCCAATTCAGTCTACTTTAATTTTTGGGTGTTCAATTAGAGCTACTGATTACTCAAT
Organism: Loxodes magnus; assembly: GCA_946699065.1. Lineage (NCBI taxonomy): Eukaryota > Ciliophora > Karyorelictea > Loxodida > Loxodidae > Loxodes > Loxodes magnus. The sequence continues at coordinate 64,076 of CAMPDV010000087.1, read as the reverse complement.
ATTATTCAGGAGAATTTTCTTTTTTATGCTAAATAAATAATCCAGATGCTTCTAAAGTTTATTTAGGAAATTACGGGGTCTTCTTCATATTTATATAAGGACTATTTTCAGTCGGTAAATGTTCTAAAGTAACCAATCTAACTTTTTAAAAACTATCGATATTCTTCCTAGCACTCAGTTCCATGAATCTACTTTTTTAATTCTTCAAAATTGACTAAGAAACTTATAATTTTCACTTAAGATTATAATTTTTCCTTTCAAGCCTTACTATCTCTAGTTTTACTAAGCTTTCTCTACTTTATTAATTAGAGCTGGACTCTATATATTATCTTATAAATTTCAGAATTAATTGTGAGGAATTAAGAACACTTGAAGTCGAGTTTTTTAAAAGAAAAATCTTAATTTCTAATATATATTATAGGTACTTAAAATTTAGCTGCAAAGTAAAAATTATCTCTTAGAATCTGATTTAAAGCTCATAATTGCTTTTTAAATTGTATAGCTACTATTTTTTCAGCTTGCTATTGAACTAATTCATTTTAACTTTTAAGATCTAAAGCTTGGCATGTTCTATAATAAAAATGGATTTTCTAGCATCTAAATAAATAGTACTTACAGTATTCTTTAGTTATAAGATATGCATAAACTCTACTTTTTAAGAACTAAATGTGACTCAGTTTAATTTAGTATTTGCGAGAAACCTTAGTGTTTTTCGAAATTTTGACTGTTATGAAAAATTCGGATTCTTCCTAAAACATCTTCAAGTTTGAAAAATTTTTGGCATATTTCAATTTTTACTAAGATTAGCGCGTCTTTAAGTAACGGAATTAGTTCTACTCTGATTAGAATCTTCAGATCTTATCATTTTTTGCCTTTACTTATTTTTGGATTGAAATATAGTTCCAGAATTAATGTCTTTTGTTACTCTTTATTACTATAAATATTATACTTTTAAGGAGATTCCTTTTTTTTCTTGGAGATCAAAGGTAATTTAATCTTTGATTAATAAAAGCAAACACGCTGAAGACATCTCTTGATTTCCTAATTCTATTTTAGCTCCAGCTCTTTTTACTTAGATTGGGTCTTTCTAGTATTTTTAATTGCAAAACTTTCATATGGACTATAGAATAAGAATCCTGTATCAATTTAATTATTTTAAATAGAAAGGATAATCTTTCATCTCTTCTTTATTTTCTAAATATTTGCTAATCTTTCCTTTTTGATATAGATTAGTGTTTCTATGTTGTAATTTGAATATTATCCATTTTATTTGATTTTCAAATATTTAAAATTAACTAGAATTAATAAAGTTATTAAGCTAGATTACATCTAAAGCAAATTTTTAGAGTAATATTAAAGTTATTTAGTTGTATTACTATATATTTTAATAAAAAGTATCTAAAACTAAAGGAAGATCTTAACTCTATAGAAATAATAATCACCATTCTAGTTTTAATATTCTAAGTTTTATTTTTCTGTTGCTATTCTAAATCTATAAGTACCTCTTATTTTTATTTAAGTTCTTTCTTATGAGCCAACCACATAAATAATTAAGGCTCAACTTGTATATTCTATTAATCAATCTTATATCCAAAATTAAGCCTCTATTTAAATACTATAGGTAATAAATGTATAATTGTTTGCTATATTAGTGATTATATCTATACTCTTATATTAAATTATTCTAATTGTGCATCATGCACAGTATTTCCTTTATTTAGTTATAATGCTTTATTATTTTAGCTATAGACATTTCCTTATAATTAAATGAATTTAATAGTTATAGATTAGTTAGTACTTCTTTTACCTATTATCTATAAAGTTTATATTTTAAAGATTGCTAAGAATAATAACTTAAATATAGTTAAATTAAAAATTTATATTCTGGCATTTATCTTTTTTACATTTCTTCGGTTTTTGCAAGATCCAAAGGTAAGTTTTATAATCCTAATTTAAAATAAAGATATCTTAAATAGTTTTGTCAAATAGTTGCTAAAAATCCTCCAGACACTTTCTATCAGTACATGCTAACAAAATTTAACTAGAGAAGATTAAAATTTGCTTTCTAGATTGATTTAATTTTAGCTGTTTTTTCTATGTCTTATTTCCTATATTTTTTCTTACATTAAATATCTTTCTTTAAATTTTATTTTTATCTTTCTATTTATAGAATTGAATGTTGTAGCTCATTTTATGGTCTTAAGTTAGCTTAATTTATTTATTTTTGCTAATTTTTCAATTATTTAATGAATTATTTCTTTTTATGTTGATTCCTCTATATCTCTAATTAAAATTCAAAATGATTATAGCACTTTCTATTTATTTAAGCATCTTAGATTTTGTTTTATCGAATATTTTTAGTGTTTTATACTTATTCTGCTCAATTAATTATTCTTCTCTTTCAAATTAAAATAGCTTCCAATAGTTTCAGTAAATCCTTAAAGTCTTAAGATTTTAACTTTCTAATATCTATTAATATTTTTAGATTTATGACTTAAACTTTCTTTTTCCGAATAGTTTCTTAGTTAGTTTAGATGCAGATAAGACTTTAATTAAAATTTCTAAAGTATTGAAACTTTGATTGCTCCCAGTTAATGACTTAGTATTTTGAATTAAAGTGAAATAGGAAGTTTTCTTTAATATAATTAAGATATAAATTAAAGATATATTAATATATTAATAATAGAAATACTTTTAGTTTAATAGTCTACTAATTATTATCTTCCTTATTATTTAAATCATACTAACTCTCTTTATCTAACTTTAAATCTCACTATTATTATTTTAATATAACTAATTATTCCAAACATTATTAGATAAATCACTAACTAATTTATATTCATAATCAAACATTAAATGCTAAAGCAAATATATCTTTATTTAGATTACTTCAACAAAGATACAGAACAATATCAAAAATGAGAACATTACAATTATAATGAAGCAATGAGCAAGCATTAGAGGGAAGCTAATAAAAATGATAAATAAGAAATATTTCAAAATTAATATTTTAAACTTTCTATACTTTAAATTCTTAGTAATTATGGATAAAGTTACTAAATTTAAGAACTTTAAAATATTTAAAGGTTATATAGTATTTGTTTAGTCAATCTATGACTAATAATAAATTTTTAATGCTTTAGAAATGTGTTAAACATATTTTTAATCCCTTTATTTTTAGTAATCTTCTATAGCACTTTAGTTTGAAAAAGATCTTGAATTGTAAAAAAATCCCTATATAAACATAAACTATGAAAGACAAATTTTAAATATCAACTAGTTGTTAAGGTATAGATTCTTCACAAAGGTTTATAAATCCTTTTTTATATAAGTCTTTTCTAAAATATGAGGTTCAATTTTCAGAACAATTAACTTGCACAATGTTTTAGTTTTAGATTCGTATAGATAATAATGACAATTTTTATTAATATCATTTATTTATAAATATTATTTCTTATTCTCCATTTGTGGGTAATTCACATAACTTTGGCTAGTTTAACTTCGTTCTTTTACTTTTAAAAATAAACAATTTAATTTTAAACTTCTATGATAGCACTTATTCCCTTTATATATTATACGTAATATTTTCAATACTGTTATCATATAATCTATATTTTAGATAAATGTCTAGTCATTGTTTATTTAGTAATCCTTTTATAAAAAATAACTTATGCCTTATTTTATACATTATTCAAACTTTTATTGTTGCTATAACTTTAAAATTTGATCCCAAACTACTTCTATATCAATAGATTAATTTGAGATTACTTTGTTAATATCTTGCATTCAATTAAATGGCTACTACGAGCAAGCTGCTTTTATTGCAGAGCCTAGACAAATGAAAAAAGTCAAGTGCTAATGTGTTGTATTATAGCTAATTTTCAATCATATTTTTAAATTAGCTTTAACTAGTTAAGATTATCTTTCAGAGGATTAATAGCTTACTAGAACTTTGTCTTAAATTATTTGATGCATTTATCTTTGCTCTTATTAAATACCTATGTATTCACGGATTTTAAACCAAATTTATGTATTGCTCATTTTATAATAATATTAATTTTAAGTTTTCCGTTTTAGGAATTTCCAACTCCGTCAGGAAGACAGCATTCATGCTCCCTGCTGTTAAATAAAAGAGTTCGGGTCGCCCAATTTTAGCGAGATTGGAAGCTCGGATTTTTCCAGGTTTTCCCTCCTTTAACTTGCCTTGGTTCCATCTTAATCTTTTATATTGAACCATCCGGGTTGCAATACATTCTTTTCATTCTTGCTTCTTCTTTTTTCTTCTTTTATTGTTCTTTAATCCAATAGTTTCTTTATTTCTATTAGAATTCCTAACACTTGATAAAAATGTCATACGCTTCCACAGCAGAAACATTTCTTTTTTATTTTGAATTATTTTCCTTGATTTGTTTGCTCTTTCTAGGCTTCGATTTCCATTTGTATAGCTCCAGTTTCGCTTTACTCTTTCTTAAAAGTTTACAATTTCTCTTCTACTTTTACGAGTCTATTATCCAGTTCAGTCTGTTTCTAATGCTAGTTTTAGGATTCGTTAATCTGACTTTGTGAGATATTCCAAAAGGCGTTAAGATCTCTTTCCTTATTGCTCCTTTTATTTAATATTTTTTACATATTTTTTATTTCTAACTTTAACATTAAGTTTATTAAATAGCTTAAAATGTTTTCTTGATCTAGCAAACAAATAGCAATTGATTCATGTATTTTAGTTATTTTTATAATTTCCTTGCTAATAAGTTTTTCTTTTATATAAAACGAATTAACATCTTTATAATATCAATCACTTAGCTTTAGTATGTTAATTTATCTTTAGTATCTTAAAGGTAATCACTATTTAATAGATTTTTTATTAAAATTGTATATATTAATAATAATAAAAAATAGCGGTAAACTATTTTTATCTTGCCTTTACTTTTAAAATAACTAAAATGTTTTGAATTATACTTTAATTGCTTGATTATCTTCTTAAAAGAATTAGGTTAGTTTATTATTAATGCCTATCAATTATAAGTAAATAATTACTTATAGATATTTTTATTCTAAATGGTTGCTTTTTAATATATCTTTCTATAGCTGTCTATTAAGCTATTTTTGATTTAATCTTTTTCTCTAAGATAATATTTTGTTGCTTTTAGGTGGCTAAACACAATATTTTCTTTCACCTAAAACTTTTATCTTTTATTTTCCAAATTTATAGCTTTAATTTCCTTCCAAATTATACAACTTAAATTTTAAAATAATGATATTTCATTATCATATACATAGAAGCCTCTTTTTATAGACAAATTAAAAGAAATAGTTTCTTTTATTAAGATAAATGCATATTTACTATGAATATACTAACTTGAAAGGTTAGTATAATAATACTTATTAAGCTTTCAATTATAATTTAGGTAGTTTAATCAGTTACTTTTACAATCTCTTAATTGAATTTAAGAGTTATAAGCAATTAGATCTTTAGTAAACTTAGACTCTTTATTAAGGTTATTTCTGTCTATACAACTATAAATTGCTTTTAATTTTAAAATGCTTATGGTTTTATTACTCAAAGACATTTAATTATCTAGTTAAAAATAGTAGAATAATGTCTTTACTATGAGATTATGGGTTAATAATATTCACATAGAGTAGTCCTTAATAAAAAATTGGATATATAGATACTGAGTTGTCTTAAATGAATGAGGACCAAATCATTATTGAAGCAAGAGGAATTGATCTGAGGTAGAATTTGGATGTATAAAGAAATAACCCTTTAAGCAGAAGATTTATATCATCTTATAAAGAAATCTTTTTAGTTTAATACTTTAATATCTAGCTTTGCTTCCTTAAGTAGTTTTTGGCTAGCTTTCAGAGTGAATAGCAAATGAACTAAAAAAAATTTGAGAATCAAATATGTAAAGCTTTATATTTATAGGTATTAAGAGATTTGTCTTAGCTAAAATACTAAGCTAGAGTAACTAAGTCAGAGATAATAAAACAAAATCAGATCTTAATTATATTTTGAATGAGAATAGTTTTAGAAGTTCTAAATCAGTCTATAAGATTTTAAACTTAAATCAGCAAAAACAAAATAACTGCAAGAACTTTTTAATTAGATTAAAAATGTTTGAGCGGATTTAAAAGGAGAAATAGTGATTTAAGTTCTAGTAACAGTAATTTTAAGTAAATTGCTTTGCAAAATTAAGAAGGGTAAATTTTATCTAGCAGAGTTAAAAGAAGCTTGACATAGAGGTAGGCATTTTATGAAAATTAACCAATTTATTTATATTTTTGCCTGCTATAACTTCTAATAACTAGAGTAAGAAGAAATAACTCTTTAGATCTATTTATAAAAACAGAGCTCGGTTTTAAGAATCTCCTCAGGCTTGCTTGAATTATTTGAAAACCTAGAAGATAACTTACTGAAGAAATGACAAAAAGCATATGCAAATGTAGAATTAAGTTCTTTAAGGAAAGAGAGTTATTAACACTTAAAACTATGAGTTTTTTACATAGTATCTTATATACCTTCTGGCAATTATCGGAAATTAAAATATTAAGAGATAAAGGAAAGCACTAAATAAAATGAAAAAGAGTAATTCTTCAGAATAATAGCTTCAATGAATATTTTAAGAATGAGAGTGTTCTTAAGAACAAGATTCTAAAACTGCTTCAAATTAAAGAAATTTCTAGTCATAAGATAAAAATGAAGCTAAAAAATCTTAGCTATTTTTAGAAAATTTAAGCTAGCATTTTAAAAGCTAATGTATTTTAAAGAATTCAGCTTTGTAACATCATAAGCAAACTTTTGAGTAATTTGGCAGCAAATCTGCCATTTCTATTACCAAGTAATCAGAAAAATTGGATATGCAGTTAAATTTTAAAAAATTAGTCAAAAAAGTGGAGCTAGTACAAGCTTAATAAAGGTTATTAAGTTATTCAACTTATCTTGCTTTATCTATCTCCCTTCACTACTTTTTAACGAAATTTCCTTATTCTGTTTCAAAAATTATCGTCACTTTCTTATCCTTAACTACAAATCTTTTTAGTTAATAGAATTAAGGCGTATGGTCTATACTTTTCATTACTTACTAAAATAAAAGTTCATTTTCTTTTTGATTTTATTTCTCTGCTTCATTAAATAAGCAAGAGTTTGTAGTATAAGCTCTATTTTTTTGAGTTTCTGCCATTAATAATCAACTAATAGAACCATAGAGGTCTTCATAATTTAAAAAAATATAATCATTTTGGAATTTTTTTAAGAATTAGCTTTCTTTTTCTATCTTAACAGAAATTTAGCAACACCAAGATTTTAGTTTCTACAGCTATAATTTTAGATTCCAAGAGAAGATAATAGATTTTTAGCTTAGTAAAGAAAATAAAGATTTGATTTATTTAATATTAATAACTCTTTAAACAGTCTATAAACTTGTTAAAATAATAATATACTAAGCAATAAGATAATAAGCAAACGCTATTCATATTAATACAATAGAGATTAGTTATTTAATAAACTTTAAACTCTTAATATCAATATGATTAAAGGGCTTTATTACTTTAATAATAGCTTTAGTAATAGATAGTAAATAGTAGTATTATAGGTATGTTTAGAGTAATCATTTTAATAATAATAACTTTAACTAAAGCTACTACTTATTTAAATATAATAGCTATTAACTTTAATTATGATAATAGATCATATTACATTAGATTAAGTTACTTGCTTGATTTACTTTTAATCTAGTTTAACAAATCTTTTACCTAGTTTAATTTTTAAGCTGTTCTATTGTAAATAAAAAGTAAAGTGGTTCTTTAATTTACTGTCTCTTTAATTCGATCTTTAAAGATCATTTATAAATTAGGAATTAAGCTATATTTAGTTAACCATTTTTAAATAGTAACTTAAGTTCCTTTGCTTATATTAGCTTAGTTTACTTCAATTATTAATTTCTATCTTTTGCCAAATATCTTATGTTGATTCTTATAAAATACTGAAGTTATTAATTTAAAGTTGTAATGATGATAGATGAATATCATATTATTTTAACTTCAGAAAGTGCTGAGGTTAATCAAGGATCTTTTAGTATTTTCTTGACATTCGGTCGTTTGCTAAAGTTTAATACAAGCATTCTATTTATAATAGCCTTTGAAATTTCGATCAAGTATTCTCCGAATGTAAAATCACCTTTCATAATCTAACTGTAAAGTTCTTCGCCAGTTTTCCCTTTGAAAGAATAAAATTCATTAAAGATAACAAAAATAAGTACTCTAATCGCTCAAATATATTCTGGGAAGCCGCTATGCTCTTTATCACCAATTATTTAAGGTGATATATAACTAAATGGGCATAAAACTTTTCCAACTTCTAACTAGGTGGAATTTCTGTTGAAAAGCCAAAGTTAATAAGCTTGACGATTAACTAATAATCCGATTTATTATTCCAAAGCAGAGTATTTCCTAGTTTAATGTCTCTATGCGCAATGTTTAAATCATAGCAATAATCCAGAGCTTATAGCAGCTACTTAATTATCATTTTTGCGATTTCTTCTGGAATCTGCGTTTAGTTTGTTTTTGAGAAATGTATACAATTCAGGTCCATCCACTTATTCAGTTACCAGATTATCTGCTTATTTTAACTAACTACCTCTTATAGCTTCGCTATGTTAGGATATCTTAGCTTTTGTAGTACTAAAATTTCTCATTTACTGATTTCATTCTATGTGTATCCATAAGCTTAAACTTTTCATATACTTTTATAGCCACTTTTTGTTCACTATACTTGTTTTTTCCATAAATCAGAGACGCATAAGCACCACGTCCAATTAATTTCCCTAGGCAGTAGTTATTAAGTGAGATTTTGCTCCCTATAAAATTGCTGAAAGATTTAGAATCAGCTTATTTAACTTATTTATCAGCTGGTTTTTATTTCTCTACTTCATTGTTCTGAGCAAAATTTAACTGCCTCATATTGTATATTCCTGGATTATTTTTTCCTTTATTATCTTCTTCTAATTTTGAACAAAATACTTTGCTTAGATTTAATTTGTTGCATTTGATAGGAGACATTTTTGTTGTTTATGGAAAAAGAGAAGACCTGAAACTGGTATCAGGAGTAAAAGATGGAAATTAAAGAGGTAGACTTCACTCTGATGTTATTTTCTGCTTTGCTATGTAGGTAGCTCTGTAATATACTTAGTTTATTGATTGTAATTTAAGGCAGCTGATTGATTTCCTCACTGTTATTCTCTTCTTTGGCAGTCTATATTGGAGTAGCTCTTATTTCCTCTTAGTTTATACTCTCTAATATATTCTCAAAGTAATTATATTCTGCTTAACTTCTTTAGACTTCTTCGAAATTCGTTAGAGACTTGTTTCCCTTTCATTATTTTTGGAATTTGATACTTCTGCTTCTTTGGTGATTTCATTATATCTAAAAAAGATGTTCAATTAAGACTTAGCTAAGTTGCCTTGATAATTATAAAGGTATTTTTTAACTATGTACCATATAAAGGACGTTGCTAAGCTTTTTGCCTCTTTTTGAAAATATATTTGCTAAGTATAATTTACTATGGCTAAAACGAGTCAATCTTGTTGATTTCTTTAAGATAAAATTCTTTCCTCTTCACATTGTTAGAATTAGACTTGTAAATAGCTACTAGAAACTAAGAAATTAAGTATACCTCTTCATTGAATTTTAAATTTTTCCCTACAGTTTATTTAAGAGCAGTCTTATTAGAAGGCAAGTTACTTCGAACTCCTATTCCATTTCTATAATTTACAATAAATAATCTTTATGGTAGTAAGTTGTTGAACTGTCATAGCAGAGAGTTGTTTTATGTCTTTTTTTTGAATGTGATTAGTAAATGATTCTAGAAGTTAGAGTTGAGTGTAGTTAATTATTTACTATTTCATCTCTAGTTGAATATCTAATTACCTAAATAGAAGAATTAAGCGATAGATGTAGATTTTATTTTCTAATTATTATAATTGTTCTTCAATTCCATTTTTTTAATAGATTTGTTTTTAATATTTAATATTGCATTAAAAATTTATGACTTTTGCATTATTAATTGTATTTGTATTTTCTTTCCTTATTCTTGTATTGCTACTAGATACTAGATATAAGAGCTATCCTTCAAATATTATATCTGTCTTATTGCTAATTTTGCACTGTATGTTGACTTCGTTTTACAAGCATTTAGTTTAAGAGCTTGAATTTGCTATTTGAATATTCTACAGCTAATATTAAAATAAGTAATGCTTAATTAATATAGCTATATAAATATAAGCTATATACATTGATCTCACTTTAAACTATATTTTCTATATTTATTATTTTATATTTAAGCTAAAAGTATTTAGCTTCATTCTTTTACCCCTTTCCTGTCTTAAGCTTTTAACTGTACCTTATCACTAGAATTAATAATAAAAATAGAAAAAGAAAATAAGTGAATCTTAAGTCTAGAATATGGCTAAGTTTCATATTTCTTTAAAAATCTACAGAGAAGCAATTTATCACCAAGAGTATGCTTAATTAGGCTATTTGAATTCTCAGCACTTCTTCCTTGTCTTCCTACTTCGGAATCGAATTATAGAAAGTATATCTGAACTTCAAATGATTCACTATGGATTGATTAGACGAATTCATACAAAACTAATATGAATTCTTTAGATATTCCTGACATCCTTTTCGCCAAAATAAATTTTTCTAGCTTTTATTTTATCTGAACTGTTATATATTTTTCCTAGGTGATTAAGTTATTCTGGGACTATTTAACAGTTCATTGTAGTGATTGACAGTGTTTTTTCGAGTTCAATTTTCATCCTTTAATAAACTCTAAAAGTGCTTCTAGTTGAAAGATACATATTTTGTGGCTTGAACAAAGGGTTTTGCATGTCTTTTAGTAATTGTTGCTGTATATGGCATATTCTACATATTCCCTTTTAACTAATAAATTTACTTATTTTGATAAAATTTCAATTTCTAATCTCTATAAAATCTCTAATGCCATTCTCTAAAGCTAGCATATTTAGGCATATCCACAGTTTTCAGAGTCCTAGATCTGTACTCAATTTTATCTACAGTCAGTCTCTTGATTCTAGAGACTGTGAATATTTATCGACTTTTAGGTTGATTCAAATACAAGTAAGTTATAAAAACTTCATTTTAGCTATTTGTTTTAAAATTCCTAGTTTCAGTTTGAATACGATGGCTTAGAATTAACTAGTCTTTCTCGACATTTTTTTCTTAGTTAAATGTTCATATATATTGCTGTTTTCTAGCTATTCTTAAGGATTTTTTAGTAATCCCGAATCCTTTAGTGTTATTAAGACAAACACTAAGGAAAAGTTCTAAAGTATCAGGTTCTATTATTTAGAACGTTTCTAGATGAATGGTAAGAAATGTTTATAGGTTATTGACTTCTAATTGCTTATGTTCTAATACATTTTTGCTCATTAAGGACTTTACTATTTTAATCTCATTCATTTTTATAAATTTAAAAACGATTGAAATGGTAAATAGTAATCTTTCTAGTGAATATAAAGCATTCAGATTGGAAAATAAATTAAATGTCTGAGCAGGAAAATTGCATATATTAAATCCTCTTTATTACATTTAGTGGTTCTTCTATATAAAATATTAATTGTAAATACTGTAATTAACCATTATAATAGCATTGGTAGTTCAATTCCTCAAGAGTAATAATTTGAGAGTCAGTTTAATGATGTATGCAGTCACTAAATGTTAGCCAATAATCTTGAGCAGAAATATGTCTGCAATAACGGATTGGACGCTAGGGTTCATGCTAGTGCAATCCTATAAAGTCTGACTCAGCTACCTGCAGGGTAGATTTGACTCCACAAGATAATCGTAGCTTTACCAGTGTACTTATCCACAAGGCGTAGGAAATATATAGGCTTTGAGTAACATCTTTCCCATACCAGACTAATACAGTGATAAGTTTAGTTGCATAAAAGATATATTAGTAGTATCCAAAAATGGCTGGATTCCTCAAATTTGTATTGGAAAGTTTCAGTTCAACTCATAAGAAAAATCTTTCAATACACTTATTGATGCTTCTATATGAATTATAAATTACACACATTCTCTTTATTATTTTATTTTTCCATATTACTTTTGGTATATTAAAAATCTAAGTGTTCGTCAATCTTAAAAAAAACAGTTTTTTTGATAAAGTTTATTATAAAAAATCATGGAGTAATATAGCAAAATTATGGTAATTGTTTGATATTTATTGTTAATGTTTACAAATTCAGAAATAAGGACTATAAAGATTTGTAGTTCCGATTTAAAAATGGGAATATTAACGAATCTAAACTTTTCGAATTTATAAAGTTTCTCGGTTATTTTTAATGACTTTAAAATTTCATTTGTGAATATGATAAAAGAAGACAGGGAAAGTAAATGATAAATTTTGTTGCTATTTTTCCATTAAGTTAATAATAATAAACTATCATTAGATTTAAATGAAATTTAAAGAAATTTTTTGTTTCCATTATCTTCTCATAACCAAATTAAATTTCGGAGCCAAATCCTAGAAATGCAGATACCAAAAGAAAGAATTAATTCTGTTATAAGTTAAATTGACAAGGCAGAATCGAAAAGTTTAAGTACTTTATTCGTGCATTCCATAAAATCGCCAGAATATCTTAAATTTAACCCATAGCTTGTCCAGCCAAGGATAAATCCACTATCAAACAAAAAGATGACTAGTAAAAGGTTCATAAAGACAATCGTTTATTAAACCATAGGCATAGTAAACTAATCTATTGTAGAGTGTTGAGTATGAAAAATACGATAAACCAAGACTTTATTTTATTTGTCACATCTTTGTAATTTTCATAATTATTCCAATAATCAAAAGTTACAGTAAAGCACTTATAGTTATAAGAAAGAACTACGATACTCAGTATCTCTGAAACAACATTCACAAGTATCAGTACAACTGAAAATATGATTTTAAGTACTTATAATCAACTTATTGTAAGACGTTTATTAGTCTACTACTATTGGCTTTAAGCTTCTTCGTCAACAGAAGTCAATGGCTGCGAAGACATTCTGATTATATTTATAAGAAATATAAAGATGTGAAGTTTATCATTAGTTATTTGAATATAAAATTGGTTAAGGAAATTTAGGAAATTAGTATTCTTTATTATATAAAAATATAAAATGGATATCTTTAATATTTTATTAAAGCTATTAAAATAAATTTTTTGTACTTGAGATATTTTTATTTTTATAGTTCATTTTATATAATTTCGTTCTAGTAAATTTTGAATTTTGCCTTTAAATAGACCAATAATTTATGAGGAAACTATAGATAATTTTATTTATCAAAGCTTAAATAAAATGATGAAAGTAATCCTTGAGAATTTAAGTTATACTTAATTTCTAGCAATCATATTGAGTAGTACTATCGAAAAATTTATTCTTCTCATTATTATTTTGGTTGCTAGCATATGTTTCTAAAGGATTAATAGCTTTGTTATGAGATAAAGATCTAGCACCCTTATTAGAGCTATAAAATAGTTATTTGGCTTAATTAACAACTAAAGATTAATAAAGACTCCTTAGACTCCTATATCAGCAAATGTACTAATCGATCATTATCTTAAATAGCAACCCACCACCCAATTCTTCCATTTAAATCCCCATATAAAAAAATCGAAATTCCCTTAAACCACATACTATTATTTCTATCTTAACTAGATAACACTAAGAGAATTTTAAATATTGCAATGCAGAGAGTTAATTAAAAATAAAGTAGCCAAATAATAATTTAATTTTAGAAAGTAAATCATAAGACTTTACTCTTATTACAATACTTAACTCTACTTTCTTATTAACTTTTCATTCTTTTAGTCATTCAATCATATCTGAGAACATTAAGTAAGTATGATAATGAAAGTACCTTAGCTATTAAAGGGTCATCAAGAAAGGGCTTTTTTACATTATCTCTTATTTGGAACTTAAATAGACAAATTAACTCAAATAAATAGTAAAAAACTAAAATTTTAGAGATAGAAATAATAGATTGATGAAAAGATATTATCTTAATTCTTAATATCTTCTTAAGCAGAGTGAATGCATAGGATAATGCAAGATTAATTCTAAGTTTAAGTATTAAAAAAGATTCACAATTAAAAACACTGGAAATGATAAATATGAATACTATAATGCAGAATTATAAATACTTTATCAGACTTTTTTATTATATAGTAAGATATTTTTCTGGTAGGGTGTGAGGATGAGGCTGAACAACTAAAAAATCACAAAATTAAATTGATCACTATTTTGATTATAATAATAATATCATTAATTAATAGAATGTCAAGCAATATTATAAGATCAATAAAGATATAAATGATAAATATTAAAATATGTAGATAGCTCTACAATTTTGAAATAGTCTCTCGATTATCAACGTGCAATCCAAAATTTAGTTGAGGACTATTCGGATAAGCACTCAAGGACGTGTAAAAGTTAATTTTATGAAGTAATAAAAAGATCAAACTACGATAATGAAATTTTTTAAATATTCCCATAATTTGTGTATGTAGGAAAAAGAAGTAAGGAGTTGCTGGATAAAAAAATGGCATGGAGGAGCTTAAAAACAGCCAGGAAAACTCTTGTATTCTTGAAATAATCACTCCCAATTCAAAAGCGTGTTTTCGATAGATAGAGCGTAAAATATCCATTCATAAAGCATAGGAGTTGTTAATTTCAATATATATCTAAAGTAAAATAAAAAAATTATTTTTCAAAATAAGAGATGTGCAAAAAGATGAAGTAATTAAGTAATTTCTCTAATATTTAACACGAAAATACGAATAGTGCATTAAAATAATTAAACTGCTTCCTTGTAGAATTACCAATATCTTTTCAATAATAATAATCAATCGAGAATTCGCCTAAATAAAAGAATGACAATAAAAGATGTAATCTAAACTCGCTGAAAAAAGAAAGATCTAATAGTTTTAAGATATCATTAATAATTATCCATTACATTGGAAATTCGGTATAAGCACTTGCTTGAGTTAAATAGAGTTGAGTCTACAGTATTTTGGAGCAGTAAAGCAGACAGATATAAAAATTGTAAAATAAACAACGTGAGGGAATGGAAATATATCCACATAATTAGAGCTACGTAATGAAGAGAATTAAAAAAATCTCAAGGGAATTAATTTTAGAAGGATGGATTACTAAAATTAGTCATCCAACTTTTATAGATATGAAGCATGCCAAATATCTGAACTCAAACGAAATAATGCAGAAAGAATGAAGATATAATAGACATAGTCAAAAAGGCCGAAAAATTGTAAATGCAAATTTTTCAATAAGTAAATAGAAGAGAAGCTTCCTCTAAAAGAAGTAAGAATTTGGAAAATATAGAAGAAGGAAATAATGTGAAAGTAATGAGAAAATAGCATAATAATAAAAGGTAAATTTGAACAATAAAAAGTAAGAATAAGTTCAATTTATATTGAACCTATTCACAGACAAAGATTATCTTTTGGAAGCGCAAAAAGTCACTTAAATGAACGAGATATGAGAAAACATGGCTTAGACTTTCTTGGGAAGAGGCAAAACATGAAGTAAAACATAGTAGTAAAATAAGGTAGAAAAACAAGAATATAATGAAGAATAGAAATTTTTTAATAGATTAAAGATCGTTACCAAGAATTAGCACAAATAAAGTATAATTGCAAAAAAGAGAAAAATAGTTATGCAATTAAAAAACATGACACAATAGAAACCACAAACGCTAGAAGATTTTGAATTTTGTAACTCAAAATAAACTAGATTTAAAAAGAAGAAATCTAAAATAAAGAAATAATAAATCAGACATAAGCAAGCATGATATTTTTAAATCAACTAAAATTAGGAACAGTAAACGTAAGAGGAATCAAGTCAAACAAAATAGAACTAAGTAAATTCTTGCGAGACAAAGAGATAGATTAATTAGCGATTTGAGAAATTTGTTGTGAATAAATATCGAAATACCAAAGATCTTTGGTTATCAGGTAATTAAAAAAATAGGGTAAATAAATACAGTAAGGGAGTAACCTTCTATAAAAAGAGCAAATTATGAAAAGAATAAAAGAATGAGATGCAGTTGGACTTAATCAAGCTGAAATCATTTAGGGAGGAAGAATAATATGCTTGTGAGAGGATAATAGGATAGTAATAATAAGTACATACAAGCCCACAAAGCAGAGCTAAAATAGTTAAATCCTTTTTATGTGGAATTAAGACATTTTATACACATGACAATTAGTCATGAATTATAGACATTAATTCTAGGTTATTTTAATGCGCATATTCTGTAATTCTTACCTTATGATCTAAATCCAGCAGGATAATAATTAACAGATTTAATGAGAGAATTTAAACTAAATGCAAAGATCCAAGATCCAACTTTCGTCGATACATAAAGAAAAAGAAAATTAAAAATCGACTACTTTCTAACTGCTCAATTTGTTACTCCTTAAACAATTAATACTAAATATTACCAAAGAAGGATTTATTTGCTTAAATAGTCGAAGATCTATGATTTTTAGAATGTGATTAAAATTGATTTCGACCTATTGTTCATAGGATATTCTATGTTTCAGTTTTTTGAAACAGCACTATATAAGATTCTTTAAGTTGTTACGGTATTTTCTCCGATTGTAAAATTTTCTGTATTTTTTTTGCTGCTAAATTTAAAAGATTTTCACCACCTGCTTATATTTAGTCTGATTCAGCAGCCTTTCATTTACTTAATTTATTTATATAATTTATTATGTCTTTTATCTGAATCTTTATTTTAGTTTTATTTTTAAATTGATCCGGTAATCTGTTTTCACCTTTCTTGTATAGTTCTTTTCAGTAATTTTAAAATTTCTAAATGTTTTCTTCGTTTAGTAGTATTCAGAAAGCATTTTTTCTTTACTTGAACCACTTTTATATACTTTTTGAGGTATCATTTAGGCTTCCTTAATTTCTCTGATCAAGAAAAGTATTTAATTCGTTTCTTCTGTCTTTTCTTTCTTATATTCTGTATCTACTTCTTTCTTCCTGTCTCAATTTTATTTACCGATCTATGTAAAAGCTTCCTTCTTTTATCAACCTTTTAACCTGCTTCACTTATTTTCTAAATGATTTCCTTAGTCTTATTGTTTCTATAGAGTATTTATATTTTCTCATTGGATATGCTATATATCCACATGTTTCTTAGATTCTTCCTTACTTTTTTTCCTATAATTTCTAATAGAAATTTTTGCTGTCTAGATTTAAAAAATCTTAATATTCTATCTTTTCTGCTCATTTTTTTATATTTTTCTGAACTTTTTGTCGTTTTAATCATTAGTCTTTTAAATTTTGCGTTTTACCTAATTTTCACAATAGCTTTTATATTTAATTACTGTTTATTATTAAATTTTATATAATTTTTTCTTTAGGAGAATTTTAGATCAAGTTATCAATCAATTTTTCTTGCTTGTTTTCTATTTTTCACTTTTTTTATTCTTTTTTATTCTTTTTAGATATTAAATATTTGTTTCTTAATTGGAAATACTTAAGATTTTTGAGACTATTTTCTTACATTTAATAAGTATTAATATATAGATTAGATTATTCTTTTTGCTTCTTAACAAGTTTACCAAGAGGGAAACTATTTCTTAGGTGATATTTATTGTTATTATTTAGCAAACAACAAAAAATAGAAAAATAATAACCATTTAAGCGGATTTGGAAAAAGATCAAAATTAATCATAAATCAATTCTTAAAAAAGCTAAATTCAAGAAATGTAGAACTTTTATACTAATAATAGATGCTTTGCAAGAAAGGTTTTTATCTTAATTTATAGTAAATAAAATAAGATCCAAAAACTCCAGAAAAAGAAATAAAATTTGCTAAAAGGATTAAGGTTTACAGAACAAAATTAAATAGTTAAAACTATTATCCTAAGCTAAATTAATAAAAAGAGTTAATAAGTATATTTTTCAGTAATTTAAGCATCATTGATAGAGCTAAAATGAAATAACAACTCCTCTTAAAAATTAACAATCATCATTGATTTGCAAAATTCAACATGTATTATAGAAATTTTAAGAAGTTAGAAGTTAATAGACATAAATTTAACAAAATTTGAATGAAATAGTAATAAGAAATTAGATAGATAAATTATTATAGTTTATAGATTAAAAAGATAAATATTTATCTCTAAATATTCTGAATAATTTCATTTATGTATATATTATTTTTTATATAAACTAATTACTAAGAAACTATTTTTATTTAGTTTTGTTTATAAAATAAAAGCTTAAAGTATTAAACGGATGATTAAATAAAAGTGAAAAATTTAATTATAAATGGCAGTTTCAAAATAATAATTATGTATTATTTAACATTTCATTAAAAGGGTGTATAAAGAAATAAAATTTTTCTTATTAAAAGGCTTTTAAATTAAAATCAAATAAACTATAATAAATAAATGCAAAATGAAGTTTTGTAAAAAGAATATAAATTATTTTATATAATTTTTGATATAAATAAATAAGATTAGAGAGCGCGAAGTACATCAATGGCACGCAGCCCTTTAATAAAATTTTTTTAATTTAAAAAAATTATTTTATGAAGTCTTCAACTGTGCTAGCGTTCTTTGTGAATCTTGTCTATTAATAAGTATGATCGAAATGCTCCCTAAGAGACTTTAGTATCTGGCATCTTTCATTAAGAACGTTACTTGATGCCTCTTTAGTATTTACCTTCTCTCTTGGCTCACGCCAAGTTTCTTGTTTAGTTCTTTGCCTATTGGCACTTGCTGATGACTGATCTAAAGTCAATGCCAGTTGAAGGATTGCTCCTCCCTATTTTTTATATATAATAATTATAAACTGATCATGTGATAGTGAACGATAGTAACAAAAATACATGTATACACAAATGAACAAATGGATAGAATATCTATATTGTAAATCTTATATCATTATAAGAGATCATTTGAACGTAAAAAGTTTGCAAATTTCACTGCTCATAATAATAGATTATTTTCTGATAATATTCTAATCATTGTCAACTTTATCTATAATTTTATAGTTTATTGGGAAAAGCTTACAAAAAGTAAATATATAAATGCAGGTGCAATAGATCGGAAAAAATATTAAGAATCTTTCCTAATAACTTAACTAACATTCTTTTTTGATAGATTAAGATAATCTTGAAGATTAAAATAACCTCATCAAAAGTAAAAATTTAGATAATGCTTAATTGACATTGGAGATGTTTATTTCAGTCTCAATTTAAAACAAAATAATTCGAGATCTTACTTAGAAATATAAAGAGACAAAAAATGCAATTAAGTAAAGTAAAAATCTAAAACTAAATTGGATGAAAAAACTAAAAAATTGCTAGACTTCATGAGGCAGCGCAAAGAATTTGGACAACTTAAAGTGAACTTTGAAAAAAAAATGCAAAAAAAGAAGTTCAACTTAAAAATTGAGATGATAATGAAATGTTTCAAAATACTAATAAAATTTTAAAACTTTGAAGCGAAACAAAAAAAACAAATAGTATCAAATCAAAAAAAAATAATCTAAAAGATCTTAGTTTGTAAGAAAATCTTGAATAATTCACGTATCATAAAAATCAATAACATAAAAAAAAAAAAAAAAAAAAAAAAAAAATAGCTATTCATTGAAGAACTTAAAATTTTCGAAATGTATTAGAAAAGAGTTTTAAACTTATTTTTTATCAGAGAAATAAAATGGAAATCTGGGTTGGTACTAAACTTGATAACACTGATTGAAAGAGAAAATACCTTTATTTTTTTTGTACAGAGACTTGTACGTGACATGCGGACTCAGTTTACTCTATAGCGATCTCTCTGGACCAGAAATGGATTGTCTCTGCAAGTTCAGATAAGATGATCAAAGTCTGGGATTTCTATACGTATTTTTTTTAATCTCAAGTTATTACCTTTTTTTTCTTTTTTTCTAATATTTAACATTTTTTTTTCTAAAAAGTTTTTACTTTTTATTTAATTTTTTTTCATTATAAAGCCTTTAACACATCTGACGAATCAATTTTTTAACTTTTATAGCAATAAGGTTTTTTTTCATTATTCTAAATTTTTACTTTTATCCATTTTATTGAATGCTTTTCGTTAGTTTCAACTCTTTATTTTTTTCATTTTTTAAAAAAACGAAAGCTTTAGCAATTTGCATTTTACTGATTTTTTATTTGTAAAACTTTTTAAACTACTTTCTAATTTATTTAACTTTTATTATACTTTATTACTTTTTTAATAACTTGCTTTTATTTCGCTATTTTATTTATATTTAGATTCTTATTAATAAGAATTGAAAACTTTTTTTTAATTTTCAATTTAGCTTTTTTAAGTAAATCACTTTGTATTTATACATTTTAATATTTCTTTTTATAGAAAATAAATGATAATATTAATAATATTTTGATCCTTAACATTTCTGATTATATCTTGTTCATAAGTTGATTCATAATGATTAAGTATTTCTTCACTTGTTAAACTTTAGCATATTCAAAGTTAATGATAATTCTTACAAGATATATTTAAATATTAAACTAGATGATTTTTCTTAAATCTTGATAAATACATCTAAGTTTTTTTATTTCGATCTAAAATGATCATCTTTATCCAATTTAGATTTGTAATATTCATCGTTTAATATTAAATTAATAGCTAGAGACTTAAAAAGTTCTTTTATCCTTGCGAATTAGCTATTATTTAAATAATAGATTTACTTCAAATTTACTCTTAAAGGGTATATTTAAATAAATATCTTCATTTTTCTTTATTTTTTTAATATTATTTCTTATTATTGCCAATCTAACTTTATCTTTGAGAATTTGCTCAAGTTTTTCTAAAATCTGAAGAAAATATTTCATTTTGAGCAAAGGAATATTTGTCTATCCCTTTAGATAATGAAACTAAATGTTGCAAAAAGTTGTAATTTAAGCAAGTGATTATCTAATTTTTGAAGTATTATAGTCTTTGTGATTATTAAATTTCCATTGTTTAGAAATGTTCTCTGTATTTAGAGTGACTAAGTTATTAGCATTGAAAACCTAGAAATTTATATATTTACCTTACATTTTACTAATATATTTTTATTGCAATTTCTCTTTTTATATCTATAGACTCTGATAAATTTTATAATAACTAATTCAAGTTTTATGTATAAAAAAGTCTTATGATTTTACTTCCTAAACCTAGTTATTATTTAGAAGATTTAATTTTTAGCTTTTACATCTTTTTGTTATTTCTCTAACTAATTTAAATTTGATTATTCATTTATAAAGTATTAATTTCCTAACTATCTTAAAAATTATGATTTCAAATTTTAAATCTTTTTTCCTATTTTTTTAGGAGTTAACTAAGAAACTATTTATGGTTTTTTTGTTATTTCAACTCAAAAATTTGATTTTTTCTATATAGAAAAATTTAATTATTTATGCATGTGTTTATAGATCTTCATAGAACATACTTTCATTTAATAATACTATAGTTACACATGCTAGGTATCTAATATCACTATTTATTATAAACAGTTTAAGAAACCTTCATTAATACAACCTTTTAATTCTAATGTAGTAGTAGCCATCATATCTCTATCTGATCAATGGTTACACAGAGCCTTCATATTTTTCTTTAAACTAAAACACATAAAAGCGCTTTTTATTTTGATAAAAGTCTTCGGCTGTTTCTTGAGTATTGCTCTTCTCATCTTCTTATCCTATAACCTTTTTTCTATCTCCTTTATCAATCCATTATAACCAAGATTTCTTCATCTAATAGAAATTTTTATCTTTTTATTATAGTTTCATCAATTACAAGACGCTGAAATTTAGTATCTAGCATAAAGTAAAAATTCCATAAAATATCTTAATTAAAAGGTCTAATTTCCAAAAGCTTAGCTATTTATTGCTTCGCATAAAACTAATTATCTAATTTATTCTTTTAATGCTTCTTTATTTCTTTCTAGTGTTTTCTATCTTCTAAAAATACTCTTCTTGAGTAAAGTATTACTGTAATTAAAATACTCATCCTTCGTTTAATTTTGTTGGTGTCCTATTATATACTTTATTTAGTATCTGATTTAGTTTTAGTTAAATATGAATAGGAATATAAGAGCTTAAAGTCGTTATCTTAAGAGAATTATACTATCTAGTTAAATCCTTAATTCTAAATAACTTTATAGAAGATAAAGTATCTCACTGCTAGAAAAAGGCTTTATTAGCTAAATGGTTAGAGTGAAAGTAGAAAAGATTATCTGGAAAGAAACTAAAGAATCGCTTGAAAATTTTTAACCTTTGCAGTTATAAGAAACAGGAGTCTAATAATAGCAAGCCTCGAGTTAATTCCTTTGATAGTAAATTGTTTAGCATCCACAAATTAATTAGAGGAAAGCTATAATAAAGTTGCAAGTTAATTGATAGGAAATATCTGAAAACATTGAAATGGTTTGTGGCAATAACTGGAAATAAAAATTTAAATACCAGAAACTTCAAAATTCAAAACTCAGATTTATCAAACCTAAAAGAAATTATGAATAGAGGGAGTTAAATAAAAAGTTTGGAAAGATAAAAGAAGAAACAGTGTTGGGTATCTATTTAGTTAAATTATCAAATCTATTCCTTTAAACTCTTATAGTAAGCTCTATTTATAACCTTTTAATTAACTCAATAGATTATCATATGCTTCTATATCTCTCTTTTAGTAACTAATAATAGCATTATATTAAATTAAGAAGCAAAGAACTAATTTCTCACTTTAATAATATAATAGTTAAACGTAATTAAGAAACATAAATAATGAGACTAAGATTAATAAAAGAGATCTAATAAAAAATTTGAACTAAAGCTTAATAATAAATAGTAGAAGGCTATTTAATTAAAGAAATTAAGTAATGTTTAAATAATGCTATAGTCATTACTAATCAAATAATGCTTTAATTGTACTAGCCAAGCTTACTTATTTCACTTTAAATAAAAATAAAAGATACAATTGAAAAATAGAAAACTTAGAGACCAACTTATGATTCTTATTTACTCTTAGCTCTTCATAAGCTGACTGAGAAATGGGCTTAATTTCTCTCAACTTAGAACTAATGGTTAAGCTTAAGATATTAAAGAGATAAAAAATCAGAGTTAACAAATTAGAGTGATAATGATAAATAATAAACATAAAAACTACTCAACCCTAAATAAACAATTGATTCTTCAAGACTTTTTTAAAATACTAGAAATTATTGAAACTAAAAGAGAAATAAAATAGATTGATAGGATAATGTATAAACTTTGACGGAACATTAAAGACATAAAATACTCAGAAAAAAGCAAATTAAGCAGTTAGGGATAAATAAAGATAGTTTTTTTATCAGTACGTATTATTATTCGAGCGAAAGCGAAAAACTTAAGAAAATTCTTTAGAATTCGCTCAATAAAATTTTAAAATGCTATAGAAAATTTAAGAAAAATAGAAGATTAGTTGCAAAACATTAAAATAGTGTTTCTTTAGCTGGAAAAGTATAGAAAAAAGTGATTTATGAAAGAAGCAAGAAAAATATGGGCAAAAATTCAAATAAAGCGCAGATTCATATGAGACTAAATTAGATAATTAATAAAATGATTTCAAAAAGAATTTTGTATTTTGCATTCATAAGGAAAAAATGCAGAACTTATAGGAAAAAACATTATAGAATCAAAGTAAATTTCTTAATCAATCTATGAAAACACCAAAAATTAACTTTTATCCTTCCAAAAAAGAAGATCTTAAAGAACTGGTTTTTGTGTGAAATTATTAAATAATATTTACCAATAAACTTAAAAGGCATAATGAAATTAATAATAGTGGGCAAATTTACAATTTTTGAAGTAAATAAATGTAAATAGATGGCTCATAAGTAAATAATAGCCAGTTTTATTTAGTAATTAAAAGTCTAAATTAGAGATTTAAATTAAACTTAAAGAAGGATTATAAAATTAAAATATTCCTTTAGTTAATCTCATTATTAAAGCCACTATTTTAATTAGAATCTTTAATAATCTTAATTGGTCTAGTTATCTTTAACAGCATTTCAAATAAGATTCTAGTAAGTCATATTGCTATTATTATACTCATTAATACCTAATAATATTTCCCTTTGTTGAATTAATAATACTGCTTAATTTAAGCAAGAATATTTGTAAAAGAGAGCTTTAATCTTAAAATAAAAGGAAATTCTCTTTAAAATTTTAAATGGAAATGAAATTAATAGAAGCTAGAGATATGAAGCCTTAACCAAGAAGTTGCTATATCTAAAAAGAAAAAACTAATAATGCATAAAGTCTCCTATTATTATGGCTATTTAGATTGGTAGCTAATAATCTTAAAATTCTTTATTTATAAATGTATGCTCTTTTATTAATCATTATTGCAAGTGAATAATCTATCCTACAAAAGTCTTTAGTAGAAGAAAAAATAAGTATTATATAATTTATGAAGTTGGTAAAGATTTAAAAATAATGACTTATAGAAACTTTCAAAAAGCTATTATATTAGAGGCATATTTAGCAAAAAAAACAAATAATAGGAATCTATGTAATAATAGAGAAAAGTCTAACGAATATAAGATATTATATTTATATAGTAACGATTCTTCATTTCACTTTTACAATAAATTATTTAAGCAAATACACTTTAAACATTTACTCTCCTATTTGTTTTATATTAACTACATTTTAGTTCAAGAGCTTTAGATAAATTTTGGGAAAACATTATAAAAAAGACAAAAATATATGAAATAAAAATTTAGCAGTATAGATAATAACCATTAGAGATAGATTAATATTAAACTTAAAATTCTACAGTTTAATTAAGATATTTTTATACTATTTTATCTATAAATCTAAACAAATAATTATATTAGCATAATTAATGAAGGCTCTTATATATAATTCTATCAACAAGTAGTTTTTTAATTATGTTTAATTTTTTCTACCTTGGTAAAATAATAATTGTTTCTCATTTTTGTCTAAAAATGATAATAATTCTCTTTTTTGGTTTAGATTTTTCATCTTTTGATTTTAAGTTCGACAGTCGTTAAGAAATACAGACTCTTCTGTATTTCTAAGAATCATTTTAGAAAATTATTTTTCTGTTCTATCTTTAATGTCAGTAAGTTAAAAACTTAATGTCTCAAATTTGAATTGCTTATTGCTTTAGAGAAGAGAGAATTAGTTCTAATTCAATTAATATTTAACATTCTTATTATATTTATAGCTTAAACTAAAAGAGTTACATTATATCTCATTAACTAAACAGGTAAGCTTTTAATTTTATTGATAAATGTTTTATAGTTGTGATTATAGATTCTCTATGCAAGTTAAGTCTAAACTAAGATTCAATTAATTGTTTTTTGTAGAACTAAATAGATTTTAAGAATGTTCTAAGATTATGTTGATTGTACTTTTTTTAAATAAAATTTAGGAGAATAGGGTTTATGTTCTATTGGGTTACTAAAGTATTCTAAAGTTTCTCTATATCTTAGAAAGTTTTAAGATTTCTCCTTTACAAGTTTAGCCAAAAGATTTTCTTTCCAAGGACTTAATTGACTGATTATGTAATTTATCTTATATTTATTCCCTTTAGATTGAACCATCAATGCTAGTAGGACTTAAGTAAATTGTCTTATGATTGCATATTAAAGCTCTTAATATTGTTCTTGATACCCTAGAGAAATTCCTTTATTACTATAATCTTATAGATTTTAATAATTTACTTAAAAGCTAGATTTAAGCATGTTTTATGGTTCTTTAAGGTTCTATATTTTGATAATAAAATTGAATTTAAAATTAAAGAGTGAAATTTAAAGAATAAAGGGAAGTTGAATCATTAATTAATAGCTACAACAAATAATTATGATTAAAAACGGAAGAGAAAACTCAAGCTAAAGAAAGAGAAGTAAAAATGGACTAAAGATGACTTAATTGGGGTATCTAAAGATTAAGAACTTTATCAAGCGTAATATATTTGAAACTTTAGTTAATGAATTAACTAGATTTTCTTAACTTTGCTATTTTGTTTATTGATGTAGAATCTTAAGCTAGCCTTATACTACATAGCAAGGGTATTTTGACGCAATATTAATCCCTCAAAACCTCTTTTTTATGACTCACTCACCCTTGAAAAGCGTATGCTACTATAATATGGTTAAGCAACTATTAAGGTTTTAATTCTCTTCTAATGTTTGGTATTCTAAACTGACTAAAGAAGAAAAAGAGAAGAAGATTCTGTAATAACCTCAAAGCTCGAGGCGATAAATTTAAGTTGAAATTCGCTTTTTTAGTTCTGTTATTTAGTTAATAAAAATTGCTTCTATTAAAGAATTTACTGAGCAATAGATTCTTCGACTCAACTATTTATTCTTCCTAGGGTATTGACTGAAGTTCTAGAAATTTCCATTAAGTTTAACATATTCTTATCTTGCTAGCTTTGAATAGCTTAGTAATCTTAGTTTTCGTTTCTATATTTGTTAGCACTGAGCTATTCATTTTAAGTAAGCACGCTTACATTCTTATTGAGCTTAGTCTTTATTCTCACAGCTTATCGGAAAGAAACATTTGTCTAAGTATTTATATACTCTGCTAAACTGCTTTCTACTTTAACTATTCTTCGAAGAAGATGAGATGAATCAAATTTTGCTTGGCAAATTTTTGGCAGACATCTACTCAATTAGCTAAAAGAATCTGCAAAGAAAGACTATTCTCTTTAAAAATAAACTTCTTAAGTAGTCCTCCTATATCCAGGAAATATATACCTCTAATGGCTTTCTCCTCTTGATGTTTGATCGTTTCAGAGGATAGCTATTTTTTTTCTTGAAAAGTTAGATTATTAATTATAAATCAAGGATAGTTAGTAAAGACACAATACCAAAAGACATATTTTCTCTTAATTCGATTTTTAATTTCCTCACGCCTACCAACATATTAATGTCTTTTAACAAAATTTTCTCTTCTTTTAATCTTCAAGAATCTAAAATTTTTCTTTACTTAGCTTATGAAAATGGACAACTAGTTAGATTTCTTAAATTTCTATAAATCTATGCTTCAAAAATTCTAATTTGCAATGTTCTCAAATTTCCTTGTAAAATACTTACAAGTTAGTACTAATTAATAAGAATTTTCTTTCTTAGATCAATTTTATGATGCTTAGTTTTTTTGTTTAATTTTAGCTCCTTTTTGCTTAGTAATCTTAGATATTTCAAAGTAACTATTTTATCAATTTTTTTCAATCTCAAGTCTTGGATCCTGCCAAGTATTTTTTAATTCTAGCTTTAACTATTTTTCTATTTATCTTCAATAAAAGGATTGAGGTAATTAATTTCTGCTATACTGGGTAAAATCTATATTTCCTCAATAAGACTTAATCTGAGCTACCTATCTCAAAAAAGTTTAAAAAAATACCCGGAGGAACTGAAGTTTTAGAATAATGAGAGGGTTACTTAAGTCTTAAAATGCAAAGTTAACCTTTAAGCTATAAATTGGTTCTTAGCACTCTTACTGAGATTACTATACACTGTCTTACTAAAAATCTTCATCTCTTTATCTTAATCTTATTTTGATTTTATGGGATAGAAGCTTCTAAAAATCTAGTAAAGTATCATTATCGTATTAGCTTAGCAGATTAATAATTTAAGTAACTCTATGCCTTTTTTTATATAATTTCCCTCAATCTTAAGATATTTTTATTTATAAAGTGAAAGTTAAATTAATGCATAAATAATGGATTTTAATAACTTACATAAATAGTAATAGGATAAATTAATCTTTAGCTTAAAATAGTTATTAAATAAATGCTTAATCTTTGAGTTCAGATTTTAAAGTTAATCATTCAATTATTAATGTGACTACTAATAATCATAGTACAGTTAAAATTAAACAAGGTTTCATTTTAAGTAGTTTCTTTTGTTATTATTTCTAAATGATTTCCCTTAGTAGTTCAGCTTCATTAGTCTAATTCTTATATAATTCTTATTGCATCTTGAAACTCTAAGGTTAGTATCTAATATTAATTATTTAGCTCTTCTTTCTTTTGTTTTTTATATATTTACATTATTATTAAGCTTGCAAAATGATCTCATAGATATGCTTTAAAGATTATCTTTATTATTAGTAATTTATTCATTTTATCTTAAAATTAGTCTAAAGAGCTATGTTTATACAACCTTATTGCAGGCTTATTTATAAAAGATTTATATTTTTTCATATTAAATGACAAGAAGTTAGCAAGTAGCCTATATATATTTTACAATTCTTTTAAATTAAATAGTTATTCAAATTTGCAGGTCCTTAAGAAATGAACTCAAAAGGAGCTTTCTAATTTTACAAATATAACTTAAAATAATTGATTTAAAATTTATTGCAAATAGTCTTGGTATAATGAAAAAAATTTACGATCTAAAGGTTAAAAATAATTTAGTTGGAGCTACAATATTGAAAACATTAGCATCATGTTCTTTTAATTTATTTATGATTTTTTAGAACAATTTACTTCTTAATAAATGATATCATTCTCATAGCAACTTTTATTTTTTCTCTTTTCTTCTCTTTTTATATTATATTTAATGTTTATTTAATTAACGCCCTTAAGAATCGAAGTTAGCAAAAATTTTGAACTTCAATTTTTAACAAAAAAGAGATAAAAGCAATTTATTTTTAAAGAATTTTTTCTTTATATTTTGCTTATGAATTATGTAATTAACTAAATAAAAGTAAAGTGTTATAAATAATCAAACGTTTAGACAAATAATAAATATTTTATTTCCATAACTATTATTATTTTCTTAAGTGTATCATTTTAAAAAGTTAATTTTTTTTAGATGAGAGTTTTAAGAAAGCATGATGGATAAAAGCTATTAAATGTAGTCAACCTTTTTTTTAGATAAATTAGTTTTAATTTAATAATCTAATTTCCATTTTATTATCTTAATAATTTAAAAGTTTTTAAAAAAGTGATTTTTACTATTAATCTGTTTTCTCTATTTTATGATTTTAGAATCTATATTAATTCTTTTTTGATTTTAATATCTCTTGAATTTTATCGTTTAATAAACTTCTTTAGAGTCGTAATGAAAATATTTTAGATTTTTAATTAACTTGCTTGAGGATTTTCATCGTAGGTATATTTAAGTTTAAATGTTTATTAAGAATTCTAAACTATTAATTATTATAGATTTAGTATTTTTAGTTACCTAAATATTCTTATTATATTTAAAAAATCATAAACATTTTAAAAAAGTGAATTATTTATTTATTTATTAATTGATGAATCATTAACTTATTTGTTAAAGATAAAAGCTTTTTAATTTTATTTTACTTAGGCTTATAATATTTATGATTTTTAAATATTTTGTATGTTTCATATATTCAAATTTTAATTATTTTATAGAATACAGCAGCATAATCATTCTACAATTGAATTTAAGATTAGTCTATGTTTTTTTTTAAAGGAAACTAAATTATATTTAATCTTCTTCTTCATTAAACCATTTTAAGTTTTAACATTTTATTATTGAATTTATTGTTAATTATTTATGGTTTTAATGAATTCATTTCTGTTTAATATTATTTGAAATAGTTTACTCTTATATATAAGGTTGTT
This sequence comes from Loxodes magnus, assembly GCA_946699065.1. Lineage (NCBI taxonomy): Eukaryota > Ciliophora > Karyorelictea > Loxodida > Loxodidae > Loxodes > Loxodes magnus. The sequence continues at coordinate 34,391 of CAMPDV010000087.1, read as the reverse complement.
CATTAATTTTTTTTGTATGATTGTTTGTATTTATTTAATTTATCTTTCTTAATTTTAGTTTAAGACTTATCTAATTGATAAAGCTCATATATGTATAACGTTTCAAAAGAATTTTATTAAGTTTGCTAATTTACTTTAAAATTATTTACCTAATAGTTGTAATGTTTTATCTATAAAGTGATTTTTGAAAGTGTTTTTTTAGAATTAAGGCAGTTCAAAGTTTTGGTAAAATAAATATATTAGTTTATGTTTTCGTTTTTTATAATCTTAGTTATTAAAATTTAAAGGTCTTGTTCTTTAATTTATAATTAGAGTGAAGTAGTTAAAAACTTAAAATTTCTACTATTCATTGTATTATTAATTTTTTTCATTTATTCTGCTATATCACGAATTAAGTGTTAATTTCATTATATAAAATTGTTGTTTAATTTTTAAATAAAAAAGTTAAAGGCATATTAAATATTTTTTTCTATTTTTATTTAATTAATTGTGTTACTAATGAAGTTAGTTAATTTATTTACTGTCCATTTTTAATTTTATTTAATTTAATGATTATATGTTAGATTCTTTTTGTTTCATTGCGTTTTTTCTTTTGAACAAAATTTGTTTTGCTAAGTTAATTTTTATGTTTGATCACAGAGTATAACCTATTTATCAATTTATTTTGGTTTGTATCGTTTTTTCTTAAATTAATTTCATTTTATTAATCTAAAATTTTAATTTCCAAAAATTTTTGTTTATTTTAGGTTTAAATAAATATTATTCAATTCTGGTATTTTTCTATTTTTAAGATTAAATTTTTTAAAAAATTATAAAAAATCGTTTCGACAATGGAGTAAGAATACTTGATACAAGCATCAAAAATTCAAAAAGTTCAAGAGATAGCTAAGGGAGGTTTTGGAATAGTTTATAAAGGGCTAATGTAGGGTTTTGCTGAAGTGGCGATAAAAGAGTTATACAATTAAAGTATTTCTCAGGTAGCAAGGAAAGAGTTAGAGTAGGAGATATCAATAGCCTAGAAATTGCATCATCCAAACATAGTTTAACTATATGGATACTGTCCTTAGCCTTTATGTTTGGTAATGGAATACTTGCCGTACAATCTGTTTGATTTGTTGCATAACAATTAACAATTAGATTGGAATCTACGTTACAAGATAAGTATAGAGATAGTTATGGGTTTAGAGCATATCCACAGTAAAAATATTATCCACAGAGATCTAAAGAGCAACAACGTATTGTTAGACGATAAATTAAAAGCTAAGTTAACTGATTTTGGGTTATCGACAATAAGGGTTGAATCAAGGTCCTAAGAATTCACTAGTTAGGTGAGTAATATTCGTTGGATGGCGCCTGAGTTAATGATTATGAAGCCAAAGTATAGTAAGCATTCTGATATATTCGCTTTGGGAGTCATTTTTTGGGAAGTAGCAGCAAGAAAAATACCTCACAAAGAGGCTGACGATTTGTCGATAAGAGAAGGTATCAAAACTGGTGAGAGAGAGGACATGCCTGAGGAATGTCCTTAAGATTACAAAATTTTAATCGAAAAATGTTGGGCATAAAATCCTAGCGACAGAGCAACGCTAGAATTCTTGCAAAACTCGTTAATAGCCAGCCTGAATAAGAAACAAATCCCCAAAAAGGACTTACCGATCGAAAATGTTCAGCCAATGTTTTAAAATCTAAGACTTGAAAACGTCGAAGAATCGAAAGTTCTTCTTAAGCAGCAAAATAAAAAATAAGAAATCGTATAAACTTAAACTTCGCAGAAAGAACAACTTGAAATTTAATATAACAAATCTCAAGGTAATTATTCATTAATTTAGATTAAGTTTTTACGGGACATACGCACTCAGTTAACTCTATAGCGATCTCTCCGGACCAGAAATGGATAGTCTCTGCAAGTTCTGATAAGACGATCAAAGTCTGGGATTTCCAGACTGGAAGCTGTTTGAGGACTTGTACGGGACATGCGAACTCAGTTAACTCTATAGCGATCTCTCCGGACCAGAAATGGATAGTCTCTGCAAGTGGAGATAAGACAATAAAAGTCTGGGATTTCCAGACTGGAAGCTGTTTGAGGACTTGTACGGGACATACGGACTCAGTTTGATCTATAGCGATCTCTCGGGACCAGAAATGGATAGTCTCGGCAAGTAAGGATAATACGATCAAAGTCTGGGATTTCCAGACTGGAAGCTGTTTGAGGACTTGTACGGGACATGCGGACTGAGTTAACTCGATAGCGATCTCTCCGGACCAGAAATACATTGTTTCTGCAAGTGAGGATAGGACGATAAAAGTCTGGGATTTCCAGACTGGAAGCTGTTTGATGACTTGTACGGGACATGCGGACTCAGTTAGATCTATTGCGATCTCTCTGGACCAGAAATGGATAGTCTCTGCAAGTTCTGATAGGACGATCAAAGTCTGGGATTTCCAGACTGGACGACTGATTCGAAACTTGGTCGGGCATTCTCTCTATGTGTACAAAGCTTTAATAACTTCGGATAATGGTTTTATAATATCGGCTTCACATGATTCGACTCTAAGAATTTGGAATTTTAATACTGGTGAGTGTATATAGACATTAACTGGGCATGTTGGTTGGGTATATGCATTGGCATTGAGTGTGGACAACAAGTGGATATTATCTGGTGGATAGGACAAGGTGTTGATGAAATGGAGGATAGCTACATGAGCAAGTATGTATTAAGCTAATATTTTTGATTAAGTTCTAATATTTAAAATTGTTTTAAGTCTTCCTTTTAAGTTCTTTCTTTAGTTTCTTTCTTTTAAGTTCTTTATTTAAGTCTATCTTTAAGTCTATCTTTAAGTTCTTTCTTTAAGTCTAACTTTAAGTTATTTCTTTAAGTTATTTATTTAAGTCATTTCTTTAAGTTCTTTATTTAAGTCTTTATTTAGTTATATTTTCTAAGTCAAGTATATTTAAAGAGTTTAATGTTTTTTAAAGTTATTTATTAAGTATATTTCGATTTTTTTCAAATTAGTTAAGTATATTAGAAATGTTTAAGTAAATTATATTGTTCTTTTAATTATTTAAAAACAAATCTGAGTAAAAGCAAGTTATTAAAATAATATTAACTCTTTATAATTTTATTTAATAGGATCTAGAAAAATTTTGAAGCTTTAGGATTTTATAAGTATTTAATTATTTAAAAGGGTCTAGATAAAAATTTTGAAGTATAAAAGATTTTATAAGTATTTAATTATTTAAAAGGGGCTCGAAAAATTTTGAAGCTTTAGGATTTTTATAAATAAGTATATTTTATTTAAAAGGTTCTAGAAAAAATTTTTAAAGTATTTAAGTCTTTATAAAGTTTTTTTTTCTAAGTAGTGAGCAGATTTTTTTTTAAATGAGTTTATTATTTTTTAATTTGTATTATTTCAAGTGTTAGGAGTTTTTGCAAAGTTTTTTTCTAAGCAAGTGTGAATTTTTTTAATTCTATTTCTTAGTATTTTCTATTATAATAATACTTTTCGATATTAAAAGAGGTTCTGACTGTTTTTTTTAATATTTTTATGAGTTTAGAAGCCTTTGAAATGGCAAAAAGTGTGAAAGCCTTTTTTGCTCAACGTTTTACACTATAGGGAGGAGTTGGGACGGAACAAACTGGAGGAATTCGGGATTGTAAAAAGTTCAGAAAGGAATAATTTTTTTTTGAGAAAAAGTTTCAAAATATAAAAGGGTTTTGAAAAAATGGCAGCTATTATAGATTTTGATTTCGAAATTTTTTGAGGTTGGATTTGAAAATTTTGGATTTGATAAATTGTTGATTTTGGACGTTCGAAATTTTAAGAATTGGGTTTTGTATTTTTTTTTTATTCTTAGAGCTAAAAAAAGGGCGAAAAAGATTATTTGAAGCATTAAATCATGAAAAATTTAATTTTGTTCTTTTGCTCAGCATTTTACACTGCAAGACTTTTTTCGGACGGAATAAACTTAGAATTTTGAACATTAATTTTTTTTAAATGTATTTTGGAAATCAGAAGATAAAAAAACAAATTAATTTGCAAAAAAAGTAAAAACTATTATTTGCTGAGAGTTTTGCACTACAAGAGATTTTAAGGAAGGAATAAATTAAAAAAAAATAATAAGCTTTAAAGCAATGCAATTAAAAAAAAAGTTTTAATAAATGGTAAAAAAACTTGCATTAAAAAAAAAATAAAGAAACCTTTTTTTGATATGAATTTTTCGCTAGAACAAATATTATGAAAGAAAGAACGCAAAACAAATTGATTTAAAATTAAAATAAGCGATAAAATTTTATTGGTTAATATTTTAAAAAAAAGAAAACATAAAAGAAAATATAAATTGCAATATATAAATTTTTACATGAAAAGTAAAAAATTAATTAAAAATAGTCTTGAAAATAAATAAAAAAAAAACCATTAAGATAAAGTATAAACTTTTAAAAATCACAAAAAATTGCTTGAAAAAAATAAACGAAAAAGTAACTAAAAGAATAGCCAAATTCAGTTACATGTAAACACTAATATTTACATCTAATCTATAAACATAGAATAAAAAATACAAAAATAAATAGAAAAATTATAAAAGTAAAGATAAAATAAAATAATGAAACTATCAAAATTTAGAGAAAATAAACTCAAAAATTAAAAAAAATGATTTAAAAATATGAAAAGGATTAAAACTCAAAAAAAGCATAAAAAAGTAGAAAGAGAGTCTGAAGATCAGTTAGGTAATTATAAAAAACTAGAAGTTTAAAAAGAGAGATTTCTAAGAAAAGTATATTAAAGCAAGTAAAAGAGTCTGAAGATCAATAAAATAAATTATAAAAAACTAGAAGTTTAAAAAGAAAGATTTCTAAGAAAAGTATATTAAAGCAAGTAAAAGAGTCTGAAGATCAATAAAATAAATTATAAAAAACTAGAAGTTTAAAAAGAAAGATTTCTAAGAAAAGTATATTAAAGCAAGTAAAAGAGTCTGAAGATCAGTTAGGTAATTATAAAAAACTAGAAGTTTAAAAAGAAAGATTTCTAAGAAAAGTGTATTAAAGCAAGTAAAAGAAGTTTTAATGATTGAATTCGATATTTTAATGAAAAATCGAATATCTTTATTGAAAAAAAGATAAAGAATAAAATTAAGTTTATTGTCTTAGAGAAGAGCTCCTGTGTTCTCTTTTATTATTCCTGCTCTTTCCTTGACTAAATTACTGTGTAGGACTACATCAGTTTGCCATCCTTTTCTTCGAAAATCTACTAATTATCGTTAAAGTTTCTCCTTCCCTTTTATAAAATCCTACTTTCTTGTGATTTTGAATTACTTTTTGTATACGTATTCTGTTCTTGTTGTCCATTTTTTGAAAAGTTAGTATAATATTTATTACTTTTAATTTTTTCAGATTCTTGCTTCTTCCTGCATTTTTTCCTACAATGATTTTTCTAGCATAACTAGCACGAATCTTTTTCGATAAAAATTTATCTTATTTATTTCTAATTATTAGAATACTTATTCGATTTTTATTTGGTTATTTATTATTAATCTTATTGATCTTATAATTTTTAAATTATTACTTGTTTTTATTCTTTTTTCTTAAAGTTGCTTTATTTAATTATCAATTTAAGAATATCTCAAAAAAAATGGAATAATCTATTCGCCTTTCCAAAAGCCAAATTAAAAACGCAAAAAGGAAAGCTGCGAAACAAATGTAGAGACAGCAACAAGAAAATGATAAATCAAGTTCCTCCTCTGAAGGAAAAATCATAATCGGAACAATAGAATCGAATCCAGTAAAGGTATAAAAATAATCCGAAATATAAATATAGCTTGACCAAATGAAAACAATAATACAAAATTATTATGAAACAATTTACAACCAAGGGAAAAAAATAAGAGAAATAATGAATACTATCGAAGATTAAAATAACGAGCTTCTAATAATTAGACGATAATTGATTTAGAATAATCTAGTCACGGAATAGTAATATATGAATAATCTCAATCGAATTTTAAGCAAGAACAAAATATGATTATCGAAAATGTTTCTACATAAGCAAACGTTTAAGAAAAATAGAATGACTAAAAGATTAATATAGATTTAATCAAAAGAATCGATTAACTTGAAAAAAAAGTATTTCTGAAGAGACTCAAAAAAAGACCAATCAAAAATTGCTATTATTGCAATTCAAAGTGACACTTATTACAAAATTGCGATTAGTGAAGATAAATTTAGATAAAAGAACAATAAAGAACGTTAAGCATGCTCAGCAGACTCTGAATTAACCTAAACAGGGATTTACAAGAGAAAACTATTCACATAAAAGACAGAAGATCCTCTGTGGTTCCATCCACATAAAAAAATGGCGTGGTATCCATCCACGCTAAAAAAATGGGAGCAAAAACCTGGTTGAAAATCCAGGGAATGCTAAACTTTAATTACTTTTAGTTTACTATTATTATTATTATATCAATTTAAGAAAAATGAAATTGGAACATTTGAGGGACTTTTTTAAATTATTTATCAATTTATTCCTTATTAATTACTATTTACTATTAGATTTTATTTAATGATTCATCTATTGATGCGAATTATAGGTTTAATTATTCCATTAATTTTTCTAGTAAGTTTTCTAACTTTTCTATTATTTATCTTTGCTTTTTCAAGTCATATTGGATATTTGATATCCTTTGCTGAACTGATTATGCAAAGGATTCCTTAGATTATTAATCTTTATCTTATTAATTCTATTTTTCAATTAAATTAGGTTATTCTTATTTTTTCTAGTATTCGTTAATAAAGGTCTATTATTTCTTAGGTGCCATTTTATTAAATATAATATATAAGTGTTGATTTCTTTCAGAATTTAATTAAATGGTTAACATAGTAATCATCAAAATTATTTTATTAAGATCATTATTTCTTTCGTTTAAACATTTTTTTAATTGATCTATTTTTGTTAAAAGTAAAGATAAAGAACTTTTAATTTTTTTTTGCAATTTCTCCTTTTTTAAATCATATTTTAAGATATATTACATTTTTAATAGTAGATCATGGTTTTTATTATAGAAAATTCATATGCAGGATCGTCTTACTTTTTGCTATTAATTTTAAAATGTATTACAAATTAATTACTACTTTGCACCTGTTAAAAGTCTATTTTAGTTCTATCAAATTTTTCTTTGAAAGTCTTTTTCATTTTCACATAAGGCCAACAATCAACTTTAAAACTTGTTCCGTTTATTCTGTTCCTATAAAGTAAATTGGATAGCTAATTTATGATTATAAAATTTCAATCATTATGAGACTAAATTTTCTACACTTGGTTTACTTTTCTTCATTATTTTTGAAATTATTTATATAGGTACTTTACAAGTCTTTTTCTTATTTTGAATCAAAGTTATTTCCACTCCAATTTCTGAGTTATAAACATGGAGATATGAAAGTGTTTATTTTAACATTTTAATCTGCATTTTAATATGAAAATTATTCCTTTCTTTAAATAGTTATTATTTCGATTTAATTTAGTAAAAAATGTCAAAAAAACTCAAAACGGAGAGTAAAATAAAGAATGTATGATATATTGGATCAAAAATACTTAATAGTTATATTTTAAAATAGCTTTAAAGATATTTAATAATTTTGTAGGTTTTGATAATTAAAATAATTATTCTCTTATAAAATTAAATTTGAAGTAGTGAAATTAATTATCTCTTAGTTATATTCAATCTATTTTTGTAGATATTTGATTATTCTCTTAAGTTTTAATATTATTTTAGATTCTTTATTGTGGTAATTTATTATATAATAAGATAAATAATAAAAATAAAATTTTGTATTTAAAGTTTTATTATATTAATCTTTATATTTTTCTTAATTATCTATTATTTAACTTTAATTTTATTTATATAGATTTTACTTTATTTTATTGAAATTAAAATATGTTTGAATTTTTAATGTTGGTAGCATAGTAATTTAAGTCTGGCTTAACTTAACTAGTTTCTAAATATTAATAGGGTTATAGTATGATTTGATAATGTAAATAATGAATATTTGTATTATAATAGATAATTAATTTTTAATGTTTTTTAATTAATCTAAAATACTTATAATAGCAAAATGGAAATATTGTAGTTATTTTTATACTATTTAATATGCTAGCCTAAGCATTTTGTTGTTATGCATAATTTTTGTTAATAATAGTATTTGTTTATTTACTCTAGCTAATATTTGGTTTGTTTAATGATGATATACTAATTGAATAATGAATAATCAGAGTAAATAAAGGTAATTTAATGAATTAATTGGTAATTAATTTAAATTAACTAAGTATATAAAGTTTTGATTGGTATCTAATTTAAGTTAAACTTAAATAATATGGCTTCTAAAGTATTTGATCATTTAACTTTTACTTATTTCTATATTATTACTTTCTTTTATTTTTCTTTTTGGTATTATTTTATTAATATTATAATATATAGTTTTGAAATACTAATATAAACTAAAGATACCATTAATATTTATAATTTAAAGAAATATTTATGTTAAAATACTATAATTTAAAAGTTTAAATCATATTTCTGGTTTAAAGAACTAACTATTTAGTACATTTTTTAAATAAAACTATTAGTTTAGTATACTTCTTAAAAGATAAAAACAAGCTATTTTATTTTAAATAGTTAATAGATTTAATTTAATAAATACAACATATTTATTTAAATATAAACCTATTTTCATTTATTTTTAATTCGATTTACTATTCAATTACATAATAATTAGATATTACCAATATATATTATATCATATATTTATAATATCATTTTTAATTATTCATAGATTCAATATTTCTTATGCTATTTTAATTAACATATTAAATTTATATTTACTATCTAGAGAATATTATTTTGCTACTTTTCATTTATTTAAATATTACTATAGTTTAATAGAAATTTCATTATTTTTAAATTGATAAATAATATTCTAATTATTTAATAATCATTAATTATACTTTATTTGTATTATTTTATTTTGCTTATTAGTATATTTAAAACCTAAATATACTAATATTACCATGCTCCTTAATATTCAATTATAAAGAAATTATTTATAGACTATATGTTATTTCTTTAGAGATTTAGTTATTATTATCTTATCATTTTCTATATCTATTTTACTTGTAACTTTTGCAATTTTAAATTTTCTATTACTTATTTAAATTTCATTTTTTTAATTAAATATTAAGATATAATCAAATTTGAATATACTCTAAAAGCCTCTTTGAATATTATAATTTTTTAATTTTTATTAAGCATATTAATATTAGATTTAATGAAGTATTTAATTTATAGCTTTTTTCATTTTAACATTTATTTATCATCAAACTATTTTATAAAATTATATCTTAAATTATTTATATTAATATCAATTTAATCTTCATTTTTTTTTTAATATTAATCATATATTTCTTCCTTGTATATTTCAATTTTTAATAATATCAGCAAAATTTTATTTAAATAAGATTGAAATTTAATAATATTATATAGTTGTTCGAAGGTGAACAACAAGGTCATCTTCATCAGAGGTTGGGGAAGTTAAGTACCCATAATCGACTTTATGTCTTCCTCTGCTTTGGTTTGGCCTCGTTAGACCTTCGACACTGGCTTGGCTTGGCTTCGTTTATTTTTAATTCTGGAACTAAAAAGAAATAATATTGCGAGCTTCATCAGAGGTGGGGAATTTAAGTACCCATAATTGACACATGTCGTCCTCTGCTTTGGTGATGCAATGAGACACAATCCTGCATTGTCCTTGGACCTCCAACAAGTATTAAAGATTACGAGTATTCTAAAATTATATCAGTATTGAACATTTTTATCAGTACTGAATAATTATACCAGTATTGAACAAGGTCCACCAGTATCTGATAATTTTATCAGTAAGAAACATTCTTGTCAGTATGAAACATTTTTTTAAAGAGCTGCGCACCAACGAGAGTGCTACGTGCTCTATAATCAAATTTATTTATTTATTTATTTTATAAAATATTAAATTACTTAATATTTCCCTATTTTTAATATATTTTGCTTATAAATTTAAATTTTATATTTTAATTTATTTACCAAATTTATATTTATAACTACATAACTATTATTTTAATATTAACAAGCTTTTTAATTAGATGGAGATTAGTTTAATTAATTTAAATTTTAATTAGTTACTTTTAGTATTATAATTTATTTATTTTCATTAATTTTTCTATTTATCTGCTTTTAATTTACTAAGCTTAGTTAATTTATATCATTCACATATTTTTATTATTCTTAACCTATTTATATTTCCCTTGCTTAAGCTTTTAGATTGGTTATTTGGAGAGAAATATCTTAATATTTTAAGATTAATTATAGTGTTGAGTGTTAATAAGTAAATTTAATAAAAATAAAATTTGAAACACATTAGAGCAAAAATAAAAAAATGGTATTAATAAAATATCTTTGATAGAGCTAATTTAATATTAAATAAAATGATATATATATATCTTTATAAAATCTTAGATATTTAATAAAGTTAGTAGAAATAAACTAAGAATATGTTAAATAAAAATTTAAAGCTTATAAAATTAAAAGAAATTAGGCTACTCAAAAATCTATTTTAATTTAAATTTTTTTTATCAGTCATTTAAGACTTGGAAAATAAAATAAAATTTAAGAATAGGCTGCTAATCACTTAATTAAATTAAAAATGAAAAACATTTCTTTAAGATTAACAATCTAGCTAGTTTTAATAATTTTTTGTTTAATGAAAATAATATTTTTTATATTAAGCATCTTTATAGAACTGTTTATATAAAATTTATAAACTGCTATCATAATAATCTTCTTTAAAAGAGTTAATTTAATATTACAATTAAGCTTTACCCACATTTATAATAAATTACTTTTTACTTTTTGCTGATTAAACTATTTCTCCTAATTTATGTTTTACTTAATTATAAAATTCTAGTACTTTTTAATTTTAGAAAATAGCTTTAAAAATAATTTTAGATTTTATCAATAAATATATGTATTTTAATCTTGAAGGAATTTAGTTAGCAGTAATACAGCTTACTATATCAACTAATTAATCATTTTTTCTTTTAAAATTATCTTCACCTTTTTATTGATAAAAATCAAAACTTATTAAATTTAGAGAACTAAAGAAATTAAGTAGTTTAATAGCATAGCTAAATTAATGAAAATAAATTAAAATACTAAAGTCTAAAAGGATATAAGATTAAAATAATAGTTAACTGCTTTAAATATAATTTAATTACTAAATAGTAAATAATATATCTATTAAAGTTTAGAAATACAAGATTAGTAGATAATATTTATCATACTATCTATAGCATAGAACTATCTATATATGATAAATAAAATATTAAAATCGTTTAAAAACATTAAATCAAAGATAAAGTTGAAATCAGCAATTAAAATCTTAATCTAATTTTAAACTAAAACTAATTATCTAAAAATAATTTACATGGAGGCAACTAAATATCTTAAATAAATTTATAGAAATTTAATTGTCTTTTATTTAAGAAATTAATGAAATAAAATATAAAGGAAATTAAAATATTTTTTTGTAAAAAATAGATAAAAAGTAGTTATAGGTTAAATAAAATTCATTTAATAAATATTTGTTTAAGATTCCAAATAAGAAGAATATTCAATGAGTATTTATAATCTAATAATAATTATTGTGCATGCTTAATTAAATTAAATTTGTTATTTCCGAAAATCTATTTATAATAGATAAAATAGAAATTAAGCTAAATCAAAAATATTTAAAAGATAATAAAATTTTTCAAACATATAAAGAAAAAGAAGTTAGTTGCATAAATAAAATTAATTTATTTAAAAAAATGAACAGAAAATAGGAATTGAAAGTTTAATATAAGGAATTAAAGGAATTTATCTCTTCTCAACCAATTGATAACAATTAAGCTATGTAAAATAATTCAGATATATAATTTCAATATAAAGCAGCAAAGAAATTCTTTTTGTATAGAGTTAGATAAATTTTAACTTTAAGTGTAATTAGTATATTAATTAATGCAGATCTAAAGTCTAAGCAAACTTAATACTAAAAGTTTGTAACGAGATATGATATATAACTTGATAAAAAGCTAGGAACTTGAAGGTACTATAAACAAGAAGAAAGAGTAGGTAACAAATTAACTATAGCTTTTTTTAATTAAAACAGTCAAAATGAAGAATTAGGTTAATAGTAAGAATAGAGTTAAAAATCTCATATTCATATTTAAAGGTAGCTGTAAAAAAAGATTTAAGGTAAATTCATCTTTTAGATATTAAAAACAACCAAACAAGAGATATAATAAATTACTAAAAAGTCTATTTTAAATTAAAGTTAGCATCCTTAGCCTTCCTTTAAAATAAATTTGTCTTAATTTAAGAGGAAAATTTAATATAGCTATCTTAACAATATGAGATGGATAGGGAGAATTAGGATCTACTAATTACATTTTGTAAAAGAGTAACTTGTGATAGACTAAAGAGTGATGAGTTCTTTAAAATATTTCCTAATTTCTTTCACCTTCATAAGATATAGTTAAATATTTAAAAGGATAAACAATAACCAGATCAATAACCTTTAAATTCATAGAGCAAGAATCGAGTAGAGAAAGAATGGCTGGATTTGAAATAATATGTCTAACTATCTAAGCTTTAAGTCTAAATTTGTTAAGGAATTTCACTACTGAGATTTCTTAGAAAGAAAACTAAACCTTCGAAGACTATAACTCAAGGTAAAATAATTCTACATCAGAATAAATGACAAGAAAAATACACTTCAAGTGAAAATAGAGCTTTTGACTGATGAAAAATAAATCTTTAGAGGAAGTAATTTTACTCGAGAGAGTAGAATGTTTCTAGTAGATTATTCAACCATATTTAAGATAAAATTAAGATATTAAAAGGTATTCAGAAAGGAGATACTAATAAAATTCAAATTCTAGCGGATTTTAAAAAAGTACTGGTACATAAAAGCAGATATTCAAGTTCAATGAAAGGTATCTTTTTAATTCAATTAAGATAAGTTTGTTTAATAAGTCGGTGTGTTGGGGAATAATAGAATTGCTTTTCAAGTTTTGATATATGATATCTTAAAATAAAAACAAGCTAATTTGATATAATTATTTTCTAAGGAATATAGCTTCTTAAGTAGCTATTACATTAAGAAAAATAGGAAAATAGGAAAATAGGAAAATAAATTAAGTATTTTTAATAGGATACATTTGCAAAACTAGTCAATTTAGAGTTAACTTGATATTAATCCAAAACGAACATAATCATCTTAAAAGTTTAAAAAATTGAGTAAGAAGTTTAGAAAATCTTTTTAAAACTCTGAAACTGAGGAAAAGATAAATAAGTACTCATAGAATAAAAAAATGAAATACACAAGTAGACGAAATAAATTAGCATCTCAAAACATAAAAGAATAAAAGCTTGTACAAATTATCTAGGACTATAACTATGTCAGTAGATTTATACAGTTAATAATTTATTTTAGTTTATGATAATTGAACATAAAAATTAGAAAATCGTGCATTTGATACTTATGTAGAAAAATGTTACAGTATAGAAGCTAATTGTAGAAAACGAGCGTTGCTGAATAGCAAATCCTTTATATAAAAGTTATACAGAATGTGCTATAAAATATTTTGATATCTAAATTATTTTATTTATTTTATTTATTTTATTTATTCTATTTAATTCTAATTAATTTTAAAGTTTTAGTACTTTTTATTTACTATCTTTAATAAAAAATTGAGACCAGCTGGAAATAATCTGTGGACTCTGGTTATTCGCATTCGAGCGAGTGAAAACATCAGTTAATATGGAACACCTACACTGTTTGGAATCTTTCAACTTTGAGGGTGAAATCATTCTATTCTGATCTCATCATTTCAAGCTTTTCATGAAAAAGGTAAGTATAATATAAGTGGTAGCATAAAAATAAGCAAGGATTTGAACTTTTATGCGGGTTCGATAAAGTCAAAAAGCGAACCTATCTTAATTTAGTTTACTATCTTTTAAAATTAAATATTTTATAATTTTTTCTATTTTATTTTAACTTCCTTTAACCTTATTTATTAAAACATTATAAATAAGATCATTATTTTTCAAGTTTATTCTAGTTATCTCTTTTAATATATTTATTTTTTATCCTTACTATCTTATTCTTGCTAAACAAATTTTTTAATCTATATACTTTATCAATTCTAATTTTTTTACGAATAAATAGTTGTTAAGGTTAAGTATGGAGATTTATATTTATTCAATTTTAAATCTAAATTTAAAATTTTATGAACTATTTATTTTATTTTTTATTTAATTAATTAAAAAATATTATTTTTTATTACTTCATTATTAAGAGAACGTCTATCCATTTATTTGATAACATCAGATTTTTTAATTTATATTCTTAAATAATTCTTATTCTATTTTAGTTATATTAACTTAAAGCAAGAATACTTCTAAAATGTTAGTTATAATTTTTTATAAGATTAAAAATGTAAGTATAATATCTAAAATTATTGCTTTATATAAATATATTAAAAAATTTAAATGCTATAATTCCCAAGCAATATAAAAAAGATAATAATTATTAAAGATTAACCTAATTCCTCCTTTAATAGGATTATCATGGTTTAAGTTAATTCTAATTATATTGTTGTATGAAAACTTCCAAGCTGCGTCCGAAATTGTTAATAGTTTTCTTCCTATTCTTATTCTTCAGTTCAATCTTTTTCTTACTCTGATAATCAATCCTATTTTTCCTCTTTTAGGATTAGAATCTTCTAGTTCCTTTTAACATTTTCCTATTTAATATATTAATCGCTTCGGTTTTACTTCATGTTATTCCGTTCTTTGATATAGCTTTCTTTTATAAATTTTAAATTCATGTGGGTAAAGCTTTTGATTCCATTTTTTCCAAAATCTTTTTTTAGATATTTATTAATGCTAAACTTTTAACTTAGTTTTATAAGGCGTTCTTTTCTCTTACAGAATAAAGATCTTAATATATTTCTCTGCTTATTGATGTAATCAGGTATTTAATCCTTCTCAATATCCAAAAGATCTTTAATTTTTTATGTTTTCTAGATTATTGACTGTGAATATAAGGTAAATTAGTTGAATCTCTTTTCACTTCTTTTAATTGAAAGTTTACTCTTATGTTTCCGATTTGATTCTAATTTCCTTTTATTAATAGTTATTTTTTTGTTGAATTTTCGCCACTATTCATAGCAAAGTCCTAATTTTTCCTTTAATTCTGAGACTTAAATTTAGGGTCTAATTCTCTGAGAACAGTTGGTATGTCTCTTTTTAGTAATTCATGGCTAATGTTCTAAGTTTTAATATCTCATTAATCTTATTTTGAACTAATTAAATTTTGATGTCTTTAAATAATTTTATGAAGCTAAAAATAAATATTAAATAAGAAATGATTAAAATTATAAGTTTTCATTTAATCTATATCTTGAAAACTGTTATAAAAAAAAATTAAGTTTATAATCTTAGAATAGTGCGCTGTCAACTTCTATTTGATCCTACTTTCTCCAAAACTATTTGAATATGTAGGACTTCGTTAATACACCATCCTTATTCCCTATCTTAAATAAATTGCTATTCTGTTTCTTCGTTAATTGTTATTCTATTCATTAATTCTTGAGTTATAAACAAAATTTTCAAATCCTTTTTTTGTTGGTCAAAAAACAGAAAAATTCATCGTATATTTATTTCTGATTCAGCCTCTCAACTTCCAATTTCTTTCAACATTTTTACTGACAATGGTTTTTCTAATATATATAGCATTAAATCTTTCTTCATTATAATTTAATCTTATTTGTATCTCATTATTATTGCTCCTACTCGATTTCCATTGGAATGCTTGGCTATTAATCTTATGCCTTTTAATTGACTACTTCTTATTATCCTTATTTTTCTTAAACCTATTTGATTTAATATTAGAATTATGAAAATTGGAATTAAAGTAATTCTTGCATTTGTTCAATTGCTTAATTAACCAATTAAAATCTTTATACTATTTGTAATTATTTCTTTTTAATAGCATTATCTAACATAGGAGTATCATGATCCATTCTTTATATTATTGTATCCAAAGTTTTTTCAGCTTTTCTATTTTTATTCTACATTCTTTTAGTTTTATTTTATATACTATTTATTCTTTGATGTGCGGATTTAGCAAAATATTCTTGGGTTTATTAATGCTAGTTCAATAAGGTAGCTATTCATTAGTTTTCTTATTATTCTTATTTCTATAAAATTTCGTTAAGAGAAGTCTGTTATTTCTAGGTGCTATTTTTATTCTATATAAATAAATGATAGTGCTCATACACAAAAATGATTTTTGGATTATCTTGAATTAATTTAAATTTGGGTTTATAAATTACTAATTAAGAATAGAAACTTAAATTATTGGAAAACTAAAAGTAAGAAGTTATTTAAAGATATAAAATTAGTTTACAGAAATATAAAAGTTTTTATAGACTAATATTGGGTAAAAGTAGATAAATAATTGTTTATAGAAACTTAAATAAAACTATATGATAAATATAAAAGAATACAATTTATAATCAACAAAAATAATTATTAATTACCTTTATTTAGTTAATCAAGAAATAAAAGTTTAATGCTAAATAAAAGTATTCGCTTCATGCTTGTTTAAATCTTCTCTTTCATGAGTCTTGCCGATTTTAAGGTTGTTCTTCTTGGTTTTTCCTATATATCAAGATCTAATAATTTTCTATTAAATTCTTTAACCGCTTATTAGATTCAGGAAGTTTCTTTATTTACTTGAAATTTTTTTCTGTAGAGTAAATTTTTTTGGTTGCAATAAATTCTAAATAAATTAATTAATTAATTTTAAGCAAATCTTTGTTCTTTTCTTTATGATTGGTATAACTTCTTAATTTACATTCTTTCACTTGCAATACCAGTATATCATTATCCTCAGATAAATCTCTTATATTGGAGGTTATTGTATTATTATTGGATCATTACCTTTTAAAAGTTGTTCTTGCTTAGAGTTTCTAGAATTTTAAATTTCCTATATAACCTTTTCTGTTTATTGAGGTTCTTCCTTTAATTTTCTGTAGAAAAGAGTTTAATATAATTCCTATTGAAAATTGAGTTCTCCAATTTTAAATCTTCCATATAGTTTATATTAGTTCGCTAATGAAGTTCCCTAATAGCCTTGGTTAATTCTTAATTCTCCATTTAAAGGAGGTAAAGATTGTTGGCTACATCTTGTTGAGAGTTATTAGGTTTTGTTTTAGAAATCTGTCATTTCTTAGTTGCCATTTTGCATAACAATAAACCTAAACTAAAAAATTGATAAGCTGTAGAAGTAATTTATTTCTTATTATTGCAAAATGGCTTCTAAAAAATGACAGAACTTTGAGCAAAACATTTAAACAGGAAAATTCTCTAAAAAATAAAAAAGCGAAATAATTACAATGAGGGAAAGTGAGAAATATGATTGATATGACGAACATTAACCACTTGGAAATCCAGAATTAAAAAACTTCAGACACAAACTCAAATAGAAATACTATCTAAGTCATTAAAAGAGTTTATGTTTAAAAATAGATATCTATTGATAAAGTAGAAAAATTAATAACGTCTTTGCTTGAGAAAAATATTAATAATCATAAGAAATAGAAAACAAACTGGAACAAAGAATTCTTTAAATTTAATAATAAATTTAGGTTACGCCATTTTCGTTTTAATAGAATTAATCAGACCCTATGGAAATAGAAAATGAAGCCTCAAATTAAAATAAACAGTAAACGTTTATTTAAAATAAGTAGTAAATTTAAATTAAATAAGTGTTACAGGAATTATAGTTTAAAAGAAGAATAAAATATTACGTATGCAATAAATAACAACAATGAAAATACTGTTACTAACTAAACGAAATTTAAAGAAAGAACAAATAAGTCATTTTTAGAAAACTATTTAGGATATACCCAATATAAAATGGGAACATTTATAGAAAAAAATTCTTTAATTCAAATCTTAATCCAAAGAGGAATAATTAAGAACGCTACATGTAAGACTAAAACTATTCAGAATATTAAAGGATGGTGCAAAATTGAAGTGCTATACCGCCTAACTAAGCCTAGTAGGAATTCATGACAAACTAATGGAGAGAAGCTGATATAATAGCTCAGATGGCTGACTCTCAAGGCTTTAACAAAGTTTTTTAACTTTTTTATAAACTAAAATATCTACATTTTCAAAGTTAAATCTAAATTATCTAAAAGATTTATATAAAATTAGACATATTACTAATTGAGTTTATATTCTAATTAATATTGAATAAGTATACGCTTTAGTAATATAAATAAAATATTTTAAATTTACAATTACTAAAGCTTTATCTAATTTTATGTTATAGATGCATATTTTTGAAAATTATAGCAAGTAAATAAGAAAAATGATTGCAAGATGTTATAATTAAAAATTATTAATTAATACTAGTTATTATAATTATATATCATAAGTTTGAAATATAATCTCATTACAGTCAACTTTGACCGAAGTTTTAGACACAACAATTGAATGGATGAATAAATTTTTAAGCTCTTTAAGCTTCTAATACGCTAACTTTATCCGAATCCAACTGATTGGTCATTTATTCGGATAAGTGAACTTTATTTGACAAAAGACATACAAGTAGTACTAGAGGAACTTTGGAATTACCTCATAAGCAAGCAGAAAATGCGGTAGATATTGAAAAACACTTTTATCCAAGCATAATTAGAGGAATTAAAATGCGTAAATTATAATAATAATTTGTAAAATAGAATATCAAGATAGAAACTCTAGAAAACAAAGAAAATCGAAGGAAATTATTTTAGTATCATGATAATATTAAGATAGAGGTTTCAAAGTTTTAGCTCGCTCTAATGGTTGAAACTTTCGAAGGAATTTAAGTCATAAATAAAAAAAAAAGGAAGAAAAGGATAGCTTAATAAGAAGTTGGAATATTAAGTACCAAAATCGACTATGTCTTCTACTACTTTGGATTATTCTCGAACCTAGACAGAATGACCTTCACTTGTTAGCAGTATTAGACTGGAATCTGAAATGGGGTGATATGTGAGTACTACTATGGTAGTCTTAAGAAACACAACCTGCTATGACTTCATTTTTTCAAGATATATCCTATTTACTCCTGGTTAACCTAAAAATGTTGAAGCCAAGCTAATAAATTTAATTTAATTATATGAAAAATTAAATATTAATGAACCAATTAAAAATGAATCAATTATAATGAATTTTTCTTATTATTTTAATTAAATTTTACTTTTTTAGTAATCAAAATTGTACTTTTTAATTTTATTGTTTTGGATTGCTTTAATTAAAAATATTTTAAAGGGATTTTTTGTGAGAAATATGGTTTTTTATAAAATATACATATTTTTCTTTTTAATATATAATAATGATTTTAATTTTGTTGATTAAGAAATCTCTTATATATTTTTTGTTAGGAAAACTTTTTATTAAGAATTATATGAATAAAGTATAAAATGACTCTCTAATTTTTTCAATTAAAAAGATTGATTTATAAAATTCCCGAAAATATTTATTTTAATACATTGTTTTCTTATACTTTAAAGATATTTGAATTTTTATTTAATTTTTTTTCCTTTTAGAGATATTTAAATAAATTTAAATTTATTTCGTTTGAAGCTCTTTTTAGTATAAATCGCTAAGAAAAAATATAAATTTTTGATATTTTATTTAGATTTTATAATATATTCACAATGATTATTTAAAATATTAAGATTTATTTTATTTAAACTTTTTTTCACTTTCGCGATATTTTTATTTAGTTTTTAAATTATTTTACAACATTTAATAACACTTTACCTTTTTAAATTTTATGTATTTAATTAATAACCATGTAAACTTAAAAAAACTGACTTATTTTAAAACTAACTAAGGCTTTCTAAATTGTTTTCTTCTACTTTAAAATAAATTTTAAATATATTTCGTCCCATAAATCTTTGGTAGTAGAAATTGCTTAACAAAAAGCTTTTTTAATTTTTCAAAAAATGTTTTCAAAAACAAAAAATTCGGAAAAAAATAAAATAATTTCAAATATATCTTTAAAGCACAATTTTCTAAAAAAATAAGTTAAATTAATTTATATCAAACTTTTTAATCAAAATAAATTACATATATTCTAATAAAAAATGAACAAATATAAAATAAAATAAAATAGGATTTTTTACTTACAAAATTATAAAAATTCAAATTCAAATATAAGTTTAAAAATAATAAAACATGAAAAAGACTAAAAAATAATTAAGAAAAAATAAATCATGAATCACTTAAAAAATTTTAAAATAACTTTTATAATTCAAATCAACAAAGTATTAGCACATCCTAAAAATCTCTAAAGCATAAAATGCTGAATAAAAATAAAACCTTAAAAAGTTTTGAAATTTTTAACACTGATTAAAGATACTAATCAATTAAAAAAATTTTAATTTGAAAACTTGCTTGAAGAAAAAGATTAATCAGATAAATAAATAAATAAAATGATTATAGAGCGCGTAGCACCTCGATAGCGCGCAGCTCTTTCAATACTAATATTTAATATTTAAAAATGTTCTCATGATTCTTGTTAAATTCTATAGGTCCGATGAGTTATTTCAGCTTCTCCAAATGGGGAATCCTCTTATTAAAAATTATTCTAAAACCTTGAGTCAAATGCTTCAGTCTTCTTGAATAAGGTCCAAATAAGAGATAGTTATTAAGTCGGTAATTAGAAGGCCCGTCAGTCAAACTTTCATATTGCTAAAGAGAACCATCGGGGTAAGTTAGGTACGTCTCAGCAGAGCTTATCCATCCTTCCCCGTGGTTGTATCTAGCGCGAGATTATTCGCAATGCAGTATACACTGCACCAGATTACCTACTAGTTTGACTGACGCGGCCGACATCCATTTTATATAATATAATACTTTATTTAAAAAACTTAAAATTTTAAAGAATTAATCCTTATAAATAAATAAAAACAAATTTAAATAATCTTTTATTAATTGATATAGATATACATAAACATTTAAAAAATCTAAATTACTTTAATATCCTTAATATGAAATACTAAACAGTAAAAAGCTATTATGCCTAATAAAAATCATAAGCATAAATATATTTACTTTTAACAAAAAAATAAAACAAAAAACCTTTGAATCTTTTAAAAGATCTTAACTATTATAATATGTACTTAGAGTTATATTATTTTAATAATTAATATCTTAAATCATAAAATTTAAATATCATTTCTAAGTTTATGACTGCTCTCAACTGTTCTATTTTCTCACAGTATTATCATTTGCTCCAGATACTAATCATTTATTGTCTTTACTCAATACTATAGAATTGATTACCTAAATATGTCCTTAAAGAGTATATATGCATCCACCAGTATTAAAGTTCCATATCTTGATTGATTGGTCAGAAGAAGCAGAAAATAGAACACTTGAATCAGTACTAAGTTGAATATTACATACAGTATCGGAATGACCTTGGAGAGTTCGATTAATTATCCAGTAATGAAATCCCATACTTAATTAATTTGTCATCCGAATTTGATATTATATAATTATTACCTATCAAATCTAGTTTGAATGACCTGTAATAGATTGGATAATTTTTCCAGTCTGTAAATCCCAGAGTTTTATCATTGTATCAACACTTCTCGAAACAATTAATTTCTCTTATTATTGCTACCGAGATAGCTGCATATATATGTCCAGTTAAAACTTAGTCTAAATTACTAAAGATTTACCTTGAGACTATTGATAAACTATTTTGCTTACAAGTTTTTAGAAACACAAGTTTGTTAGGATTTGATATTTAAAAATAAGAATAGGTATTTTCCTAGGGAATAATTTCTTCGTCTTAAGAGTTTTCGCAAAGAAATGCTTTTAATAAATTGTATGTCTTTTTTCCATTTTTATAGCTTACTTTAATAATTGTTTAATTCAACTAGCTTATGCTTATAAAGCAATTTTCCTGACTAATTTAAATACATTTGTGAAAATGTATTTGAGCTTTAAATCAAAAGACTCTTAATAGGAAAGTCTTGATTTGTTTATAAAGCCTTTTTAAATTATAAGCATAACAATACATTGTAAGTACTTTGAAAACCTCTGTTATTAATTATTGCTTTTCATTTACATTTAATCAACCAAATGAGTTCTTTAAGCTTTAATAGCTGTAACTAAGTATATTAAAATACTTCAAATAACTATTTATATATTTATAGTCAAATTGTGAACTTTTACCTAAACGTAGATGAAAAATATATAGTGTAATTATAAAAGTAAGTAAATAACCTAACAAAAGAATTAATTTATATTCTATAAGTAAGGTAATAGCCAGGCTTTTATTAAAACTAAGAAACTAATTATCTGATCTCATTTCACCCTAATATTAGACATTAGAACCATTTTCTTTTTCTAAACAAATCCTTTTACTTATCTTACTACTTAGTTAATTTTAAGTAAATTAGGAAGATTTACTATAATTATATCGAGCTGCTTACTTCAACCATTTATAAACCTATAAGTCTTTTGCTTCAATATTTCTAAAATTAAGTCGGATTTCAAAATTGGCATGGTTTTTGTTTAAAGTTTTAAAATATGAACTTTAGATTTAAGTTCAAAATTTTGAGCTAGAATTTTAATCATAAAATATCCATTTGCATAACTTGGGGAAAATCCTTACTTTCACATTAATTAAATAATATATTTGCTTAGTTACTTTCATAAAGATATCGTAAATCATTCTCGAAATCAGATTAAAAGGTAAGTACAGAGTTATCTTCTTCTTGTGTAGAAGACTAAGCTTAAATCTTAGAAGATCTAACAATTCTTATAGTTCCAATATTATATTGCTTAGTAAATCTGATAAGCATGCAACCCAATTAAGAAGCACCAATAATTTAGATTAAATATTGAGCTTTAGCTTTAAGAACCACATTTAG
Source organism: Loxodes magnus (assembly GCA_946699065.1). Lineage (NCBI taxonomy): Eukaryota > Ciliophora > Karyorelictea > Loxodida > Loxodidae > Loxodes > Loxodes magnus. The sequence continues at coordinate 11,318 of CAMPDV010000087.1, read as the reverse complement.
CATATAGAGCACGTAAAATGGATTAATAAATCCGCAAACTACTTAATCTAAACTTAAATCACAGCATTAATACAGTTCTTTTGCTATTTGCAACTATAAATTCTCATCATGATCCATAATGCCTATCTTCCGAAGCTAAGAAGCAGACATCTGTACCTTTTTCGAATCTTTTTCCTTCACTTATAACAACTCATGATCCCTCAAAGCCAGGTATTGTACACTTAGTTACTTTTGTGATAGGCTGCATTATAATAGACTTTAAAATCAGATGAATTTATAGGAGGAAAATGTACTTAAAAATAGGTCTCTTAACTAAGGTTTTAGAATTAAAATATAAATTCCTAACTAAATTTAACTTTTTAGATATAAAAATAAATTTTACATATTTATTCCTTTTTCTCTTTTATATTAAAATCTAACTACCACTATTAATATATTCCTTCTTAAAAATATTTATACTTGAAAATTTAAAGCCCTTAAGAAAAAAGCATAGTTTTAATAACTTCTAATCTTATTTTTAAAGTAATATAAAGAGTAATCTTAACATAATATATAAGAGATAATATAAGTATTAGTTTATATGAACTCTTTGAAACTAATCTAGTAGATTACTATTTAATTTACTTATTATACATTTTAGTAGGCTACTTTTATTCTTATAGCTTATTGTTCCTAATTTACATTTCTTCTTATTTTGCTTTATAGCTGATCACCAATTATTTAATACTATACATTACATAAGACTAAAATATTAGAAATTATATAGTTCTAGCATTTTTATAATTAAATGAACTATAAGAGCATAGTAAAGAGTTAGCGTTTATATTCTTTATATAGTGAAAATAAAGAAAAGCTAATTTAAGTCTTCAATAGAATCTATTATTTACACTCTCAAATCCTGCTTTTTCTTAAATAGAAGTGAGGAATATATTATGGCCTTCTTTACTAACTCTTTTAGTGATTTTAATTAAAAGCAACACTTTTTTTACTTTAATTGTACTTGCGAATATTCTAGACTACAGTCACTAGCTATTAACATAGTATATTTATATCCTCTGCCTTAATTTCAAAAATAATTCGCTATAGAGAGTAAAAAGCATATAATAGCAGCAAAAATTAAGCTATATACAAACACTAACTAAAGTGAAGTAGAGTAAGCTGCGAAGAATGAATTCCAATTATTAAATAACTAGATCAAGTAGGTTAAAAATGCTGAAAGATAAAAATGTCTATTACATTTAGTATAATAGTAATTAAAAAGCGCACTAGAGATAATTATACCTATGCAATCTTATAAGAAATTCTTTAAATAAAACTAGGTAAAATCTAATTAGTATTGCATCATACAAATCTAATTTTACAAAAATTCTAATTATTAATAAAAGTGAAGTTAGTAAGTTAACGGTAAATAAAAGTTCTTTACAAGAAGATCAATTTGCATATTACTAGGAATTTCTTAACTATGAAAAGTTCTTACTTACTATGAATAAAAATAAATCTACTAAGTTATAGCAATCAAGAATTTCGATGATATATGAAATATCATTTAAGTTCTATATATTTAAATTAGCTAAAATGGACATTATTATATCATTCAAAATATGGAGGTTCCCAAACTTTAGCTTGCTCAGCTTGCTTTGATGGGTGGAACCTCCAAAGGAACTAAAGTCACCAATAGAGGGACAAAGTAAAGAAAAGCTTCACCAGAGGTTTGGGAATCAAGTACTCGTAATAGACTATGTCATCCACTACTTTGGTTTATTCTCGGAACATAGAACAAAAACTATCTGTAGTGGCAATATTTTGTTCTGGTCTGAAATGGGTGATACGTGAGCACTTTTTAGTTGTCAAGAGACGAAATCAGCCATAACTCCATTTTTAGGATGAAAAATTGACTAGTATTAAACAGTTAAAGACTAAGCTAAAAAATGGTGAAGCTAAATTAATCTATTTATTATAATCTATAAAATTTTAGAAATTCCTATCTAGTTCATATTAGATCTATAAGAAGCAACATAAAAACTAACTTACTATTAATTAAGTTTGTTATAAGGATAAATTATAAGCAAAAGAAATAATTTAAACTATATAAACAAGATTGACAAATAGAAAAGGTTTTAAGATTCATTTCAACAAATATCATATACAATATGAATTAGATAACTATTACTTCATAAGCAAGTATTAATTATTAATAGCTTTGGTTGTCGGATTAAAGCTTGTCTGATTATTCTCAGGTTCTATAAGTAGTTTAATGGCTTCACTATTATTTAAAAGGTTTAGTACTTTTAATGTTTAGCATTGCTTCTTTATACAATATGAAATTAAACAATCTAACTAAAATAATTAAGAAAGCTTTCTTATAATAGCTATTAATTATATCAAATCTATTAATTTAAGGAAGAAGATAATCTTATTGTTATTATAATATAGTTACTAAACTAATACCTCATTTATAAATAAAACTAACTAATCAATATAGCTCTTTAGTTAGCCTTATTTTCTTAGTTAGGCCTATATAATTATAAATAAGAGGACTAATTGCTATTAATAAGCTTTTAAAATACTATATGTAAAGCATATAAAATAACTTTTTGATACTATAATTAGTTTATGCTGTAATGAGAGTATCAAAAGTAAGTTTAAGCTGCTAAAGCTATTTTATAAGGAGTAGAAATTAGTTACTATACAAATTTTCTTATTGATATGTGGAATGTGGATTAGAATATGAATCTTGATTATTTAGTTGAAAGAAAATTTAATTTTGTCTTTACTTTTAGATGCATATTTAGTTTTCTAATATAATAGAGTTCTGATGAAAGACCAATAAAAGAGAAAGAATCTTCTAATCTTAATTCGTGAAAAAATTATTATTATTATTATCATCTAAAAGTTTAATAAATATTTGCTTTCATTGGAATTTCAACCAATTCCAGCTATCAATTTTTAACTAAATTGATTTCTCGACCATTTTTTGTGTGAATGGTTACCTCTCTTTCAGATCTATTCTGTATCCAATCTTTTTTGTAGACTCTTTTTTTATTTATAAAAAGTCTTGCTAATTCTTTTCGGGTCTTTTAATCCTCTCGCTTTTTATTTTTTTGTATCTAATGCAGTTTTTAACTTGATGTTACGAAGAATTGCAATATCTGCACCTCTTTATCTTCTATTTTTGTTTCTATTTCGGAATAATAGAGTTCTCAAACTTTCTAATCTTTTAGTTATTTAATTTCTTTGAATTTCTGATTCATCATTTGCTTGATTAGTTACGATATTCTTAGTTTCTTCAGTGATAGTTGGAACTACCTAAATTTAATTGTTTTAAGATTAACACCACAGTTTTTCTTCTGTTAAAACTTTTTTTTAAACAAATTATTTTCGTAAATAAGACGTTTCTAAGGACAGATGTTTATTATGTATCATCAGTTCTCTTATTCTGTCTAAAAGAGTGTAAATTACCTCATCTTGCTTGCTGATAATAATCTTCATTATATTATGTTGTTCAGATACGGATTCACTTTCCTTTACTCTTATTGAAGTTCTTTCCTAAGTTCCTTATAGTCGTTTGCCTTGAAACGATGAGGATGATTCTGGTTAGTTTTGCTTTTTCTCTTCTATCCTGGCCACTCCTAGCCTTTCTTTGTTAAGTTTCAAATTCTTCGTTATTCTCCATTTTCCTGTAGTTTTTTAATTTAAATAAAGAACTAGTATGTAGAAACTGATTGAAGATCGAAAAGGCAAATTTAAAAAGTCTTAGATAAATTTCATTTTTCTAAAGATACTAAAGATATTAGTAATTAGTGCAATTAAATTAACTACTTGGTAGTGAATTAAAAAAATTAAATATAAAATAATAAAAAGCAATTGTATCTGTTAGGTTTACAATAATTGATAGAAAGTTTTACTTATCTGTATGAATATGCTTTCTGTTCTTAAACTTATAATCTAAAAGAATGATTAAATAAGATAACTATTGCAATTAACTATGGTACTTGATTTGACAAGCTAATAGACTCTATAATCTGGAACTTATTGTAAAATTGGAATTTAGGGTGTTTAGAATTTAAGTTAGTTAGATTTATAATAAAGATGTATTTATCATTCTTAAATGAAGTTTAATATTATTCATTAATGTAGAAATTAATTTAGAAAGTTCTTTAGTAGTTATTTATATATAATTTGTAGAATTAGCTTTAAAAAATTATATCAACATATTTCTGAGTTCATATTTTAGCAAGTGCTCTATTTGCAGGGTAAAGATTAAATTTTATAATGTAGCTTAAAAAATTATTACAAGCATAGATATTCCTAAGCATAAGTTACTTCAAATAAAAGAATTTAAAATCTTTCTTCAACTTAAATTACAGAAATTAATGAGATAGTAGCTATATATTACCCTAGTTTTGTAAATAAAGTTAAAAAACATAATTAGAACTAATTTGTTCATTTTCTATTCTGTATACTGGACATTATAATTTTGTTTCCAAGAAAGGTATAAAACAAAAATTATAGTAAAAATCACATAAAATAAAGGTAAGAAAGATATACAACAAATTATAGATTTGGTCCTTTTTAATTTGCATTTTCAAAAATGACTAAGCTTTTTGAATATAAATGAATTATCTCTCTACTCTTAATTTATAAACAAAGTATATCTACAATGTCATTATAATTTACTTTTTTAATATATTTTACTCTTATGAAAGAACTTTCAGGCTTATCCATTTTCTTTTACATTAAAAATGACCTAAGGAGTTTCTTGTATCTCATAATAATACTTTTTTTAAAGTTTTTTCTCTAATCTGCAACTTAGGGTAAGTATTTATCTTAAATATTGACTTATGGCTTAGTAGGAGACTATATGAAAAATATAAAGTAAATAGTAAATTATAGTTATTATTGGTTAAGATATTATGGCATTATTATTTACTTTTGAAGATTCTTTTTTGTAATTGTAACAAAATTAATCTTTATTAAGTTTAATCTTCTCCTTTGAATATAAACTGTAATAGTTTCTATTTAAATCCTAAAGTAACAGGCTTTAATCTGCATATTCTTATATCTTTAGAACTTATTCTTCAAACTATTATCTGTCTTACTATCATTTGTTCAATATTTTATTACAATTCTGAACTTTTTAGACCTCTTTCTTACTAAAGATTTTAAATATCTGCAATAGTATATAATAGCTGGTTTAATTTAATAATGTATAAATGAAAAATAATTTTAAATATATACTATTTATATTAAATTTAAATCTTGCATAAGAAAAGGGGTAAAGGAAAGCATATTTTTGGAATTCTATAGAGAATTAAGACACTAAGGTTAAAAATATTTGAAAAAGCAAAGACTTTCTGTTTTAATATTAAGCTTATTATTAGATATACTTTTAATTTTTTTAAATATCCAATATTCAAATAAGATATATAATGATGTAAACATCTTCTATATTATTTGATCAATGTTTCTATAGGATTATAAGGTAGTTCTTCATAATTTTTAATCTTTTGAACAGACAATTTAATGTTTTAATATTTAGAATCTTTTTTGGTTTATATTTGAAATCAATTATATTAAGCATCTATTAAAGTTTTTTTTGGAAATCGATTTTTCTTCAAAGTTTAAATAGATTGTCACAACTTTTATTTGATTTTTATTATTGAAATTCTTTTTTTAACTCAAAAGATAGTGCTATCTGCCTAATGCTAATATAGCTTTGATCTAATTTTTCTGGTTACTTAGAATCTTTCTCTAATTTACAATATTAGAGAGTATTTAAATTTTTGAATATTTGCTCATTAAGTATAAATCTGGAATAATTAATTTTAAGTCTATATAGAAAAGTTGTTGATAGTAATTTAATAGAATTACAAGGTAAAACTTTAATAAGAATTTGATGTAATAGGTAGATTTTAGTCATTAAGCTAGGTTTATAAATAGTTCAAAGGAATTTGTAGTTACAGCTAAATCGAGAATTACATACTATATTGGCTATTAGAGTTACTAGAAGTTTAGAGATTTCAAAGGATCATAGATTTAGAAATCTATGGTGTTCTTAAAGGTGATAATTTGTAATATATAAACTAATATGAAGCATCTAATAAAAAGGATATGTAAAATGATTTAATGATTAGAGTTTTAATTATTTTAATAAATGAATATATATGCTTTAGGAATAAAATATCATTAATATTTAAGATTTACTAAAAAACCACATAAAAACTCTTTGAGCATGCTTTTTAAAATTAACGCTTCACTATTAAATCTAACATAGAAATATACTTGAAATATTAAATCTTAATCTTTAAAAATCATATTATCAATACTTAGCATGATAATAATATTAATAGATATACAAGTTTTAATATTTTTAATATTGGAACAAAATTGCATAATTAAGTTGAATGTAATGTGCAAACTATGTTTAAATAAAGTTTTTATTTCATTTTAACGCTCAATCATACTCCTTGTTCAATTTCATCTTATAAAGATACTTGTAAAATAATTTTATTTTCAGTTTGAGGAATTTATTGAATTTTCATATTTCAACTTGAATATTTCTAGTCTTCTCTTCAATAATTTCTTATGAAATATTTTGAATAATTTATCTAATTTAGGAAGTTAGTTTTTGAATAGAGAAAAAACAGATTAATATCCTATGTAAAGTTTATTATGCTATTAATGGTAAATTATATAAACAAATGTTAAAGCTTTGAATTATAATAAATAATTATAGATGCAAGCATAAAATATAAATGACTAATATTTGTGTATTAATCTAGCTAGAGAACGGTAATATTAAGCTGAAGAAGAATAGTTATCTATTAAAAGAACGTATAATCCCAGAAAAGCAAATATATTACTTTAAACATCATTTTAAAAGTGCTTAGCCTTAAATGTATGAAACAACTATCATAAATCTTATTATTATTATATAATCAGTCTTTTAATAAGACTCTATCATTTGCGAATCTCTCCTTCTACTTACTTATATTCAGGACTAGGGTACAAGGCTTTTAGACTGAAATCATGGTAAAAGTCAACTCTAAGCTTTTTATCAATGACTCTCGAGAAAAAAGATTCCCTCCTGTCTATTTCTGCTAAAAAACTAGGCAGAAGGCTTTAGACAATCAAAATGACGGTAATAGAGGATTAATATAAAAATTGTTATATCTTAACTTAAGTAAATTTTAATTACTTAAGTATTTATTAAAATAATTGGCTAAAGATATCATTGTGTACAAGAACAAAGTTTTAAATAATATCCAATATTCTAATCTAGACCTATTTTGGAAATTCAGTATGACAAATATAAAAAATTCAAGTATGACCAGAAGTTTAATTTTTGTGGAATCAATCTAATTATGTTAGTAGAAAATGTAGACAAAAATTAAATTTTAATTCTTAGAAATAGTACATTTAAATATAATTTTATAGCAAGCAAACAGTGATAAACCTATAATAGTGGATAAACGATAATTTATTAATTATTATTATTGCTATTTAAAGAAAAAAAAGGAGTCTATTATAAAATGCGAAAATAAAAAATTGGAGTAAATATTGCTAAATAATTATAATTAAGTACTAATTTAAAAATAAATAATAATCAGCAAGAAAATAATTAAATCTACCTAAAGAGTATTTAAATCAAATATAGATATTAATTATATTATCTAGATATAACTTAAATCCTTTTAGTTCTTAATTGTTTATAATTTAAATGCTATACTTCAAATTTATTTTAATATTTCTAAAATTTTAATTATAAATGTTACAAGTTATATCATTCTATATCTTCTGTCACTTCATTTAGAAGTTGGTAACTCTCAGATAGCTGCTCTATATCTTGCATATATAAAGATTTCATATATATAATGGCTCGTACTGTCTCCAATAAAATAAGTCATTATCTATTTGTATTTGAAGCTTCAAATTCTACTGTAGGCAAGTTTTCAAAAATTAGTTCCTTCGATTTAACTTATTAATTGAAATAACTTAGCTTGCTTTAAATATTCATTTCAATTATATGTAAATTAGCTCGTTATTTATCTTGGATTCCACGGTTCATTTCTTCTTTCTAAAGTGTCATTAATATCTGCAACTTTAGCCAAGATATTTCCTTATTAATTTCTTACATGATTGAATTCTTAAAATGATTAAACCAGGTTTTGTGTGTTTGTTGAGTGATTTTAGTTTGCTAAATCTACATCACATCACAAAAAAGACTAAATATAAATGAAGTAACTTATGGATTTCATTTTTGAATACTTTGAGAAAAATAAATCCCTTTTGAAATATCAATACTTTGATTTGATATCTCTAAATCATTTTTAAACTGAGCAATAAAAACTTAGTTGCTTTTTAAATTGACTAAAATACCTTTTCCATGTTTGTATCCATTTAAAAAGATTCCATTATAATAATAATCACCTAAACTAAGCATGATGCCACATCCATTGGGTAGTTAGTTTGAATCTAGCTAACCTTAATAAAATGATCAGTTTGATTGAGAATTAAATAGAAAGATTTTATTTTCTTGATAGTTATTAATCATAAGCATAATTTATTAAATTTATACTATCATTCGATTTAGTTTTTTACTAGTGGAATACTAGAAAGGAAACTTTATTTATTCATCCATTATTAAAGCATTTTATGTTTAATCATATCATCCTATTTAAAAATTATCAACTTGCTTTTAGAATTTTTGTACTACAGCTTCAATTATTCCTTTTTTCAAATTTATTAGAATTCCGCTTCCATACCTAAAAGCATTTTTAAAGGTTCCTTCATAATAATAATTTTAATATAGCATTCTTCCAAGTCCGTCTGGAAAACCAGATTTACTAATTTAACCAACATAAGTTTTACTAGCATAATTAATTTGCTTAGAAAGTCAATATTTAGGTTCTTTTGCTAAAAGATGTTGTTGAAATAGAGGGATAAAATATAAGTATTAAGAGTTAGATTTGATGCAAGTTAAATCTAAATAAGGAACGTTCTTCTTTTCTTATTTAAGAACTACTAATTATTTCTAAAATTCCTAAAACTGAGAGATATCAGAAATAAAATCTTTATCTGAACTACCTGATTGATATTTTTAGTCATTAGAGGTAATTTAATCAAACTTACTTAGATTAGAAGTTTCTGACTAGAAGTAATCAGTTAACTCAAAGAAGTTAGAATCCGAATTATTGTTACTATAAGATTGAGGATTTTGATTTCCATAGCTACTTTAACTTGACGATTATTCTATTGATACGATATTTTAGTCTCACTAAAGTATATTTTTAATACGTTATACTGATCTTTAAATGACATTAAATTAGTGCTAGAAGATTTAATCTTATAAAGCATTCTTATTCAGTTGTATGAAATCAAATCTTTATTTTTCATCTCATTAAAGCATTGCAAATAGAAATTTAAGAAGAGTTTAATAATTCTAATCCGATTGATAATGTGCAGTCAAGTCCTCTATTTATTCAAATAGTTACTAATCATCTAACTACTTTTAATTTAGCTAAAGATTGCTTATTTTCTTAAGTAATGCTACTTCTAGTAAAGTTAATCCTAAAGAATAGACATCTGATTTATAACCATTTCTTCTCTTTTATAAGTAAATTTAAGGTGACTCATAACCTTTTGTAAATGTGACTATATTAGAATCTCAAATTCCAAGCTATGGATCAGCTGATTCAAAATCTCCTATTTTTCAACACTAATTAGAATCGATAAAAATGTTTTGTGGCTTAATGTCAGAATGGTAAATTTTCAGACCCTGTAAAAAAGCGAATCCTCTAATAAGTTATTTAAATTTACTTAATAGTTAATTTAAATCTAAATATTAACCATCTTTTTCATTTATCAGCTTGCTTAAAGTATCATTCTTGCAATAAAATGTCTCTATTCAAGATTTAGTTTATTATTCGTTTATGTGGTAAGAAAAAATCTCAACTAATCATTTGGAGTAAATATTTTTTAACCTTCATAGTTTTCGGATCACTTGTTCCAATTAATTTTATTTGTCTGAAGACTTCATTCATTTGATCACCCTTAATTAATTATTCTCATTTTCTACTTTAAAAACTACAGTTTTCTTTTTTTTTGCCTCTTGTTCATAAATTTTTTCTAAGAAGGTAAAATTAGGAAATTCATGCTAATATTTCCACATATCTATCTCTTAACTTTGATACTCATTGAAGTAAATTTAAGTTTCTTCTTTTTTACTTATAAAGTCTTATTATACTTATTAAGTCTAGTGAACTTGTATAATAACTTTCCTTCATTTATATTCATTCTTTTCTAGAATATCAAATAGTCTATGTGGATTATTCTATCCTAATTTATAAGGAGATGCTAGATTTCTATTTTGAATGTCCAAACTTATACCAAAAAGAAACTAATTTTTGTCAATGAAGATAAGATATCTTACTTTATCCTAATTTTCTTTAAGTTTCTCATCTATTTTTTAATAGAACTCTTCCATTTTTTTTTCAGCTATTAGTTATATTAATAACTCACTATCCTCTTTCCCTGTTTAGCTGCTATTTATTTAGTTTATTTTTGAGATTTGAGTAGAAAACCCTTTTATTTTATTAAACAGCCATAAATGAATTAGTTCTTGAAGCTTAAACTATTCTAGTTAGTGTATAAATTCATTTCTCTAGTTTTCATATCAAATATACTCTCTACAAAAGTTTATTATCTATTTCTTAGGATACTTTATAAAATGCTACCACCCATTTACTTCTTAAATTTTATAGAATACCAAAAAGCTTTGATAGCCTTCGCTATTATTCTAAGAGTTAGTAATTCAAGATACTTATTCCCCTTTATTAATGTATTATACTATTTCTCTTTACTATTGAAAATTGTTCTTATTATTCTTATTGTTCTTATATCTTAAGTCTTACTTAGCGTTAGTTTTAGTTTTGGATATTTTTTCTTTTTATATCTTGAAAATTCATTCTTCCTTAACTTCTTCAGCGTAATCTCCTAATTTATCATACTTTTCAGTTTCTTTTTATTCTTTACCTTGTAGTGAAAAATAATATTATCTATTATAGCAAAGAACTGATTATTAGTATTAAGACGTATAATAGTTATAGGTAGTAAAAATAGGCTAATTTGATAATTATTACTATTTTCTTTCTTTTTATTTTCTTTAAACTAAAGTAAAAGTTTTTCTTATATTGTTGCTTTGATTACTTTATTAGCAATCCATTTTATTATTTTTAGATATTAGAGAACTATTCATTAAACTTCTATTACTTTCTTTAGTATTACTAGAAGAACTATATGCAAATATATTTCCTTTA